>CM025856.1:7216888-7409388 GCA_003952965.2 Morella rubra | reverse complement strand
CGGAATTTGAGTTATCTGAATAGTGGATCTAATAGTGACGATCCCCACGATGATCCTTACATAGATGATACTAAATATAGTTGGAATAACCATATTAATAGTTGTATTGACAGTTATTTTCGTTCTCAAATTTATATTGATAGTTACATTTTCAGTGGTATTGAAAATTATGGTGACAATTACATTTATAGTTTGATTTTTGATGAAAGCAGAAATAGTAGTGAAACCCAGAGTTCAAGTATAAAACCGAGCCCGGATAGTAGCGATTTAACTATAACAGAAAGTTCTAATGATCTAGATTCGACTTCAAAATACAAGCATTTGTGGGTTCAATGCGAAAATTGTTATGGATTAAATTATAAGAGATTTTTTAAATCAAAAATGAATATTTGCGAATACTGTGGACATCATTTGAAAATGAGTAGTTCAGATAGAATCGAACTTTCGATTGATCCAGGTACTTGGGCTCCGATGGATGAAGACATGGTCTCTCTGGATCCCATTGAATTTCATTTAGAAGAGGAAACTTACAAAGATCGTATTGATTCTTATCAAAGAAAGACAGGATTAACTGAGGCTGTTCAAACAGGCACAGGTCAACTAAACGGTATTCCTATAGCAATTGGGATTATGGATTTTCAGTTTATGGGGGGTAGTATGGGATCGGTAGTTGGCGAGAAAATCACCCGTTTGATCGAATATGCTACCAATCAATTTTTACCTCTTATTTTAGTGTGTGCTTCTGGAGGAGCACGCATGCAAGAAGGAAGTTTGAGCTTGATGCAAATGGCTAAAATATCTTCTGCTTTATATGATTATCAATCAAATAAAAAGTTATTCTATGTATCAATCCTTACATCTCCTACTACTGGTGGGGTGACAGCTAGTTTTGGTATGTTGGGGGATATCATTATTGCTGAACCCAATGCCTACATTGCATTTGCGGGTAAAAGAGTAATTGAACAAACATTGAATAAAACAGTACCCGAGGGCTCACAAGCGGCTGAATATTTATTCCATAAGGGCCTATTCGATCCAATCGTACCGCGTAATCTTTTAAAAAGCGTTCTGAGTGAGTTATTTCAGCTCCATGCTTTCTTTCCTCTGAATCAAAATTAAATCAAATAAAAGTAAAGCATAATAAAAATAATAAAAAACAAAAATTGAATATTATTATTTTATTTTTTGTAGAACAAGTAGTTATTTAGTTTAGAGAAATCAAAGTAAAAATCCATTCTTCGGATTTGATTTTTACTTTGATAACATTTTGTAACATAAGATTCAATTGTAAAAAGAATTATGCGGATAATTTTTTTTTACCGATATTTCTGATTAGTAATCAGGAAACCTCTATCAAACAAAAAAAAGAGTGAATTCTTTCTTCCACGAAATGAAAATTAAAATTAGGCAAGGGGAATAAAACGATAATTTTACGTTCCCTTCTTATCTTATGTGTATATAATTCACATATAGAAAATAGCAAAGTATAGAAAGGTGCAAGATTCTATATTTTTTGAGAATCCCGAGTTTTACTAGAAATCCCTATTGCTGGATCGGATTATAACAAATTTTTCGGGAATTTGTATGTAAGAAACTTTTTTTTATTTGGTTATTTTATTCAAGTTTATTAAATTCAAATTATTAGACAAAAACAAGATAATAAAAAATAATCAAAAAGGGAGATTATCATACATATATATATTTCATGTAGAAAGATGAAAAATTCTATTTAGTTAGTCCTTGCACTTATTTTATTATATTAAATTAAAAAATTTATAAATTTAGATTATTCTATTTATATATATTATTTATATATATTATGTACTTATATATACTCATACTCAATTATGTACTCACATATACTCACTTAGCTATACTTAGTATAATTATATATGAATTATAATGATTATACGATACCTTTCTAACAATATAACAATAACAGGTACAAATATTAAATACAGGTATCCATTTTATGACAACTATCTATAACTTACCCTCTATTTTTGTGCCTTTAATGGGCCTAGTATTTCCGGCAATTGCAATGGCTTCTTTATTTCTTTATGTTCAAAAAAAGAGGATTTTTTAGATATACATATGATCGGGCCAAATCTCATCTATTTTTTTTTCAAGACTTATAACATAACACAGATATTTATTTCTTAGAATAAAACATATGATGTGGTTTCCCCGAGCATAAGCTATTATGCATGGGTAAACATGATATATGCTTAAATGAATTATAGCTATTTGAAAAAAAAAAATTGGGATCGGGGCGAATGTCTGAAATGTAAAGTTAATGTATCCATATGTAAATTTTTATAGGGAATTATACGAAGACGAAGTGGATCTTATTATTTTAGATCTAAGCAATTCGATGAATTACTCCTAAAAGTTCACATCGGAATAGTGCTAGTTGATGAGAGTTACTTCGGAAACACACAAAAAAGTCAAATTAATTTGGATTATTCTCTCAATTTCAATAAAATACAACTAGATCTAGTATGAATTGTCGATCAGAACATATATGGATAGAACTTATAGCGGGGTCTCGAAAAACAAGTAATTTCTGCTGGGCCTTTATACTTTTTTTAGGTTCATTAGGTTTTTTTTTAGTTGGAATTTCCAGTTATCTTGGTAGGAATTTGATATCTTTATTTCCGTCTCCGCAAATCATTTTTTTTCCACAGGGGATCGTAATGTCTTTCTACGGAATTGCGGGTCTCTTTATTAGCTCCTATTTGTGGTGCACAATTTCGTGGAATGTAGGTAGTGGTTATGATCGATTCGATAGAAAAGAAGGAATAGTGTGTATTTTTCGTTGGGGATTTCCTGGAAAAAATCGTCGCATCTTACTCCAATTCCTTATGAAAGATATCCAATCCATCAGAATAGAAGTTAAAGAGGGTATTTATGCTCGTCGTGTCCTTTATATGGAAATCAGAGGCCACGGGACTATTCCCTTGACTCGTACTGATGAGAATTTGACTCCACGAGAAATTGAGCAAAAAGCTGCTGAATTGGCTTATTTCTTGCGTGTACCAATTGAAGTATTTTGAAAAATGACCTGAGTTAATGCTTTTTTTTTTGAAAAAAAAAGTAGTAACAGCTGAATCATACACAAAAAAAACAGGGAATAGATTCATGGGTTCGATGACTTGTAATAGAACTTATCCTTGATATGAATATTAGTTAGTATCGTATGGAGTTGATGAATGAGGCGAGTTCGTTAAAAATTCAAAGACGAAAAATGGCAAAAAATAAAGCATTCATTCCCCTTCTATATCTTGCATCGATAGTATTTTTGCCCTGGTGGATCTCTCTCTCATTTACTAAATGTCTGAAATCTTGGGTTACTAATTGGTGGGATACTAGGCAATCCGAAATTTTCTTGAATATCATTCAAGAAAAGAGTATTATAAAAAAATTCATAGAATTAGAGGAACTCGTCCTCTTAGACGAAATGATAAAGGAATACTCGGGTTCTCTTCCTGTCTTATAACGGGGGGCCCGGGTTGGCGCCGGAGGGCTTTATTTTGACCCGCTCGTTCTTCGGTTCGGATTATAGTTTAAAGGTGAATGACTCTAGGTGGCAAACGACAATTTTAAAAACTTAACCCCAGTCTCATAAGCCATGTGTGGATTTAAATTAAAGATTTTCTTACAAACGGTAAGATTTGAACTTGAACTCAAGAGTACCACTTACTGAATCTAGTTCATTCAAGAAGTAGGAGTACTTTGTCCTTCGAACTATTAAGCTATCGACTTTCGTCTTTAAGGGCAATGTCTAAATTCCATTTTATTTATTCCTACCGGTAAAAATCACAATTTCACACGATAATAAAATAGTGGTACGAAAAACCTTTAAAACTAATCTCCATGCATGTTGCTAGCTACAACTAAAAAATATAATAGAAAGGCACTCTCGTATATGTCCTCTTTCACCACAACAAGATCAGCCCCGCTTCAATTTATTTTCATGTGGTTACAGATATGAGGCTGTTTAGAAATTGCTTTTCGATATTCAAATTAGCTAGAAGCCTTTATTTTTTTCTTCCTGGTAAGCGGTCAAAGTAGCAGATATTGAAACTCTGCAACTTTCAAACGTGATCGCAAAAAGAGGTCTAAGCATTTGCTTATTGCTCTGTGGAAAGGTAAGTAACGCCATTTCTATGGGCGCAAATTAAATATATAATTTGTTTCTGTCGTTAATCCCATCTATGAATTATAATTAAGGGGTCGAACCCCCTAATTGAACCCAGGCTGATTAATAAAAGAAAAAAGATCTTTCATCCTGCCACTTGTTCAAACAGAGGATCAATTGCTTCAGACCGTACGTATACTTGTGAGTTACCCTAGCACAGCTCATGTGCTTTTTCTTTTACATATATATATACTACCGAAAATAAGAAGATAAACTCGTGAAGCTAACCAATAAAAACCGTTTCATATCTTAACCCTATTTTCCTCTTCTAGCTAGTGCCTCCTCCCCTGCTTTCCAAACGTTAAGAAGCACCTCTTTGGTTCGGTTCAGTCTCCGTTTCTTAAGTTCTCAAACGGACAAAATACTAACGAAAACGAATCTCTGCCTAAGCGGATCATGCTCTGGATGTGCGCGCTAGTACTATAATAGAACAAAAACAGCACTAGATCAGCTTCTTATACAGTCGAAAGGTGGATCGGAGGCATGGAAAGCGGCCACTTCCATCGGAAGCGTCGGAGGAGAAAGAGAAAGAGAATGACTTCCCAGCTTATTCATCTTCTTGGTCAGAAACCGACATGTCCGCCATGGTTTCTGCTCTCACTCAGGTCATGGGAACAATCGATGATAAGCCAACACTAGTGCAATCAACCCCATTAAGCATCCCAGAGTGTGCCGTTAAAGAAGAACCTGATTCATCTCAGCCGGTGCAAGATCAAGGTACCCACCATCGCCTAGATTGTCTACTTTTCTTTTTCATCTAGTTTACTACTTCTTGCGGTACTTTTTCCCAAGTTTATGTAGTTTTAAAGCTACTGTTTTCTGTGGTTTTAGATGCAAAACTGTTCATCGTAACTTTATTATTGGATACACACAGCCGAAATTGCCAAATTAAATTTTTCGGATTTTGCTTCTTCAGTACTTGTATTGTCAAGGACGTCGTGATCTATCACAATCTTAACTTCTGGTGGTTCCACTTTTTTTTGGGAAAAAAAAAAACTCATCTTTCTCGATTAGAAGAAAATAGATTTTTGTGTGGAACTAAACCAATTTTTAAGAAAGACACCGAGTGTTATCTCTATTCTTTAAGTTAACCCTACCAGATACCGATGGGACAAAACTAAGGAGAAAATATTCTCCATTTTTTATGAATTTTCATTCAGCAAAGTTCAATGTATCCTACTTTCCGTAAAGATCTAGAACTACTCTCGCTTTATCTCTCTCTCTCTAGATTTCTCTGGAATGGCAATGGAGACATTCTTTCCTTGTGTTTTTCTGAGATTATCATGTACTTCACAGTATTCTCACGTTTCTTTAATTTCCCTCTTTTTTTTAGTTGTATGAAGTCTGATTGAACGTTCTCTTCACATATTCCAGACAAATAAGCATTACATATGCTGCTGGTCACGCTCTCCATTCCGTGGTTTACTGTACTCCTTCCATTTCTTCCGTCTTTGACCCAAACACCTTTAGTCTTATCCTTTATATTATTCCACTATATTTATGCGCCATATCCTCAAGATTTCTAAATACGCTTTGTTGCCTTAATGTTGCCCAACCTTGAAAAAGTCAGCTTATATTAATTTTGCTTGCATATAGTTTGATGGTGACAAATCATGTTGGGTTGAAATCTTCCTGAGGATCATATGAACACCATATTCGTTTGCGTCTGACCTCGAAACTACTGATGAGCCTCGAACGACTAATAAATGCTGCTTGCTGAGCGGAGGATAAACCGCTCGGTTTACATTCAGTACATTTATTGTCAAAAGTAGAAAGAAGAGAGAATATTTCTATGTTGATTACTTTTGTTGGATGAATTCTTTCCCTTATCCAGCTCAAGAGATAAAAAGAAACACCTTGAAACCCAAGTGGACCTATTACGTTCCTCTAGAAGAAAATAGAATTGGGTATCCTGCAGCTAATTTGGGGCATGTCTTACTTTTAGTTCGGCATTCCACGAACTAGCTAGGGAAAGGTATCGATCATGTGGTTGGGACACGAAACCACTTTTAAGACTCTTTTGGTCATATTCTTAGTTTATTGTAGGACAGTGCAGCAGATACCCCACGGCTTCTAGCTTTCCACATTTTCCATGCATGAAAGTTTATGCTACTAATTAGGAGAGGGCCGGGTGTGCTCGCTTCGTGCGTCAAATAACAAACAAGAAGTTACAAGCCGCAGTACCCTACATCTTGTGCACCTCAGTGTGCTCAAGACAAGTTGATAAATTTGAGACTATCCCGTTATCTGTACATTTGTTGAGGAGACAAGGATCATAATTTATTTGTTTTTGTTTGATGCTTTGGATACCAGTCTCCAGAAAGAGCTATCGTAATACTACTACGTATACCTCAAAACCAGCTTATACATGCATGATTCATTACATAAACTTATGTCTCACGGCGTTTGCTTTTCTTTGCATGCATGGCCTTGTCAAGAGAATGTAAGAAGACGACACTACAGAGGAGTTAGGCAAAGACCATGGGGAAAATGGGCAGCCGAAATACGTGATCCAAAAAAAGCAGCCCGAGTCTGGCTCGGCACATTTGACACAGCTGAGGATGCGGCCATGGCATATGATAGAGCAGCTCTGAAGTTTAAAGGCACCAAGGCCAAGCTTAATTTTCCTGAACGTGTTCAAGGAAATGCCGATTACGGCTACCTCATGGGTTTCGGAAACACTAGCGTTTCCCAGCCAGTACAAAATCCCAGGCCAGTATTTGTTCCTCCTCCGTCCTTGTCACAGGAAGCTTTCCCTGGCCTATCTCAGTACGCACAACTTCTTTCCAGCTCTGATGTTGAATTCCCGTATTACACTTCGACTCTCTTTAATCAAGAATCTTTTGCTCCACAATTTTCGTCGAGTTCATCCTCGACTTCCGCCTCATCGCATCAGCACCAACAACAGGAAGAGCATGGCAAGGACTTCAGTTCTAGTAACCCAAGCGAGTAATATCTATAGTATCATTTTGCGTTTCTGAGTGCTGGTATCATTATTGGCAACTTTTTCCCTTCGATTGTTTCAATAACAAGGCATCCATCTCCAACGGAATCAAGGTCTTCTGAGCTTTGTTTTGGCCTTTCAGAAGCTCCTATAGTCTTCTAGACGTCTAGTCATCTGTTTTGTATGGGGGGACAAATTAAGTAACGTCCCCTCGCTAGGACCACCTTCTACTTTGTATAATGAGAGTACTATATTTCAGGGCACCTAAACCGGCTGGCAATGTATCAGCTTTGGCTTCGGTTAATGTTGTCTTTTTTGAGGTATCAAGATCTGCATTTTGTTCATTGGAAGCAAGTGTGATGTATGCGGACACCTCAGATCAAATTAAGTTCATGATTGAGTGCATTTTGCTTTTTAAGACTCGTATCAGTATGGTCATTTGACAATTGCCACGTTATTATTTATACAATAAATATGCTTATATATATCTCCTATACGTACGTCTGTCATTCGTTTCTTAATTAAGTTGTGAGTTACCTTAATTAAATAATTAGATTTTTCCTTGCGAAATCATTATTTCGTAGACCAAAGTTAAAGGGTATCCAAAGACTCTATCCATATGTAATACTTTCCGTTTGAACAAACATGATCAAGATTTGAAAAAATTCAGCGAAATAGTATATGCACGCATGCATTGTCAACAGTTTGACTAAGTGGTGGGTCTTCTCATCCACATGATCTCATGCAACCAAACATAAAAATTAGTTTGGTTAGAAGTCGCTTAGGACAAATAAAAATATTGGCTGCAGGAAATCACCAGGAAACCGGTGTGTTCAACATCGCAATATAATATACCTAACAACGACGACGTCATGGCCGGTTGCAACGTGCACACAAAAAAAATGAACATGGATATATATATATATAATTACACCTTCGATCAAGTGGACCACCTATTTTGCCCCTTTATTTTGCAATTGGTACTACTTTCAGCTGCCTTCTAGCAGGCTCTAGCTAGCTAGGCTAGCTCCCCCATACTGTTCTGATAATTTAAGTAGATGATCTGGACCGCGCGCGGAAGTTTGGTCCATGCTATTACCTTATACCTAGAATATGACGTTGCATGAACTTGATTGCCAAAGCTGCAAAATCTGGTGTATCTTTTAACTCGATTTGGGTTACTGTTTTCTTGGTTACGCCGTTGAGGCTTGCAAACTTTAGAAAGGGTGGAAGGAAAAGCTTTAGGTGGGGACTGGGGATTCTTGTGGGGAAGACATGGATCACGTCACGACCAACTTAAAAGATCATGATACGAACTATACGGTACTGGCGGAATCATGTATAGGTGCATGCATATAGCCATGTAATTGGTGCGGCGTGAGTTATGGAAGCCGGGAAAACGCAAGCTTATCTTTCTTTCTTATTTTGTTAACTTTTGGCCCGGAATAGTGTTAGGTAAAAGCACAAATCTGTTTAGCCTTCTTGGCTTATATTTCTCGTCGGCTCAATCGGCAACGTCTAATCTTGGTCGCCACGCACGGTCTTATTATTCTTGTAATGGCATCATAAAAAATTTCGAGGTGCTGTCAGTTCGAAATTAAAAGTTGGAACATTTGATGGGAACGGGAGTCGGCCGGCTGCCATCAAATCACTTAACTCCATCGCCGTCCTGCCTTGAGACACACCGTCCAACCGTCCAGGGGTTTGCAAACAAAAATTTTATACTAAAATTTTAACACAATAAAAAATTATAATATAATTTTTTTTTCTATCAAACCATTACTTTTTATTATAATAAATATTAAAAATTATATCTCTCTTCACTTTTCTACCAAATTTAATACCCTACAATTTTTAACATCATCAAAATTTTACAAATAAACAGAAGTTTTCTTTTTCTTTAAAAAAAGGCTGGTGTGATTAGTATTGGCACGCTGCTCTTTAATTTGCAGAAACTTTTCTGTCAATTCTCCATTTTGAGAAAGAAATAGGAAATGGGTAATTTCAACTACTTTAATAGCGCTTTATTAGCATGCTAAACTTTTAAACACAAGACCCATGATGTCTCATTATGCAAGGTTGGTTCTAATAGCATTTTATAGAGATATGTTGTAAGTGCAAAATATTTATGGTGGACCAACCGAGAGTCCTATAGCAGGACAGAAAAAGTAATATTACATGTACTATATATATAATTCCAAATTAAGAGAACAATTTGTTGTCATCACGCTTTTGAGCTTTGCTACGTACACACAACTTTGCGCATAGCTTATGATTGAAGAAACCAAAATTTCTTGTTGTTCTCGGGATTTTCGACAAGAATGGAACACCCAGTATCTAGCTCTCTATTTGTTGTTAATCTAAAGGCTACTACACTAAAGACTTCTTCCACAGAGAGAAAAAAAAAATAGGCAGAGAGAAAGGGAAAGGAAACACGAGAGAGGAGTGACAGGGAGGGAGAGAGAGAGAGAAACCACGCATGCAGAAGCTCCAGTGGGCCGTGCCCACTAGCCACAGAAAAGCGAACTCAAGTGGGCCAGGCGAAATCGTCCAAAGCCCAAATAAAGTGGCTTTGCGCTCACTCAAAAAAGGAGCTCAGAAACCGACAAAAAGAAAAGAAGCTTCTCTCTTCACTTTTTTTTTAAAAAAAAAACCCAAGCGTGAATGCTGACGTGGGCACGCTCCCCAAGGCAAGCATGGGATTGGGGCGATGTGATAGAGACACGCGCTGCAACTGCATGTTTGGGTGTGTGGGACCGTATCTGATTTTGACAGTGAACAAACGTTGCGTTTTAGATGCTTTCGGCTTCCCACGTCAAATTTTGCGGCTCTTTCGGCCTCTTTTGGAAGAAAATGCTCAGAAGCTTATGATGATAGATCTTGAAAATACTGCAACTACTGTACGTCACATGCTGCAGAACTAGCCAACTAGGCTACGGTATCTCGTTTCTCCCTTTTGTTTTTCTTTTTCTGGACAGGAAAAAAAAAAAAAACAGACCCAAATGTTTGTACAAGAGATAAGTACGCGTGACAATGGACTATCATATATTTATCATTTATATATCTTTTTGTATACTTATGGTATGGATTGATAATACAACTGAGATGCGAATTCCGGGTGTAAACAACATCAATCAGAGTTGGTAAGTGTTGTTAGTCTTTTTTAGAAAAAAAAAAAAAGTGTTGTTGTTAGTCTTTCATCAAAGGTAAAATCTAAGGGTTGATGTGGTAGATTTAAATATATTTGACCATTAAGTCGTCATTCTTTTCAAAATTAATTGGTATCAAGATAGAAACACTCAAATCTTTTATGACATTCGACATTGCACCTAACAAATTTATTGTAATTTTGCTCGTAAAGAGCGACATTGAATAAATTCTCTGTTAAAATAACACTCTACAACTCGAATTATGATATCTAATACCACTTATCAGACTGTTAAGATGTCATTTCTCCCGAAACTAATTGGTGTCAAGGGTATTCAACATCATATCTATCAAGCATATTCTAACAGTGTTATGTTGCAAATATCACGATTGTGATAACAAATAGCTTCAGGTGCTTACAATGTAATGTTAGTCCAAAATTTCACTGGGAGATGTTTGAGCCCTAAAATTTTTACTTTCCAAAATTTTCGCTATAATAAAATAACTGTATAAAATTCTCTCTCATCATCAAATTATCACTTTTCACTCCAAATAAATATAAAAAATTCATTCAAATATTCATCTCCCAATTCCAATAACTTAAAATTGTTACCACCCAAAATTTTTATAATCAAACATAGAGTGTATTGGGCCAATCCGTTGAAATCCTACCCTACACTCTCTTTCGCTTTGCCCTTTTGGGCCGAAGTGAATCGAAAGTCTAGAGAGTTGGTGTCTTCAGTGGTAGAGTTGGAAATGGCCTAGTCTCCTAGATTTATGAACGGGTGAATCCAGCCCATACGGATGCAACTCGATTAGGTAAGGGAAAAAAAAAATCCAACACGGCCCATTGATGTCGGTTTAGAAAGCTTTCGGTCGAAAAAATACACAGAACGATTTCTATGAATCCACTGCTCCAAATTTGATATTCTTATACAATTATTTATTTTTCTTCTTAATAGTAAAGAACCATATTTGGTGGTTAATGGGGAGCACTGGAGAAGTGCGATGATGTATTAGTATATATGCATATGGAAAAACAATGGACCTGGGCCCAGCCGATGAAACAAAGAAGGGGTTTTTTTAGCCCATTCACTTAAAGCCCAGCACATAACTAGTGTGGGAAAGGATGTTCGCTGTAGTTGATGGAGGTTATCCTACTCGTCCGAGTACAAAAACCTTTGAACTCGCTCCCATGAGCATTCATTGTTTGTTCTACCTAAAATTTTTTGTTGACCACCTCACAACCAAATAGATATTACTTCACCTAGAACGAAAATTAAGGATGTTTTGAACAAAAAGCGAAAAGATATTTTGTTAGGTACCAAAAAACAGGAAAGAAATCTAAACACTTAAATAGCGCAATAACTTTTAATTTTATTTTTTTGACCGAAAAAATAATTAACCAGGCAGCAGGGCGTTGTGGTCTTGATTCTAGGAGATCCGGAGATGGACATGGCGTCACGAGTGCTATCATGTGCTGCAACTATGGGGACTCCCCCAAAGCTCAATGAGTTGTCTGATTATTCTAGGACTTCGTATCCTTCACTTCTACTGCCTTCATCTTCATCTTCGATAGCAGCAGCCAAGGCTACGGTTCGAATTGGTTCTGTCAAGTGCAAGGCTCTGGGAGAGAGCTCTCAGAGTTCCTTAGACCGAACGGTGTATCAGGGAATTTACGGCCCTTGGAGCGTTGATAACTCAGACGTTCGAGAGGTGCCTACACATTTTTATCATATTACATATCGTTTTCGTACATTAGCATGTGTGTTTCGTGTGTCGGCGCTGTTCTATTGATGCTGTTAATTGTTCAGGTGCAGTATTTTATCGGATATCTGATGCGGGTTGCAAACTGAGGAATTTGATGACAAAGTAACTTGTAGTTTTATAAACCTTAACAAACCGAGGGATTTGACGTGCTCTTGTGCTTAGAGTTTTGGATATCTAACAATTTAGGGTCCAGCAAGGGAGTCTAGGCACTTAAAATTTTCCCTCCTGTATTGAGTCCTGCAGAATCTGACAGCGATGTGGTTGAAATCTAGTACTTTTTGTTGCATTCAACTTCAGGAAAGTGTTAGTTACAAGGGTTATTTAAGGTTGTCTGATTGTCTCAATATATACTCGCCTCGAAAATTTGTGTATTTCTGTGGAAGTTAAGATAAGGTCGAATTGCTTAGAACCACTGCAGTTACGATCAGGAAGTCAAGAGCAAAATGAAAAACGCAAGGTCCATGTCAGGCTAAGCTAAAAATACCCGTTAATATTAAGAAATGGCTATTGTTATGGGACGGTAGGGGTTATAGTTGAGTATCTGAGTGATACTTTGCTTGCTGTGGCAGGTTGTTCTGTACAGATTGGGGTTGGTGACTGCTGCTTCCTCATTCGTGATTGCTGCATCAGCCACCTTTTTGCCGGATAACTCTCTGTTAAGTGATATAATTGGGCAAAATCTTGATCTATTTTATACAATTGGAGCTGGTGGGTTGGGCTTATCCTTGTTCTTGATTCACATCTATGTTACTGAGATTAAGCGCACTCTTCAAGCACTATGGGGACTTGGTGTTGTTGGATCTTTGGCAACTTACACAAGCCTTGCTCGACCAGCTGGTGAAAACTTAGTACAATATGTTATCAGTAACCCATCAGTCGTCTGGTTTGTTGGTCCTCTATTTGCAGCATTAACTGGACTTGTATTCAAAGAAGGTGATCTCAGTCAAATTCTTATTTTATGCATCTTTCCAGTTCATTAAGAGATGTTTTAAGTTAAGAAGCTATTCTAAAGTATGGCAGCCTGACCTCCCACATTTTGTAATCATTTGATATGCCAAAGTCGACAGGTGTTAAACTCAATTTGTCTTACAAGGCATTTAAATGTAATCCTCCAGATCATAGGATCATGTTTAACAAATTCCATGCACTTAGGCAAGTTCAGGTTGCCTTTTGATATCGTTGAAGCAAAAATGGGACTGTTTGAACTTAGGCAGGGCAGAGACCATTAATTTGAAAATAGTTGACTTTTTTTTTACCTAAACCCTGTTTCTTTGTAACACTTCTGAATCATCCTTATATCAGGAAACATTAAGGGCATAAGTTATAATGAGAATCACTTGTTATGCCCTCTGTTATGACAAAAGGGAAGTTGGATATAAGTCCTATTTCCTTCCATTGGTTCAAGTTGTTGAAGTCCTTCTATGTTTGTTCTTTGTGACATTTTCCATGTTTGACAACTTAAAAATGAAGAGAGGTAGTTTTCTGTATTTACTTGATTGTTTGTTGAAAATGTAATTGAGAAAGAGGCGTGATGTTTTTGTTTAGTTACCATAGATGGTCCTTTTCACAATAAATAGGTGGATCTGCAGTGAAATATTCATTGCTTGATATTAGAAAGAAGTGTTTTATGTGTCTCTTATCTTCTCCCGTTTGTGCCAAGAAAATTAGGATATTGTTTCTTTCATCATTAGCTGGATTATTGTGAAGTAAAATCAGAAACTGTTCTAAGATAATTAAACCTCTCTGAATCTTCCTCATGTATCTACTTTAAAGCAATGTCGAGACTAATGGTACAGCCATGAAATTATTATAGTAATGTAAGTTTGCAATGAGGAGAAATTCATAGCATCCCCTGACTATTTCAGAAATATTCTCGAAACAGGCCTCTGCTATGGAAAGCTGGAAGCTGGAATTCTTACATTCATTATACCTATATGTCTTCTTGGGCACCTGGTATTCTTCTTGCAACTTATTCAAATCAGTAATCTTAACACTTACAGTAAAAAATACTTATAGTACAACACAGGCTCTCAGTTTTTTCTCCCCCCAGATTGGTGCTGAGATCATCAAAGTTTTGAAATTCACAAATTACCACCCACTTAAACCTCAGCTAAGCTTAGTTGCTGTCTTGAAACCTTTCATTTATAAAACCTAATGGCAGAAGCCTTGGTTAATGATGAGTGGACTTATATTTCAAGCTTCCGAATTCTACTTTGTTTAGAGTTCTCATGGTTGCGCTTGAAATTTGCAGACTGGTTTGATGGATGATGGAGTAAAGCTTACTCTGCTAGGTTCATGGATGGCCCTTTTTGTGATATTTGCCGGAAGGAAGTTTACTCAGCCTATTAAGGTAAAATTCTAAATGACCTAAATTATTGGTAATCTAAGCCAAATTCACTTTGTTTAAGATTATTGTGCATGGCATACTACTGATACTCTCTTGGCCTCAAGGATGACATCGGTGACAAATCTGTTTTCACATTCAATGCTCTTCCGGAAGACGAGAAGAAGGCTTTGCTTGAGAAACTTGAGCAACAAAAAGTTCAGTGAGAATCCTCAGTAATAAGAGACGAAACCAAAAGAATTCCTAGTTAAGACAGGAAATCTCATCAGTCATCTGGACTGTAGGATGGCATGTATATTCTCTGGTCATAGTGTGTAATATTTTTTCACTAGCAAATAAGTAAATGTAATCTATGTTACATAGCTGCCAGATTTTTTTTCCCCGCCAAGTCAAAGACTCAAATGCTTGAAAACATTAGGGGGCAGCGCCCTCAAAATCCGCAAAACCATCGTCGCAAAGTTTAATGCGGAAGGGATAGAGTTGACAGAAATAAAGCCAAAGGAATTGGTCTGTAGTGACCACTTCGCCAGAAGGTGCGGAAGGCGGTTCAAGCGTTGCGGGATCCAGGAAAAAGACCAGTTAGGATGAAGCTGGACACTGCTACGAATGGAGAGCACTACATCACGGATGAGAATCCCCTGGGAGTTGAGTATCTGCCCATTCCTTCCACAGGACTCGAAAGTCAGTCTCGAAGTCCACTTCTTCCCAGTTCCGATTATCAGCAATTTTCATAGCTGCCTGCGCAGCAAGAGCTTCCCCAAGAGGGGGGTTGGAAAAAGAAATATGCTCCGTGTAGAGTCCACAGACTTGAGGGAGCTTTCAGAGTCTCGAAAAGAGACAGCTATACTTGAGAATTGCGCGCCTATAGCCACATCAAAATTGCACTTCAAAACGGCCCACACTAGGGGGTTCCATCCCCGCCCCTCTTCCACCTCGACCTTAGACCAGGCCAGACTATGCTCCAAGAAGCATCTTCGAATCATACCGCCAAGTAGGAGCATTTTTAAAAGGTATAAGTGCGGAGCTGTATTTCCCTTTTAAGGAAATCTTTCTAATGCCCTCGGCTAAAATCATTTCCTTTTTTTCTCAGTGCTATTATGGAAGAGTTAAGTCAATTTCCAATATCGAAATACCATGTTATATATCCATGGGTAATGGTGACTTGTCTTTGCAAACACAAATATTAAAGGATGCCAATTTAGTGAATTGGACAAGAAAAACAAAAACCATAGCTGATTTCATTTCCAAAGTACAATACGGCTCGGTTCATAGACATGATTCTCCTAAACTTAAAAATGGGTAAAAAAGCTACTATTGGAATATCTAAATGCCTCCCCTCTCCTTGTTCAAAGATAAACAGGTAATCTACAATTGCTATCGGAAATGCAAACTGGCAGCATAGGTTCTTACTGCCCACCTCTCCCAAAGAACCAAATATAAAGTGAGAGATCAAGCTACCAACCACATGGTACCAGAACTCTAACAGAAAAAGGCATAATATCAAGCTTTCGTCGCCATTCAAACACGAAGCACACATGACGGTCGATCAGTTCATTCTGCCACTTGCAGTCTAGCCTTTTTGCTACTGGTCTTTGCTCCAGCATCCAATGTCGACAAGTTGCCTCCTTCATTGGGCTGCTTCCGTTTGCAAGTCTGTTTGACTTTGCTCTCTACTGCAGGATCTTGTAGTAGTTCGATACCAGCCGCCTTTTCAGGTTTAACAGGATCCACACCATTCTGGTGATCACAATTTGGCTCACATTCCCTACTACTTTCGTTTCTAAACTGGTCTGTTTGCCTGACTTCACCGACAATCTGAGCATCCAAGTTGTCGTCTATTTCTTCCTCCAGAACATCAGTCACATCACTAGTTTCCATATTGTCAGTAACTCCATCCAGCTCCTCATGGGTGTTGTCAGTTTCGTTACTTAACTCCTCACTATTTTCCTCCTCTACAATCCTGCGTTGTAGTGATTCTATCACCTCCATCAGTTCTCTGTTAACCTGCCACAGGAACTCAAATATCATCAATAAGATCATGTCGCTTCTTAAAATTGCAGTCACCAATACAGATGAAAGAGATATGGTCAAAAAATGAGGGCTGGTCACTATCAAAATCTGAACACTACCACAAAATAGAAAACATAATTTTCATTTTCATAGAAAAATGTAAATTATGCCATCTATTAAGCCCTCTGATAAGCAAGGTTTAGAAGCAAACAAATTAGCTGCTATGAACACAATTAAATGGTTCCAAATTCCACATAGCACAGAAAAATATAGTTCCATTTCCATGGGAAACTCAAACTCAGAATCAAGCCCCACTGTCCAGATAACCAATTATGGATTAAACTTACCACAACCAACTAATAAGATCCATCAACCAGTGTTCTTATTGCAGAAATCAACATGATATGGAATTGTCCCTCTAAGAACGTTTCAAATAAATCATAGCCAAGCATCATATGCGTGCAAGTTGAGGCTGAAGGCAATACTCTGTTAAAAACATGTCATTAGTGATCTGCCCTGGCATACCTGGGGATTCTGAAGATATTCAGCTATGTCAGTTGAACATGAAGGGCATTTCATGATGTTCTTCTGTGCTCTTAATGTCCTTCTGCCTTCACATGTTCTCTGCCTCACTAAACTTTGACCAGCAAAGGCACCCTCTAGGCAAGCTTTGCAAAAGTTATGAGCACATGGGGTAGTAAGGGGAAAAGCCATCACCTTTCGACAGATGTGGCAGCTAAACTCTGCATGTCAATTACATAGAAGCACGATTTCTAGGACATGATGGTGGATTCAGAGATAACAAAAAGAATTGAAATGATGATAATGCAGCTTCTATATGTCAATTAGACAAAAATACAAACCTTTTAGAAGTTTCTCTTTCAAAGACGCTTGTTTCACATTCCTTGTTCTCTTCCCAGATTCCGAATATCCCTGATCAACATGTTTTCTGCTACATGGTGGAGGTTTTTTCCACTTCCAGCAACCCTTTTCCTCCTGAACATTTCACCAGGACGTATTAGGACATTTCAAAATAAATAGTGAACTTGGCCAATACAATAAGAGCTCAACAGGAAAGTTTAGAGACTCCTACAAAAAAAAATCTTTTCTACCCAGATATGACTTTATAGCTATGTGCGCCAAAAAGGAAAGACATAAAGAAATCAGCCAGAAAATAAGTAGAAAGAGAGACCCTTTGGACACAGGAAGTAAAAGAGTATTAGCTCACATCATAGTCCCAGGATGGAGATTCCTTCCTTTCGGTTATGTCAATTGCATCATTCAACTCCTCAATTAGTGGCAGTGGTCTTGGACGGTCCCCATGATCATCGCTGAATATTCATCTTAAAAATTTAGTCATGACACACCCAAAATGAATGGGTTGGGGGGGGAAGGGGAAGAGACAGAGAGAAAAAGAGAGGATGGAAACAACAGACCTTGTCCATGGGGCAGGTTCATTGTCACATCTAACAAAAAGATATCTGCATACTTTATATCCCTAACACAATAAACATTCATCAGTTGACAAGTTTACATCGCTATTGCCATAAACCTTCACAATTGAACAAGATCAGCAAGAACACAGCACAAGTGCTTATTCCAATTTGTTCTGCTATTATCATGAGCATCTTACTTGAGTCCCATTTTTCCGCCAGCATTGCTCAATTCTGTAAATGCCATCATAACGTAACCCTCTATCCGGTGCATAAGAAGAGCGCTTCTCCTTGTTTGACCTTCCCCCCCACCCAAAAGCAAAAAAAACAAATAAGACCGAGATAAATCTTCTCACGGAAGTAGAAGAGTATACACCTTCAGAACCAATGTCATGCACTCACAAGTTTCAAACTAGAGGAAAAAAATCATAAAGTAAAAATTACATTCTATAAAGAAACTGATAATCAATACAACAATTGCCACTCATTAGTTGAAGAAATAGGGATATAGGTTGCAAGAACAATGAGGTTTAGTTAACCCAACCATCACGGAAACCTTTTGTGAAGAGATCACGTCATTAGATGCCTATTTAGGATACACCCCACTTCTAGGTTGTTGACCTCACCTTTTTTTTTTCCCTCACATGCAAGCTCATTAACTGTAAGTTCCACACAGGAAAAAAAATATTAATGGAAAGGAATAGGCTCATTAACTTTGTTGTCATCTGACATTCTATTTGATATGCGAACATTGTAGAAGTTGAAAACCATGATCATAATTTGAATTCACTTCACACACACTCGTATAATCTATGACCGTCATAAATATATCAATAGCAATCAGCCATTGCAGTCAGCAATTGTATTTCGTTACTGTGTTGATTGATCCATAAGAGGAAGGAAATGGGGATTCAATATATAATTACACTACTATGTTGGTTATGTACATGCAATAAAGTTTTTCAAGATAATCTACATATAAGAAAAAATATCAATAAAGGCCTTAACAAGTGAAGACCCAGGTGCAGCTGCAGCCTGCATGCTACAAATCATAACAAACTTTCATCAAAATTACTCACCTCACCACCCGAACAGGATAACCCTTGTGACAACTTACTCGTAGTGCCTCATTGAACTTTGTAAACTTCTGATCGAAAGAATGTTCCTTGTTTGTGCGTTTATTGCCACTAAGGTCTCTTCCACCACTACATTGAATCAATAAAGGATCAATCACAACATGTTTAAGGCATGAGCAACACACACGAAAGAAAAACACGTTCTTTCTTTTTACTAACAAAAACCAAACTATATAAATGACCGTTATCAATCTTAACTTGACAATTAGATTTCAGAGAATAGGACCAAAACCTTCCATTTCTCAACAAAATACAATCAACGAACCTTTATCTATTACAACCATATGAGAACAGTGCCAAACAGTGCAAAAAAGTTGTTGAAATTGACTAAATCAGTTTCACGATAAGAATTCATTTCAGCACCTTTTTTTTTAAAAAAAAAAAATCCAACTGAAAAGCAAGCGGATTACACGGTAAAGGCAGAACTCAAGAATATACCTTCCTGTGTAAAGGAACCATTCTCCATGGTCCTCATCATCTTCATAGCCACCAGATAAGGCCACTGATTGTGCACCAAACTTTGACTGCCCTCCAATCCCTGCGACAAGAGGAAGATGAACACCCCATTGCCTACATTCCAACCTATCTCCCCAAGCCATCCCCACCAGCACACCCTGATTTCTCTCAGGATCATTTTCTGCAAGGATTGGCCCTAAATGATCCGGGGGAACTGTGACAAAAATTTTTCCACAGCAAGCATTGGCCTTTCCAGCTTTCTTTGCACGTTCAGTGGTGAATGCTGTATCTGGGCGGTCTTGGTTACGCATGGAATGAAAAACCTTTTCCGGGGCCCCTACAGAATTGAATTTCGACATCCTTACCAATCGAATGGCCATGACAAGCACGGAGTTGATACGAGGTTGGCTTGCCATATTAGCAGGGATTTTATTACGGCAATTTGCACAAGTGCGCTTGCCCTGTCCAATCCATTTCTGGAAGCACTTCAAGCAAAAGTTGTGACCACAAGGCGTCTGAAACAAAGAAAGATATGAGATCATATACATGGCCCTATAACATAAACAGTCGTAGACATTATCAAGCAGCCACGGTTCCTTTTCTCTTTAACATGTATAATATATCATAATCAAGCAGCCACGGTTCATTTACTCTTTAACATGTATAATATATCATATTTCGACAGCGAAAACCACCAAAAGGAAATAAGTAACATGAAACCATAAAAAGCATTGCTGAATTCAAGCGGTAAATCATAATGGAACGTATTTAAAAAGATTCCAGAACATTTAACGGATCAATATCTCAAGGATAAGAAATTCGTTTGGCAGAGCCGCAGCCGATGTAAGTTACTCCTGAACGGAGGAAAACCCAGTGAAACCAAATACCTGGAGTTATTAGCTCGCTTCCACCCCCGAATTCCATGCCCTCGTTACCCAAAAAAAAAATTATACTTCAAATAGTAGGCACAACAAGATTGTAAAAAGAGTTACTCCACTTGAAACGCCACGCAATTCTAGAGCTACAACGCAGAATCGACTAAAACTCCTACCACGATTAGGTCACTGTGAAAAAAAAAAACCGTTTTCTCTAAGATCACAACGCAAAGCATGTACAGTGGACTGGATTTGATTATCTTATGAAACAGATTCAGAAAGTCGGGAGAGATCGAAGACGAAAGAACGCACCGTCACAGGTCTCTCCGGTAACTGCATGCAAAACGAGCAGTACAAGTTGTTGTCGAAAATGCCGACAACATCGTCATCGCCGTGGATTGTCTCCTTCTTCGGATTCATGCCTTCATCTCCGTCGGACGGTTGCGCGCCCTTACACATCAGCTCCTGCCGTCTCTTCGCCTTCTCCTGCACTGTCAGTGACCCGTCAGACTCGATAGCCCGAATCGCCGTGATCAGGTCGTCAGAGCCCCTCGATCCTCCGGTGCCGTCTCCGACGACCGGTTTCGCGGCAATCACCGAACAGTCCGGGCAGTCCCATTGGAGGGCATCAGCTAGGGTTTTGGGGCTGGAAGAGGAGAGGCAAGCAACGTGCCAGGGTGTGGCACATGTTTTGCAAGCGAGGCTGTCCTCCGGCGACAGGGGCTTCTTTTTGCATGCCATGCAAATGCCGTCCCCGTCGCAAGGGAGCTCGCTAGCTTGCGCCATGGGAGTGAACGATAAGCCACGAGGTTGACGATGATTGGAGGGAGCAGAAGACGAGGTAGTGAGAGAGTGGGAGGGGAAGCGGGCATTTTATATGGGTATTATTGTGGGCCCTCATTTTGAAATTTCAATATTTTCCCTCTACTACTTTTGACGCTATAAATGGGAAGAAAATCCTGGCGTTCCGCGTGCATGCAGAACATGTAAAGCAGATTGCTGGTTCCTCTCTAGAAGGTTACAACGAAGATTATAAAGTTCAGTCTCTAAATTGAGGCTCTTTCATTTGGTTGGTAGAGTATGGGTTCATATGGTAAGATAATATGCCTATTTGATGATCTGTTTCCTTACTATTTTTATGTAATTTCAAGATAGAATTCTTAGTCCATTTCATGTAGTCTACTCTAATTTATCACCTTACTTATTTGTTACTAATGATATTAAGCACATAAGAACAATTTTCTACCGGTATTAACCACATTAACGGTTTTGTGAAATTTGAAAATTTTTCTGACATTCATCAAAATTGCAAAACAAAATTAATGAGATTAAGCCTTGATTATTTGTTTTTATCTTTTTAAATCCATTAAAGAGTCGTACGACTTATGAGTTACCTAATGAAACTCATTCGCCTTTTTCATGTATATGTATAATTTATCATCTTACTTATTTGTTACTGATAATATTAACCGCATAAAAATAATTTGCTAACGGCATTTAACGGTTTTGTGAAATTTGAAAATTTTTTCTGACACTCGTCAAATTTGCAAAACAAAATTAATGAGATTAAGCTTCGATTTTTTGTTTTGTCATTTTAAATCTATTGGAGATTCGCATGACTTATGAGTTACCTAATAAAAATCGATTCATCCTTTTTTATGTAGATGTATAATTTATCATCTTACTTATTTGTTACTAACAATATTAATCTCATAAAAACAATTTGCTAACAGTATTAACCACACTAGCATTAGTTTGTGAAATTTCAAAGTTTTTTTTGACATTCATCAAAATTGTGAAACAGAATTAATGAGATAAAGCCTCATTATTTGTTTTTACCCTTTTAAATCTATTGGAGATTCATATGACTTATGAGTCACCTGATGAAAATCATTAGCCTTTTTTCATGTAGATGTATAATTTATCATCTTATTTGTTACTAACGATATTAACAGCAGAAAGAACAATTTATTAACGGTATTAACCACACGGTTTTGTGAAATTTGAAAGCTGTTCTGACATTCATAAAAAATTGTGAAACAAAATTAATGAGACAAGATTGAATATAATTTTCAATCTTTATTTTGATTAGAAGTCATTGGAGATAGTTTTGGACCTTTTTCTAAAAATGGATAATTCAAGGGTTATATTTGCAATTTTGCTGACAGGTAGAGACAAACAGCATAAAGGACCAATATGGGTTTAGGCCAAATCGACATATCCTTATCGGGTGCAGGGGTAATCCCGGTTTGGGACTGCGCTTGCATAACTCTGCTTCCCAAACAGTTCCAAGATACCCGTCCACTACTGGCTAGTGGCTACCCGTTTCGTAAAACCCTAGTGACTTTACTCGCATAGCTCGCATGCGCTCACTCGCTACCCTGATATCCTCATCAGCTTCCTCTGGTCACCATTTATTCTCTCGGCTCGCATCCCTTTGCTCCTCAACTCTCCTATCCCAACACGCTAGCAGGCGCCGCTTGGTTCCCATGGACGTGTCCGAGGAAATTCTTCGCAGATCGCTGGCAGAGAAGCAATCGGCCGTCGAAGCGCAAGGAAATGCAGTCCGGGCGCTGAAAACCGCAGGCGTGACCAAGCGGAAATTGACGCCGCGGTCGAAGCTCTGAACGGGTTGAGGCTTGAGAAGGCTTCCATCGAGAGGCAGCTCCAAGCTGCCATTAGTGGCAACGACGGATCCCTTAGCCGGGAAGCGTTTCGTCAGGCGGTGGTTAACACTTTGGAGAGGCGATTATTCTACATTCCGTCATTCAAAATCTATCGGGGCGTTGCGGGTCTCTACGATTATGGGCCGCCTGGCTGTGCTGTTAAGTCTAACGTTCTGGCTTTCTGGCGTCAGGTCGGCAAAGAATCCATATTTGCATGTATATTGGCTTGAAAGATTTGTTGCATTTCCATGATATCAATTAATAGAGCATATGGGACGCTATATAAGTCAGCAGTGAAAAATGGGGAGCAGGCAACGAAGAAAAGTAGGACCCAAATTAGTGACTGCACTTAGGCTTGGTACTTAGTTTGTGGAGTTTGAAAGGTTGAGGTTGGGTGGAAGTGGGGAAAGAGAGATGTGTTAAACAACGTTATGGTTTTGTAGGACAGCCAATTTCTTTTGATCTGTTCATGGTATATTTATACCAATTGCTACAGGGGTGTGGTTCTGTTTGGATCTTGAATTGTCTGAAGATCTAGATGGAGGTTTGGAATATTAAGCGAATGAAAAGGATATGTAGATTGCTGCTCGATGCAACATGAAAGCACATAGTAGTATCATACATGGTCGATTGCATTTTCAATGACCACCGCCTGTGAAGTTTTCTGGAAATTAGACCAAAAGGATACAGGCTCTGTCAGAAATTATATGTAAACCGAACTTGAATAGTCATAGATTGGCTCGAGATTTCACCAGTGAACCAATGGGAATTCAGGACAACATTGACTTGAATGCTAAACACTTTTGAGTACAAAATTAGCTTATTCTTGTTTGTTTTTGCAGCATTTTGTACTTGAGGAGAGCATGTTGGAAGTCGACTGCCCATGCGTCACACCTGAGGTAGTCCTAAGGGCCTCTGGTCATGTTGACAAATTCACCGACCTTATGGTGAAGGATGAGAAAACTGGGACGTGTTACCGTGCTGATCATTTGATCAAGGATTTTTGTAATGAGAAGCTACAAAAAGACCTTAGCATGAGTCAAGAGAAAGCAGCAGAACTTAGGCATGTACTTGCAATCTTGGACGATCTCTCAACTGAAGAGCTGGGTTCAAAGATCAAGGAGTATGGCATTACAGCTCCAGAAACAAAGAATCCACTATCTGATCCTTATCCTTTCAACTTAATGTTTCAGACCTCAATAGGCCCATCTGGCTTGAGCCCTGGGTGAGTTTTTGATAGTCACCAAAGTAGGTGGGACTGGTAGTGTCAAAATGCTCAAAAATCTGGTATACTTGATTGTATTAAGCTTTTGTGACCCCTCTTGATTTACCTAGTTTATGGATTAATCTTTACACTGCGTTATGCGTTATTGATCTTGGTGGTAGGGTTGTTAATTATCTCAATATCTGCAGGTATATGCGTCCTGAAACAGCGCAAGGCATATTTGTCAATTTTAAAGACTTGTATTATTACAATGGGATGAAACTCCCCTTTGCTGCGGCTCAAATTGGCCAGGCTTTTAGAAATGAGGCGAGCTCTCTCTTTAACATTGCAAAGTTGTGTTCATGTACCTGTCTTTGTGTAGTTTTATACATTAATATATATATATATATATAGAGAGAGAGAGAGAGAGAGAGAGCTAATATGAAAATTCTTTCTCATATGGCAGATATCTCCTCGGCAAGGCCTTTTGAGAGTCCGTGAGTTTACGTTAGCAGAGATTGAGCACTTTGTTGATCCTGAAAACAAGTTACACCCAAAGTTTTCGGAAGTTGCTAATCTGGAGTTTCTGATGTTTCCAAGAGAAGAACAAATGTCTGGCCACTCTGCAAAGAGAATTCCACTGGGTGAAGCCGTTTCAAGGGTTTGAATAATATTTGCTTTTACTACCTCTTTCTTTTTGGGTTGTTTTTTGCTTCTCCTTTTTGCTGCTCGGTTGCTCTCTTTTACGTTCCAATGGTTTGGTCATATGTGTTCCAGGGCATTGTCAACAATGAAACTCTTGGCTATTTCATTGGGAGAGTGTATCTTTTCTTAACTCACCTCGGTATAGACAAGGACCGTTTACGGTTCAGGCAGCATCTTGCAAATGAAATGGCCCACTACGCCGCTGACTGTTGGGATGCTGAGATTGAGTGCTCCTATGGGTGGATTGAATGTGTTGGTATTGCTGATAGGTCTGCATATGATTTGCGCGCTCACTCGGTAAGAATTTGGTTGGTTGCAATTTGAGGATTCTTACAATTAGACCCTACCCACTAGATGTTTATGAAGAATTTTTTGCCTTATAACTATTATGGCAAGACGGGATGCTTCTGAAGTATGAAATTGATCTGTTAATTTTGTTTGGCCACATTTTTGTTCAGAAAGTTTGCTAGCTCCCCCAATGCTTTTGTTGTCTAGCTGCTAACTAGAGTATCTAGTATATTTTCAAGACCTAGAGCAAGTGTTACATGAAGAACATGAATTGATATATTACTATCTAGAAATATACAAATGGAGCCTTGATCAATTCATCTAATGACAGGAGAAAAGTGGTGTACCTCTTGTGGCTCAGGAAAGATTCCAGGAACCCAGAGAAGTGGAGGTAATTCTTCTGTTAACTATCCACATTCATCATCATCATAATTAGTGCTCTAAACATGAATGCATGACTTATCTTGCAAGGTAACAATGAGCTCATGAGTCCACCTACTTGATGTTGGCTAACATTACATAACTGATGGTGTAATTTCAGAAACTAGTTATCAATCCAGTGAAAAAAGACCTGGGCCTTGCATTCAAGGGGAACCAAAGGATGGTGGTTGAAGCTTTGGAGGTAGAAACATTTTAATATCCCCTCTTTGTCCTCTGGAAATTGTGGTGCTTGCCTTGTTTTTGATTTATTATTGGCTTTTTGGTGTTAGGCAATGAATGAACAAGAAGCTTTGGAAATGAAGGCCACTTTAGAATCCAAGGGAGAGGCACAGTTTTATGTGTGCACTCTTGGGAAAAACGTAACCATTAACAAGAGTATGGTCACAATTTCAAAGGAGATAAAGAAAGAACACCAGAGAGTTTTCACACCATCTGTGATTGAGCCATCTTTTGGCATTGGCAGGATAATATTTTGCCTCTTTGAACACTCTTTCTATACAAGGCCCAGCAAAGCTGGGGATGAACAGTTAAATGTGTTCCGTTTTCCGCCTCTTGTAGCACCTATCAAATGCACCGTTTTCCCACTTGTTCAGCAACCTCAGTATGAGGAGGTGGCAAAAGTGATTTCTCAATCATTGACTACTGCTGGAATCTCACATAAGATTGACATAACAGGTATTTAATCGCCATTTGTTTGCCTGTAAATATTAGGCGTCATTCATCTAATCATTTTTTGTGATGACGCTGCAAGTCTTTAGTGTTTTTGTAATAACTCCAATTACAAAAGAAAGCTGGACTTTTTGGCTCGAAAACTTGGAGATGGAAACTGCAGCATGATGAGTGTATACAACGGCTTCTTACTGACAGTCTGCACATGTTGAGCAATGTTTACAGGAACCTCAATCGGTAAACGGTATGCGAGAACGGATGAACTTGGCGTGCCTTTTGCAGTTACCGTTGACTCGACATCCTCAGTAACAATTCGGGAGAGGGACAGCAAGGATCAAGTCCGTGTTAATGTGGAAGAGGCAGCATCGGTTATTAAGGAGGTAACTGATGGGCGGAGGACGTGGGCAGATGTGTGGTCTACTTTCCCGCATCATGCCTCTGGATCCGCAGATGCTGATGAGTGAAGTTTGAGCGATCCCTGTTTTTAAAAATTATTCAGCCAGACATTTAACTTTCTACCTGGCATATATTTTGCCGTTGTGATTGCACCGTTATAAGATTATCAAAAGTATAGGTTTCCAGTAAGCTGCTTCTGGGGGGTTCATGTTTCTCTTAGCAATGTGCTTTGGGCCGACTGGTGGAAATCAAGCTATCAAGAAAGTCAATGCCGTCATCCCTTGCTATTTAACTCGATGGATTTTTTGCATTCGTGAGGTGAATTTCTGAATCGAAGCGATGACGGCAATATCTCAACTGAATATACTTGTTGATATAAGTGCCTGTTAATTTTCTTGAGCGAAACAAAGGGGCAACTTCGTAACAGTTTTCCTACTGAGTTATACCACGGATGACAAGAACGCGCTGTCGAAAAGTCTAGAGAGAGAGGGTCCTCTTCTCTCCAGACTTCCCCCCATTTTCTCTCTTCTGCAACCTACTCTCATGCTCTCTTTCATTCTGTGGGTTCCTCCCGTCTGTCGTCGGCTGGTCAAGAGCTGTTTTTCATTGCTTTTTTGCTTCTTACAATAATGTGATTTTGTTTCTTGGTGGTTCTTACTCCGGTGAAATTTTTTGGGCAACGGCATGGCGTTTTTTGGCCATCACGTGCCCCTTGGTCGGCATCAGTGGCTCCAGATCTACGACGTCGTCCCTGTACAGCAGTCCAACACTGGCTCTTGGCTCTCCACAATGACGCGCTTGGTGTTGCTTCTTCCTTTTTTGGCCGAGCTTATCCATCGCGAGCTCGTTTGTTGCATCTTTTATTATAGGTGTTGGTTTGAGTCCTCCATCTGCGGCGACGGTATAAGCCGTTTTCAGCGAGATTGTGTTGTGCCTCAGGTCTTTAGACCTAGGTTGGGTTGGTGGGTCTGTGGACCTAGTTAGGTATGGCCCTTATGGCCTGTAGTGTTAGGACCCTTATGGTCCTTAGGTTGTTTCTGGCCTTTTGGGCCATTGAAAATGTTGTAGCGGGTCTATGTGCCCCATTTGAAGTTTTCGGCCATAGTTGGTTTCGGATTTAGCTATTGTATTTTCCTCCATTGTGAAATGAAATCCACCTTTACTTAGAAAAAAAAATATTGTTTTACATTGAGGCTAAATTACTCTGTACGTTCTTAGGGTTTAACCTTTTTCCAGTTTGGTCCTCAGAGTTCGATTTTCTCTAAAAAATCCCTTGGGGTGAGGACCTATTACCATGCTCAATATTGAAAGCTCAATCAAAAATCGCAATGTGACACGTGTCAATAAAATAAAAATAAAAATGTTTTTTAAAAAAATAAATCTAAAATTTAAAAAAAACATAATTAATTTTTTTTAATGTTAAAAAGAAGAAGAAGAGGAAGAGGAGGAGGATCGGATTGGGGACCCCTGATCCTTTCCCAATTGAGGGATCATGGTGGAGACCCCCTCCATCGTTGGCCGCCGAGGGAGTCTGAATTGGGTGGCCACAGGAGGAGTCCCTCCTTCACCCCGACTTTGGGGCGGCTGACGGACCTCCCAATCCTTTCTTGGTGGAGGGGTCACAGTAGAGACCCTTGATCCTCTTTTTTTTAATTAACAAAAATAAAATTTAATTATTTTTTTAATTAATTTTAGATTATTTTTTATTTTTAAAATATTTTTATTTATTTTATTGACACGTGTCACATTACGATTGGGCATGATTTTTTTTTTAATTGAGCTATCAATTTCTACATATAAGACGTTAGCCATGTGTGTATTTCCGTCCACTAAATTAACAACATGATCGATTTAGTAATGAATCTTTACTCCAATAACATTTATAAGAAAAATCAAACACCTAAGACCAAACTAAAAAAAGTCAAACTCTAAAGATGTACACAGTAATTTATCCTTTCATTTAACTTTTGAGCTAGACTTTCCAAGAAGCTGTTTCGCATGAGTTTTTGGTAGGCCCATGCGACAGGTCGCTATAAAAAGCTGTTTTGAGAACCTCTATGGCGAGCTTTACTACTTGTTTAAGGAGAACTTCAATGGCATGGTTTGCTACGAAGAACCTTGAGTTAGTACGCCACAGGTAGCTTATATTAAGAAAGGCTTGGGCTGAACGGTATAACTCATTCAAACGGCATATCTGATTCGATGGCTTGTTTGGAAGGGGAGATATTGGGCTATCCTCTCGTGTTTAGGGTTTTTATCATGTATGGTGGTCTAGTCGGAGAAAAATTTCGGTCTTAAAATTTCAGTCTTAACAAGTATTGTGATGTTGCAAACACATTAATAAATTCTATCAATAGTCTATTAATATATTGTTTAATGTAATTTGAGTTATTGATAGAATTTATTAATGTGTTAGTAGCATCACAACTCTTGTTCGGATTGAATGTTAAGACTGAAGCTTCAGAACTGAAATTTTTCTTAGGTCAATATCCCCGATCTTGGGTGAGTTTGTATTATAAAGCAAAATCTTGTTGTAAAAAACCTTGGGTTAACCATTGATGGAGATTAAAAAAAAAAAAAGAAGTATAAATATAATTTTTCCCCCTGAATTTTGGAGTCAAAAATTGTGATGGGCAGCTGATATTTTGATGTACAAATTTATATTTGTAACCTTTATAGGGATCAACATAAAAGACGAGTTCGAGTTTGGGTGCAACGTCAATACTTTTTAACGTGTGTTAAAATTCACAATTTTATGAGCAATAAGTCAGAGGGCACAAAAATTCAAAGTGAAATTATATCTTATCTTAAAAAAAAAAATTCAGCCAACAGAGGAAAGGGAGAGCGGATATGCGAGACTGAAACATGAGTCACAGTGCCAAGTTTAGTATTAGTATTTACGCTCACAAAGCGAGCAAACAGGAAGTGCTGGCTGGGGGGGTGCAGAATAATAGACCACCTGCAGATGGAAGAGTGAACGATGGGGAGCCTCGGGAAGCTCTAAAGGCGGTGTATGAGAAAAACAAACCTTCGACCAGCGCCGTCTGTGGGATTCGAACCCACGACCACACGGTTAAAAGCCGTGCGCTCTACCGACTGAGCTAAGACGGCTGACGAAAGTTTTGTCTGTTTCTACTTTATTCAATTTAAAACAGAAAAACAAAACGTTGTCGTTCACTTTGTGAAAAAGAGCGGCGGTGCAAAACTACAAAGGTGGTCTCTCTAGAGCGGTGCTCTGCACTCTGCAGGTCTCTCCTCTCAACACTCCCTCTGTCCCTGTCTCTAGCTGTGGTCGGTGAAACTGAAGGCCAAAGCAACAATAGAAACAGTTTAAAGGAGAAGAAGATTCTGAGAGTTACAGGGAAGAGGCTCTCGTCTCTGGCAAGGAGGTCGCTGAGGACAACCCCATCATTCCTCTCTCGCGTCCACCATCCCTTTATAAGCGACGCCGACTCAGACTCGTCCTTCGATGGCTCTTCCACATGCATCATACCCATCCCTCATATCTCCTTCTGTTCCGACTTTTCACACCTCATCAGAGGTCAGTCCCCCTCTGGTTTAATGTTTTCTTTGTTTCGGTAACTCACCTCTGCTTATATTTTATTATTTGATGAAGATTTTTGTTCTGCGGCTTAAATAGGCATCCCTTTTACAGCTGTTCAGTTGCTGAGAACATGTAAAAAAAATGATTGAATCGAGAATAAAATGTCTTTAGATGTTTTACATTTCTGTTTTTTCGGGTCCACTTTAGTTCAGCTAGGTAAGGTTATTCCTTTTAAAAACCCAGCTTTGTTTGGAACCGAGTGTTGAAGTAAATGTTAGATGCTAATATGTAATACCAGCTTTTGGTGTTTGGTTGCTGTATTCATGTAACGTAAAGTTTGAATTCTGCATTTTCACTCCTCATTTGATGGCGGTCCACCAGCATTGGTTATGAGTTTCTTACCAAATATCAATTTTGGGGAAATACATATATATATCCCTTAATTTGCTTATCCAAAAAAGGTGAATTTCCTTCATCCACACCCTCGTCTGCTTCTTGTGAGATATACCTTTTTGGTATGAGGTGGTCTGGGGGAGCAAGATTAACGTGATGTGTCCTTACAATGTTGGCATTAAAATAGTTTTATCAGAATCAATTGCGCGGGACGGTAGCTTCTTAAATGGTTGGTAAATGTTCCAGGGTTTTCCACTGCAGCCCTCACCCCAAAACATGATGTGGGCTTGATCTCAGACCTTCCACCCACTGTGACAGCTGCGACGAAACGCCCGACGCCTATTGATCAACTGATGAGCACAACTATGAAGCCGTTATCCACCTGTGCAGCCCCCTAAGCGTGTATTGCCTATTTGGTAGGACAGTGTGGTAGGTTTGTGTATGCCTCCTTGATCCGGCTGCTAATCCTCAAGTTTATTCTTAGCATGTCTGCGAGAGAGATGTCCTTGCCCTTGCTTCCCTTGAGGTTGACTTATCAGGCATTGAGCCCGGGGTCACTGTTAGTGTGAAGTGGCGTGGAAAGCCTGTTTTCGTTTGGCATAGAACTGAAGAGGACATCAAGTTGGCTAATAGTGTAGATATTGGGTCTCTTCGTGACCCACAAGAGGATTGGGAAAGGGTTAAGAAGCCAGAGTGGCTTGTTGTCGTTGGGGTGTGTACTCATTTAGGTTGCATCCCCCTGCCAAATGCTGGTGACTTTGGCGGTTGGTTTTGCCCCTGCCATGGCTCGCACTATGATAGTTCTGGCAGGGTTCGCAAGGGGCCAGCACCCAAAAATTTGGAGGTACCCAATTACACCTTCTTGAGTGACGACAAGATACTGGTTGGGAACTGATGAGGGAATGCTTTTTTGGAGCAGTGTTTCTGCAAGATCTCATTAGGATACTTTTCATCTCCTCCGTGGAAGTGTGATGGCTTAAGTTTAACTGAGGTCCAAATTTTTTTTTCTTTTTTCTTTTTGCCTGTTCAGTTTTATCACATTCTTTTGTACATATGTGTATTTTCTTTGGGGGGCAAGTATAATATGTATATAACATTTGATGTTGTGGAGTTGCTGTCAGCTCTGGACAAGGTCCTAGTCTTCTGAATAATGCAGATGAAATTTTGTCCAAAAATTTGCAGCTTTAATGGTGTATTTCTAATTTTTTTCTTTCGAATGAGCAAAAACTTGGTTCTTTTGGATGATTCCTTATCGCGGTACTTAGATTTTGCATTGCATCGTTCGGAAAGCTAGTTCTTGTATGGGGGAAGAACCAATGATTGATCTAACTAGACAAGGCCGTCTCACTGTCTAGAGAGAGAGAGAGAGAGAGAGAATGGTGGGAGAGAGGCTTCTTTTCATGACACTTGCAGAGAACAAGCAACAGAGTTCACCTAAAATCTCATATTATCAGAGACGGCCCATACTCTCTAGAGTATCAATGTTGCAAAAAATGCAGATTCTCCATATCTATTTTGTGAGTAATCATCTAGCCAAGCCCACAAATAGTAGAGAACGAGAAGCTTTACGTTCCCGAGTCAATTTAATTAGGCGTCTTGGATAGGCACTAAAGTTAGCTGGCCTCCGTACGTATCTGGCAGCTGGCTCTCATCAATGTCATTCAGTAACGTAGATTTCAGCTTTTTGTTCTCGACAAAAATTATCTGCAAACAGATAGCAGATGCATAAACAACTCGATTGGTAGATCAAATCCACCCCAAAAAGTTTACCCAACACTTGATGTGTTTCCTCTGAACGTTTGGGGTAACCCATGCTGTTAGATAGTTGAGACGTTGAGTTCTCATAATATTGGGTAAAGTGAAGCTTTTAAATTAAAAACTTCACTGATCATTTTCGAAGAAGGGTTAGTGTAAATGCATAAATGTATACTTCTTGAAAGGAAAGACAACTCATACTTTACCTTCTTTTTAGTTTTGCTGTCGATAAACGGGTAAACCATTTTCCATGCAGTCATGAATATGTAAGGCACATGGACTATTAATAACTTGCCTAGCCTCTCTGGGTAGCAATCCTGTCATTAAAACGTCAAAGTATTAATAGTGGACCTCTCTACTGCAACTCCATTCCTTACCACTTGGCTAGTACAGCAACTTTTTTATTTTCTCAGTAATTGTCTAGACTCTTGGTTGGTCATGCACAGCTGGAATCAAAGTCCAACCAATGAAATGTTGGAAGTCGTGGACTCCATTCATTTGTTTATTTATTGAAGTTACACAAAGAACAGGGGTTCTTAGATGTGGGAGGTTCGTACCTGCAAGACTGAGAGAGCTGCTAGGTATCCTCGAATGTCACTGTTAGAATATCCCCATCCTTTAAGATCTCCAATACATAAAAACTTTTCCTGTCCTTCTGGCATTCTGAAAGACCAAGACCAAATTCACATGCATAAGCCACACTCTATACAGAGAGTGTCTCTGCAGAATAAAATGATAGCTTTTACAATTTTTTGTTTCATAGTAAATGAATCCACGATCCAATTTTGATACCTATTCATTAGAAATAGGACCTATAAAAGGTAATTCTATCTGTTGATTTATAAAAATAAAAAATACCTAGGAAATGGGATATAAAATTGACACCAGCTTCTTGCTTAAACCACAAGGATTATTCTTGACTTCTTGCAAATAATCATGCACACCATCCTCCCAATGTAGAGAAGCTTTGTGTTTATTTTATCCTGTTTATGTGCTTCTCGATTAATTTAAGGGAGGCTGCTTTTCTAGGAATAGATGGGTTGGCAGCCAAACATGTCTTACCCATCTTATCTGATGATATAGCCTCAAATTATAAAGACAACAACTTCACAGATAAAATGATCTTTCGAGGACAATGATGCCCCTCTAGGGATATCTTCTACAGATATAAACCAAAGAAGGAGATGGAAGAGCAACTGACCTGGAACATATTTTGTCTAGACCGTAGACTACAAAACCTGCAAAAAATTAAGATCATTCAATTTACCTCATCATCAGGTCCTAGTAGCAGCAGGGAGATTGCATGACGATAAGATAAACACAGGTTTTTGCAATGGTTCATTTCAAATCAAATCGGCTAGAGGATAGAAAACTGCAAAGTCTAAAGTCATCACATACGCTTGAACTCCTCTAGATTGTTCTGCTTATGCCTGCCACCAAAGCAAACCACTATTGGACGTCCGTTCTTATCCAGGCCTTGCATAAACAACTTGTTATGGGTTAGTTCATTTGGAATCTCCGATGTGGATATAGATCCATTAGGAATAAATGTCCGCCTCCAGCTCAGGTACTTCAGGAATAGGTTAGACGCTTTCTCAATATCTAGATCACGAGCCCGCAGAAATCTCCGGATCATCAGGTTGTCAACTTCCTGCAAAACATAAGTAGGGCACACAAAACGCATATAGTCCTGCAATCTGAATTGTGAATAAACACACATTAAACACAAAATACAAGATGCATACACGAGTCTCTGACTCTCTGCATACATATTAATTTACTTTCGAACACCTGCTGTCATAGAATCAAGCTAAAGGATCGCATCTGCAGCCTCTTTGTTTCCCTTGAGCTAAGAAATTTCAGTAGGAAATCTGGGTAAAAATCTTCCTAGATAGATCCTTTCCTATTTAGGTTAAAAGTCTGTGATGTGCATTCACAAACCTTATATTGCAATTTTTACAGTTTATAGGGTCCATCAAGTGAACATCAAATTCTTAATTACTAATATCAGACAAGTTCCTGGCAAAAATGAAAAAAAAAAATCGAGCTTTTTGTTAGCCTAACTGATCCTCAGTTCAACCTTCACGTTTTTAGCCCTTTTGGAAAAACCCATTTCAAAAGGATAAACTTTTCCAATAGTAAGATACGGACCAAGTGCGAATCAAATTTCGTGCCTTATTCAGCATGATATACTCACTTAACCAACACAAGAACTTCTACAGTGATATAGCAAGATAACTCTTTAGCCTGATGATTTTTCATCTAATTTGATACGACCCCATTAACCCCATAAATCATGTAGCTTCAAAACAGGAAACAGTAATAAATCATTTAAGCACTAAACAAGCCGTCGGTGAAGAAACAGAGAACACCTACGAAGATCATGGTCGGAAGCAGGGGAGAAAACAAACCTTGGCAGAGGGATCTTGTGCTTCGACGACGGCCCTCATGATGCCCACTTTGCTTTGCTCAACCTCGTTGTTTTCCATTTCCGGGCTGCTCTGTGGTGCCCCATTTGCTTTCACACCGTCGTTCAGCTCCTCCTCCATTGCTCTTGGTCTTTATATCTCCACCTAACGCTGCACAGACAGATCTCCCTCTCCTTAAAGAGAGAAAGACTTACAAGACTTTCGAGAGGAATGAATACATGAAATTGAGCTGGTATGCTGACTGGTCCGCGCCATAAATAACGGAATCGGAAGCTTCCGTTACTTCACACAGTGGATATTCCAAAAGGAGAACGGACTGAAAATTTCCGCTGTTAATTGGCCAGAATTCTGAGAGGGTCACGGACTGGTAATTAGCTTTTAATTAGCGATCATTTTTAAGCGAACAAGAACTCCTGAATTGACTCTGGCGGTCCTTATGGATTAGCGGTCGAATTAGCGGTTGATCACAATAGCAAAAAAGTGATTAAACAGGTTTAAAAAAATAATAATGAACGGATAAGAAAATGACATGTGTGTCTGTTAGATATTGACTCTCCCTCCCTTTGAAAAATACAAATAAAAAACAAAATTAAATAAGACATAGAGAGAGAGAGAGAGAGAAAACGCATCACGCGGAGTTATTCGAGCTCATAAATGTCAGCGTTATGGATGCTCATTAATTGAAAGAGGAGTACTAAATGCAAAGTTACTTACGTCATGATTTCTTTTAAAATGTTTATTTTTTTGGTAAAACACACACCAACCATTATTATTTATTAATAATAAGAAGAGTTATGGACTCATGACGGACGGCAAATTAGATACGAGTGGATCTTTGCCACTTCGAAAGGGGAAGAGAATCATGAAGGGGGATTCTTCAAAAGATATGGGAGGTAGCCGCCCATCGTGCGAGATGCGCGCCTCGTTGGGACTACGAGGGACTCGAGAGAGAGAAAGAGAGAGGGACAGGCTTGCCGATGTGGTGAATTCGTATGATCCAATGACGACTAGCAAGTATTTGCTTCAGAGTTCAGAGAATTTATCAAGGGACAGGCTTGCCGATTTGGTGAATTCGTATGATCCATTATAGAGGAGCAAGGAGTCGCCTTCCAAAATTACATTGTCCGGAGACAGAGAGTTACAGGGCACGAGTAGCACCAAGTAAGGCAACTTGTATTTCTTGGTCACTAGTTAAAGGGCAAAAAAAAAATAAAAAAAACCTATGACTCTAAAATTTATTTGATTGACAAAATGGGTCACGTTATTCAAAAATTTGGCTTGTGTACAAAATTTCTATCACAATACACCAAAAAAGAAAATAGTAAAATATATTTTTTTATCCATCAACACTTCATATCTTTGAAGCGTTTGTTAGACAAAAATTTTAATACTACTTCCAAATTTTAATAAAATTTTATAAATATACTTTAAGATTTTATTTTTACTTTTATCACTTATTCATTAATTTTAATACTAATTCTTTTTTAACACCAACATAATTTTTTAAAAAAATTTTAAAAACAAACGCACAATAATTACCAACCATTTACATTTTATACATCTAGCAATTGATTTAGATAAAAATTATTACTTTAGTTTAATGAAATAATAATTTTAACCTTGCATTTTTATTATTATTATATTTTGTATGAATAAAATCCTCCTTTTACTAAAATAAAATAATAATTTTCATTCAATTAATGGTGGAAGTGCATGGATGAAAAGGCAAAATATAAGGAAATAATATTTTAAAGTGTAAAGCATAGAGTCTCAGCAAAAAAAGAATTGGACCACACATTTTCTCGGTGTGGTCCCAACACGGGGCGTAAATCTGTCTAATTCTGATTCAGCCTGTATCCTCCTTCGACTGGCACGACCAAAGTAGTTGAACATTAAAAATTGTCTACGATGTAGGTTCGGCATCCTATCCCTTTCGACCTTCTTTTCCCTCAAAATCCTCCTTCCAAATACCCACCAACACCAATCCTTCATTAAAATATAGTTCCTTTATCGGGATGCCTTTGCGATGACGATCCTCTCTCGTGGATTTTCCTTCAGTTTTCACCTCTGTCGGATATTGTTTTACTTTTTCTTGTTTTTTTTTTATCAAGACAGCTAGGGCTAGTTAAAATTAAGGAAGTTTGAAAAAAAATCTCGAGTACATGTTATATTGGACATGTCAGACCTTTTGGAGAGACGATGAGCCAACGAACAAAGGGACGTAACAATCTTACAAACCTAAGCCTAAAAGGGTGAGAAGAGACTCATAAAGGGTGAAAAGCCCACGAAGACAGCAAGCTGAAAAGACAGGCAGAAAATGAAATTCAACAGTAGGAGAGGATGGCAGGACTAGCGACTGGAAGTTAGGAGTTAGCTAGATGGGAAATGGGATGTTGCATGGGCCCACACACGCTGCCAACCAGTCGTCGAAGAAGGCCACGAGGAGCGCTGGACGTTTAAATGCTAGCCACTTGGTGCGTGCATGTTGAAGAAGACCACCTGTCACTAAAAAAAGAAGAGAAGGGGACGGACGCATGAGATCCATGTGCACGCATGGCAGCGCGTGATGTCAAACATGTCGTCCCGTTACATGCTTGCTAGTGTATAAATCTTCTACGGTCGATGTAGATGTCATCCTGCAGATCGTGATCTTCAAAAACCCCTAAAAATGCGTACATTTGAATACTAAATCCGTCGGATCAAAACCCCTAAAAATGGTAGAAATTGAGAGATTATTGGAGGTTCCGATCAAAGAAGACAAGAGCAAAAGAAGAGAGGGGAGGGAGGAGGTGGGGGGAGAGAGTCAGTCTACCCAGGGGAGAGGAGAACATTCTAGAGAGAGGACAAGTCCTCTCTAGAATAGGCGGGTTGTCGGATATTGTTTTACAAATGCATAGATACCTGTATCATCTACTTCTCCTTCCGAACTAGCACCGTTTGTTTTCGAACCCACACAATACCTGGTTCTTAGGATATGGAGCGATTATCACATTATAATATAACAATATTTCGGAATATGTTTGGTATGTCGATTCTAGTGCTTGTTTTTAGACAAGCAAATTGGCTCAATGAGCGGCAGTAAAAAAAAAGGATTTCCCGTACTCCATTTCAGATTTCTAACTGAAAAATACGGGAGGGAAGTTCCATGAAAAAATGCTTTATCTTTTTAAGGATATCCCTTTCTCCATTCCCAATCGAAAAGTTTTTATTTGTGTGAGTAATCAAGAGATCAGTGAATAAGTCGAATGACGCGTAATCTTTCAAATGTTAGAAGTTAGGATGATGAGACTTGAATGTTTAAAGTATTGAACTCATAGAGTCATGGTTTAGATTATAAGTTATAAGTTTAAAATTTGGATCATAATTATGTGTAATTATTTATCTAAATTATATTCTATAAATAAAAGATCATACTGTAAAATCTATATTATTCAAAAAATTTAGACCAGCAGTATATCGTAGAACATCATGTTCCTTGGCGTTTTAAAACCTAACATTTTGATATAGTGGGAGGTCCAGAACCTGTGGTCTCAAATCATGAATTGGCGGTGCTTAGAAGAAACAAAAAAATCATGAATTCGTGGCTCAGCTCCTTAAAAACCACTGTGCCAATATTTGATTACTCGTCGGTGCCACTTAAAAAGCCCCTATCAATGTGTCGTATCCATACCGACATCCGTCTCTTTCTAAAGGAGTCTAAAGAAAATAAGTTACTGTGGTCCATTAAGCCGAATCGTCGATGTATCTTTAGTACACGATTGTACTACTACAACAATAAAATAAAATAAAATAATACAGAAAACATGTGTGAAGTGCTTAATATTAAAAGTTAACGGTCGAAATATTTTGAGAATTTATATATGCTTTGAGATAGAAGTTAAATTACCAGCCAAGTAAAGATGCTATTATGGTAAGCTCGGATAAGAATTATTATCGACCAGCTTATACTTTCTAAGAGAAAAAAATGGATACCTTATTCTGCTTATTAAAAAAATTATACCAAATTAAATTAAAAATGCATAAGCACAAGATGAGCTACCATGTCAGATATGTTTTTTCGCACCGTTGTTTCTCTTTAGGTGAATACACACTCTTTTGATTCTATGTGCGCTTGTGCTGTTAGGTTAGAGATTTGCCTAATGAGAGCGTGACTCGAACTTATGTCTCTATAGAGAAGTTTCAGCCATGTTTAGTTTGATTTTGAAAATATTTTTTGTATTTATTTTTTTTTAAAACAGAGTAGATTCTTTTTAAAATTGATTGAAAAATTTGTTAAAAATTATTAAAATTTAAAAAATTTATTAAAAATTGTAAAATTTTTTTGTAAAAAGTAGTGAAATTAATAAAAAAATAATTATAGAAAAATTTTCAATTTCTTTTAAAACCAAACCAAGTATAGCCTTCTCGTTTAAGTGGATGCACACAATTTCGTTCCCCGTCGACTTCTGCGTTTAAGTGAGGAACTAACCAAATACTTCATCAAGTATTTTATGTGTTTGCACACCAAAATTTTCATTTTTTAAAATTTTAATATAATAAAAAATTATAATATAATCTCTCACTCTCCATCAAATCATTACTTTTTACTATAATAAATATTAAAAATCATCTATCTCTTCATTTTTCAAAAATTCAATACCCTAAAATTTTAACCTCCACAAAATTTAACAAACCAACTCACTTTCTGCCGATCACTGGGACAACGGGCAATAACAGTTAAATTGTGAACTAAAAAATTGTTGATTTAGCTCAGGACTTGTAAATGATTGAATGGAGGAGGTTCAACCACAAATAAATGGGTATAACAACTGCGTTGAAAAATCAACCGGAAAAACGTGGATTATTCCTTTTTATATTTTATTTTGGGTTTTTTGGTAGGACAATATCAGCTTCGAAGCGGACTTGTCATCAAACCGGCAAAGAAAACACACCTTTCAGTTTACCGCGGAGATTTGTACGTGTTCGCCGCAGTTCCATTACGAAAAAAATTCAATCTTTCTCTGTTTCTTCAAGCAATTCCTCTATGTAATCTCTATCAATCCCTACCTGAAAAGCACCGTTCTTTTTTATTTATTCTCCTGAAGCCTAAACTCTAAGAAACCTCCCCAACTACCACTCATACGACGTTCTAACCATATAAGCCTTCATATATACTGTCTCTTTGGAACCAAACGCCGGAGACCCTATTTCCATTTTTGTCGTGTTTCGGTCTTTGAGATCGCATTTGCGGGTAGCATAATGAGAATTCGGCTGTGGGTTTTGGTTGTTCTTACCATATATGGATTTGTTGGAAGAATTAGTGCGGATCAGAATGCGCGTACAGAGCGAATTTCAGGTAATTTTTTAGCTCTTGCAGTTGTAGAATACTTGAAGTTGAATTCTAAGCGTTCTCTTGGGGCTCAATTCATGCATTTACTGCTGTGATCCATGTGAGGTTTGTGCCTGAGTTGAGATTGAGTTTTGGGAATTCGTTCGGGCGTTTGTTTTTTTTTCTTCTAATTTTCCTACCTTAGGTTGAAGTTTTAAAACTGGCAATAGTGTGTTTCTGCTTCACATGGGAAATGAGGTATTACGTTGTTTTCTCTTATTTTTTGTTGTTCTCCTCTTGGGCATTAGTAATATGTATTTCCATTCTGAATTAGGTGTATGTCTGACTATGTTGGTGGAAAGTCAAAAATAGGGGCCACCTTTGGCTCTTGGGGAAAATCTTCTGGGGTTAGTCATGAAGAAAATGTTATTAGAGAAGAACGCTTCTTAAGATGGTTATCAGTGGCTCTATTCTTAGACATTAGTAAGGATATTCTCGAATTCATTGGATCCACGATCACAAATTCCAGGAGTCTGGTTAGGAAAGAATTCCATATTATGAAGCCTCTAATGTCAAGACGACTGTGCACATTGGACGTCACTGAGCTGGTTGGTGATTAAGGTGATTGGACTGAGGTCAAGACACAGAAGCACATGTTAGTTTACCAAGAAAGATTATTCGTTAAGTAGAGAGTAAGAGAAATGTATATGAAGCCGATCATAGAGTAGTTTTTGTCTTAGATCGTATATAACTGGGAAGCACTCCATGTTATCGCACAGCTGCTAATTGAATCATAGAGGTCATCGCGATAGCGATGAAAAGTTCATGGAAATTGCATACTTGAGACGACCTAGATTTGAGTTTCCTTTTTGCTTTTGTGAAGTTTGGGACCCCAAAATTGTTGCTTTTATCCTGAAATCTTTAAGTAATGATCATGTCTTCAGATTGTTGGGTAAAGTCTTAGATCGTATATAACTGTTCCACTGATTTGACTTGGGGACCAGTTCTAAAATTCATGGACTTACCTGATATAATATATATATTAATGCAGGTACAGAAATTTGATTGAATTGTAGCTGATAGTTCTGTTCATATACGCGCTTCTTCTCAAAATCAGTTGTTTGCTGTTTCTGTTGATTTCTTAAGGCAGTATCAACTTTCGTTCGAGCATTTTCATGGTTCAGCACTCTGTGGTCATGATGCTTGACAAACCCAAGATCCTGATCGTTACTTCTAACATACTTTTAGCACATAGCTTGTTTTCTGTTGGTTTTGATTGACATATGGGCGAGATTTGACCTCACTAGTTGTGGGCATATATCTTTCTATTTCCTTTTCTGAAAAAACCAGGCTTAATTGCTTATGCCTTGAAGCATGGACAATTGGAACGAAGTTTAGATTTACTGGAGCATATGACTGACTTGGACTTTGAATCATGAATCTTAACGATGTTCATTTTTAATTATGCAGGAAGTGCTGGTGATGTCTTAGAAGATGATCCAGTAGGAAGGTTAAAAGTCTATGTATATGAGCTTCCAAGCAAATACAACAAGAAGCTTCTTCAGAAAGACCCAAGATGTCTAAACCATATGTTTGCCGCTGAGATCTTTATGCATAGGTTCCTCCTATCCAGCCCTGTGCGAACCCTCAATCCTGAAGAAGCAGATTGGTTTTATACCCCTATATACACCACTTGTGACCTTACACCAACTGGCTTGCCATTGCCCTTCAAGTCTCCACGGATGATGAGAAGTGCAATACAGCTCATCTCTTCAAACTGGCCTTATTGGAATCGGACAGAAGGAGGTGATCATTTCTTTGTTGTGCCCCATGACTTTGGAGCCTGCTTTCATTACCAGGTCTGACCCCTTTATTCTCTTAATCTATTAAAAACATAGCTTCAATTGGTTTTTGGGGCACACGTCTCTCCGTGTGTGTGAGTTGGGGGGGGGGTTGTGCACTGCAGTTGTGACTGGATGCATGGATCTTATTTATATTTGCAATCCTCTCAAGGTGCATAATGAACATGGGATAAACATACCTCTTGTTTAATTGGTCAAGTATGTAGAAATGAGAAGATTTATTTGATTGGAAACAATATTCATCTTACAAGCTCCTTACTTGATAGCTTAGGTTGTTGCGTCGATCTCAGAAAAAATCTAGACTGTTGTTTCAGCAAAAGGAAGGTGTATGGATATCCCTTGGCTTCCTAATTGGACAGATTGAAATCAAAATTTACTTGAATAAGAAGCCTAAGATGTTCATCTGAAGAGGAATGAGACTGATCATATTTGTACTTGTTTAAGAATGCCTCAGTTATTGGGTATAGCAAATCATGAGTGGCTTTCAAGTGTTGAAGCCATGACCATAAGCTGGTTCTGTCCTCTCACAGCAGCTTTTCTGTGTGTACTGTGTAGGAAGAGAAAGCTATTGAACGGGGTATTCTTCCCTTACTCCAGCGTGCTACCTTGGTTCAGACTTTTGGACAACAGAATCATGTGTGCCTAAATGAGGGTTCAATTACTATTCCTCCATATGCTCCCCCTCAGAAAATGCAGGCCCATCTGATTCCCCAAGACACCCCAAGGTCCATCTTTGTCTACTTCCGTGGCTTGTTCTATGACGTTAATAATGACCCAGAAGGAGGTTATTATGCAAGGTATGTACATAGTTTTACTAGTAGTTTGTTGCGAGTCTTAATACCTCGGTGAGGCGCTCCTTTTTTTTGTTTGACGTGAATAGTGAGGTACACGTATTTTCAATCTTGACATCCTAAGCTGCCTAGATATTAAACCAGATTTTGTGCTTTCAATTAATGCAACCAGATTGTATCAATTGCAATAACCAAGAAGCTACCTGATCTCTGAGTGCCATGCAACATTTAATAAACTCAACACTGACTAATGTACTTTTGTTTTTTGGTAAGTAACTAGTCTGGTTTGGCTAATACTTGAGTTTTGGAATAAAAGTAAGGTTAGATATTGGTAGCCTAAATTTTTTTAGTAGTATTTAGCGTGTTTAGAGCTCCTTGGGAACTCGTATTGAGCTTTATAATGCCTTTGTAGAGCAGACCTGTACTTCTTCAATATGTACTGATTCTTGTTTGCTATCATATGACATTGCATCCTTATTGGGCGCCAGGTTCAGCCTCAATCTTAAAATGAAAACCTTGTGTAGAACCTCGGAGGTTTTTGGGTCATTTGCGCCCATTTTTAACCTTTTGTTTAATTGCAGAGGTGCAAGGGCAGCAGTTTGGGAGAATTTTAAGGACAATCCACTTTTTGACGTCTCCACCGACCATCCAACCACATATTATGAAGACATGCAACGTGCTATATTTTGTTTGTGCCCTCTGGGTTGGGCCCCTTGGAGTCCTAGGCTTGTTGAAGCAGTGGTGTTTGGTTGTATTCCTGTGATTATAGCAGACGATATTGTTTTACCCTTCGCTGATGCTATTCCATGGGAGGAAATTGGCGTGTTTGTAGCAGAGGAAGATGTCCCCAGCCTGGACACAATTCTTACATCTATACCGCCAGAAGTAATTCTAAGGAAACAGAGGCTGCTTGCAAATCCTTCAATGAAACGGGCAATGTTGTTCCCACAACCTGCTCAACCAGGCGATGCTTTTCATCAGATACTAAATGGGCTGGCTCGCAAGTTGCCCCATGACAAGAGTATTTTCTTGAAGCCTGATGTAAAGAAGTTGAATTGGACTGCAGGACCTGTAGGGGACCTCAAACCTTGGTAACAGACGTGGTTAATTTAGGTGTTGTATCATGTTCACAGAGTAATGTAGTGGGGTATATCATATTGAGAAAGCGGTTGACTTATACCGGAGATGTAATTTTCCCTTTCTGAAACTTTATTCTTGTAGAGATCATTACAGTAAGCATATCCTTCCTGAAAATAAGGGTAAGTGATGCTGTGATGCATATTTTGCCCTTTGTATCATCATCTCATTCAAGCTTTTACATTGTGGTTTTCTGTATGGATTTCAGTTCCCATACATTTTAGCCTAAACATGTTGGTGCTGCTGTGAATGCGTAGTGGTGGACTAAAAACTTGATGAGCTCTAAAATGACTCGTCCCTTGTTGATGGTCAACTTTTGCATCCTCAGTTGAATATAAGTGGGCTGTGATTGTAGCTACCCAGCAATCCTCGAATGGTAAGCACTTGAAAAATACAAATTTCCAAGGGCCATGTACTTTGTTTCAAATTACAGTTCTGCTTTAATGACCCTTCTCTATGTCGAAGTTGCACAGAACCACTTGATAGGGGCCGTCCCTTGGGCTATAGTAAGGGTCCAAACTGATGGGGTCAAGCAATTGAGACATTGACCGGGACAGCCTAATACTAGTAACTTGTCCCCAATCTGGAATTGACCATCCGGTCCATCCCCCTCTTACGGCCTGATTGATCTAGAATTGACGATCCTCATTCCGGGGAGGGGAAAACCAGCATCATAATCCTTCTTGGGTATATTTATAGGAATATTCTCGTTACAAAATGTTCGATTTGAGTCATACTTATATCGCCTATTAGACAAGCTCGTTACCACAGCACTCAGCCAGTCCCAACCCCCTTACATGCTCTTCAGTGTTATATTTTGCTAGACTTCTATTCTCTAGTCAAAACTATCCAAATCTCAATTTAATCCTTCACCGCCTGATCTACACATCCTCCTAGATTTCACCTACTCTGTGCCAACTTAGTTCACTTGGTAAAAATATCTTCTGGCTGTAATAGCAATCTAAAGGTAAATTCTTGGGCTTTTCTGGCGATTAAAGAGCTCATAAGCGATATTTAAATGAACTCTCACTCTCAGACAATTGTTGATTGATTGTCAAAGGTATTCATATCAGTCATAGACGAAACATTACTCCTGCTCCAGGCCAACCTAAGCGAATCAAATAGAAGAGCTCCTTAAACTAAACGAGTAAAGCAAAAGGCTGCTGAGATCTTAAAAACCCAGTTGCAGAATCTAGATCCAATCTGTCTGTCCCTAGGCGGTGCGGTGTTTTAGGTGTAAGACGGCTGGTTGGTGGGCTGAAATTGTTGTCTAATTGACCTCTAGCTGACTGGTTCGTATAATAATAAACTAACAAAATCTTCTCATAGGCTGCTTCCGTGTTCCAAACTTTCAATGGCAGATTTTGGGATTCAATTCTGATGGGTACACCTGAAGGTCCTAAGTCACTGTCTTTCCAACTCCAACTTAGCCTTTGCCTTTTTTTTTTTTTTTGGAGATAAGAGACTCTGGCTAGATTACGATTATATCATCTAAAAAATGTCGTCTCGCTTTAAAAAAATAATTTGATTTTTCTTTTAAAAGAAAGATGACAATTAAATGAATAGAGTACAAAATTAGTTTCTCTTTCAAGTTTGGATCATACGCATGGTCACATTTCATAAGGTGAAGTACTCTTTTGGCCTCCAACCCAATTCATATGGTAAAGTACTTGGTGAGGCACGCATCAATATTGCTCATAGTACACTGACGACTGACGTGAGCTCGTTGGATATTTTAAGACTCTTTGACACTTGGCCAGGCGTGCCTCATTTTCCATCTGGGGGTTATGAAAATGTAAAATATAAAGTTATTAAATAGATTAGATTACTCTTATAAATTTATTTATAATCTCCTTTATGCGACACAACAATTTAATTGCTTCCCCTCCACTAATAGAGTTAGTGGAAACAAAATGAGATTTGTAGTTTCCATAGACCAAAACAACATAAAGGGAAAGCCAAAATACATTTGGTCAAAAACTTTAGGAGTAAAGTCATAGTTAGTTTTATAAATATAAATAAAAATTAAATTGGTACTCTTAATTATCAATTCAGCGATTTGATATTTGTAACTTTTGAAAATAATCAATTATAGCCTCCTGTCTAAATTAGACATTAAATCAAAAAATTATGAAAAATTGACCAAAATGCCCTTCCCGCTAAATTTTTTTAAATAAAAAAATAATAAAATTTAAGAAATAAATTAAAAATAAATATATTATTGAAATAGAGTTTTAATATTTTTATTAAAAAATATTACTTTTTAAAAAAATTTCATCTTTTATTTTTAATGAATTTTTTAATAATTTTATCTTGAAGGGCATTTTGGTCATTTTGCATAATAAATTTATGGGTCTCAAATCGTTAAATTGATAATTAGGAGTACTGATTTAATTTTTACTCATATTTATGAGACTAACTATGACTTTATCCCAAGATTTTATTTTTTTTATATTTTTCCTTCTCTTTTTCTCGTTTTATTTTTCTTATTGTCCAAACAATCTGTCTTATATATGATCAGTAATGATTTTTTTAGGCTTGAAATAATGCTTGAATCTACGTAATAAAACCCTAATCAGGTTTTGAAGAAATAGTCAAAATTATCAACCAATCTCGAAAAGTAGAAATGGTGATGGGTATAGACCATCCAATTATTATTATTTTTTTAAAAAAAGGCAGGAACGGGATATTTGTCTAATTTTATCCACTCGGAAATATGACGTCAGCAATGAGATGGCCCAACATCTACGAGAACAGACCCACCAAATGTTCTGTTCCCACCTCACAACGCCTCCACCTGCCCGTTTGGTCAAATAGAAAGCTACTTTTGCCGATTTGCTATTACATTATCACCTACGATGAATCCAATAGCAATGAAGGCGATAACATCAAACCTATATATATAGTCCAACACCCGTCTTCTCCGCTTGTATGATATCTTAAGAAAAGCTCTCTCACCTACTCTTTGTCTCTCTCTGCCTCTGTAGACTGTTTCTCTCTCACGCTTGTAGCGTTTGATCCCTATGGCTACTGTTTCCAGGCTCTCAGCTCCGGGCCCTGCGGCTTCTGCATCGCCTACGTTGAAACCCAGATCTTCCCAGTCTAAGATTTTGATCGGTTTCTACGGGGGCAGCAATTTCAACGCCAAAGTTTCATCTTCTCGATTAGCCGTACGGAATAACCCTGCTATCGGGGGCCCTTTGGTGTATGTTATTCTTATTCACTTTTATCGTATAGCTTTTATATTTCGTAAATCTTGTAGACTGGCGACGTTGTTAGCTTGGTCTTTACATGTATCTCTCTCAGTGGTGATTGGTTGGCTGTTATTTTGAGTAAAGTTTTTGTTTGCAACTTTTTGTTTCCTTAATGTCTATCCATTCGTGGAGAATTTTGGGTCTTCATATTTGTTGGATTTGATATCCCTATCTTGGGTTTAAGTATCTGTTTAACCGTATAAGTCCCTGGAGTTTTTTTGTGTGTGGTATTTTGATGAATTGCATGTTTTAATGTGAGAATCACCTTTTTTCCTTTTGGTTTTGTTTGGTTTCAAGACAAAAAGAATCGGTTTCAGTGTTATTGTCCTCAAAGGCGCAATTACTAGGGGGCAGAATCTCCACTGCTTTGAATCATCTTTAAACGTACGGGAATTGCTCGCTCGATGTTTTGTTGAGTTCACTCTGTTTATGATCTGGTCACTCTTCTGTTTACAAAAGTAGAGCATCTTGAATTCCGCTCAAGTATTGGAGAATTTGTGCGTTTTGCATACTACGACTCACGAATGATTACAAGTGTTAGGTGCATGTTCTGTCGCATGCAAAATGCATCAATGTTGAATTTGGTTCCTTCCTTCGCACAAGTTGTTATGGATACAATGCTCATGTTCTTGATCACAAGCCACAAGTTTTTGTGAGTTGTTTGAAATATTAAGGCCTCACATTTTACCCTAGCTTCACAGTAGCCACTGTTGTGTTAATTACATGTTGATGTGGTAGGTTGCTATTCATCTTCTTTTTTGATATAATTGTAATCTTTGGTAGCTGTTTGTTATTCATTCTTCTCTTTAATTGTAAGCTTGGCGTTGTTACATTAAGTTGTCCTTTCAGTGTCAGATGTTCACAAGTTGACGGAAATGGAGTTCCAGTAAAGAGAACTGTTCTTCATGATCTCTATGAGAAGGAAGGGCAGAGTCCATGGTATGATAACCTCTGCCGACCCATTACGGATCTGCTTCCTCTGATTGCAAGTGGTGTTAGAGGTGTAACTAGCAACCCAGCGGTAATTATGCATTTTGTTTTTGCTATTGTGTTAGTATTTGTACTGCCATTGTTGTTGTTAATTTCTGATATAATGAAATGCATGGAAAATGGTGTTTCTTGAAGTGAAATTGAACTCAGACTTTGGTTGAGGGGTGGCTAATGGGGGTTGGGGAAGGGAGAGGGGTAAGGAGATGAAATTAACAAGATCAGTTGTACTTAAAGAAGTATCTATTCAGATGCTTTGTGCTTTTCATTTATCACTTCTAATCCATGTTACTAACTGTGTATCATATATGATCGCAGATCTTCCAGAAGGCAATTTCATCTTCAGATGCTTACAATGATCAGTTCAGGTATCCCATCAGTTGGTTGTTGCTGCAACTTACCATGTTTGTTCATGATAACAATAAATCATGACCATTTGTTGAGTTAACTATAAGCAGTTAAATCGAGCAAAAGAATTTATGCCTATAGGTATTGCAAACATTTAGCATATTAGATGGAATCAAATGAGATTTTAACTAATGATTGTAGTGCCAAAATGTCCTGAACTAATGTTTGAGATAGAGGGGGAAAGCAGTACAGTAGTATTATGTGTTTTTCCCCTCTTCTTGTGGCCTGATGTGTACATGACTTGTGTCAGTTTGCTGGTTTCTGCTGGCTCTTGTTGTATAGAAATGAAAATGTGAGATTCCTTGAGTGTTGTCATTCCAGCTGGTCCTTAAATTCCCGTGTAGCTAAAATTAAATTACTGGAATATGCAAGGGAACTTGTTCAATCAGGAAAAGACATTGAAGCTGCATACTGGGAGCTTGTGGTGAAGGATATTCAAGATGCGTGCAAACTTTTTGAGCCAATCTATGAGCAAACAGATGGTGCTGATGGCTATGTTTCTGTTGAAGTTTCCCCCAGACTTGCTGATGATACAAAAGGCACTGTAGAGGCTGCAAAATGGCTCCATAAAGTGGTTGATCGCCCCAATGTGTACATAAAGATTCCTGCTACAGCTGCATGCGTTCCTTCAATTAAGGATGTTATTTCACTTGGCATAAGTGTCAATGTGACAGTAAGTAGTTGTTCATTCTCCTCATTCATGCTTATCGATAAAATTGTGAATCAATAGATTTTTTTTTTTACTTTCTGCTTAGTGCCATCTTAGATTGTGTTTGGCTTTCACCTTAATGTATTGATGTCTATGTTGTATGGCTCACTGCTGCACCATTATTTTTAGTAATTTATGACTGAAGAATTGTAGTAAATTGGTTCGTTTGGCCCTTGACAAAGGTGATAGTATCTATAAGCTCCTCTAGCAACATCTTTCTGAGCATGAAGGAGTGGAAAATTAAATTACTTGGTTGTTATGATTATGCAACTGATAACATTGGTAGTTGTATGAATATCAAGATTTTCTGAGTTGCTTCAAAATTTCCCTTTGTGCCATTCTAACTGTCTCCTGTTTTGTACCTGCAGCTCATATTCTCTCTTTCTAGATACGAAGCAGTCATTGATGCTTACTTGGATGGCCTTGAAGCTTCTGGTTTAAATGACCTTTCCAGAGTTACAAGTGTTGCTTCCTTCTTTGTCAGTCGAGTAGACACCCTCATTGACAAGAAGCTTGAGAAGATTGCAAATACAGAGGCCCTTGATCTTCGCGGAAAGGTAATAGATTGCAAATACTCTTTCTCATGTGGAGGAATTATAAATTTTGAAGATAGGAACTTGCTAATTTCATGGTAAATTACTGTTTTCCAGGCTGCAGTTGCTCAAGCAGCCTTGGCATACCAGCTCTACCAGAAGAAATTCTCTGGTCCCAGATGGGAAGCTCTGGTGAAGAAAGGTGCCAAGAAGCAGAGGCTGCTTTGGGCCTCAACCAGTGTGAAGAACCCTGCCTACCCTGACACTTTATATGTTGCACCTCTTATTGGACCCGATACGGTGAGCTGACTTCTCAATCATTCCTCGAGTCTGGTGCTTGATAGTAATTGTGTTATGGCTTTGTGAAAGTTGAGACATATGCTGAAAGCCGTATAGGAAAACCAGAACGAAGATCGTGATTTTCAAGCTTGATTTTGTGAACTTGTGTACTGATCCTCCTCACACTTGCCATTTCTCCGTTTTTGCAGGTTTCAACCATGCCTGACCAAGCTCTTCAAGCATTTGTTGATCATGGTGCTGTTGCAAGGACTATTGACTCGAATGTATCAGTAGCTGAAGGCATTTACAGTGCACTTGAGAAGTTGGGCATTGACTGGAATGATGTCGGTACTCAGCTCGAAGCTGAAGGTGTGGATTCTTTCAAAAAAGCCTTTGACAGCCTGCTCAATACCCTTCAAGAGAAGGGAAATTCTCTTAAATTTGTCAGCCTGTGAGCCTTATGGCTTTGCTTATTCACTTTCATGTTATTTTAATAAAATTGGTGGGTGCTCAATCCTGCTGTAAATGTAGTTGAGGAGTGCATTATAAGACGTTGATGAACATGTTCACGCATGAGTATGCTTCGTTGGAATGTGAGGTTTGGAGGCTCTTTAAAGGGATCGTGGTTAGTGATTTGTAAAGATTAGTAACGATCTATGAAAAGTGCAAGTTTTCTGTTTGTTGTAGTAACTGTTTGCAGTTTGCCCGAGAGTCCAGCTTGTTAGTCAATGAACCTGATGAATGGTTAACCTAAGCAGTGCAATTACTGTGATGGTTCTCAGAGTTTCTCTTTTCAAACATTTTGACTCAGAAAAATTAAAGTTTTTTTTTTTTTCCTTTTTCCTTTTTTAAGGAATTATTATTTAGATATTCTCGATTATAATGGAGGGATATCGGGGTAACAATCAAATTTAGTCTAAAATACTGAAAGTACACTAAAAGTCGAGCTAAAAATCATGAAAGACCAAAAATTTATGGCTAAAACCTTGATGAACGATGATTTTATCTTCAAGGAAAAAAAATAAAGAAAAAGAAAAATATAGAGGCCATCCATGATCAGTGATTTTATCTTCGTGATAAAAAAAATGAAATATAAAAGAAAATTATAAAAGTCTTACATGAACGGAGTGAGAGTGAAAAGTAGGGGGCATGATTTCAAAATAAAATACGGCGTAAAAAAAAGGCCAATTTTTCCTCTCCAACACATTATTAAGCGTCTGGTTGGTGTATTGTATAATTAAAAGTGGATTTGACCAGAAAAGAGAGAGGACACCAAAGTAAATTGGGCTTGAAAAGGCCATTGGGTTTGGCCCAACAAGAAAACCAGATTGGAGGCTGTGGTAGGCCAACGTAGAAAGTTGAAGAAACTCGGAATAATTGGAGAACTCCCAGTAATAAGAAAGAAAGGCTGAGGCTTATATCTTCCCGCGAAGCCCCCACGACCCACTCGCTCGAAAGTTGCGACTCTTTTCGATAGCTCAATGGCGTCAATTTCAGCGGTTGGACTACTGCCATCCCTGACGTTATCTGTTACTAAAGCCTCAACAATGGTACGTCGATGTCCAGCTATTCATATATCTGTGGCGTTCCATTACCTTTCGATCGACTTACCTTGCCTTGTTTCAGTTATGCTGCAGACCAACTACTGCTGTATCACTTAATGAATCTCAGAGGTTTTCCAGTTCAAGTTTATGTGGTCAGTTGTCACCCCCCTGTAATTTGGCCCCTACAGTTTCTAATTTTAATTTTCTCTATACAACTCTGTTTTAAATCTTTGTGCTGATGCCATTTAAAACTTTTAGCGTTCCATGTTGTCTGCCCAACCTTAAATTCATGAATACCTTCGATTGTGGTCCTGTTACAGTGGTAGAGTAATATAATGCTTGGTTTCAAGTCCCAATGTAATGATGCTTGGTTTTCTCAACTCCGTGCTGTTTTTTATAGGTAAAGGGACCCAACGGCTTATGGGCAAGTCACTGAGAGAAGGAGAATTGTGATCTCATCTATTGGAGTGCTTGCTGGATACTTGTGGAATTCTTCAATGGATGGGATAGCCATGGCATCTGAATTCACTGACAGTAATTTACTGTGTCCCTTCTTTCTCTTGTTATGCCTCTAAAGTAATAGATGCTCAATCCATCTGTAATTTGGAGTCCCAATTGGGATTCACATTACATCTACTAAAGAGATTCTGCAAGGTCATATTAGAGCCTTAAAGTTAGCAAGATCTAAACAATGGATCTTTGGCACGTACATTGTAATTTGGGACTTCCAACCTAATTTCAATTGTGCTGCATTTGCGATCAAGAGCTTGATAATCCAGCCTTCGACCTCTCAACTTCTGCTGAAATAATAAATAATCCCTTCATGCATGTGTTCTTAAATGTCATTTGATCAGATTGGCCATCTCCTAGAATTCTACCTCCTCCTTTCTCCCTTGTCATGTGCTTTTATGGGTCATTTAGAAGATATTTGTTCTTCTTAGTCTCAGAATCTGTAACAATCGATATGCACACATTGCATGCTGTAGATAACCAAGATTGATTTCCATGCTGCTGCAGCTATAGTATATCACTGTGCTTTGTATATCCCATTCCTTTGGCCATGGACCCTAGAGTTACCTTAACTTGTTAACAATAGGATGATTGATATAGATGAAATGCTATTGCTTTCAATAGCAACGGTAAGTGCTATATTTGTGCGTACAGTGCCAGCACTTCGGGGGAAGGACTATGGCAAGACTAAAATGAGGTATCCAGACTACACAGAGACAGAATCAGGTCTTCAGTACAAGGTTACCCGTTGAAAAGCACATTATAAGGTCTTCTTGCATGTTTAAGTCCAGCACCATATTTACTCGTCTGCCCTAATTAAATATTCAAAAAGAATGCTGCAGGACTTGCGAGTAGGAACTGGCCCCACACCGAAGATGGGAGAGACTGTAGTGGTAAGCCCCTACTTCTAAGCATTGTTTCATGATCTGGCATGAATTTCATTCGAGTTGCCAAAGTTGAAACCCAAATGGTACCGAGTTGCATTGATTTGCCCCACTGAATTTGCTTTTGAATTCTTTGATCATGTGTTTCCATTAGTCTAGTTAGAAGTTGGACAAATTCAATACAAAGGACTGTTGGAAGCTAGAATTTATAGTATACCTTGACTAGATTCCTCTGTGTTGTGTGTGTCTGGCTAGGTCTAGGTTCTTGCTATAATTCGGAAAATGCACAGAATGATGAAGATAAGAAAAGTAGATTGTTTTCTGAAATTGGATTGTAATTTGAAGAAAGGAACTATAGAAGTCAAAGTAGCCCAGATAAGTCATTAGAAATTATGTGACACCTCAGTTTGATACTGAATTTTTATCCTCAACAATTCTATCTCTAGCAGCTTATGGATGATAATCTCATCACAGGTTGATTGGGATGGTTACACCATAGGGTACTATGGCCGCATATTTGAAGCCCGAAATAAGACAAAGGGTGGTTCTTTTGAGGTGTGGAATCCTCCTTTAAGTGGAATTTCTTTTAAACTCGATTAAGACACCGTGACATGTATTTTTCTGAAATGCAGGGTAATGACAAGGACTTCTACAAATTTAGAATAGGATCTCATGAGGTAAGGAATACTGCTTCACCATTCGAATCATAAACAATGCTGTACTTACATGCTGGATGAGAAAGGTGGAAAAAAAGTACTCTCTCCATGAGTCTCTAATCTGACACGTGTTTGACTTCATTTCTACCTATGGCTCTTGGTTCGTGTTAATGCTTGTTTGTGCCTCATTTTGGCAAAACAATTAGTTCTTTACTATCTTGTTGTGAAACTTCATTCTATTGACTTTTTTGTCATATAAATTGCACCATTTGTTTTTAAAATTCACTCGTCATTCTGGTGGCATATTGTTGGATGCTGGAATTTGAGGCTTCTAATTTTGCTCTGCTTCTCTCGACTGTTCAGGTAATAGCAGCTTTTGAGGAAGCTGTTTCAGGCATGGCTCTAGGCGGCATTAGAAGGTGCTGCATCTGGTTTTCTGAAATTGCATTGGCTACCCTATTAGGCTATGATATTTTCAGGGTGATATGTAGTTTTCAAAGTAGTTGCTTAAAACGTAGTGCATATACCATGCTACTAGTTTCCTAAGTGCTATGGCCCTTGATGTACTCTGTCTCATAATGCATCCTCTGGCTAAAAAAGTGCGTTGAGAACGGATTCTGTGGATGAGGTTACTTAACAGGTTCTTTACCTGGATGCCTGCCACTATAGACTCTAGCTACTAATACATTGGCTCACATGGTCATGGTGTTCTTTTTGCTGAAGTTGTGAACTCCTGGACATTGTTAATGTAACTTTCTTTCTTTGACCTTGATCGCTGGACTAGGATGGTTTTGTCGGCACAATGTATGCATGCACATTTTGTTTTCCTAGGAGAAACACTAGGCTAAAAAAAAATTATATGCAAATTTCACAATCTGTTTCGCAGTGTTGCAGGATTATAGTGCCACCAGAACTGGGATATCCTGAGAATGATTACAACAAGAGTGGCCCAAAACCAACAACATTTTCGGTAATGTTTGATTCCTTTGGCTGATATTTGTATTAAACATTTGTGAATCCTTACGAAGATGCAGTGCCAATGTGTTTAAAAGGGCCAACGAGCTTTGGATTTTGTACTGAGGAACCAAGGTCTGATAGACAAGACTCTTTTGTTTGACATCGAGCTCCTAAAAATTATGTCAAACTGAATACCTGTCAAGGACATCCTGTGTCCCCGAACATTGAGGTAATTTTTTGTTCCATTTTGTCCTTTCACTGATAGCTTTCGTGTAATTGAGTTAGGCTGTAACTAATCCAGGGTACAGAAAGATTATGAACTGGCAAAGACACGAGGCGCCATCATCTTGATGAACGTGAAATCTTATTTCCAAGAAAGAGAGACCTGTTTTTCATTTACTCTCCATTTACTCTGGCAAGTAGCCACTGTTGGTTTTGTTGCCACTGGTCCTTGCCCAGCAAAGAACGAAGAATCTAAGAAGGGGCACTTTCCAGCCTGTGTAACTAGAAGTTTTGATTTACTCTATGCTATATGTCTATAAGAAAGACCACTCTATTATTTATGCTGTAAATGAATTAGCACACTGGTTTTTCTCCTGCGAAGCTAGTTAGTTTGGACCCAAAGTTCAAAGTTGATCCTCAGAGCATAAAAAATTGGGCGCTAAACTGCATCATGGTGTCTGAACTCAGAGCCTTGACTATCTGAACCCAATTTGGCAGCAAAAAAAGTGGCAATTTGTGTCTCGTTTTATCAAAAGATATAAAAGTTGAAAAGAATAGCAGTGTTGCTGCTGGACAAAGTGCAGATCATATTCCTGAACTTACACTGGATGCGGAATTGATCAACCAGCTACAAAATGCAATGGGCTCTTGATGAAACATTGATGTCACTAAACCAGCGACCCAACCATACATGGAATCATGGACGTCATATTGATGACATCCGGCGAGCATTTTGTGAAAGGAATGCAGTGCCAAGAAGGACCGCCGGGAGAGAATTCTTGTTCAAAACCCAATTCATTGACGAGAAAGGAATGCAATGCATGTCAAGAGCCCCAATGTGGCAGTTAGAAGTGAAACAAAACTAAAGCTTACAAGCTAAAATTGTCGCCACAGACATATAAAAGCTAACAAAGGTCACAATCCAACAAAAGAGAGCAAGACCCCTCTAGAAAAACAGGGAGATATTGAAGGACAATACAAGTGATAACACGCAGAAAGGATGGGGCAATAAAATCCCTCAGATCAGTTAATCAACTTAGGACCGCGAACCACCTAGACTAATTAACAGAAAGCTCACGCCGCTTGTACCGCACCATCACCTTCCCTTTCACACCCACAACCATGGCATTCCAATCAATCTCAGGAAAAGGTGATACAAGCTCAAAATCAAAATTCCTCAGCAAATGGCTCCATATGGCCTTTATCTGCAGGTAGGCAAAGGGCTCACCCAGGCAACCATGCCGTCCACCTCCAAATGAGATATATGAGAATGCCCCTGCAGCCTTGTCTTCTTCTCTCCCAATCGCAAATCTGTCTGGATCATAACTGTCTGGATCCTTAAAAATATGACTAAGGCGGTTTGCAACAGCTGGCGACGTGGCAACTATGTGGCCCTTTGGAATGTCATATTCTTTTCCGTCTCGAGTCGTCACACTAAAATCACTATGCGAGCTACGTAGCAGCATAATCAGTGGGGGGTGGAGTCTCAAGGCTTCCTTAATGCACCTATACAGGACGTCCATCTCAGACAAGATATCATGATCAATTTTACTCCCATGCTTTCTCATCAGGTTTTTCTGCTCCTCCAACACAGTGGAAAGGTACTCCTTGTGACGGAGAAGATAGGCCCCAGTCCAAGTGGATGTGATGGAACTGGTGTGCTGCCCAGCAAATAAAGCAGCGATGAGCAAGCCAGTGACCTCCGAGTCAGTTGTTGGGCGGCCATCTTTGTACCTTGAGTCAATAAAGCTCTGCAGCATGTCATTTTCTGAGTTTCCAACACTTTTGCGGGAAGCTATGATGTTCGAAAAGATTTCTGAAAGCCTTTTGCGGGCTTGGTCACGTCGTTTGTGAGCCGGAATGGGCAGGTATGGGAAGATAACACTAATAGGGAGCATTCCACTGTCGAGGTCATGGAACAAGGCAGAAACATCATCAAAGAGCTTGTCACGAACTTCTCGGCCCAAGAGACATCTACTGGCTGTCAAAATAATTAGATGCTCCAACTCGTACTTTAGGTCCACCTCACCGCTGTCTCCCCACTTGGAGAAGTAGTCCTGTCAAGTGCCAGACATAAAGAAGGAATTAGGACCGTGGAATGATCATTTGCAGGGCATTGTACAATGCAAAACATCTAGGATATCAAAGAACCTCGCATTTATAAAACAATATGGAAAGCGCTGCATGACTCAGATGAAAGTGAAAGTGAAAGCTCTGCATGGCTTAGCTGAAAGTAGGAAAAATGAGAAGCGGAATTCAGAGTGCGGCTGGTCACTTCACACTGGTAAACTAATACTTTGCAGAGGAAAGGTTATCATACAGCTTAATATGAAAACGATGCAGACATTGTCTATCTTCAAAATTGTACTCTACCATCCTTGCACTTATTTGGCATTCATTTCCTACACACAAATACACATCTTTCTCTTCACATGAATACGTCCTAAACAACTTTGGATGAATAACTCCCTTTACTCTGGGATCCATGCCCCAGGCTGCAATTCTGCACACAATGAAAGGCTTCTAAACCGTTGGGATTGACACGTATAACCATTAAGGAATGGTCAAGCTTGATTTATAGCACGAGTGTAAATATTATAAAATTTATGGGATTAACGGGCGAAATAAACGAGTCCCAAGATGCACAGAATGTTGCAATCCAATGTATAAACAAATCTAGTGTAAGTGCTGTTAAGCTTCATTTATTATGTATGCTGTATGTGTGTAATTCAGCTGTGATTTTCAGGTGCATTCTGATGTCTGTGTGAGGACTTGTCACCCAATGCTTGTAGATTATCACTGGAGCCATTACATATAAAAGATTCCTTGGGAATCTTCACAGGTCAATGAATTATATCTTATCTAACAAAATGGAGCCCTCAGGATCTTATTCTACAGATAAATATACTAAAAAAGATAAGGAGGCAAAGTAACCACAAATCCAACATCCTTAAACCAAGCACTAACCTCTGCTTCCACAACCATCTGATCCACGTATCCTTTCAGTTTAGTCACTCTCAAGGACTCTGTGAAGAACCGAAACTGCTCCTGTCTCACTGAGTAATCAACATCAAATACTACTCCTCGGCCGAAAGTTGGCACATTGAATTGGTACACCTCCTGCTGGCTAAGATCGGACTCGGGGGCTTTAAAGAAGTGTGCGGAAACCTCAGGACCAATCAAGAAAGTTATCTTCTTGTTAGCCAGGTTCAATGTGAATACACTTCCAAGCTTTGGGTACTCTTCCCTAATCATCACAATCGGACCTTTCAAGAAACGGAGAAGCCCACCAATCAAGGGCCACGACTTGACCACTGGCGGTAGGCGTTTTCCGGATCTAGGCATGATGAGAACGGAAATAAGCTTGGCCACCATCAGAGTGGCCGCAATGAGAATACCCAAATTGAACAAGTTGTTATCCCCATCCATCCTGACCGTATGCTGTAAAATCGTAACAGAGATTCAGCTGAAAATCCAAAACAAGAATCCGGAGAATTGTTAATCACTCAACTTACAGCAAAATTCTAATTCCAAAATACATTACAGAACAAAAATGACTTTCAAGAGGAATTCAGTTCAGATCTAAAGGTTCCATTACCAAGAAGTATAATGTTAACGAATGTTACTGTAAGAGTGATGAAACTATATATCACCTTTGCAGGTCAGTCTTATTGTAAGACTCGGAAGCTTGGAGCTGGGAAACGGTGGGTCTCGTAATGATGGTTTTGTCGCAAACGGGGTGCGTGGCCGTAGGTCGCAGGCTTCTTTTTAGAGAATGACCACGTGTGGCTATTTGGGACCTGGGTTAATTCAGATTTCACGAGAAGGACAAGATGCCAGCGTGAGTCAGGGAGGACTAGACGACTAAAGAATCTAGTGGACTTGTGGCTGCAACTGGCATTTCTGGCTGCACCAATGGGAGGAGCTCCCAACATACTGACTAATCTGTACGTTAAATCCTGTTCGCCCACTGGGCTAGTAATTAAGATTTGAATCATGATGTCTGTTCATTTGAATGTACTATGTTCAAAATTTCATAAGCACCAGTAATCTTTTAGAGTCATTCTCTAGATTTTGGTTGATAATTATACTATTTGCGTAAGATAAGCGGTGCAGGTAGACTGGTCTAATCACCCGGTTAAAAAAAAATAAAAATTGTTAAATCCTCAATTGTATATCTTTGCTCTTAGTTTAGTTCTTTTTTTCTTCTATTTTTGGGGAACGTCCAGGTAGAAGGACCTTAAGTTTTTGCCAAAATCAAGGTGATATTGAGGTCTATCCCAATTCCCATGCCTTGCTGAGCTGATGTATCGGGCCTCTAGTTATAATCAAGCTAGTGGAAAAACTCTCTTTGTTCTATTTGAGAAGAATCTTCTGTTTTTCTTTTTGGACCTAAAATGTAACTATTCTGCTGTAGCAGTCATCAAAGTGAAGATAATTCTTTTTTACCATTAATTTGAACTTTCTTGAAGACATTGTACTCTAAGATCAGTGAAGATAAAACAGTGATCTCCAGCTGTGATGCAATTAAAGAATACGAGGAAGTGGGGATCCATTCTCAAACACAGGTGTCAGTGATGATGCAGTCTTACAATGCCAAGCACAACGGTCACGTTCAATGCCTGCACGTCTGCACATAATATCTCCCATGTAATACTGAGAAACGAATCCAATAGGCATCCCATTTGTCCGTCTCCTGATGAGGAAGACCAGCCATTAGAGAAGAATAAAAGGCACTAAGCCAGACGAAGAAACATATCAAAGCTTGTTTGCATATACAGAAAAACTATATTCCACCAATTGTCTCGTATTAAAAGCTAATTCTCATCCAAACGGAGAGAAGAGCATCACCAACAAACATGCTGAAAGAAGGGCGTTCCTGCATTATGAAGTTATGATGATGATTGATGACCAGTGGACTTTTCCTCCACCTGAACTACAAAATTTGAATTCACCCTGCACCATAAGAAAGATTAGCGGACACCAGTTTGTCTCTGTTCTACCTATTAGCAGCATTTTGGCATCCCATGCTCAACTATGTATCATTGTATATGAGAGCTGCCTCTGATACCATGTTTAGGTTTATGAAGATTATGAAGATCACAAGCCATGCAGAAAATTGAGATAACTGCAATAGAGCCAACTACCAATTAAAAAAGAGTCAAGCCTGGTTTTAGTGCATTACATGAGCCAAAAATAAAACCAGGAAACAAGGAGCAGAAAATATCAAAACTTTCTCACATCAGCTCTCTGATAAATGTCTCTAAATGACTCATATCGCATTCCGGGGATACAAAATGAACTAGAAAATTTACAAATCAAGATGCCAGAGTGGGGCTGCTGATTTAGCTCCTCACTTATCCAAGTGAAGAAAAACCCCATTTTCCGTAATTGAAGATGATGATTAATGAAGAAGATGTAGAAGGCACCGTAGTCATCATTTTTCTCTACCTTCTTTGATTTATCTCAAAGAGGATGTCCGTAGGACCCTGATGAGGTAACTGCACTATGACCTCGTCCTGAGTCTTGAGTAGAACGCTCCATAGACCCAGCAGATTCATGCACACGTCTTCTTTTTGGAGGCTTTGATGGCTCCGCAACTTCAGATAGGCTACTTTTCCGTCTGCTACTATGCGTGGAAGCCGAATGCCCACTTTTTGACTGAGAGTTTCTAAGCACAGAACTTGGTGAAGAAAAGTGACGTGAAGAGCTTGTTAATGAAATTCCCCTAGATTTTTGAAAATGTCTCAAGTTGCTGGAACTTGGTTTTTTAATTTCATTTGGATCTGGGTAACGAACCAGGGAAACCATCCGCGAAATCTTCCCAACTGCCAACAGATATATACTATATCATGGGGGTGCCAAAGGTCATAACTACTAACGATATCAACAATAAAAACAACAACGGCAATAATTAAAAGATGATCTCCTACATATAGGATCAAGTTAATAAACAACTCCATGTCACTGGAAAACTGCCAAATAAAAGAGGTAAAACTACATGTCACTGGCTAAACTACGTAATTCTATATGAGACGCATAGACAGATCAATTGCATATATACTAAACAACTTACGGATACCAATTCACAATCAAAGCACAAAACATGTGATGCTTGCAGATAAACTAAATGTCAGCCTTGCGAATGGAGGTGTCGGTACAGCAGAAGTGACTAGATGAGCGACTAGATTGGAAGAATTACAATCACAGTTTATTTGTTTATTAATTATTCTTTGCTAGGTAATGGATTGGAATACAAAACAAAGAAACAAAGCAAATGGCAGAAAACAGAGGGCAAAACTTAAAGACTTCAAAATTGAAAATAGACACCAAAAAAAGCTAGAGTAGGATATTCCTCACTTGCACTTCCTTTTTTATGACCTTTAATGCTAACATAGCTCTTAAGGCAGAAGGAAGCAAACCAAGAACCAAATGGGGCCTGATAGGCAACCTCATCTGAAAAGTTTAGCTTGTTAAAAACAACACAACTGAATGAGTGATACTCATTTTATATCAACCCACATACGAGAGACATGTCATACATAGTACTGAAACATAATTCATATGGGTTAACTTTGAAAGAAACTCACAGGAGAAAGATGTGGAAAAAATAATTAAAGAAGCCTATTCATATGCATACCAATTTGTGTTTCGGATTCAGAGGAAAGAAAAACAGTTGCATTTGACTCTTGAGCTGCAAAGCTGACAAGATCAAAACCTTTTCCTGTCACAGGGCACAAGATTAAATGAATTAAGTTCTGACAGATCATATGCCGCAAGTAGTAAAGGCAAATTTAAATTCAGCTATATGCAAGAAAAAAGGGATGCTGAGACTAGAGTCCCCCATACACCACTTTAGAATAATTATATTTACCAGATGAATCCTTAAAACTGCCCAACTGTCCATCATTATGAAGCTTGAGTGACAATTCTTGCCCATCCAATCCAGGAAGCTGCAAGATCCACGGATCAATTTACAAAGGTAATGGTTGACCACATTGACATCAAACTACAATTGCACTTAAAAGGTGATTTCAAGATTTTTTCAGTGGTAAGTCTTTGATGCTATGGACGTCAAATCAAGTAATTTATGCTCCACTTGTGCTGCATAGTTCAAACCGGTTAATTTGAGTCAAAGTGACTGGCAAATCACACTTCATGGCATGGTACTACTTTAAAAAACTATTTGGCAGTGGTCCATCAAACAATTCTAGGCACAAAAAGTTTGCATCTTGTGAAATTTACTGTTTCACAACTCTTTTGAGCGTGGAAAAAGCACAACCTTTGCAGGGGAATCAGTCAGTTAAACACCTCGCATGATGGCTTTTTTTTGCCCCTCTTTTTCCTTCGACGTAAAAGGGTTTTGATCAAAACAAACTCTGCCAAAAAGATAGCGAAGATTAGAACTTACTTCTCTATTATTAGGCCACTGAATGAGCCAGAGTTCTGTGGAGTCCGTCGAACAACAATCCATAAGTGGTTCCTTGGCTTCTACCTGAAACTCCGGAGGAGGTTTGTAACCTGGTTCACCATCAGAATCCATTCCCTCCATCTCCAACTCACAAACAACAAACTGCATTTCCAAACGGTAAAGCAACTTATTTAACAGAAAACACAACCCACTAGTCGAAAGCCATGCTAGCGCCTAGCAGTACCCTCTAAATTAATTTCACAAAACATTCAGCCTAGAAGTCGTTTCGTTTTCTTCAAACTAAATTTGAGAACTTTCTGGTTCCTTCTCTTCACCGCAGTTTTCTAGACAACCTAAGTAAGAATGAAATTAGAGGATTCACGTAAGGGCACAGAGATATATTGAAAAGAAAATACCTGTAATATCCGAATGGCAACAACGCGCAGTGATGCAGAGCTCTGTGTGCTCTCTCTCGTCTTCTCCTTCACCAGCCCTACGACCTAAGAAGCGCCCACTTCGTTTTTTCTCATAAGCCAACCCAGCTGGCACGACAAAACCGAAAAATAAAAATAAAAACGAAAAATAGTTTTTTTTTTTTAAGAAAAAACCCTGCTTTTTACTTATCACTTTTCTTTGCCCCCTTCTTTTTCTTATTTCGAAAATGAACTATAAATATCTATAATAGATGCCAATTAAAATGTTGGGAAATTTACTTTTTAATCATTAAATTTTTACTCTTTTCATTTTTAGTCATAAAACTTAATGTTTCAATTTTTTAGTCCTTTATCTTTTTATATTTAAAAAAAATAGTCTTACGTTACTTTTCGTTAGTCTAACTAACAGAATAATTTTTTACATCAGCCTCCATTTTTCACGTAAACAACTCATGTTCACGTCAACCCACCATTTAAATAGAATGCCCTAAACGACTATAGTTCCCACAAAGTTAAATGAAACTGTGCGTTTCAAGTCCCTTAAAGCAGATCGTTTGTTCTAACCCGCATATCATCCGCATGTCACCATTTTCCACGTAAGCAACCCATTCCCACGAGCCCGCAACATTAGGGAAGCAAAAAGCCACCACCACCATGCATGAGGAGGCTCAATCAAACCATCAAAACCCTACTCACCGGCGGTCTGTATTCACAAGCCCCGATAGCCTCCACATCTTCTCTTCCTGACCCAAGATTCACAGTCCAAACCTACGCCCTCTTTATCAAGTCTGGTCAGTCACTTGACCCCTACCTCTCCACCACTCTTATCTTTTTTTTACTACGCAATGCAAAAAAAAATCTTAGAGTTAACATATTGAAATTTAAGGACTAAAAACATTAAAAATATATTATATTGAATACACGTACTGTACTATTTGTTGAGACTATTTAATACACCAACATGACTCCTAAGGGTTTGTTTGGAAATGGGTTGTGGTTGTGGTTTTGGTTTTGGTTTTGGGTTCAACTTTCAAATTTCAAATTTTAAGATTTAAATATTGTTTAGTTGTAAGGATTTGTTTGGTTGTTTAAGATTTAATGATTTATATGTTAATTAAATTAAATAATATTAATTTGTAATTATTATAATATTCAAAAAATAAAAAAATAAAAGATTTTAAAAAATAAGAAAAATATATAATTAAAAAATAAGTAGAAAATAATTTCATAAATATCAAAAATTATAAAAATAGATAAAATATGAAACTAATAAAAAAATATCCATAAAAATTAAAATACCCAAGATAAAAATGTGCAAGTTTTATAAAAAAATAAATTTTACATTACCTTAACATTACCTTATTTTTTTCTTGGAATTTTCGTAACATGCTGTTAATTTTTCTTTTCCTTTTTTTACCAACAATGTTAATATTTTCTTGCTTTATCCTTTTTCTTTAGCATACATATCTATTTTCTCTAAAAATTGTCAATATATTATTTGCACAAAATGAAAAAGAAAAAAGAAAGAAAGAAAAGAAGAAGAAGATATATACAATTATCCTTCTGGTTGAGTACCTCACCAAATAAAATCATTTATGTGGCATTTATGACGTCAAAAATTCATTAATATTTCCTAATTTCATTTGTAGAGTATATCGCCCAAAAGAATTAAAAACCAAAAATAGGAAAATATGCTTTTATGAGTTGTTGACGAAGAGGCTAGAGATATTTTATCTAAGTCTAGAGATAGGATACAATTTCATCACGGTTATCTATCTTTTAATTTTTGTGGATAATTTTTTATTAGTTTCTATTTTATCTATTTTTATAATTTTTTATATATATGAAATTATTTTCTACTTATTTTTTGTCATTTTTTATTTTCTTATTTTTGAATTATATATATTTCTGATTTTTTTTTTTTCTTATTTCTTATTTTTTGAATTTATATATTTTCTGATTTTTTTTAAATCGTTTTTTATTTTCTTATTTTTTGAATATATATATTTTATGATTTTTTAAATCGTTTTTTATTTTCTATTTTTTAATTATATATATTTTCTGATTTTTTAAAATCATTTTTTATTTTCTTCTTTTTTGAATTATATATATTTTCTGATTTTTTAAAATCATTTTTTATTTTCTTCTTTTTTGAATATCATAATAACTATAAATTAATATTATTTAATTTAATTAAAATATAAATCATTCCAAATCTTAAACAATCAAAGAAATCCTTACAACTAAACAATATTAAAATATTAAAATTTGAAATTTGAAAGTTGAACCCAAAACCAAACCACAACCCATTTCCAAACAAGCCCTAAATACCTCCACTCCCATTTTTCAATTGCTAAATCCTGTAGATGTAAACACATCTCCCCCAGATCTTGATCATCTACTTTGCCTAAATAGATAATACCACAAGCAATACACCTCATCCAATCACTCATATTCTTTGAACCATGACTCCAAAAAACCCTCATTCGTTTTCCATATTGTTTCTTGGAAAAATCATGCCTAAGCGGTTGATAAGACATTTTATCAAATATTTTTTACGAACTTAATCTCTAATTCCAACATTATATTCTTCAATGAGTTTACTTAATCCTGGGTCAACAACAATATCATTTGTACTAAATAAAACACGAGATCTTTTTGAACTAGTAGTTGTCTCAGAAGTAGAAGTCACATTAGGAGTATTAGACAATCCTGCTGATTTTTTATTATAAAAAGGGAAATTAGCATTTTAGTCCTTAGGTTTTGGGCACTTTTTCATTTTAGTCCTTCACTTTCAAAAGTCAAAATTTTAGTCCTTGAGTTTATTTTTTTTGGCAAAAACACCCATCCGTCAGTCTGCCGTTCATATGCTTAACGGAGCTCTCTGACACGTCAGCAAATTTGACACGTGGCAGCCAGGTCATAGAACATGCTCAGACAATCAAAACGGTGCGCAGAGACATAAATCAAGTAAGAAATGTAAATTTACATATCTGCCCATCTTAAAACGCAGCACCCAATTAGGAGATTGAGGGCAGCATTGAATTTACATTTCTGCCATCATTTAAAACGCATCACCCAATTTGTATTCTGCCATAGCTTAAACGCAGCACCCAATTTACATTTTTGCCATAGATTAAAACACACACCTAAATTAACAGCGTTTGCAAGTTAGCATTTGAAGAAACAGCGTCGCAGCAGATGAAATTTGTTTGCAAGTGTCTTCAAACGGTATCGCAGCAATCTCCTCTCAACAATCTTCAAACGGTGTCGTCCTCCCATCTGCAATTAACGTTATACGAAACATCTCGAACATCTGTTTTGTCCTTAGCTATCAAGAGTGATGAAAAATTTTCCCAAGTGTGAGCGAGTGAGCCCTAGGGTGCCCTATCTCTTGTGATGAAAAAATTCCCATTGAACATTGACGAATTTGTTCTCATTCGAATTTGAGTCAACAAAGGAAGAAAAGAACCAACGTAAGGATGATAGCATTGTTTATTTCTCGGACAAAAAATCAGCATTTATCTCGAATTTGTTCCCAGTGACACTCTCAAACTCTTCTTCATTTACAGCAATTATCATAAAATTGAACGTAGACATGGCAAACCTCCTCCTGCAAATCAGCTCTCGAGTTACACGGAAGGAACCTCCTCTGCAAATCAGCTCGTCGAGTTACACGGAAGGAGTATCTTAGAAAGGGAGACAGATTTGAAGCTCCTTTGCTTGCTGCTATTGCCTAGGGCTCAACTACTGAAAGAGGGACAAATATCGGGGAGAGGGGGAAGGGGAAGATTGCCCAGGTAAGCTTAGTGAAGCAAACGGTGCGTTTTTCTCAACAATCGTTTAGTCTGCATAAGGATTTAGTTGGGTTTTGCGTTTAGTTAGGTGCTGCGTTTTAAGATGGGCAGATATGTAAATTTACATTTCTTACTTGATTTATGTCTCTGCGCACCGTTTTGATTGTCTGAGCATGTTCTATGACCTGGCTGCCACGTGTCAAATTTGCTGACGTGTCAGAGAGCTCCGTTAAACATATGAACGGCAGACTGACGAATGGGTGCTTTTGCCAAAAAAAATAAACTCAAGGACTAAATTTTGACTTTTGAAAGTGAAGGACTAAAATGAAAAAGTGCCCAAAACCTAAGACTAAAATGCTAATTTCCTATAAAAAACTTATCTAATATTAAACAAAAAAACAAACATTCAATATAATTTCACAAGTCAAAATAAAGTAAATTCATCAATACAATTTCACAAGTCATAACCTAAGGTTCTAATCACAATTTTAACCTAGTCTTAATATTTATAATTTTAATATAATTTTAAAACTATATATTAATAACATAGCATCCATGTCTTGATCAATTAGAAGTTAAGTTTTGTAGGATAAAAAAATAAAAATAAATTCAATTTCTTGCATTGGTCCGCCCCGGTTGGACCCACCCCTCCCCCCTCTTGAGTCCCAACTGTCGAAACTTGGAGATTTCTCACGCGCAACCAAGCTCCTTTTCGACACGCTGAACCCCGACACAGTCTCCTTCAACGCCCTAATTTCCAGGTTCGCCCGATTTCGCCAACCTAGACCCGTTTTCGAGCTCTTTTAACACGTTAAGATATCTGGGTCTTAAACCTGATATGTTTACTTTGAGCTCTTTGGTAAAAGCGTGCGAAACTTTGGAGGAAAATGAAGCTGTCCAAGGGGTTTGTTTGAGAATGGGGTTTGGCTCGGGCTTGTATTTATTGAGTGGGTTTATTGAGAATTAGCCGAGAGCTGGAAAAGGCTGAGAAGTGTTTTAGGGAGTGTCATAGCACCACAAGCTTTCGAACGTGAACTCCGTAAACTGCGTAATGCAAATCCATTCGCATATGATTAAATGCGGCTTCATATATGTTGGATGGTTCTATGGTGTGTTGCGTGATAACAGCATATGGCAGATGTGGTGGAATTCCTGAATCAAAAGGGGTATTTTCAGAAATTGATTCACACCTCAAGAAGTTTGCATATGGATGTAGACCGCAGAATTTTCAGTGTTGTTCTGAAAGCTTGTGGTGTTTTGACAGACTTAGTACAAGGAAGAGTAGTCCACTCTGTGTGTCTGAAATTTTGGACTTGAGCAGGGCAATTTCACTGAAAGCACTGTTGTTGATATGTACTGTAAGTGTGGAAGCATAGGCGATGCAGAGAAGGCTTTCAAAATTACATCTAAAGACAATTTGGCTGCTTGGAATGTCATGATAATGGGATATGCTCAACATGGTTGTTTTCACGAAGTTTCCAGACTCCTTTGTAAGATGTGTGAATCCGGAATAGAACCTGATGAGATAACTTTCTTGGAGTTCTTTCTTCTTCCTACTGTCATGGTGACATACGGAAAGGGATATGCGGGCCAGAATAAACCATCGGCTTTAAGGGACTTGGAACACACAATTTCATTTAACCTTGTGGGAGCTACTGATTGTTTAAGGCATTCGATTTAAATAGTGGGTTGACGTGAAAATAGGTTGCTTATGTGAAAAATGGAGGCTGACGTGAAAAATTATTCTGTTAATTAGACTAACGGAAGATAACGGTTGGACTATTTTTTTTCAAGTATAGAAAGATCAAGAATTAAAAAGTTGAAATATTAAGTTTTATGACTAAAAATGAAAAAAGATGAAAACTTAGTGACTAAAAAATAAATTTTCCTAAAATGTAGTCAATAAACTACCCGTCAAAACAGAGATGAGAAAACAGTAGTATACTTATAACTCCTAAATTAATTAAAATTAAATTTCGCGGTACGATGATAAGGTTTTCTAATCCAATATATAGGCCTTACGGCGTTTTTTGGTATTTTATTTTGTTTGAACCCAGTAGCCTCAGTGGGCCATTGAGAGGAATTGGGCTATTTTGAGTGGCCTTTACTTATCATACTATCAACGACGTAGTCCATTGTCGTTCTTTAAGTGGGCCTCAAGAGTGAGTTACGAATAAATCATACCCCCGATGGACATCCAATGGGCCTCCATTTAATTAAAAAGTCCGCATTCTACCCCGAAAACGCTTACCTAAAATAAAATGCTTTAATGCTAGTTGTTGCCACAACATTTGTGTTTTTGACGCAACAACATCGACTATGCTAAAATTGTCAGCTGTTTATCCAGCTCTCCTCCTAGAACAAATGAACAATCTTAAACGTCGCACGTAACAATCTAGACTCCGAAGCCACCAAAAATTGAGTTTCTTTTGAATCCTTGCCACTAAAATGATTGGCCTCATCTTTGGGGATGGGCTTGTAGTTCCTTCCATCTCTGTTGGGGACAGACAAACAATGGCCAGTAACAGTTCCGTTCTCACTTGTAAATCCTCTATGTAATGAACGAACTTTAAAATCTTCCTCTAGTGCATGAGTCATCAGAGTCACTCAGATACAATTTTGTTTGGGATCAGAAAATTTTGATTATAAATTTATCAGCAGTTTGCTATACAATAAGAAACACAGGCATCGAAGCATCACAAGTTAATAGAAGATTAGGATTTACGAGGTAAAACAAATTACTGATACAAAACAATCAATAGCTTTTTTCCTGTGCAAGCTGCTTCCTCAATAGAAGATCAGACAACTTTTTATTTACAGATGTCCGTGGCTGCTCTCTATATTTTGCTCTGTCGCTTCAAAACCAGATACGAACTTAAGGGCTTTCACAGAACTCCATCTCCTGAGATTATAGAAAAAGTATTCAAGTGAGATAAACCCAGTGGTAAACAAAAAGGAACCGATAGCTGTACAATCTACCCACACACATTATAGTGGGATCTTCATACAACTCATGGCACATCCATAATAGAAATAAACGAAACCATTTCAGGGAAGATATCAAAACCAAAACTTGTAACTGGATAAAGTGTTTTATAAAACATGCAGGAATCAAGAGTGCACTTGATTTTTAAAACTTCTCATTCGTAAGAGTCGTGAGGCTAAAATGAATGTTTTGCTATTGTTATCCAAACTCCATGTAAATGAGACGATTCGAAATTGAAATGGTGCAATACTGGTATTTCTAAGCAACAGGGTAAAAACCAGCATGGGTTTTAAGAGTTATTCATATCTGGGCCATCAGTTTACAACATTTATCTTGCACTTCTTTGATTGGACAGACACTAGCTGCATACAGGTGTATTTGCAGGACATTTTTCAGAACTTGTATTTGCTTTTGTTCTAAAATGCCAGTTCTGCACTTACCTTGCCGCAGATTGGACAACTCTCACTTCTTTCCAGCCACTCATAAATACAACCCAGGTGAAAATGGTGAGAACATCGTGTCATTATTTTAGGATTTTCTGGAGTATACTCTGCAAGAGAACAAATCAAGTAGCATCAAAATAATTCAAGAGTCCAGACAATTGCTTTTCTTAGTTTACTGTAGGAGAATATACTGATGACTGAAACACATAACAGAAGCATATTGTTGTTAGAAGCAACTTCCTGAGACAAACATGTTAATTACCGTCAAGACATGTAGGACAGACATCTTCATCTTCAGAAGATGGTTGCATATAAACTAGTCCATATGCAACTTTTGCTGTCAAAGGCTTCTCGGAGGATTCAGAATGGCCAAGTTTACCATCTTCTTCTGATTCAACTCCATTCCATTTTTTCCCAAAGCCCAATGACTCTGTACCGGAACTACTTGTATTTCTCCTCAGTGGTTGAGAATCATCTTGGAGATGCAGAGTTGACTTCTCACGCCGAGAGACCAAGCCATCACGTTGCAGACGAGAGTACCTCTGATCAGAATCACAAGGCACTGGCCTGGACACAGAGAGATGAATTTCGTTTGAGGAATTCTCAGGTAACGCTGTGCCAACCCCTGACGGAGTAAAGGAAGCCCCTTGGATTGGTGAAGCTATTGACCGTCCTTCAAGTCTATGAAACATTACACTATACTGCATGTGCATGCAGACAATGCAAACCAAGAAAAGATTACAACAAAAATTAAAACGAAATACAAAAAGCAGCAATTAGAACAGGGTTTCCCACCATGTGTTCACAGAAGATTGATCTAAGGATTAATAGTTCTACTAACAAGAAACAGAGAGCACATTGTCTTTGAAACAGAAGGTTGAGGCTTAAAAACTTGTGTTACAGGTGATTGGATAATCATCTAATTGTAGGGCTTTTATTGTTATCACGCCCAGAAAATAATTGACAAGTAGAAGGAAGTAAAATTGTTTGAAGATTTACTGGAGGTTTTTTTGGAACTCTAATACTAGTATGCATAAGACGCAAACAGTGCCCTTTTGGGAGAGTTGGGGGTTGAGGATCTGGATCAGTATAAATTGCTTGCACCACTTTATAAGGAAATTGAAGTTCTTTTTTTTTTTGGGCAATCATTTGATTTGGTAGTTGGAATAACAGCTTGATCTCGTTAAGAATACATTCTCAATTTATGGACCTTGAATTATCAAACATTCAAGTTTTCTCTGAAGGACCAATGTAATCGCAAAAAGCATGCTTATTTCACAGAGTATCTGAAGCACAAAGTGCTTTCGGAAATGTCGAAGTCCATGGTAGCAATGTCTTGATCGTGAGGTTATGCATTTGGTCACACAATTCCTAAATCGTGTAATTTGCAGCATCCATGGAAGGAAACCCTACTAAACAAATCAAAACATTTTGTATCACATTGAAAGACAAGAGTGTTTAGTTGCTCTAATTTTAAATTGCATACCCCACAAAATAGCTGGTGGAGAAAGTATCTCACGCTTAAGCAATGCCTATAAACCGAATTGCTTGGAATAGCATATTCTTCATACTCTCCGTCACATGGACAGCAGCAAATAGCACCCATCTTTACGCCTTCTCCTGGTAAATGCCAAAGTTTTGGCTGTTCAACAACGAAAACCAACGAACAGGGAAACCACGGTTTATACTTTACGAGAACAGTTAGCAATTCATAGAACAAAATTGAGAAATCAAGGAAACTGATTTTCATAAACTCTGCTTGGCACAAGCCTGACCCTGAGACGGGCCCCAATTGACCCACCCGGCAGATGGACGTACGATCACTATGGTCAAACACCAATCGAAAACAAAAACTCCATAATTCGGAGAAGCAACAGATTAGGCAAACGGGGCGGTAAATACAATGTAAAAAGAAGTATTATAAAGCAGCAATTTCTAAAAATACCATCCCCAAAACCAACTCAAACCGCAAGATCGTCATTGCAGAGTCTTTACGGGTTTGATGTATATGTACAAGATGCAAACGAAAAAGAATTCTAGTCAAAGCTGGGGGGTGGGATTGGTTTCCACTGACCTTCTGGGTAATCTGACCAGTTCAAGTAGATCCCTCAACTCTTGACCAGAATTTAAAGATTACCATTAGCGGAGACTCGGCAATCCGACAAACCAAACAAACGCAAAGGTCTACAATTCTGGGAACTTTTGGGGATGGATTTGTGCAATGGAGTTATGTAGAACACGCGGAAACAGCCGCTGTGGATGGAAACACTCCCTGACAGAAGTTAATCCGAGAAAACATAAGGAGTATTTATTACGATTATTTTTGTATATAGTAAGTGGTGGATTTGGTGGGGGTGTGGCCCAGCTAACCTCTTACGAAACTTCAAAAAGAAAAGACTCTTAACTCAAATTTACTCGCTCTCTGATGTCAGTACGGTTCTGCGAAACTGTTTTTTAATGAGAGTCATGATTAAACTTGTAGCCGAAATCACCAATTCACCATGATCAGGCCTCATTTCCAGCCGCAAACAAGGACTTGGATAGACAATTTTGCCACCTGTTAGGTTGAAAATCAGGCCATATATATATAGAAGCTGTCACAATATTTGCAACCTCTACCAAGCTTTCAATATATTTCTTTTTATTTCAACTCTGGCCTAGAGGAAAGAGAAGAAGGGATTTGTCTCCTTTTCTTTTTATTTCTTTCTTGAGGTGGTTAAAAGAAATCTTTTTAAATAAATAAATAAATATACGTGAATCGTTTAACGACGAATTCTTACCCTCTATGTCAAGACAGATGGAGAGAATCCCAGGAAATTTAGAGCAAAATAATAGAAGAAATTTTAAAAAACTTGCCTGCCTATTCATCCCAAAAACTTAGTACATTTTAAAAGAATTTTTCAAATCGTAGTGGAAAACTGATATTTTTGTCCCCTCGAATTAATCTATTTTCAAACCCGTAAGTCAATAGTGAAGCAACAAAGGATATTAACATATCCTTCTTAAGGGATTCTATTATGTGACTATGGCTCTATGCTATCTGCCATCTATTTTTAACAGAATATCGACTTCTAGCAGTTAGTTGTCATTTTTTCTTATTTCGAACTTATTTATAACTTTTCAATACAAATTTAGGTGCAATTATGCCTTATAAATACAGGGCCTACATTCCATAAGTCTTGTATAGATTGCTTTGTGAAGTGAAACGTGGGAGAAGCAGGGCCTTTCCTCCAACTACAGGTGTCTGCCACATGTATTGTTCGAGTTTTGTTTCACACTAGAAGTCTAGAGAAAGAAACACGCTAACTTGGCAGCTCAAGTGCCCCAATAGAAAGTTCCCCCGCAGGCTGCAACATATCAGACTCGCTCAGCAACTTCTTCTTGGATTCAGACACGCTAACATGCAACTTTTTGATTTATTTATGGCCCAAAATGACATTAACCAAAAGGAGTGTGCGAGGCACAATTTTCTGACCCTGCTCGAGCCATATATGCTTATTCTCGAGAGTAATTTACAAAGCCAATAGAAACATGCATATCAAATTCTTCAGAGGTCACTAATCGATCCTCTGAGTACTCCATCCAGTAAAAGCTCCCGAGAAGCACTGGTAATTGCAAACTGAGCACTTGGGTCTGTTCCATCGTCTCCCTTCTCAAAACAGTATACAGGGGCTTGCCACTTCGCATCCTCAAGCACTGCTCCCACTTCAAACGTCATGACATGTGCCTCCCTGCCTGCATATCTTGCAAATTTCATGTCAAAGACAAATTCCAATTCGGAACGACTCAAACAGAAACGCCAGACCGTTTTAGCAGAATCTTGTATTCAAATCACGGGGAGATTGTTCAGTTTGAAAAGCTTTTATCAAATAGGGGAGCAAATGCATAATTAATGTAACGAGTACCCGTGTAAAAAACCCAGTGAACGGGCCTCTTCGTGACGACATCCTCGTAGTACCAAAGGAAGTCCGCCTTCTCCCAAACATTGCAGAGGAAACCATCCACATGGCGCTGACCCAGGTAATTGGCACCTTCGAGCCAATTTGGGCGAAGAATACCCACCTCAAGCTGCACGGTCCTGCACTCTTTGTTGGAATCTAAAGTGTAGAAGAAGGAAGTCCCATTGTTCCACTCAAGGTCATGGAGAAGCTTACCGAGCTGGTCCCTTATGATGTTGAAGTTTCGACCCTTGGGCCAGTCGTACCAGAGATCGATCATCTGGAGGGATCCGCTGTAGTTCATGAAGAGTACGGAGTGGAATTGGTGGGGCCATGAGGTTGGGGTTGGGTCTTCCTCTATGGAGTCGCAGAGAGAAATGGTAAAGACGAGGAGGATTGAAAAGGCGATGGTTTTGGTCGGAAAGGCCATTGACGTTCAGCCAAGACGAAGGTACCAGAGATATGGACGCGTGGTTGGTGTGGATTTGTTTTCTTTTTATCCAAGTGTTTTTTTCTTCTTTCTGAGATAACATCCAACCGCTTTGGTAGATGTACAAGGCTGTCACCTGGACTGGTGAAGGATAAGGGGAAATGACAAACGCATCACGTCACCAGACCCCCGTGGTTCGTCCTGTAAAAAGATTGATAAAGATTTTGATAGAATTTTGAATATTTATATAAATTAGTTTTATAAATTTTTATGTAAAATTTAGTAAAAAATTTAAAATATTTAATTTTGTAAAATTAAAAAAAAGTATTAAAAGAATTTTATGTAATTATTTAATAAAAAATTATTAAAATAGGTAAAAAAATATAGAAAAAATTTGTTATAATTTTTTTTAAAATATATTAAAATTTATGTGAAAAAAATTATAAATGTGTAAAATGTATTGATGTTTATGTATAAATTTTTTAAGAATATTATTTTATAAATATATTTTATATTCTAAAATAATTGTGAAAATAACCATATACTAAATTTTCAATAGGTGGCAATGTGGCATCATCGACCTGTAACTTATTAGTGATTCTTTTCAATCCTCCTTTTTTTGTCATTTTCGATAAATTTCTTTGACCAGAAAAAAAAAATTTTTAATGAAGGAATCAATCAGTCAAAAGACATTTGTCGGCCTTTTTAAGCTAACAAAAAGGTGCAGCAAGGTCAAAGGTGTACCTTATAGAGTAAGCATATGATAACCTTTTGATTTGGAGAGAAAAGAAAAAATTATGCATAATAATTAATATAATTTCTCCAAAGAGACATCAAAACTTTTTGAAAACTCCAATACCTACCCTTTTACAAGCTAATTCACAGATCTTAAAAAAAACCTACATTATCTCCAACAAAAAAATTTTGACCCATCTAAACAGCTTTAACAAAAAAAAAAAAAAAAATCATTTCCTCCAAATGTTTAGAATTTAGGACTCGAGACTAATGAGGATCGTCGAATATCTTTCTGCGCTTTATCCCCACGATTTGATTAGAAACACTTGCAATTATCTTTAGCAGTTCACTATAGAAATAGGCTGAGAATTGTAAAAATTGAGCTTGCCCTGTCAGCCTGATAATCTGGTAATAACAAAATGATCATCTCATCAGCCAGCTGAGGTTCTACTATTTTCCCGAGTCGCACCCTATTCCCAGAAGGCAACAATAGTCCAGCCCGTAGACCAGCAAGAAAAGAGCTAAAAATTATTGAAACCCCTCCTGTGGACTACCATTATGATATAAGAGAATTTTTTTCCTAAAACATGCAAGTCCAGAATTATAAGGAAATTTCGAACATTCCAAAACCAAATTCCCAAATTCAGACATTCAAATACAAAGCGAAAGAACTAAAATTAATTCATACACATGACGGTAACCTCTTATAGTAAAATAAAAAACATGATTTAAAAAACCCGAAACTGAAACATACAATTGCACAACAAAATCGGCATTGCACAACTTACCAGTCAATTCCACTTGAACTAATCAGTAGATTCATTCAAAACCCAGTGGATGAGTGGCTTTTCGTGCTAATAAAGTCAGTGACACGGCCCTGGCAGAGCTAGACATTGAATATACAATACCCACTACGCTCAATAAAGCATTGCACTGACAAAGCTAAGCCGGGGGGTTAACCAAAAACCATTATTTTGCTTGGAAGGTTAGCTCATATGTTCCAGACTTTGTGTATAATGGCTACCAATGATTGAACTCAAAATGACCATCAAGGTAAGGATCAGCAAAAGTGCAAGAAAAACCTGAATTCTTTTTAACACCTCACTTGAAAATTGCCAAAGCATATTGTACATGGTATGTAGTCGTCTAAATATACTTCAATCCAGATATGTATTGTTGTCTGGAGATTAGTGTCTGGCAATGGAATAAATAATTCCTAAAAGCCCCAAAATCCTAATCTTAAGCACATCGTGATTATAACAGATGGCAGATTAAGGGGTAGTGTGAGCAATGGCGTCCAATCAGACTGCTTCTTGTAACTCCAAACAAACCTGTTGAAAAGGATGTGGCTGGGGAATGTAAGAATGAGGAGGGCCAAATTCTTTACTGCAAAGAACCAATCTGGCCCACCAATTTGGAGGCCCCACCCTGCATTCCCATGCCAGACCTCTTCCCATATGCTGTACAAAGCAGTCAAGACCAAGTATGCTGATATGACGACCGTAACAGGGAAATACCTTTGCTTGTCCCCGAATCCAGCAACGAAATCAGAGTCCTGGTTGAGAAGTAGCAAAATAGGTGCCAGGAAGAATATCGCACGATTTGATCCCCCAGTGAGGTTGATGTTCAAGATAAGGCATATTGCAAAGCACATCACAGTAGCTACATTGCCAACAGCCGGCATCCAGGCTCCCTCAGCTGCCATCCGTTTGATTGTGAAGGCAGGCACAGTGGAGGCCCGACGTTGTTGCATAAATCTCATTCTTGGGAGAAAACTCCCAGAGCTACTTTGACTAGATTGATTATGTCTAATCCCAGCCCTTTCGGAAGCCTTTTCCCGCATGAGTGAGGCAAGTTCAAACTTAATCTCCAAAGCTATAAGCATAAAGATAGCTGCGTATAGACCAAGAAGAGACGTCTTCGCCCCCTCTATAGCCAGCAGAGTTGTGAGCTTCTTTTCTTCTTCTCCCATGTCCCCAAATCGACCGTCTCCAAGGATGTTTTTGATTCTCACTTGGCCCTCCAACAGATATGTCACAGGAAAGAGAGCAACAAGTAGAGCAAATACCCAAGGTAGGACCTTCGTGCTTGATGCTGAAGGAAAATGGGTAAAGACCACAAACACAGAAGCACAGACCATAGTTACAACAATAAGGGCATGCAGCAAATGTGCTTGCAGGAAGTATTCAGCTGAAATGTAGATACCCAGAGCAATCCCCATCGCTACCGAGTAAAATGCCCTCAACTCAACCATGTACTTAATTGGTATGATAGATGTAACAGCTGCTAGAGTAAGCAGAATTGACAAAATAAGCAGCCAAGATGGCCATGTAGGCTTTGTGGCCACAAAGCCATAGATGGAGATGTCATCAGCTGATTGGCGAGCAGCTTTGATCAGGTCAGACCGGTAAGTCCATGATAGTGGGATTGGTGGCTGCATTAAGATAAACAGAAGACCCATTGCCACCACCAGAACTAAGTATCTCTTAGCAGGCTGCAAGGCAGGAGGAGAAGAACTAGGTTATCCTCGGCATTATTACCACTACAATTATTATTATTGAATGGTGAAAGAGGGGGGGGGGGGGGGGGGGGGCAGGAAGAATTGGTAAGTTCACTGTGATTGTTAAATATCACACTATAATACACCACTGCACAGGATGGTACCATAGAAGCTTTTTTAAAAAGAAGCACCAAACAAGTCTAAGAAGAAGACAGCATAAACAAGAGAGCAGTTATGAGTGATGAAAGCAAAAAATTGAATACGGGAGAGAAAGATGCAACAAAATTAGAGATACGAGGTCCTAGCAAGCAGAAATGAGTTCAAACAAGCACCAAACAAGTCTAAGAAGAAGAGGGCATTAGCAAGAGAGAAGCAATGAGCGATGAAAGCAGAGGATTGAATATGAATAAAAGAAACGATGCAACAAAATTAAAAGATAAGAGCCGATAGCACACAGAAATGAAGTTTAAGCATGCAACCTGAGTATTAAGAAATTGATGTACTTATAGGACTAGTGCAGGGAGATTTGGTAATAAATGAAGTGATCCCCTAGAGAATGGTTATAATTTATCCATAGATTACTTGCTTTCACATTAGCAATTCTACCAGTCTGGAAATAATACCTTTCTCTGATAAGCAAAACAGTTCACTAAAAAAAGTAATATCGGTGGTGAAAGCCAAGTCTGCAGAGAACATGATTCTTTACCCTTTTAACAAAAAGTGTTTAAAACACCTTTAGACAGAAAAATGATGTAAATGATCTAACACTAAAAAAATATGAATCCATAAAGGGAGTAAAACATGTTTGCTCGGCCTTCGTGGCCTGCATTTTATGTTGAAAAAGTAAAAATAAATATATGCTGTGGAAGAAGAACAAATAAAAAGTACAGACTTGTAAGAGAAAAGGGGCCTACCAGTACATGAGCGAAGTGGAGAGCAACTATGGGTACACAAGCCAATCCTGTAGAAAGAATACAAAATCCCAGAAGTAAACCATCGGACGGAGGTCTCCCATTCCACCATTGGAGTGCTTCAAAAATAGTTTCCCGGCAAAACCAGACAGATAAACCAACCACACCAGCATGTGCATAACCTTGCCAAGCCTTCATCTTCGAGGCTGTTCTTGACTTATCCCTGCAGAGTACGTAAAGTAGAAAATTAACAAGGTTGATGTTGTCATTTGTCAGGACTAAGAAATCTTAAGAAACATTCAAATCATTGAAGTGTGGAGCAGAAATAAATACTTGTAAAGAAGCAATGGGGGAGAGACAGCCAATAAAAGAACAGCTGACATCCAGACGACAGATTTTGACGTAAGGAGCAGCATTGCCAGCTTCGAAGAATAGAGGCAAGTCAAAATCCAAACTGCCATTTGGCCAATTCGATGATCCACAGAGAGTCTTCTTGCCACAGCCAAACCCACCAAAGTTGTTACAATAACCATGTAGCTTGGATACATCACCTCATCCTCAAAACCATAATAGTAAATGCTGGAGTAGTTGAAAATTCGATTCTCAATGTGACATATCAGCAATGCATGGCTGATTAAACCAACCTCAGTCAAGAAACGAAATTTTGAAGGTAGAATAGCTAGACCGGGAATAGCCATGGCCAGAACAACATTTCCTATTATGAGTTTACAGAAGGATTTCAGGGACACGCCTGCCAACCAAATATTAAGATCCCAGTAATTACGCATCACAAACCACATAACCATCAGACTCCCAAGGACAACAAAGGCGAAATATGATGGCAGGCTCTTCTTTGTGAAAAATCGAGCCAAATAAAAGCCAGCAACTGAAGGCAGTGGAAGAAACTGCAAAACAAAGTATAAGAAGTTAACTTACAATGCAGATAGAGTTAAGATACACATTACAAGTTGGGTTACTATCCCACCAGGAAATCTGAAACATACAATATCTTAATCATGGTTCCACGAATTTACCCTAGATAAGAACAAAGAGCAGTACAGGTAAACCAAGTTTGCACATTAGATAAACCCACATGAATCAAGCAGGGCTTTCCACGCTACCTCTAGGGACAAATATGTACTGAATACACTTATAATTATAATAACATTTCTATGTTGGTGAATGTGCAAGTGCTGGTACATATGCAGTCTCCAAGTGCGCGATCACATTTAAATGTCATCTTTTATGCTGCAAGTCCATAGTCACTCAGAGGTGTACAACCATGCAGTTGATGGTCCTCAACCATTGGAATCCTCCCAAACAACACTAATACACAGGGCCATACTGACAGATACGACCAGCAACTGAATTGTCTCTCAGTACTACTTACATCTCTGATCCTTCGAAATGTGGCCAAAAATCTTCATGATCCCCAAGTGACTAGCAAAATTCAATGGCTACTAGTTACCTAAATAGAAAAAAAAAGGATTTCCATATTCATCAAATTATTTTTGTAGGCAGAACCACGGTCGGCCTTTCACACCACGTGTATCAATGTAAAGGTAGACGTGTTGCAGCAGGTCAACATGATGCTGCAATTAACAGTTGTAACCAAGGGTTCTTACTATTTTCAAATGCATGGCGCAAAAGCAAGAGGATTAGAAGCCCACTGGGGCGAACCAATCATCTTATAATGAGTAAGGTGCAAACCCAAATCACAGAATCCTCTATAATTGCAAATCTAAATGTATAACACATCTTTATCTTTCTAACTCAATTTATAATAGAAAGCTTAAAACAGCAAACTTCCTTACCACGATGGGGAATCCTACAACGATTGCAGCTGCAGCACTAACAATCACAGACACAATGGTGAAAGCCACAGAGCTGAAAGCGTCGGAAACCATCCCCATGGTAAACGCAGCAGCTCCGGCTGCACCTCCAAGCATCGTAATCGTCACGAACAAGTAATTCAACGGCGGTGGTACCTGAATGTACCGGCCAAACGAAGGGAACACTACCCTGATTTCCAAACAGAGAACCACAACAACCAAAGCAATAGCGCCGTTCACCACACGGATACTATGCAGCTGGTGGGGATTTTTCGTGACCCACCAAAGCGCTCCCCTCGTCGAGGCGTAGAGTTGGAATAGGAAGGGAATGAAGAAGAGTAGGAACAAATCGGAGACTGATGCCGCCGAGGTAAACAGCACAGAGTGGTGAGAGGCGACGTGAAACAGCAAAGGAAAGAAAAGCATGTTCAAAGTGTGAATGCAACTCTCAAGTGGACCAAGGATTAGGTTATCGTCGGGGACCTCTCCACCATGGTACTTGACGTCTTGCTTGGTCTTGAAGGAGGAAATGTGAGGAACAGAGTAGAGCCAGTAGAAGAGGCAGTTGAAGCAGACAAGATAGTAAGCAGCGTTGTTCATACCGACGGCGGAGACGGTGGCCCAAGTAAAAAGAGAGGAAGCGGCGAGTGGGACGCACACGAAGAGAAGGCGCTCGAGGGCGAGTACTATGGAAGGGTTCTCGATTTGAATCCACTTGAATTGGAGCGAGGCCCAGACGCCGATGAGGAAGTTGGTCTCGGCGCAGAGGAGAGCAAGGGGGATGGACGTTGCAGAGAGGCGGAGGGAGGCGGAGAAGAAGAAGGCGATCTGGGCAAAGAGCAGGGAAAGCCACACGGCCAAGAAGGCGCCGGGCTTTAAGTTAAGGGAATCGAGGATGTAAGAGATCATGAGACCGAGTGTTAGCGTAGCGAACACCGTGGGGCTCCCGCCAAGGTCGAGAAGGATAGCGGCACAGGGGACAAGTGCTATGGCGATTCGAATGTTGTAGGTGAATGTGAAAGGAGATAATCGATTCTTGAGGGATCTGGAGGAAGAGGAAGAGGACGAGGATGAGGGAGAGCTGAAGACAGTGCTAGGGTTAGGGTTTAGGTAAGAGTCACGGGAGCCATTGCCGAAGGATGAGGGGGAAGAGAATGAAGGAGCGCTCACGGAGGAGGAGATGTACGGTCGGAACGACCGCGGTTGGAGCTCCGGCGGCATCATTTTCGCACCTTTCACGCAACTGCTTGGGGGAGTGCTGTCTGATCTGAGAATGACCGTAGTCACGGCCACGAGCTGCTTCGTTAGAGTGGGTTTACAATTGGTGACGTGTTTGGGCGTCTTGGAGCCGTTGGATCACTGACCTCGCGCGCATATGACCGTACAAAGGAAAGAGAAGTATTTGGATGATCGGAAAATAAATTCTTTTTTTTTCCCTGAAATTTTTGAATCAGACGATACCATAAACGGAAATAAAATAAAATCAGTTCCCCTGTCGACCCCGAAACTGTGAAGATTAGTCGGATGGATCTCGAGTTTAATTCTTTACGTATCAAATTAGAGTTAACGTAAGTGAGATGTCGAAAGGATGATAAAGTCTTCATTAATTTTTTTTCATATTTTTTTGTAAATTAGGTGAATTATGTGTAAAAAAATTTAATTATCTATACAAATATATATCCGAAAAAAAAAAAAACTGAAATGAAACCAAACCCGGTCCCCGGAACATAGACTCGCAAACAAACTGCCTTCGTTCCCTTTTTAGCCAAAAAAAAAACTGCCTTCGTTCCTAAAAGTAAACTTCAAATAGGACAAAAAAGATGGCGGCCTAAAAAGCTGCCTTTTGAGATGTACACAACAGCCAAAAAAAAAAAAAAAAGAGAAATGTACATAACCATAACCTTAAGAGCTATATGACGCCTACTTTAATTTAGCTCCGTTTATTTCGAGTAAATTAAGTTTTTTTTAAAGTAATAAGTATTCTAATTTTGGCTGTTACATTAAATATATTTTTTTGAAAGTATTTTTAAATATTTGATATAAATTATATTTTTTTATAATCTTATATTATTAATAAACTTAATTCTTAACATTAATTTGAAATAAAATAATCAAATTACATACATAGAATAAGAAAGGGATTTGTTGAGTGAGAGATTGAGTAGGGTTGTTCAAATCGGGATTTTAGAAATCATATTTCCACTATCTCAACCACTGACCCGAGGCAATTAAGTTGAGCAGTTTGCAACTCTACTTTGAGAAAAGCTAAAACCATTAAGGTCTAATTCGTCTAAATGCTTCGGTTTCAAGTCAAGTTATAAGATAAAAACACTTTAAGAGCGAGTAAACATATGCTGTTTCGTTAAGGGCATAAAGGAACAAAATAGAAAAAAATTCTCTCGGATTCATGTTTCAAAATCTAACTTCGAACTCAAATCCGAACTCGATGTAACATGACCCATTCAAGTTAAGTAGAGTCAGTTTGGGGTCTAAAGGTTGTGTTGGTGAGTTTTTACTCACCTTTAAGATTTGGAGAGACAGGTAAAGAAAGAAGATTCATTAATTTTAGAATGTAAGTTGCTCTCAGAAAAGTTGAGTTGTGTTTTACGATTGATCATATTTTACAAGACTCTCTAAACAGTCGAAAATATATTTTATATAAAAGTAAAAATACAACAAAACAAATATAGCCTTCTAATGCATAATAATAAGTACCGCTGATGTGGTCCAATTTAATTTTTGCAGCATCGTGTTTCACATGGATGGATTCCTGTCTAAGCTGTCTTGACCAAAGGCGCGAAGGTGCTTTGTTAACCCTTTTTTTTTTTTTTCTTTTTCTTCTTTCTAAGTAGGTGCTTTGTTAACCATTTGGCCTATTCTTCCCTTGCTGACAGGACTCCAATTCGTTTAAATTCGCCACCTGACCCGCTTACAAAAAAAAAAAAAAATCGCCACCTGAGAACTTTGTAAAGATACGATACGACAGATGCGACTCATTAAACGGCACAAAAACCAGTCAAGAACAGAAATGGCCAAAATAAAAGAAAAAAAGAAACGAAAAATGGGCCAGAAAAGTAAAAGAGTGTTGGAGGGTTAAAAAAAAAAAAACTTTTCGACCCAAATGGGTAGACTGGGCCAGCCATATCCTTATTCCGGTTAGAAGAAGAACGAGAGTTTGGGCTGAAAATGTTTGTTGGTTAAATGGGCCAAGAACAAGGAAAAAATGGAGGATCGGGTTCCGCATAGACGGACCAGGCACGACAGAAAAACGAATTCGGAAACATTCAACAGTGAAACCGAAAACATGCGTGATTTCTCCAAGAAAAGACAAACCATTTTGCACAGACAGGAAGGATCGAAACTGGGCCTTAGAAAATATGCCATACCCCAGGAAAAACCAAGGCAGTACAGGACACAAAAGAAAGATATTTTTTGGGGTTGATATATATATATATATATATTATATTGTTTTTGTAAGAAAAATAACTCCTATATTATTCGGATGAGTCCACATGAGCCATAGCTTCAGCGAATATCGGAATTGGTACCCCAAGAACAGGGCCAAATCGAACACAAAACAAGCTAACATGACCCACGTCGTCCTAGACCACCAGGTGGCATGTGCTACTATTGGAGTCGTAGTTCTTAAATTGGAGGAGCAAGTCCGACCCACCCCTCTTAGTCCTTTCGTTTTCACAACGCAGCACAGTGACTACGACCTTATCCTGAAGAAAGCAACCAGGAAAAGTCCTAATCTCATTCTATTTTGCATGCTGCAGTGGAATGGAATGGGCGGGTTGGAGGGTCGTCATGGGAAGGACGCACAACCATCCGTGATGTCGAGTCAAAGACAGCTCTAAAAAGCTGGGTTGGAGGGTTGTCTTTTTCTCCCAAGCTTTCCCAACACGAGTCCAGCACACGTGTGGCTCTGGTCAGTACTTCAGCCCTCTCCCCATCAATCTCGCATTATTTTTTGGGTTAAAGATCGATTTCCCTGCACTTTCCACGTTGAATTGAATTGGACTCAGCTTTTCGTTCAATCTCACATTAAATTGAAAAGCTTAACAGTAGCTTCTCTAAAATATTGAGTCTGTAAGCATTCTGGTTCGGATAAAACCTGGGGAACGAAGTGCAAGTGGAGCCATGTATTGGCTTCAAGTTCATGATGGAGGAGTAGCCAGCAGATGAAAAGTTGTCCTAACCCTTGTGCTGATGGGGGGTTAGAACTGGTGGTGGTTGAGGCCACATGTTCCTCATTAATGCGAGAGACAAAGCCAAATTAAGGTCTTGGCTCGTACAGGCTTCTTTCCTTCCCTTGTACAGTTCTTTATGTCTCCTTGGGTTGCTCTCACTGTCCCCTTGCTGTATCTGTCCACGGTGGTTCATGGATTTCCGCCAATTTAGCTGTAGTCGTGGCCACGTTTGAGCCATTGCCTGCATAGCTACAAAAGGGTTCCTTCTTAAGCTTCACAAAATGTTGGTGTCACCCTGATTTATTGCGCTCGTGCCACCTCCGCCAATTATTCTGCTCGTGAAAACGGTCAGATCAACAATGCAGGTCATTAAATTCAACCCCCAGAACAAATGAATTCTGCATGTGGATGTCCACTCAATCCTTAGCATGCTCGCCACATGAATGGCACGGCCTGAAAACACCATGATTTTGCTCCACCAACTTTTACGAACACGTGCTGCTTCACCTTCGGACTCTCAGTTACAAGGATTCCCAGTTTTTGTTGTCGAAGAAGTTATGTTGATGATCTCTGTACTCAGCATTTAAAGGCTTTCTTATATAATTTGGTATTAACCCCAGACTCCTCTTATTCAATTCGTATCAAGATTAAGTCACTGTTTTCTCGAGAGAATTGTACTGTCCAAACAGGTGCTTAGCTAATTAGAGGCAACCTGAGGTTATCTCCCTTTCACCTTCTAATCTTTTGTCCCTCACTAGTCACTCGGCCACGCCTTTCTAATCTTGGCCACAAGCTCACCTTTGCTAATGTGCTCGTCAACTGTAATCCTCAATGATATGTCTGATACAGTTCAACAGTTTACTTCTAGTGTGCCTGATTTTCGTCATGATTTACTAGGAAACGACACACTTTGACAGCGATATTGGTGAAATGACAATACAAAGCACATTTTCTACTTTAGGCATAAGATTCAACGAAAGGTAAGCGCTTTCTTGTCTCCTCTGAACCACTTTTGAGACACCAAAGTTGGCTTTTGAGAGTCATGAACTTAGTCTTTCCCTCTGCAAGTTCATGTGTCCATGTTTCATCATCACTCCCCGTGTGAGATGGCGCATCAATCTCTTTATAGTAATTGATCAAGTGCTAGTTATACCTCAATGGTACCGTCCATTACTTAAGATTGAGGGAAAATCACCCGGTTTTCGATAACAAGTGTGTTATGCAGGTGCACAAATGTGTAGAAAAGTGAAGCTTTCTATTTGGATAACTGGATATCTTAAATACCAAGCATACACGCGTTGAGGAAAAAAAAAAGAACTTCTACGGATCAAGTCTTAAAAAGGATTCGTGGCACCGGCAAGGGAGAATGAACCCAGAACATACCCAGACCGGACGGGAGAGTTTGGTAAAAACAATGAAAAGAACGCCACTCCCACCGCGTAATTGTCGTTTTACTTGGTCTGCAGCTTAAATGGCTCCCAAAAAGGAACTTTTTTACTGAAAAACTTTCCCACCACCCTTGCATCCAAAATCTTGATGGCTTCCTCTGATTTAATACACCTTGGAGTCTTGTATTGGTTAACAGATGACCCTTGAGACAGACAATAATCCATGAGTGAGTCAAACGTCCCATGAATCACCACCCTTATCTCTAAGGGTCCAACCGAGTTGTCCTTTTTCCTGCATCTCCTATAGACAGAATCCAGTGAATTTTCTACGATGGAGCAGCATTGTTCCATTATAGCATTTTCAAGCTCTGGCAAATCATCCTTTCCTTTCATTTTCAGCTCCCAAAATAAGACATAATGACCTGGGATCGATGAAGTGTCAGGGTAGCTAGTGTACTCAGTCAGGAGGAAGCCAAGGGGTTCAAGCAGGCGCTTTGCTTGTGTCACTGCATTTAACAGATCTTCTTCATTTGTCTTGTCAGTGTCAATGCTTAAAACCACATTTCGACGGTGCACAAACCGGAACTGAGGAGCGTTGTTGTGGAAGCCTGTAACCATGAGAATGTCTCCAACTCTGTATCGGTATAGGCCTGAAAAGATGGCGTACAGTGAGACAAAAAAAAACTGCATATCTTGTGAAAGTTGATAAACATAATAAAAGATAAAACCAGAGCTGGGAAATTACTATTAGCGTTTTTGTTAATGTCTTTATCATTTTGGAGAAGAGATCGAGTTGGGCAGTAACACTTTGGTTGTTAGCATTATTGTTATTCTCGCTCCCTTTCGTCTCTCTCTCTCTCTCTCTCTCTTTTGGAGCGTGGAATCTTTACCATAGCCTGAGTCACATGGCCGGCCCATTACATAAGACTGAATTGCAGGAAATAAATGAAGCATGTGGGTCTAGATCTGAAGGAGGAGAAACTCACCTGTAAAAGTCGTGACAACGAGTTCGTAGTAGTGACCAAGTTTCACGTCCACTAGATCGACTATTTCCGCTCTTTCCTTTCTGTCCTCCTTGCATGTGCCGTTCTGATCAGAAATACCTACGCATTGGATCTCCTCAGCTACTTCACTGTTTTTCTCCACAGGTAGAAACTCAAAGTACGCCATGTTAGGGAGGAGTGTGTAAGACACCTCAGAAGGCTTGCTTAGCGGTTTGAGATTGATACCAAGGTAGCATTCAGAAGAAGCATACATAGTTGATACTAACGGGAGTCCGCCGCTGTAAAATTCTAGTGTCGGGATATATTGGGCCATAGACCCTGTGACAATTACTTCAATGTACTTCGTTCTAGGCCAAAGCTTCTTAATTATCCCTTCCCATGATTTTTTGCCACACTCATGCTCAATCAAATCAGCCAAATCTAACCTGGGTTTGCCAAGGATCAAAGATACAGCATTTCTGCAACTGGGGTCAGTGATCCAGTCACTGACATGACCAGTTCTGATGTTACAACCCAGCTCTTTCCAGTAATCCTCTAAGAATTTGATTGCCCGCAGAAAAGCAGAAGCAAAAACAGCTCCAACCCTTAGAACCTCGTTCCTCTGTACTAGACCACAAAGTAACTGGCAATACATGCTCTGTTTGCTGTCTGGACACAAAATAGTCTCGTCCGGGCTTGTGTATACGTTAAACCGATTGAAAGGCCGCTTTCTGAAGTTTTTGCTCTTGTAATAGCTTGTTAGTACAGGTCTTGCCAGCAACCCAGAAGGAGTGATAATTTCTGGTTTGATAAAGAAAAGATACATTCCTTTTCCTTGGTCCAAGCCATCCACATACCTGAAGTTATATGTTCACATTAATTAATATCCTTGCTTTCACTGTTACATTCTTTTTCTGAATACTAGAACGCACAAGAACTCCCGGGGAGGAGGAAGAAAAAAAAACAGTTTTAGGAGGAAGAATTCTCACTTGTTCATCACTGGCACAAGAAGGTTATAGAAGAATGTCTTTCTATCCAAGTCTTCAGCAGTTGACGGCATCATCTTTGGCTGCCCTCCCGAAGTTCCCGAGCTGCATGAAAGATGCATAGCTTTTAGAGTGCGAGGAAAGATAAACAAAAACAAACTAATTAAGGAAGAAAAACAAATTATAAAGGACCAACGAACCATTGTTATACCTAGTGAGGAGCTCAGTGATTGGATGAGCTAAGATTATATCTGACGGCTCTCCGTTGGCAATCCGCTCGATGTAAGGCCTGACATCTTCGTAGTTCACAACAGGAACTTTTTCCTTGAAATGTTTCTTATCGGAATGGCCATTGAGAAAGCTCCGAAGATATTCTGTGTGCACGTTTTGTGCTAGTATCTGCTCTAATACCTGTTGTTGCGCTTCATAAGCATTAGTTGTCAGTTGCTCCAAAAGCTTCATACTAGCTTCATCGTCATAATTCGGATCATATCCTGGCAACATCCTTAGATATAACAGCCTTAATTTGGTAGCTCTAGAACTTGTCACCAACTGCTGTTTGACATGAATAACTAAGAAAGAATTGTATTATGAGTGTTCTCGATCAGACAATTGGATTGTGAATTTGTGAGTGTGCTCAATCAGAAAAGACCTAGAAGTCATTGAAGCAGTAGCCTGCTGATGTCTTCCTGTTGAACTAAATTTTTAAATAATGCCTCAGCAGACCAGAAAAGTGAGAATGTTCAAGAGAAACAACTGCCTAAGAACTTGAGGGCATTCTCTCATGTTTAAGGGCCTTTCTCTTTCTGCACGGGAGATGTGTTTCTGTGTGAAGACTGATGAGGGGTTGAAGGGAAATGTTTAAATAACAGCAGGGGATTTTAGGAAATGATGTTAATTTGCTCAAATGACTTGAAAAAAAAAAAAAAAAAGAAGTAGAGGCTATGGAGGTCCTACGCACGTGGCCTTGTCCGGTAAGATGTGAATCAAATGTAAAATTATTGGTCAAAGTGTCTTCAGAATCAATTTAAAACTCTTTGTAGAACTTCAAACCCAATCAATAGCTTTCTTTGCTTGAGATAAATGCCAGTGTCGCTCGACATCTAGCTCCTGCAATGCTACTGAGATTAAGGAATTGGAAGGTAAAGAACAACATATTCATCCAAAAAACCCAATTGCTCATGAAAGAATATATAGGACTATGCTATCACATTGTCAATGATGGAGAGGCTCTCCTGACAGCTTTAGCTAGCACAGAACCGAGATATTGTAACAGGGAACATCACTTCAAAATGGGGCCTCTATACTGTTTTTTCTAAGATGGAAGATAAATGTAGGTAAGGTTTGCTAGTTCTCAGTAGACGTTTTCGTTGGCATTATATGTGGGGATTTGCATGACAGCACAGTATGTTGCATCTCCCATAACCACTAAGCTGTTGCTTGTCACATTTTCAGAGCCGAAAATGTAATCCCAAAACAATTGGCTCCGCTTGGCTGACACTTAACTGATTTCAAGCTGACAAATGACTCTTCGCGGTGTGAGACAGAAGTTTTTAGCCGCCAGGAATGCACTGAGACCCACAGAAAGACTCCTGTGGCTCTAAGAAAAAGAATTATTTTTGAGCTAATCCTCTTGTTTGGAGTCTCGAATCATTCTCTCAGAATCCTCAAATATCTTTAGAAACTTTTGTGTCAGATCAAACTTGAATAAACTGTAATGCCTTACTTGGTGCTTCGCAATTATGAAGCTTCCTATGAGTCACAAAATATGAGTTGACGAGTTTCACAATATCTTGCTGAACTTGGAAGGAATTGTACATTTAATCTTGCTAATTAATACTGAGAGCTCCATCTTAGATTGCAGTAGTACTCGAGAACATATATAACAATAGAGATCTTCAGTTCAGTACAATTTGACAGGACTAGTTCGGTTTGTGCACTGACATGTTCCCCAACCTCATCGAATATCAGAAAACAATTCCATGATATGAACATATATATGTCCGAACTAGCTTATAGTGACGAAAATACAGGTAGAGAAGAGATCGGTAGTGTACCGACAATGGTTGTCATGTCAGTGAATCATGTGTCATCTCAAGGGCCCTACTCTGAAATGATCAAAATTGTTGGGACGTTTATTTGTCAAAATTTTGGGAAATATTTTTGGAAATTTTGGGAATCTTTATTTTATTGAAATTTATTGGGGTTTGTGAAAGGTGAAGTATGTATGTGTAAAAGTTAAAAATTTTGAAATGTGTTTGTTTTGCTGAAAATTTTTATATCCCACAATATTGGAGAAACAAACGTTACCTATGATTGCAGACCGACCAAACGAACCAAGATTTATCGGGATCCATACTTGTAAGGTGACGTTGGAATATGAATTTCAGGGGTAAGAGTCACGAAAGAGTTTGTTTGCATCTGAACCGCCTGGCAACGGGAAGATCTGAGGACAAAGAAAGTACTATTTTGAGTAAATTATCAATCTATTATACAAAGCTCATGCCTCACAGCTCGAAACTCGTTTTTCTAGGCTCACGCTCGTCTTCCGAGGACAGCCAACGCCCAAAGGTCTGTTTCAGTATATCCTTGCTAATTTTGCTTGCTGCAGCTGATATATCATTGTCCATTTGTATATGGCCGGACTCAAGAGGCTGATCTCATTGGGTTGAGAGCGCAATGAAGGTGCTCGATGTATGTGTCATACGTGGACTTGGGGCTGCAACTTCCATAATATATCCAGTGACTCCGAGAAGAAGATTGAATCGTCAGCTAAGCATACTGCTCTCTATTATTAATACGAAAAGCTCATTGAAGCCGAGGAAGATAGAATGTAAAATAATGGGCAATCCGTTGTTTGAACATACAACTCGGGATTTGCTAGATTTGGTTTGGAAGGTCGGCCTTTGATGTTCAAAGAAAAAACAAAGAAGGTGTCTTATGGGGGGGACAGACTGCCCTTGAAATGGGCAAGGAAAAGGAGCAAAACAAGGGAGGGAGAGATTGAAGAAGCCAGGAAGGGTGGGATCTCCCGCTATTCGCATTAATATAAAACTCTTCCATTTGATCGATGATCTTGCCAGGAAGGTCGCCTCTACCAGCGGCAGAATCATACAAAGGAAGCCTTCGGGTTTCAGCTCATCGTCAATTTCTCATAAACGTATAATGCTAATTCGTTCATATTCGTTTAGTCTGAAAGAGTGGAGACTGGAGATGATCTTATTTAGGTAAGGAAGGAAGTAATGAAAGTTTTTCTGCAGAAATTAGTATACTTACTTGATCTGACAAACGATTTTAAACTTTGTTTGTGATTGAATCTTCAAGTCTTGTTGATCTCACATCTTAAGTATTTAATTTTACAACTTAACAACTTAAATGTTCTGCCTTCTTCCTTTCTACGTCTCACAGCCGTCACAGGATTTTTCAAAGTCATAATGGCCAATTGTCATGCTAACCGGCCGGATGAAGAAGCAGGCAGTGATCCAATCCTTGTTTTACTAAATATCTCGTTCAATTCCACAAAAACCTCATCATAAAGCCAAGAGAGCCAGCCTCAAGTTCGTCCTACATGACAAGTTGACAACATTGTTTTTGAATTCGGCGTCAATGAGAGGTTGACATGCGTTTACTTTGACTAAAATCACCAGATCCAAGAGCAGTTTTTGAAGCCCCAAAAAATTTCGAAGTTCCATGTTGGCCTGGAAATATAATATTATATGCTATATTATAATGCGAACATCTTTAGGCTTAAAGACAAAATCAACTCATGATTAAGAACGGATCAAGGGACTCCATCGGGAGGTCGACTGGTTGAGGCAGCTCATTCCATATTTCACGCATTCAAAAGCCAATTTTTCCTTTGGCTAATGATTAGAAGCAGGAGTGCTAGCTGCAACTTCGTTGCATGCGGCATGCAAGAGGCTGGTGCTTTTTTATGACCCAACGAAATGATAAAGAGGCTATATTATGGCCTGGGGAAAGATATCGGATAAGTCCTACGATTTGGCCGGCAATAAAAAAAGGCACTGTGCATGTTCTCTTAGATAGAACCTAACGCGCGTAGATCGATCTCATGCATTTTCATTAACAAAACCATGAGCTTTATTGTATGTAGTCTTTGTTTAACTGGGAATCTGGATCGGTGATGCACATGCAAACTGTGGCATCCCCGAGAAAAACATAGAGCAATTTTGAAGCCCTTTCATTGAAGGGAAGGGTCATCATGAGCTGCGGAAGTACGTGCGATTTAGTTGGCCGTAGACTTTTATTTTATTTTATTTTTTTCAGAAAGGAATCTCCCCTTTTAAGCCATAAATTTACATCAGTATATTAAAAAGAAATCTAAACTATCAAAATCATCATATTTAATCTCAAAATTATCAAATTCATTAATATTTGCCGTGCATGTTATAAGATCGAATTGTCAATATTGTGTTACTTAATTCATTTTCTGCATATTTCAACCGTTAAATCTTGTGACTGGTACGACTTCGGTGTTCTCAAATATGTTTCTACCCACTGTCAGAAATTGAAGTGATCCATCTCCTAGATTGCTATAGATCTTTCTTATTGTTTCCTTTTGTGTTGTTTAGAGGCATGTTAAAAAGGAATAAAAAAAAAAGTGTTTGTTTAGGTTTAAAATTTGTTCATGTGCACCTAACTAACTCAAGTTTTTCAACCAGTGCATTTCCAGTGAGAATACATCCGTTAGAATTTACCGCGTTTGGTATTAAAATTTTGATAAAATTTTATATTAGTGTTAAAGAAAAGATAGTATTAGAATTAATGAATGTGTGATAAAAGTAAAAATAAAAGTAAAATTTTAAAGCGTATTTAATAAAAATAAAATTTTGAATAAAATTTTTAAAAACAAATAGGCCACTAATATAAAAGCAGGAATGAGACTTTTTATTCTCTTAATCCATTTTCAGGCCCATTTAAGATCAAAGCCAGCCCCATACAAACCGTGAAACTATAAAAGAGTACGAAAGAAAATCATAGTTCGAAATTCGAATTATGGTCCAACTGTCCAACATACCCGTGCAAGCCCGGTAAGATTTCTTTTGTGGGGAGCTAGCACCATGCAAGCCATTGCAACCGTGAAAGCCTACGAGATATTTTCCTTTTTCTTCCCGATAAGATCAAGCACAACATCCCATTTGGGAATCAATCAATCATTTATTTGTTTTGAACATTTTAAATTAAACTTATTTTTTAAAATACGAAGTACTTGTTTGCATTAAACCTGTCATATCTCTATATATATTTAAAACAAATTCCTGTAATTTAAATCCATTTGTGTGAAATTTGTTTATTATATATTATAATATTGGAGCCTCTGCACAAGAGTTGAGATGGCCGAGTTGGTCTAAGGCGCCAGATTAAGGTTCTGGTCCGAAAGGGCGTGGGTTCAAATCCCACTCTCAACATTTCTTTTTCCGCTTTTTAACATTCTCTACTTTTGATGAATGACTGAAAAGTCTCTGTCCCAGTGGGGGTGGGGAAAGAGAGTCTCTGCTCAGAGAAGGAAAGATTCATGGACCGATGTACGAAACCGAGAAAAGAGTTAAAACAGCGGATGAAGACCCATGAATACTGTGTACAAGCTGCACGCTCGGCTCCTCAAGACCGGCCTTCATGACGACCCTCTCTGTCTCCGACCTCTCCTGCTTTCTTGCGCGGCCTCTGCCCCTCAAAGCTTATCCTACGCCCGCTCCCTCTTCTCCCACATTCCCTCTCCGGATGCTTTCGCCTACAACACACTCATTAGAGCCCACGCCCATTTCTCTCCTTCTCACGCCCTTTCGCTCTTCTTTGAGATGCGCCTGGCTGGCGTTTCACCCGACGCCTTCACTTTCCCATTTGTTCTCAAGGCCTGCGCTCGCCTCCAGGCGTGTCAGGGCCTTCACTCACTCATTGTTAAGTTGGGTTTCGATTATGACATTTATGTTCAGAACTCCTTGATAAGCTTCTACGGCTCCTGTGGGTCCGTTGAGCTGGCGTCAAAGCTGTTCCGAGAAATGCTCCAGAGGGACTTGGTCTCTTGGTCTTCCATGATAGCTTGCTGTGCGAACAATGGTTTCGGGTTTGAAGCGTTAGACCTGTTCCGGGAAATGCAGCTCACAGTCTCGGAGGATCTTAAACCCGACGAGGTGACTATGCTCAGCGTGATATCCGCGGTTTCGAGCTTAGGCGCATTGGAATTGGGTCAGTGGGTGTATACTTTTATCCGCAGAAGCGGGTTGGAGCTTTCAGTTTCACTGGGTACTGCCCTTGTCGATATGTATTCGAGATGTGGGTCCATAGATGAAGCCATTCGTGTGTTTGATGAAATGCCTGTTAGAAATCTATTAACGTGGACAGCGTTGATTAATGGGCTTGCGGTTCATGGTCGCAGTAGAGAAGCCCTTGTGGTCTTTTACGAGATGCAGAAATGTGGGTTATGCCCGGATTACATTACAATCACCGGCGTTTTAGTTGCTTGTAGTCACGGTGGTCTCGTTAAAGAGGCTTGGGAAGTTTTTCAAAGCGTAAGAAACAAATATGGCATGGAACCGCTGCTTGAGCATTATGGTTGCATGGTTGATCTCCTTGGCCGTGCAGGCTTGCTTTTTGAAGCATATGACTTTCTGGAAAGAATGCCCATGAAGCCAAACTCTGTTGTTTGGCGAACACTGCTTGGAGCATGTGTAAACCACAACAATCTTGAATTGGCAGAGAAAGTGAAGCAAAGGATCCACGAGCTTGACCCTAATCATGATGGTGACTATGTGCTTTTGTCAAATGCGTATGGTGGAGTTGGTAAATGGGTTGAGAAGGCAGGGATGAGGAATTTGATGAGGGACAAAAGAATCAGCAAAAAACCTGGCTATAGTATAATTAACATGAACCAGGTGATTCACGAGTTTGTTTCTGGGGATATGTCTCATCCCCAGTCAGAGGAGATCAAGATATTCTTAGTTTCGATCATTGAGAACTTAAGGGTTGGAGGTTATTCTCCCAATACAATTAATGTATTACATGACATTGAAGAGGAGGATAAGGAGCATAGTATTGGTTATCACAGTGAGAAATTGGCCGTTGCTTTTGCACTGCTTGGGTTCAAGGATAACAGGGCCATAAGGATTATGAAGAACCTTCGGATTTGTCATGACTGTCATAGTTTCATGAAGCATGTTTCGCGTAAATTTGATAGAGAAATCATTGTTCGGGATCGAAACCGGTTCCATCATTTTATCAAGGGATCATGTTCTTGCCAAGACTATTGGTGAAGGATGCTCTACCTTCCCACTATTTTTGTGTTTAGACCTGCTGATGGCGCAAATCTACAAGAGAAGAGCTCTTCATTGTATGCCCCTAGAGCGTTGGGGGGTGATTTGTGCTGCATGTATATTCGATCAAATTTTTATATCTGCAGGAAGTAATGCAGTAAGAAGTAACCCATTTTTTTCTCTCAGAACTCCTGGAAGATGTCTCTGTCATCCTTTTGATAGCCTACTTCGCTCGTGAAGTGCTCCAAAGCTATTGCTGTATTTCGTGGTAGTCTTTTCCTTAATTCTTATATTTTCTCTAAAGATATTAGTTCGTGAATTCAGGGTAGTTGATATAGTCATCATTGAATAAGTTAGGTTTTGGCCTGCATGTATTACTCTGAAAAACATCAGAACCCATATATATCTATCTTCCAATTTCTCATTTATGGCTATCCACTTAGAGCATTCCTAGTAGGTTCTTTATTCAAACATTTGTGTTAGAATAAAGAATCAATTTAACCAAAAAGCCAAAAAACACCCTTTAGCAGCTTATTCATTATAACAATTTTTAACAAAAAAATTTTAACATGTGAACAGTGGTTCTCTATTTTTAGATAACACTGTTCACTTCTCTATCTTAAAATATTAATATTTTTCTTATTTTTTCTTTTTCTTTTCTTTTTTTTTCTCCCAGCTCTCATGCTCTCCCTCTCTGGTCTCCCATCTCACCTCCTTCTCTCTTTTAGGTCTTCCCTCTCAGTCCTCATAATCTCAATATTTCGTTTGTTTTTTGTTCGACTATTGTTCATATCTTTTAGGAAAAATTTAAAAAAAATCTAATCGTTGGGATAAGAAAAATTTAAAAAAATCTAATAGTTGAGATAAGATAAATTTAAAAAATTTTAAACTTTAGGAAAATATAAAATTTTAAAAATCTAACTTTTTTAGAATAAGATAAATATTTAAAAATATAACCGTTACAATAAAATAAATATTTAAAAATATAAATGTTAGAGAAAGAATAAAGAAATCTTTAAAAAATAATATTTAAATAGAATAGTAAAAGTAGATGGTTAAAATAGAGAAGCTGCTGTGAGTATTTTTAAAAAGTTAATAGTTAAAATAGAAAAGTGTATTTTTTAATTAAAATAGAAAGTCAAATTTAAATAAGCTGCTAGGAACGCTCTTACGACAATCTCAAATAACTAATGTACTCAAACTCGTTACAATCCACCCATGAATTACGCATCACGTTGCAATTCGCCCTTTGACTCATTTTTGACGTTAAAGGCAACGTTTTCGCTACACGTGATGGGCACATGACACCTAGACCACGGAAAAGACCAGAATGCCCCCTAACTATTCAACGTTTTCCTCCCCTCCCTACGGTGCGTTTCGATTCCAGGTCTCTTAAGCGCCCTTTACCCAGAAAGTCGTCGCCTCCTCTGTGACGAGGAGGAGGCTGACAGGCTGTAACTCCACATCTCTTTGCAATATAAAGCCTGAACCTCTGCTCTTTAATTAACGGCAGCCAAGAACCTCTGCCTCTTTGAACACGCAGCAGAACCTCCAAACCCTTCTCTTTGCTTCTTTAGAGAAATATTGTTGCAGGGGCCAGGGGGAGCGGACGAGGAACATTAAATTTTACTAGGTTCTCCGTTGGCTGTAAGTGGAACTAGCCAACTGGGGCAGAATGGTCTAGGTAACCATTAGAAAGTGGAGGAGATTATCATAAAAAGCAAGCTGTACGGAAGATAAAAAGGACGAGAAAAGGAACACCGCATGTGGTCAGGAAAAATCTCTCTCAAAGCCGCAAGCAGACGTGGCCGCCGCAGTCAAGAGCAACAGCAACAGGATCTCCATTGCCTTGGAGAGGACTGGCCAATGTTATTTACTCTACCGAACAAGAAGATGATGCATGCGATTTTGATCCTACTGATTTCTTTTTGGGTTTTTCTTCTAACAAAAGGAAACATGTTATGCGACTCTGTTGCAGGGTTTTCTCCCATGAAATTCCAACTGACGTTGTGGTTGAAGTTGGTGAAGCCAACTTTTCTCTTCACAAGGTTCGAAAATAGAAAACTTTTTCTCTGTTTTTCTTTGTATCAGTTTTTAACGAAGAAGAAGAATGAACGATTTCAGTTGAATTCTAATTGCGTCGTCGCGTGCATGCAATTCATGCTGGTGGCTAAGAGCAACTACATTAGGAAACTGATAATGGACACCAAAGAACCTGACTTGACGAGGATCGATCTCTCGGATATATTTGGAGGTCCTGAGATCTTCGAGAAAGCGGCCAAGTTCTGCTTCGGCGTCAACTTCGAAATCACAGTCAACAACGTAGCGGCTCTTTGTTGTGCCGCTGAGTACCTCCGGATGACCGACAAATATTGCGACAATAATCTCGCAGGCCACACCGAAGACCCATTTACATTAACATATAACTAAAGTTATCGAAACTAATGAAACAATATTTCTCTAAAGAAAACTTTAAACAAACAGACCGCGGAGAACAACAAAAAAGGATAAAAGAAAAAGATCTACTGAAGAACAAAGCTGGAAATAAAATTTCACATATATTCCTCCCTTGGTTTTGATCACATAGAATTTACATGTCTTCGATGAAAATGCAAAAACCTACTCAATAAGAACAATCCAGAAATGATTCCCTGATGATGTGTTCACGTCGAATGCCCTTTCTCTCCAGGTACGTTTGTTTCCTTAGATGACTAAGCAATGTTATATCCGTGCAATTCCCTCTCATGGACCAGTTTGACGTGGGCAGTTACTGATGGAAGAGAGAGAGATAGAGCGAGAGACATAGCCAAACTAAAAGAGAATCTCTGGAACTCTTTCCAGTGCTTCCGAAAATCTTAACCAAAACCCATGCGCCATCCTCCGCTAATCTTCAGCATCTCTATGTCTTATTCTTAGTGCTTCACACTCACCGTGTAAATTGATAAAAGCCATTTTGTTTCCGCTTGGTTCCGTTGATGATTTGGTGGTTTTCTTGCTATTGGTGATCGAGGAACCGAAACCCGAAACCCACTGCGGGCTAGGAGAGAAGGAAAAATAAAGGGTTAATTACAAACACACTCAAGTGGTCTGGGTGACGAACCGGGTCAAAACGCACCGCATCGTCAAGTATGTTTGATGTTTAGTCGAATAGTTAGGACATGGGGCATTCTGATCTTTTCACGTGATTTGGGTGTCACGTGTCCATCACGTGTGATGCAAAATGTTGCCTTTAACGCCAAAAATTGAGTCAAAAGGTGAATTGCAACGTGACATGTAATTCATGGGGTGGGTTATAAGGAGTTCGAGTACATAAGAGTATTTGAGATTGCTATGTAAGTTTGTAGGGGTTTTCGTAATTAACCCTTTTGTAAATGTTGTACGCACTCTCATTTGGTGACTGGGAGATCAAGAGCTCACAAAAGAGAGGGAGACCAACCGCAATCAATATTCATCCTTGTACAGTTCGAAACTAGAGATTCTCTGTCCAACTCAGCATATTAGGAAACCCCCCCTCTTTTTTTTCAATTACGTGCATAACACTGGGTCTTTCAGAATATATTTTAAGTCCTTCGTTCTCTTAACCTTTTCCCTTTTTTTTAAACTATTAAGAACTTATTTTGTAGAGTTCTGAAGTTTTAAACTTCACCTCACGTGTTTAACCGATTCACATTGCATCATCAAGTGATACAAATTGGATTGCTCAAGATTAAGAAATATGTATAAATGATGCCATACAACCAGCAATAATAAAAGAGAGACTCATTCTTGTGGAGGATATATTTAGGACCAAGATCTTTTCTAATTTCATAATCGAATTGCGGATCTCATTACAAGATCTTGTAAGAAACTTTACATAATAACATTAAATAGTATATGATCCACTTATTGTGTCTATTTGTCTCTAAATTACAAGATGCAATTGAGATAGGAATTGGAGAGCATCCTAATCTATATTTAATACAGTAATTGGCTTAGATTGTGCGGGTTAGATGTTACCGGAAACTTCTCCATTTTCTCAGTTAAATGTATGTTTACAGAGTGTTACTTTCTTAATTTAGCCCTGTTCTCTTCGACCCAAAATCCAAAGAAAAGAAAAACGCAACTCTTTTATTGAATACCAATAAACTTTCGATCTGATGAGTGCATGTTCATGGTAGGTGGAGTACTACTTGCTCTCTGCAGATCTCAAGCGACATACTATAAGGAAAAGACCAAGAAGCAAAATTTATCTCATATGTTGTGAGACAGAGCTACACTTCTTAATCGGACAACTTTAAGGAACTAAACTAAGGATATAAAGTTTGATAGGGAAGACATTTTGATCCTTTTCTTTCTCCTAGCTAGTATTGCATGTAATTCAATCCTTTTTGTTGAGCTTATGGAGGATCGAAACGAGCTTGGTGGCGGTCAAAGGCTTCTCTTGAAAGTCATCTAGGCCTGCTTCCATGAACTCTTGTTTTTCTCGATCTCCTGAGCATGACGATACACCAGCAATCATGCTACGAATGCCCATTCTGCGGAGTTCCCTCGTTGCCTATCGTTAGGTAAGAAAAATATCAGAAACGGGAAATATCGAAACCTGTAAGACTGCTGTAATCAAAGTTCACAAACGTCATTTGCTTACCTCAATGCCATTCATGACAGGCATCTCCATGTCCATCAAAATGAGGTCAAAGGGGTTTCCTGAGCGATGGACATTGATAGCTTCTTTGCCGTTCCTCACCACCTCATTTTTTACGCCCAGACTGTCCAAGAGTCTCCGGTGAATCATTCCAGTGACAGCGTCGTCATCAACAACAAGTGCAGTTATCTTATAAGTCGTCGCCGGGTCCAGCGCTAGTGCAGAAGGTCCGGATCCAACGCTATTTCCAATTCCATTTTGACTCATCATCTCGTCTCCCAACTCTACTGGCTTGCTTCCCTCAAAGCACGACAAACATGGGTGAAGATCATTAATTAGACGGACGAAGCAGCTAGTGAAGATCAATGTTATATATATGATAACAATAGAACATTCTTTTCAGAACTGTAAACTGAACATGCATGTGAATCTGCTCGGGTTAATAGGCAGGTTAGTTGAGACATTGCTCGAGGGGCCTGCACTTAGTACAAGATTGAGTCATGAAATTTGGAATCGGGGATTCAAACTCCCCTCATTGATATGTCCAAGCTTGCAATTTAGGAGTTCCTATAGAAAGCATGTTCTGAAGGAAGATGTATTCTTTCTTTCATGCATGCATCAAAAGAAGAGAAACTTGGCAACATACGGTAGCTACATATACAAAATAATATCACAGAGAAGATATACGGAGGCAAGGCTTGGTACCTTGAGATATTGCAAAGAGGACGCAATCAGACTGGGGCCTAGATGTTCAAGACAAGGCTAGTATCTTCGCAGGGAAGAAAACTTGAGTCTTCTCTGTGCATCTTCATATGTCCTGGTCAATTTATAGGGGGCTGCAATGCAAAAGGGAAGAAAGTTTGGATATTCAGTCTTTTCCTTAAATGGAAAACATGATAAAAACAAGGTCCTAGGGGCGCTCTTGGTTTTCTTTTGATAACAAAATTTAGGACATTTGGGTAAGATAATAATGCATGGTTTGGGAGCTTGATTTCCTCCAAAATCAAACCAGTGGCTTAAAGTGGGAGGTTGTAGGTGGTAGATTCTGCGCGAACCTTTCTAAGGTTTACTTGTAGGTTAGGTGAGTACCAAACCGTGTGGACCCATTATACAGGTTTTCCGTTGTTACCCAACAAAAATAATTATACTCTTAAGAAAATAGCCCGCAATAATATCAAATAAGATCTACGAGATTTTATTATGTGATTGAGTCAGAGTTTTAATTAACATGCACCAAACTATAAGACCAACTCATTAATGATTTAAAACTTATTAATTAATGAGTTTGCTTCGCACCATCTATTAATGATTTTGCTTGACATGTTCAAGAAAGTGGATAAGTGTTTATTTGTTGAGAATCATCGGCAAGCAATTTGGCCTTACAAATTAAAGGTGTTTATTTTCCTTTCAATAATGATTAGCTCTTTCTCGAAGACAAATGCACGAAAATTAGGAAAAAAAAATCTATAATTATGAATAATCTACTTAATATTTGTTCTCTATAATTAATATAGAAATAACATAAGTAAAATTTTGATATAATCTAGATTTTATTATTTGAATTATATATATTATACGGGGGAAAATCCATACATTATAGTTCAAACCCATATCCGGGAATTATTGGTACTTTCTTAGTGTGACATGAGATCTGTTCATCACCTGTCGTTATGAAACATTTTTCAAATGCAACACCAATAGCTTGGCAAGGATATCTGCAAGAAATTAGCATATCAGATCCCCTAGTAGTGACTCCACATAGATCTTAATGGTGGGCGGTCATAAGTTAGGACTAGGGATAGAGATAAGCAAAATAGCCACACTTTGACATGGGATTGTTCATTCTGTCTTGACAAACTTCTAGTTGAAGTCTTATTGAAAATTTGATAATATTAGTGTTATGTGTTGGCAATATTTCGTGTCAAAATTCAATGCAATTGAGTTGTAAGATCTTGAACCAAGTGAGGAGTTGAAAAAGAGTTTGAAAGTTACATGGTCTATCCCTCGTTGCCGCTCAAGCTCCAGTTCAAAAATCTTGATAATCATAATCTTCTCAAATTTTGATAAGATTGCATCACTAATACTTGAGATCTAAATTAGGAAAGTCAATACAATACTATCTTGATAAACATAATCTTTTGAGTCCTGATGAGACTGTATTACTTGAATACCGTTAAATACTCGAGATCTAGGATGTAGAGGCATTATAATATTTTGCCTATTTTTGGACAAAAAATCTTATTCCATGTTTTAGATCTAGAAATCCAGATTTTCTCTCAATCAATCACCAAAAACTTTAAAAATCAAACTTCTCTATGAAGTCTTTAGGGTTCTGCAAGAGCTTGGCTGTTGGAGTTCCAGTATTGAAGAACAAGTTTCGAAGTGTCTATAAGAAGAGCCTTAGAGTTCTGGATGTTTTCGCTTGGTGTGTGTCCAAGTGGGTCATTGAGATTATTACAAATTAGGATCTGCAAAAGTTTTGTTGTGTATGAAAAATTGAAATCTATTGAAAATTTGATTACTTGTATTCTCAAAGCCTAATATGAGTATAAATGACAGAAGTATTTCATGTTTTCCAACTTCATTTGAGTTAGCAAAGCGATCCTCACCAGCGACTTAGTTACTGAAATATATTTGTTATTGAAATATATTTGTTATTGCTTATTGCTAAGGTTTCAAAAAGGATTGATGAAGAAGGTATTAATCAAGGATACCTGTGTTTGGATGGGAATTTTTTTTTGTTTTTTAGTTTGAGGTAGTGTAAAGTCTCTTGGGATTTATGAAAAAAATCAGAGTTTGTAAAGAGGTGTTAGAAGTTTGTAAAAAGTTGGTAGAGTTTGTCTTTTAAACAAATGACTAAAAAAAAACTTCAAAAAAAAATTTGGGCCACCCAAACAATTTCATGTATTTCATAAGTTGTTCATCAAGATATCTGCTGGTTTTAATCTTATAGTTGGGATCATGAGATTTTCCATCCGTAACCCCCCCGGAATCAAATGGTCCGTATAATGACAGACATAGCCTCCCACTCCCCACCTCAATACGATTATTGGCTTCTTATGGTGGCATATTCTCTGAAATTGTGACTGAAAACTACGGTAGTTTGAATGAATGGGCAGCGCGCTTATATCTTTAGCTACCATTAAGGAGTTCCACTAATAGGCATAATTTCATACTAGTTTTTGTATTTGCGTTTGAATCTTTTGGCTGAAAGTTTGAAGTAGAAGATAACTCCCTTTTTGATAAACCTGTTGGAGAGGATGAGTTTTATCAGCAGCTTTTAAGAACCATTTAAAGCCTTGGTCTCTGTTCTTACATTGACATCGACTATTCTTTAGTATATTGTTTCCAGCCACCTGATAGATCAATTAATGGTGGTGATCAGACAATCGGATTTATAGTGCTTGAGAGTGAGCGCCAGCAGACAGAAGGAAAGGAAAAGGAAAAAAGGAGGAGAAATGCTTTATTACAGGCTTTTGCAGAAGAACTTATTAAAGAGGACCCATTTTTAGTCATCTTGCTTATAACAGCGACTGAGGCTAGTCCAAGGACAAGGTCACAGAACCAGATTCACATTTCTATCCCTCTTGGCTCTTGCTACTGCTAATGTAGATGTACTTCAATTTGCCAATGGCAAGCGAGTGCATTCTGAAGAACAACATAAAAAAAACAAAAAACAGATAACAGATAACAAGGAAACTACAGGAAGGGTATGGTAGGAGCAGTATGGTATGAGTCATCTGCTTAGGTATGCGTGTCATATCTGGCCGTCGAGCTCCCTTAGCACCGGGACCAACCAAGCCGTTGTTAGTGGCTTTTCGATGCACTTGTCCACTCCAGCTCGGAGGAATTCTTCCTCATCCTCTTCAGTTAGCGAAGAAGAAAGACCTATAATCTTGCTTTGGACGCCCATGGCACGGATCTGCATAGCAGTCTAATATATATGACATGGAAGAGCACGTTATCTTTTGGTTAGAGTACTCAAAAACAGAAAGTTCAATGTGCATGAAGCTTAAGCTCAGAAGTGTAAAACCAATTGAGACGAAAAACTGGAGGATGTGATTGGCCCTTGTGTTAATGAGATGGCATGAAAGAATGTATATATACCCGAGGTCCATCCATGGCAGGCAGAGAAATGTCAATGAAAATGAGATTGAAAGTGGCACCAGAGGCAATGAGCTCCACTGCAGCCTCCCCAGTCTCCACAGCTTCTGTTTCCACGCCAAAGTTACGTAGGATTCCCTTCTCCACATGCTGGGAGAATCGCTCATTGTCCACCACAAGCGCATTCAGATTGTTCTTCCAGGTCATACGTGGCCTATTGCTGCTGCCACTCCCTTTGGCTGAGCCTCCATTCCGGGGCAATCCCCCACTTCCAAAGCCACTCGCGCGCTGACTAGCAGAGCCAATTGCTTGTGCCATTGCTTCTTGAATTCCACTTAGTAACTTCTGCACAATAGGGTGGGAAAAGGTGAGCTAATTTTGACACAATAGGGTGGGAAGCAATTGAAGCTCTGCTAATGAAAAGCATATGCAGAGACTAGAAAAAAAAATTGCATGACCTTTGTTAAACAAAGGTACAAAAAAACAACTATTTATCAGCATTTGTATGTTGCGAGGATATGAACAGTATAAGAATTTACAACAAAAGGGAGGAAAATGAAAATAAGAAACCAGCAAAAGCACTATTCTAAGGCTTTTGAAGGACAATGCTAGGTGCCATAGGGACTGACCGCTGAACTCTTCAAAACTCAGTGCAGATGACAATGCAAGTGCCTGAAAATCAGTTTATATAGATGAAGCAGGGCTAACATTTTCTCTGTTTAATTACCCTATCTGGTGGGGCAAAACTGATGAAGACAATGCCAAAAAAGAAAAATGCAGAAACCCAAGATTCGCGGTAAAGGATACTGCGTAATCCATGTCCCAGATTACTTCTTTTTCATAGTAATAATCTGAGATTTATTGCATCTGTCAATTGTAATTACATGAAAACAAAAATACTTATGAGGGTGGGTGAGACAAACATGTCAATTTTTTTTGTTACCATTTCTATATATGAGGCTTGCACAGCACCTCCCTGGAAATTTCAATTGACAGAGAGGCTCTTAACATTCAATACATATCATTATTTCACATCTCATCAATAGTTGGTTTGTAATAACTCCTTAATCTTAACCTCTGCGGTAGTTTTGGTACACATAAGAACTACATTTATCATCTCTCTTGCAATGGACATCCGATGCAGGTGCGTGAAAGAATTTTACTCACTTGTCCAGTGCATATAAGCCAATGTGTTCATATGTTGGCGTGGCTATTGTCTTCATATATGATCAAGAATTTGCAAGCTACCGTATACTTTTATCGGAGATGTAAAAGCATGAACCTGGTCAAAACCAAGTTCAATCCCCTCTCACCAACTTTCCTTGAGCTATGCTTTTTATGTTCTGTACAAGAAGTTCAGGAAGTTTGACACAGTTTCAGAAATGAAGTACATAACATAAACAGCATAGCCCAGTTCTTTCATGTGTTTGGGTAATGTCATTCTCTTGTGACTTCGTGATCAGTAGTAAAGCTTGAGGCAAGTGATGTAGGCCCTGCCAATGCCCTTGCTTCTCTCAGGAATCTTCAGCGAAGGAGAGGAAATTACAGGTTTGTTCAAAATGCTAATACTAGAGGTTAACACTAATTGGTACTAAACGAAGGACCCCTCCTCTCCTTTTTCTAGAGAGAGAGACTCCTCCCTCTCTCTAGAAATTCTCCTCCCCTTTGACTGACCGCACCCTCCTCTCTCTTGCTCTGACCGAGGGAGGGGCTCCGGCTCCTTCTCCCCTTCCCTTTCCTTTCCTCCGGCCACTTTTTTTGTGGTCGGAGTCTATCTTTTTTTCTTTTTCCAGCTTGGTTTTTGGTTTATTTTTTATCGTTAGATTCCGACCTTTTCGGTGGTCTTCAGTGTGCATAGCATCTATGGTGGGACTCCTCTCCTTCTGGCAACCAATCTGGCCCATAGTGGAGGCAACGAGCTCACACCCCCGACCTCTTTTGCTTCTCTCTCGGCGATTTTGAGTGTTTTTCGGAGGACTCGACCTACCCCGCCGTGTTCAGCTCCCCCTAGTGGTCTGCTCTGTCTCTGTTCGACCTCTCATTGTCGGCGTGTGTGGGCCATGCGCAGCCAGAGGTGCGTGTATCGCCTATGTGCGCGACGTTTTTTATTTTGGCCACTTCTGGTTCCCACCATTTTGTGCCGCTTGTAGCTGTCTCTCGTCCTCCCCCTAGTGCAGCCAGTTTTAGTATGAAGATTTTTTTGAAGGAGTCGAATCGTTGCCCTACCTTCCTTTCCTTTAGCAGAAGCCGCCATCGCCTTGTGCGATGGTCATGTTGTGTTCCGGTCTCTGTGACCGATTTGTGTTTGTCTTGTGTGCTGGCTCTTGTGGCCAGTTTGTGTTGGTCTTGTGTGCTGGCCCTTGTGGCTAGTTTGTTGTTCTGGTGTTTATCTTACAGCTCTTGTTGCCTTTGGTGATTTCAGCTTGTTAGTCCAATTTGGTTTTCGAATCTTTGGATCCGGCTTATTGTAGGGCCTTTTGGTCTGATTAGGTTTTTTGCTAGCCTTCTAGTTTAATATAATTTTTTTCAAACAAAAAAAAAATTGGTACTAAACGACACAGACTTATATTATTTTTGCCAATACTCGTAGGGTGTGTTTGATTGTTAAAATTTTAAGGTATTGGATTTGGTTGAAAAAATGAAGAAGATGATTTTTAATATTTATTATAGTAAAAAGTAATGATGTGATGGAAAGAGAGATTATATTATAATTTTTTATTGTATTAAAATTTTAAGAAGCTTAAAATTTTACACCTTAAACGCACCCGTACGAGTTACGACCACGACCCGGTGCGGTCCACACGAACGCTACTGCTGTCCACAACGGGGGCCAGTAGGCGTCTCCGCCCTTTAGTCCTCCCCAGCTCCCGCGAGATTCAAAAACCTTTTTCATTTTCTCTACGACCTGCCGCCTCCCGTCACAGGGCGTCGGATCTCGGCTGAGGCGGATGGATGCCCTCTTGGACTCGATCAACGTCCGCGATCTCCTATCGGCCAGCGACCTCTCCGACCCGACCTGCCCTCTCTCCGCCCCGGATCTCCGCCTCCTCATTCAGCGCCTCGAGTCCCACTCCCTCCACATCAAGTCCAACGTCCGGACCTACCTCCTCTCCCACCACGACCACTTCGCCGACCTCTTCTCCCTCTGCAACGATGCCGTTTCCCAGTCTGGCGTTATCTCCTCTGATATAGCTGATCTGCTGCGATTGATCTCGGACCGTCCGATTGATGTGGAGATTCGAGACGCTGTCGACGAGCTGAATGCGAAGACGAGGGAGGCGAGGACGACGAGGGAGTCGCTGGAGTTGGCGAGAGCAATTGTGGAAACGAGCAACAGACTGAAGGGCGCGAGGGAGGCCGTCACGAATGGGCAGTTAGGATTTGCTGCTGAGGAAGTGAGGGAGTTGAAGAAGGCGTTGAGGATTCGTGACCTTGATGGTGACGTATTAGATGATAGTGAGAGAAACAGGGAGCCTGTGGTGTACGGGTTGTTGAAGAAGGAGTGGTCGGATTGCTTTGAAGAGGTAGGGTTTATTTATTTGTTATTTTGGTCGTAGAGTTTTTTTTTCTCTCTGTTAAACTCTGGTTGTCGAGAAAATTTGTGAAGTGAACGAAACCAAATAGGGTTCTATTTTTGTTCGTTGTTTCTTTTTTTTTTGGTGAAATGTTATTGGTTATGTGGTGATTTTATTTGAGTTTGTGATTGTCCTTTTAGAGGTCTTGGATTTGGGTTTGTAGATTCAAGTGGTGCTGGTGAAATTCATGGAAAATGCGGTGTCTTACGAACGGAATACTAGTATGCTCCGCGTACAATGTCGTTCGAGCCTTGATGGAACTGGTGGGATTAAGCTGAAAACAGTCTTTGAAGCGATGGAGGTAAGTCGAACCAGTGGGTTATTCAAATGCATGCATAAATTTTTGTGTATATTTATCAGACTATAATCTATTTATATGTGTATGTCTGCATGCAAGTGCGTTAGTTTGTGTACGTTCATTTCCAAGAAGGTAAAGATGTTTGTAAGCATTTAGACGATGGAGTGATTTTGGTGATCATATGTCAAAAGTACTTTTGCTAGTTTCATGCAAAGATGGTTCACGATGAATTCATTGCTCTCGGTTTGTTACGAGGCTTTTTTGTAGGTTGTGGGAATTTTGGATTATGGACTTGCTAAAGTTGCAGATCTGATAATCAAGTATGTTATCACTCCTGCTGTAAGTCGTAGATTGCCTGTTTCATTTGTTGAAGAGGTAAATCAAGATGCAAAAGGAATGACTGAAGCAATATTGAGGACAGTACCATCAGTAGATTCTAAGGTAAATATCATCACTATATTGTGTAGAGTTCTTGCAGCTTGTGAGGATATGTGTCTGGGCTTGCTCAGGTGGATTTGATCAGCAAGGTTTGGAAACTTGTTATTTTGTGCACTGATTTATTTTACCATGCTTTGTGCTGAATATATACTACTTTTTTCTGATTAATGTTGCTAGCCTTTTTATGCTGAACATTTTTATCTCATCTGTTTCAGATTGAAAATGTTGAAGTTGAGGCTATCTATTTAGGGATCAATCAGGTCATTAAGTTTATCTACAAATGCATATGCCTCGAGAATGGTTCTTGGATGCAATCTTTGGGAAGATTGATGTGGCCGAGGATATCAGAGCTGATTATTTGTAACTTTCTTTCCCAGGTACTTTTTGCAAGTCTTTGTTCGGGGGACACGTTATTTAAGGTTTTGTATTAGGTTTGTTCCACAGTTACGAGAGATATAGTCAGTTGCAGTAAGACTATATCTATATGATAAAAAAAATTGATTTCTCTGGAGATTCATGAGACTAGGTTGTTGTATTTTGGCAAACTATCTTATTTATGCAACTATTTATCTGATTATGTAAGATTTCTCGGTTTCAGGTTGTACCTAAGGATGCTTCAAAACTTGGTGACTTTCAAAAGATCATCGAAAGTACATCTCGGTTTGAGACTTCTTTAAAAGAGAATATGTTCATTTCAGCATCTGATGATAAGGATGAAAGGTTGAGCAAGTTTGCTGAAAATGTTGAGGTTCACTTTGCATCTAGGAAAAAGACAGAAATATTGGCAAATGCTAGAAAATTGCTTCTACAATGTGACTTCGACATTCCTCTGGTGAGCTTTTTGGCCTGGTAGTAGGACATTTAGACATATTTTGAGATTTTAACTTTCTCCATAATGAACTCTTTTTCACCCCATAGATGTACGCACAGAAAAGTTCTACGGCAAAGAATGATGAAACTGCTGTAAACTCTCATGAACAAGTGGTTGACTTGCTTTTTGGGTCTGGAAGGTGTGTTGTGTCTAAAGCGGCAATTCAACTAATGGAGCTAGTGCATCAGACACTGAAGGTAAATGAACCAAAGGATACAATAAGATTCTCCATCTGTAAAACCAGAATCCTGAAGTTTTCACTAAACCATGAAATTCAAAAGCAAATATTTATTACAACATTTTGTTTCTTTATCTGTGAAGTTTTATCATAACATTTTAAGTAACAAAAATAACATGTGCTTTAACAATTTAATTTTAAGTCTTCAGTGCTAGATTATAACATTTCAAAAGTAATGACAAGAACTTGGTGGTCTCAGATTGATATGGGGGCATCATCCTGTGTTATCTTCCTTAAAACTCTTTGTTTAAATCACCAATCCGCATGTATTGTACATTGAGAGAGTGATTATGATTAATGCCAATTCTGTCCAGGATGTTTGCTTGTCATCCACAAGAGTTGCTCTAGAATTCTATCATGCCGCTAGGGACGCCATACTTCTTTACGAAGTTGTCATACCTGTCAAGGTTAGTTCAAAAGAAAGTTTTAACTTCTAAACCCTTTTCTGGTACCATTGTTTGGGATTTGTCGTTTGGAATGCTATAAAGTCCTCTTATGTATATGCGATGTGCAACAACAGAGTTGGGGTGAATGCGTTAAAAAGCATGGGTTCAATCTTATTGAAGATAACTCATTTGATAGTAGTGGTGGTCATGACAATGATCATCCCACTGCTTCCTTATTATCAATTTCTAAATTTATACCTGCGGTTCTCTTTTTGTAATTGTAACTTCTTAGTTTTAAAGTTTCCCATCCAATCTTCTTTAAGCAAATTTTGTTCAGTTAAATTACGTAGTTTTTCTTCGTTTCATCGGAGCACTTTGAGGATGTCACTTATTATTTGCATGATCATATGGATAAGGAGGTTAATATGCTAATCTCTTAACAATTCTTCTCATTGATTATGAAGCTAGAAAAGCAGCTCGACAGTATCAACCATGTTGCTGTTCTCATGCACAATGACTGTATTTTTCTATCTCAAGAGATACTTGGGCTTGCGTTTGAGGTACTAGAAGTGTTCTACATGCAAATGTGTTCAATTCAGGAAAATTCTCTCTTTATTCTCTATCTCTCTCTCTCTTGCAAGATGTACCCACGTGTTGTTGATCTGTTATGATCTAGAATATGATGAAACCCAATATGCACGTACTAATTGAACATAGCATCTGAGAATCTTCTCTCTACTTGATTCAACCTAACAAATCTAAAATGTTGACTTCCTTTTTTTTTGGGGGGGGGGGGGAATAAGGGCTGTCTTATTGAGGAGAATAAGGAAAGAAAATTTAATCTCCTGCTACTGATTGTTGTTAGATTGTTTGTTGGCTCATACATGTGAATTCTGTTGTTTCAGTATGGGGTGGAATTTCCTAGTTCCATTAGGGAACATGCTGTATTTGTCGATATGGCTCCAAGATTTCATCTTATGGCAGAGGAAATACTGCAGAAGCAAATTCAACTCATTATATATAATTTGAAAGAGGTGCAGTCTAGTCTGAAATGTGTACTTTATTGTAATCAAACGTGCTATGTTTATTGCCATTAACTTTGTTCTGTTTTAGGCTGTAGATGGTGCCAATGGATTCCAGAATACACATGTGAAGCAGCAATTTGAACTAGCAAAGTTTAGTATAGATCAGGTATTGCTGGAAATTCTATGGTTGTGCTTTTAGTTCGTGTGTATTTTGCTGTTATTTTTATCGTAGCTTTTCCTTTTTCCCAGTTGGATGTGGCTGAACACTCTTTGATGGGGTCATCTTTTTCTTTCTGGGTACTTCTGATCAGGTCATTTTCATTCTTGAGAAAGCACATATTATATGGGAGCCACTTTTGCTGCCTTCAACTTATAAGAGAAGCATAAGTATGGTTTTAGAGTCTGTTTTTTCGAGAATTACAAGAGATTTACTCCTTTTGGATGATATGGCGGCAGATGAAACATTACAGGTAGTCTATCAATCTTCATCACTAGGTTCTGTAACTTTTACATGGATGTGTAGAAGCTATCTAATCCTTTACTCTAATGTCCCAGCTTCAAAGACTGATTCATCTGATGTTGGAAAATCTATCATCATTGTTTGAATCCCTGAGTGCTGTTAGCCAAAGGGAGAAGCCACAAGGAGATTCTACGCCTTCGCTTGATAATCTTGTACCATCTCTATGTAAAATCCGTAAATTGGCAGGCATGTTTTCTCTCTGATGCTTACATTTTCTCTTTAAAAATTGGCGGACTAGTCAAAGCCTTGCAAACTAAGTTCTGATATCCTTTATTAACTTCCACATTTAATGCTCCACAGAATTGTTAGATATGCCTCTTAAGTCCATTACAACTGCTTGGGAAAGCAGAGAGCTAATCCGTTGTGGTTTTACGTTGTCAGAGGTATGAGTTTCTAAGTATTTATCAAGTAATGCACTACTTTACTTTGGTATTATTCTTAGTATATATTGTTATATAATTCAATTGAGCCTCCTCTGTACTTTTTTGTCAGTGGGGTTTTACTCTCAAAACATACCTCATTTACTCTCAAAACATACCTCATTTACATCTAATTGCTTGGGAGTAGCAAGACATGATTACTAAATATTCAACTTTAGAAGGGGTCTGCAATATGAATTAATTCAAAAAAGTGATCGATGGGGCTTACCCTATCAGTTTGAAATTAGGTTGGTTATCCCATTATCCTTGGTACAAAGTGGATTAAAGAATGATTATGGGGGGAAAAATAGAGATCATGATTGGACACTCATTTGTTCTCAACATAGCCTATCTTACAGAATTCGAATTCTCTCTTCTCCATTTGTCTTCAAAGAATTTGTATTAGACAAGTTTAAAGTCATTAAATTAAGCAGTGAAGAAGCTTCTTATGTAATTCTAATTTTCTCTTTTTCTTCGCAACAAGGGCAGGGTGTTGGGGGGGCCCAACTCCCTGCAAGGATTCAATATAGTAGCACCCTTACCCTTTGGCCCATCTTACAGGAGGGGCCTCTATGGTCCACTGAGAGCCTGCAAAGCAGGTTTTATCATTTCATGTGGAGGGTCCACAGACGCTCCCTGAAGACAGATTGATCCATAACCTAACTCCAGTCGTATGAGCTTTATGGTGAGTAAGAGGCCAGAGTGGCCAGTAAATGGAAATCTAGGCATGAGTCTCATCTGTTTAAGCATCTAATCTTGGCTCGTAGATACTCGAATACATAGCCTATACCTACCAAGGCAATCTTTCTGGTGGTCTCTAGTAATTTTTTGTTTGTCTTTTGCCGCTATATCTCTTTATCTTTCTCCTTCTTTTAGTAAGGCCTTCATCTTTGCAGGTGGAAGATTTCATCAAAGCCATATTTACAGACTCGCCTTTGAGAAAAGAATGCTTATTTAGGGTAGAAAATTCCAGCTTTTAGAGGTGTTCATTATATTTTGCAGAAATGCCTGCTGGCAAAGAATAGAGTAAAATTAGTTCAATACCGGCTCCTCACCGCAGTTCGAGTTCGTCCATAAGTCCAAGCCAAGGGAGGAACAGAGAGCAACAGAAGTTTGCGGTCCTGTACTTGTTTGTACAGTCCATCTTACCTATATGCAGGATACCTTATTCAACCCTCCATTTGTACCATCGTGAAGAAAAGGATTTTCATTCGTGAAAGTAAAAAGAAAAAAAAAAAGATTTGCTAGGGCATAGCTGTCACCTGGAGATATTTCTATTGCTCGGTGCAGCTGATATACAACCTTAACTTCTGGAAGGTAATTATACCGAGTATTATCGCATGGGAATGTATGATACTATGTTGTCTCTTATTCGAAGATGGGCCATGGTTGTGGGCATACGAAAGAAAGACAGCTGACTCTTTGAAAAAAAAAATTGAAAGGGGAGGAGACAACCAACATAGTAATCTTCCTAAATTTGATTGTAGGAGCACTCTTTTATTACACAATGTTCACTTTAAGCCATAATTATTGCCCATTGGGTGAGTCTGTCACCACAGCACTATTAAGACTACTTGTCAATTTTAATCTCATATTAGGCTCAAAATCAGTGAATTAATGGGTGGTACTAATTGAGTTATAACCTGCCTCGAAGATTCTAATGCCCGTTTCGGAGGCCAACTAACTGGACACAATTATTTTTATAGCTGGGGGAAAAAAACATACATTATTGAGCCCCAAGCTCTATAACTTCATAACAAAAGACACTTTTGAAAGAGTCAACCACTTAATAACTTAAATTTTATCAAGTAGTTTTGACTTTGTTTAGTTATGACGTTAATCAAAGACCCTACATCAAGTTGATGCTGAGCCGATCCGGTCTTGTTCGTCAGAGTCCTCTATAATCATCCAGATCTACACTTTACCTTCATCGGAGAAAACTCTTAAAAAGTGACTAATATGGAGTTTTATTCTTGGCTTTGGTTTGGGATGAATTTTCTGTAGTCACAAAACAGATGATAGCAACAAGTTATTTATATGGAGTTTTATTCTTGGCTTGCAAGATATAAATTTAACATATCGTAGGGTCAACTTCCCAAGTTAGTGAAGTAAGGGAAATGTAACATATCGAGATAAATTCAAGAGAGTATGAGCCAACCCCTTCTGCGTACCTGGGGGCAAGTTTATATGGTTGAATGGAACATATTTCGTGTCTTTTCTCACTGTCAGAACTTATTTTTGCAGTCAATCAGGCTTGTCATGTCAAAGAGCATTTGGCGCTCATTTTCCTCTTTCCTAGCCTATGGGCCTTATTTGGGTGTGTTAGGCTGAGCATATCAGGTGGGCTGAAAATTTCATACCCATCACGTACCAAACTCTTGTTTTCCATCTCAGCCACCGGCATCCATTGATATCCTTGGAAGACGAAAAAACCTATGGCAGTAAGGAAGGGGCTTGCTCTGGCCTCTGGGTGCGACGAACCAATAGTGGGTCCGGTCTACAAATGTTCCGCATGCAAGTTCTTCCTGCATAAATCATACGTTGATCTACCTCGCGAGATACAACATTAATTGCATCCAAACGACACCCTTGTTCTTCAGGCGCCCAAGAGAAATTATTCCAGTGCTTGCTGTAAATGGTGCACTAGATGCTTCTTCTACCGTTGCAAAAGGTGTGATTTTGATCTTGACATTAACTGTGCTATTCGCTTACCGCTTCATAAAATTGAAGACTGTCAACAACACGCTTTCTTCCCCCTCTTCAAGCAGTTGCAGTTCCATTGTGAAGCCTGTGGTGAGGAAGGTAAGAACTTTGCCTCCCAGTGTAGCATCTGTCATCTCCTGATCCACAGCACGTGTTCGATTTTCACGTATCATCAGAATTTTGACACATGCTCATTGCCTTACTCTCACCTATTGTCTTCATCGAATTAAGGAATCCTGCAGCCTTCTATTCTGCAGACTTTGCTATAGAGAAGTGAACACAGAATGCTGCTTACTATTGTAATGAATGTAGCTATACCACCCGCTTGAAATGTGCATATCGTTTTATACATGATAAACAGAGGTTTTATGGGACCATCGAGTCGATGCCCAATGAAATTGTCAGCAATGTGACTCCCTTGGCCGAGGAGATCAACTTAGAGGAGAATGAAAAATCCCTACCTCAAGAAATCAAACATTTCAGTCATCCACATGACTTGACTCTCAACAATAAGGAGCTCAAGGGCATGATAAGCTCTGTGAGGCATGTATGCTCTCAATCTCGATCCCGTTTTACAATTGTAGATGAAAGATCGTGAAATGCAACGGAAAGGATCTTTGAATCAAAAAGCAGCCCAAGTATTTTGTTTCCATCAGATCCACGCACACAGTTTTTCAAGAGAAAGGGAGTCTCAAAATTAAAAAATGAATTTCTTACTCTCAAATGAATTTCTAAACCTTTTATAATGGCTTGTCTAGAATTCAACTGTGCTTATGCGTGAAATCTTTAGGGATCTCAAATCTCGACCGTAGGATCGTTATGAAAAACTCTTTTTCATTAAACTCTCTTATATTCTGTAATCCGAATTTATGGGCTTCTACAAATTGTGATCATGTCCATTAACATATCACAATTGACTCCTGAGATACTGAGATTTTTTTTGTGAAATCACTTTTGCTAATAATTATATATTTATTTATTCTTCCACCATACTATATTCCACATGAGCTAATAGGACCGGAATAATATCAACGATAAAGTCCTTAGCTCATATAATTCTTAATTCTCAGTCTGTATCTAGTTGGATTCCATATTGAGCAATTATACAAATTCACTTATTATGCACAATGCTCAACATTATCTGGAATATTTGATCTGTGAAGACCATTGCCAAACGACTCAATCAAAGCATAAGCACACAACAAGCAAACCTCCATAACTATCTCATGTCTAAGGACAACATAAACTAATTGTGCTAAATACCATTATCTACATCAGTGATCATTTCCAGAATGTATTCATATTTGATCCGTTAGTCCATGTACTCTTACATTGCACTCACTCGTCTGTTTAAAGTCACTATCTCAATGACGGAGTCCATCATTCTATCTTATAGAAGCACAACGAGTGTAGACCTATTTGTAGATTTTCATGTATCTTGGTCTAGAATAAAGTGAGTCAACAAGGATCCGAAAAATCATGCTCCCCGCCTCCGATTCATTAATCATTGGCCTGACTTTTCTACAATGTTACTCAATAATATGAAATCTAATGTCATTGTAAATATGACATCTTATGTCATTGTTTGTACCCAAAATAATAATATACAAGTGATCAATAACAATAATTATCTCATAATTATTCAAAATGTTTAGTTTTGAGGGCATACATCTAACGGTAGATAATGTCACTTCTTTCTCCATTGTAGATGTTTCATACTGCCCCATAAAAGGCAACACCTGCTTCATCATCACCCATTCACCCCCTTCCCGAAGGAAGCTTTGCCTCATGGCCCTCTTTGGTTGTAGATCCTGTGGACGATTTTGCCATGGCTTCATGTACAGATGTGATAAGTGATTACAATCTTGATGTTCAATTTTGTTCACTTCTAGAAACCCTTAAGCATGAAGGTCACCAAGACTCCCTCTTCCTTACAATAAGTTCTAATGAAAGATGTAAAGCTTGTGATGCCTTAGTCAATCCAATACACTTCCGTTCAAAACGAAGCCCTGTATATTGTGTGCATTAACTGTGATTTGGCTGTGTTTGAAATGTGCAAGGAACAAATATGACCCTCATTACCTCTCACTCTTCTATCACACAGAAGACGATTCTGGCGAATATTATTGTGTGATCTGTGAAGAAAGAAGAGACCCCACTCATTGGTTCTACTGTTGTGTAGTTTAAGACTTCACTGCTCATCCCTGATGTGTTCTTCCAGGGTCTCATTACATTATGTTGGGAAACATCGTCAAATATGACAATCATCAGCACCTTTTGACGACTGTCCAAACAAGTGGGTACTCGGGCACATGCGATGTTTGTGGTAGGGCTTTTGGTAGCGTGTCCCTAGAATGTAGCGAGTGTAAATTCGTCATGCACCTGTCTCATTATGAAGACTTTTGGGAAATGGAGGGCAAGGGGGAAATGTTCCGTGAAAAACTGCAAGCATGTGATGTGAGATAAGTGAAGTACCTGCATAAGAGAGTAGGGTTGTGCACCAAAAATTTCAGATTTGAAAGGGATCAATCTAAATCCGAATTCGAAATTTTCGGATACCGAATTTTAGATCTAAATCCGATTCGAAATGCATCATATTCTGCCCAGTCGATCAAATCGAATACCAGATCAGATTCGGAGTTGGGCCAAGCCAGATTTGGGCCTGCACAATCGGATGCCATTGCAAGCAACAAAAAAAATCTTGGCCTTTACGCTACCCCCTCCAATCTCCACGTCTACCCTTACAAACTTTTTTTATGCTTGCTCTTTCCTTGAGCTTTTACACAGACACAACCAACATATTTGAGGAAATCAAAAGTTTGCAAAAAACTCACAGAATCTTCCTAATCATACAATGACAAAAGTTTGCTAAGGAGGCAAGAAGACGATGGTGGCAATAACCGACAAAGGACGGAAGTAGGCGGCAATGGAGAATAAGTGTCAATGAGGGTCGTGACTGTGAAGCTCAACAAAGAGCATGAGGAGGGAGGAAGAGATAGTTAATGGAGGTAGGCAACAAGGAGACTGATGGCGACGACTGAGGGAGGCAGAAAGAAGATTAGGGTTAGGGTTTCTCAAAATTTCAAAAGGGGATTAGTAGACTTAGGGGAAATTTTGAAATCGCGAATAAGGAGTGGGCATGGGGGTAAGCTAAATGAAACACCACCTCCCTCAAACGGTGCATTTTGTTTTAATGAGAATTAGGTCAGGTCAAGTGATTTCAAATCTCATACCGAATATCCAACTCCGACCCAAATACATAATTTCTTTACCTATACTATCCGAATCTAATTGGATTCGACCCGATCAGGTCCAGACAGGTCAGACCCAAGTCAGCATGTCGAATCGGGCAAATTCTACACATCCCTATAAGGGAGGGATTGGACTACAAATTTTGAGGCCGCTAAAACCTCCAACTTAATGGATTCTCTATTTTACAGAAATCCTGTTGGATATTATTTCAGACACTAATTAAGTTCTAAACACGCTATATAAAATGAATAAGAAATTATTTCAGGATGCTATTGTTAGCTCTGCCCTCGTAGTGATGAATTTCTGACCTGTCACTGCTGATAGTATTTGAACTTTCAAGACTTGATCAATAGGGAAGAAATATCAAGAGGAGACCATTCCTCAATAAGGAGAATTTTTGCTACTGAAAAGAATTCAGTTCAATTCAGTATATAGATTGTGACATGACAGAACTACATTGCTCTTAACATCAAAATGGCTTTTAAGCCTGAAATCTCAGTCTCTTCCTCTGCTTTTTTGCTTCAAGTTGATCATAACTCATCATTGGTTGCAGCATCTTCTCCCATGAGTTCTTCAAGGGAGAATTCATCCTCTTCAATGATCTCTCCGTCTTTCCCATCCCACGGTTCTGTTTTCATAATCACAGGAGTCCCATCAAGAGGCAGATTTCCCTTTCCTCCACGTCCAGCTTCCTTGACAAACTCTCTGAGAAACCAAACAAAAAGTTTATACATCCCTCTGTCTATATCGGTAGTGGGAATATTAGATAAAGCAGAATCAGAACTTACAGAATTTGGTCAAGTTCAAATGCGCTCTTAAGTGGGGCATATGCACCTTTCTTCACGTTCAAAGCTACCAAAGCTGGATACCCATACCCACCAACACCTACACGCTTCTCAAGATCTGGCTGTTTACCAGCTGCGGCCCAGACATAACTTTGACATACATGAGAATATTATATCAGTCATTTATCTCCAACTATCAAGCCAAAGACGTTTCTCAGAACACCTGAGGTGTCTAAGTGGAGGGATTGCTACAAGCATAACAGTTGGTATTTAATAAAAACAACAGAATCTCACCCACCGCTCGATTGAGAATAAAAATATCATTTGGGAAAAAAAATAAAAAGAAATGATAAGAACTCCAAGGTATTTACCTGTATGGACTCCTTTTGAACCTCTCCGCAACTGATAGAAAGTCCTGAATGTACTTGTTCCTCCCTTCGGCCTTGGAATCCAAAATGTCAGGAAGGAAAGCAACAAAACAAATGGCAGCCGAGCCGCATTTCTCTTCCATGACATCCTATATGGAGAACTTACATCAAGATAATGTTTTTCCCTTGATAATCACTCTACAGTAGTTGCTCTGGTAGTAAAGAGCTTACTGGGCCAGTCAGTTCAGTCACTTCAGGAGGTGCAACGTTTGTTTCCAGCTGCTCTAGGGCAAATGATTCAATTCCTGAGGCAGTTCTTGCACCCTCATAGGGGATTGGGCTATCTTTGTCAGCGCCAAATAGCAAGATGGTGGGAAACCCTTGAACATTGAACCTGCTCATCAGGGACTGGTAAAGCCAATGTATCAGAACCATACGGTTTAGGAAACCAAATCATGCGTCTAAGACATTAAACTTTATGAGAACACCCATCAAAAGGTTTGGAAATACTAGTGTTTTTTGGAAATAATATAAAAGAACGCCAAGGAACCTGCAGTTCTCCAAGATAAGATATGAAATCACCTTTGTGCATAACATTGTATTCCACATGCACATAAAAGAATAATTTTTAGAGCTATCAACGAAAAAAGTGGAGAAACGGACAGTGGTATTGCTGCAGTATTTCACCATCTATGAACAAAACTCCCAAGTACAAATGATGGAGACGTTATAATACTTCAGAAGGCAGCATACTAATCCACAATATGGAAGCGGCGATCTTTATTGCACTATATCTACAGAGACTCGTAAAAACTCTTACCCTTCAACTTATACTTGATAATGCAAAGGAAAAAGTAAGGACAAGCAAATTACATCTCCGAACCTATAGCAGTGTCATATACAAATTGAAACAGAAATAATTGTATCATTTCTCATTCTACTACATCTAAAATTTCAGGCTTACCTTTTCTGCATCACAATCAACATGACCTAGCTTCACCTTCCCCTTCAAGTTATTAGCAGCCTTCTTCCACTCGGGAGCCAATTTTTTACAATGTCCACACCTTTTAAAAAAAATAAATTGGACAATAATCACCACCAAAACTAGGAATGTGAAAGGAAATTAGGCACTATCAGGACTTCTATTCTGCATTCAATACAAGCTCAAAATATGCTAAGACGGCGATCATAAATCCAAATTAGCTTGCAAAGATATACCAACATTACACTTACCAAGGTGCAAAGAATTCCACAATCCAAAGTTCTTTACTTTTAAGCACCAATTCATCAAAGTTGCTGGAATTCAATTCCACTGAAGCACTAGATTCGGATTTTTCATTTGATCCCCCAGTTGCTTTTCCATTTAATCGTTCCTTTAGAAGTGCCTTTATCTGTAAAACCATGCAGTTAAAATATTGACATGTAATGCTAGACGCAACTTCTTAGATCAACCATCACTCTAGTACAGACCCATGGTCCACCAACCACTGAGACGTTGCACATACTGATCACCCAAATACCCATACCATCCAACCAGTATAACCGTCACTAATTGAGAGGGATTCCTACATTTGGTTGCAGATTTAAGAAAAGACAGGTGTATAATCAACACATATACATGTTTGTTTCTCACAACAAAATTGGTTGGGAGGAAATACAATATATCATAATTCAAATATCAAAACCAATCTTTTTTTACAATAGATGGCTCCCTATCAAAAAGTATAAGCAATTATAAGTTTGAACCCTTTTTAGTACAGAATAGGATAATCACCGCCTACCTTTCTAGCATATCTCCTCTGACTGTTTTTTCCTTCAATAAGTACCCCTTACCTCATAAATTTATAATCTTCACCTAATAAAAATCATCCTCATACTCACTTATTAAAAAAAAAAAAAATCATCCTCATACTTAAGCAAACCACCATCCAGATTCAGTATACAGGCAACCCACAAAATGATATTTTTAAGTCATTGAAACTATTAGCACAACAGAGGCATTAAGTGTGAGTACCTCATCAACAGGTTAATGATATGAAAAAGAACAGTGAGGGTAAACTATATTTTTGTGAAGCAGTTTATTCGCCTTGTTGAAGAAAACCATCAGGTCCCCATGCCCCCTATCATAGTAATGACCCATCAAATATGGATCTGTAACATTTTTCAGGGGATGAGAACCAACCAAGCTTTTTGTTAAAGGTAGAAACATTGCAGCAGCACATTTGGTATGCAGCCCATCAATTTTAGCAAATTTTGTAATGTCGTTAGTGTGCATGATCATTTGTCTTCTTTGGCCTAAAAAGAGCATCTCATATCCCTTTTCCATGGGACTTTACAATTAGAGAATGCAACTAGAAAAAATTTAGTCCTTTTTTATTTACAGATGACAACCTCACAGTGACACAAATTATCCAGCCAAGAGAAAAAGATTTACAACCACAAGGAAGGAAAATTTGAAGAATATCATAGATCAATTTATAGTACAGGTGAAATAAATTTAAACAAACCTGTTGAAGTGCAAATTCTGCAATGGGTTTAACATCTCTAGCTCCTTGGTAATCTACTGGAGGCTTTCCAGGAGTAAACACCTTTATGGTAGGAAATCCTCTAATCCCATATTCCTAAAGAGCAATCAAACACACAAAACACCCAAATAAAGATTCATGTTACTGTCAAGTCAGAAATAGAATGTTAATCATCATTACTTTAGACCAAATGCTAATATCTTATGGAAAACATACCCACCTTCACTTCTTACGGCTATGAAGTAATGCTCATGATTATCAGCAACTAAAGTTTTCAAACCAACATAGATTCCATCTCTCTACATGTATATCAGACTACCACTTCTACTTACACATGGTAAAGTCTAGTTTACAAGTCAAGTAATTTGCCAGCAATTAACAAAAACAATTCCCAGTTGACAACTACCGGATGCAAAAACTATTAAAACTCTTAACATTCACTCCACTTTGGTGGTTTTTGGAACAGACTAGCATTTTTGAAAGAATTCCAAACCTGAGCAAGAGACTGATGTGCATCAGCATCAAGTGCTGCCACAGTGGCAACTCCTTTCAAGACAGTAGCTGCCTTCTCCCATATAGGCGTTAGAGCTTGACAGTGGCCACACCATGGCGCAAAGAACTCGACCAGGACAACTCCATTGGAATTCAGAACCTGCCATGGTTAGAACAGATTCTTCATATAGAGTCTGAGGATTGCTAGGCTCATACTGATTTAAAACTTTAGGCAAGTACTACTATAAGACATAGCCTAGATTAATGGTATTGGAAGTATTATAAAGGAATTATGCAATTATGATGGAATTTTACACACAGAAAGAAGAAATACAAAAAGAAACTATGTGCATTAGCATTACATATCCCAACCACGTGCCCCTGTGATCACTTAATGATGGACCATTGGCTCGAGTAAGTTGGGAATTATGGTATTAAATTCTTCAAGCAATATACAGGACAACACTAGAATTTAATTAGTATGGCAAACAAAGAAATTGCCTCAAAACATAAGTCAAAATGCCTGTTTTGGGACAGAGCGTGTTTGCTTACGGTAGAACTTGTTTAGCAACAGAATAAAAACTTGTTACAAATGCATAATGCAACGTGATTCAAATTCTTGTTAGTCTATCATTGGCGGTTCAGTAACCTACTTGATTGAGGCAATGATCAGATGGGAGAAAAATTAAAATAAAAAATAATAATAAAAATAAAATGCACGCCAATATGAATACTGAAGATACATGTAAACACAAAATTGACCTTAAATGATCACAATTTCAAAAAAAGATGGTGATGTTAAAAGCTCGTGCAGAACTAATGGGAGAAGCCATGTAGTGCGGAGAGCATACGAGTTCAAAAACAGACAGACAGTCATTAAAAGGAAGCGCTATGTGTTATTTCCAATAAACACTGACAATTATATGAGTACCACATCACTCATATAGAGTCCAAATTAACAAATCCTATTCTTTCTCGAATGACTTCGGGATCGAATTATATTACTACTGTAACTTAGCAACACTTTCTTTCTAAAACCGAAATAACACTGATCCTAACATGTTTCTGGCCACTAGTACTAAGCACCAGTGATAACAACAAACGAAGAGGACAACGACAACTCTCATAGGATAATCTAAGTGTTCGAATCAGATCTAAAGAACTAGAATTTCTTGATCACATTTCACTGAATCAAAGCACGCTCACTTAAGCGATCACAATGATAAATTTTTCGAGATCAGATTATCACAATTGTAGTTTTCGGAAGAAACGGGATCGTACTCTCCTATTCTCATGCAAAATTAGCGAGGATCGAGCACTAATAAAAAGGTAGAACAACAAAAATAAATAAATAAAAATAAAAGAAAGAAAATTTACCTTCGACTTGAAGTTGGAAGGGTTTAGCTGAATCACTGGTGAGGATGGTCCATATAGCGCGTCACAAAGATTGAATTTGAATGCACAGAAGCATAAGACTAAAATTGGTAGAGCTATGGGCAATGCTATCTTCGTTCTCATTCTCTCTCTATCTCTCTCACGCTCGCTCCCTGTCTGTGAGTTGAATTCAGAGCAGAAAGCTCTCGAGGCATAGAAGGAGAAAAACCCCTCTCTCCCTCTGTCTGGGTCTCTACGTGTGCGAACCAATAAGAGACTTACACGTCAGGTATAAAATTACTTATTCGCCATTAATGGCTACGTGGAGTTTTTGTCCTTCGTCTCTGGTTCGGACACGCGTAAAGGCCAAGTATTTATTGGGCAAAAGGACTAGTATTACCAGGTCCAACGAATCAAAGTCAGCCGCGTGTTTCCTCGGCTTCATCAGCGAGTAAGATAAGGCTACTTGTTGCACGTGGCATTTGTTATTGGCTCCGCATTCGGAGACCCCATACCTATGGTTACGTTCTCTCTCTCTCTTAAAAAAAAATATATTTCTGGTCGCCTTGCGTTTTCCTTTTCTCTTTTTCCAGGCCAATTATGATACCAATGAATTGTTCTTTTGTGAAACAAGAAAACGAAAACAAATGCAGTGTTGGGGGAACAGCCTATCGATCATGAAAATTGAAGAAATGTCTGAAAGACAAGGAAGCTGTTAACTAGCTAGAGCTTCCATCCTTATACCTTTTAAGCTGATGGAACAAGTAAAATGAAGCAAATTTCATGACATCTTCAACCTAAACAACGGAACAAAGAATGAATCACACACACCAATATATATGCTGAAAACAGGATGGGTCACGGCTATATTGCTTTTGAATCTTCTTTGATAGAATTCAGAAGAAGATGAAGAAAACAGGATTCTTCAGTTTACAGAGGATAGGTCACGGCTATACTGCTTTAGATATTCAAGATGCATGTCTTTCTAACAAAGTGGTGCATGCGTAACCGTTTCCAAGCTAAGGCTGCAAAAGCCTCTCCAAAAAGCAAGAAAAAGACGAGGCTAATGAGCCCTCTCATTCATTAGGTATGAAACAACAAAGCGAAAGCAAGCTTCACGTACGAAACAAGCAAGCCTCCACAAAACGTCCAGATATATTCCATCTGATCATGCCAACAGTCCTTAGCTCCCCAATCTGTTCCGAGTATATAAATAGAGAGCCCTAGCCAAACTGATCTATGAGAAACTTGAGGCGAGAGGTAAAGATCTCGATCATAAGTATATGGGAAACTAAGCAGAGAAGAAAACCCTATGAGGATGGAGAGGCTCACGATCATCAAATACTTTCGGAAGTTGAAGAAGAAACTCCTACGGCTTTCTAGAAGCGGCACTAATATTCACGAAAATTCATCTTCATCTCCATCTCCATGCGCGGTTCACTGTGAGGAGCTCTTCTTGAAACCAGAGGGTAGAAATGGCTACTGCTCCTACGAGGATGACCTGGCCGATCCCATTGTCTTGGGCTATATTGTAGCCCAGAATCACTTCAGTTTCAGGCCGAACATTATTTATATTTAAGAGTTGGAGAGGGACCAGTTGATCTCGCTGGTGCATCTCCTTCCGACCTTCGACTCCTCCTAAGTTAGAGGAAAAGAGAATGCTTAGCAGTTTTTCTGTTTCTTTGTTAAAGCATCATCTCCAGCAGCCAACACAGCATCACAGTCGGCGACACAATCATCATCTACTCATACAGATACAGCTGGTGTCACATAAACTACACAATTTTTCAAAATATGCTCTTGACATTGTATTTGTATAATTTTTCTGGTCCTTTAGATGCTTGTCTTTACTCTGTACAAGAATTGCATAAATATGCACTGTTCCATTCACAATTGTATGCATGAAAAACAGAACGAAGAATAGTACCATGGAGAAACCTATTCTATAGCCTTTCTATTATCCTTTTAACTTCCTATATATGCCTGTTTGTTAACATCTTTTTCTATAGTATTGTCGGCTACCTATGAAAAGAATATATAGAAACCCCATTGACGATCTTTCTTTGTATCGACTTCTTGTTTCTTGCCTAAAACAATAGTTTTGTATTCACTTCCATAAACAATTTGCAATTATTTTGAATATTTTGTATATGGGTGCATTTGAAACATGTTTATACCATTTTATTTTAATTGGTTGCAGAAAATATGTTGTTGTTGGATGTCTAACGTATTTCTCAAGTACCTAATCACCAAGGTGTCCAGATCTTTGCGGAAAGAAAAGCTTTGGAGTTTCTCTTTCTAGAATTTTTGTAGATAAGGAGGAGAATGTCATATCATAACTTAAGCAAATGGAGACCAGTGGCGTGACTAATGAGTTGGCAAATGGAAAGGAACGTGACAAGACTGAAGTTAAGGAGAATAGATTTAAGGCTAAAACAGGGGTAAGTGAGAATATATAAAGAAGGGGCACAAACTGAGGCAAACGGAAAAGAAGGCAAAAGACAAGCATTTTTCCATTCATAGACTTTCTGTTGTAATTTTCCTTACATACTAATTGACAATAGCACAAATTTGTACACCATTTCCAATCTCTATATACAGTGAAAAAAAGTCATTTCAAAGCCACTTTGATCTTATTTCCTTTCAATAATTACAGAGGGGGGGAACATGTTTGTCAAAACCAAAGACTAAACACAACGTAAGTTATTGTTAAAGAAAAGATTTCAGGTAGGCTACAGGTAAATTTCTGGGAAACGGATATGCTCTTAATTTTGCATTCCCTACATCAATCCTTCAAGCAAACTGATGTTGACAACCAACTATGTTCACAAAATTACTCATCGGATAGGTGAATAAGAGGTAATTGTAGAGCAGAAAAATGATCTTGACAACAGAGCATGCCTCTTCGGTGGAAAGAAAAGAGCAAATTTGGGTAAGGCTATTCAATATCTGCTTCCCAATACCAATGTGAGTCGAGCATATTGACGCTAGATTTTTTCCGTATCATCATTGGTGCCTAAAGAAAGCCATGAGAGGGTCATACACAACTTGCTTAGCATTTTCTCCCATAACATAGTCTGCATGCGCATATTCCTCTCTGTACTGAACTACAAGCTTATTTCTATCGTGATCTTTGAGGCTGTCCAGCAAGAGAGTCGCATCTTTTACATCAGAAAGAGCATCGGCCCCACCATAGCTGAGGAAGAGAGGAAGGTTTTTTGGAATGGTAGTCAAGTTGTACAACGGAGGAGTGGGCTGCCCGTAGTGTTTCCGGTTCTCATCCGCGTCATTGTAGTCGTACTTAGCAATATTGCCTTCTCTAATCACTGCCAACAAAACCCGACTCGGTTCAGAGACCGTATTCTGAACCTAAGTTCTATATTTGAAGGGAATTACATAACTTGGTCTGTTCAGCCAATCGTGCTTTATATAGGACTATAGGAGTACTTACTCTGAGCCAGGTGGATCATGTTCTTTGTAGCTGTAGACTGAGGCTCGTGATCGAGAAATACATCTACTATGGAAGAGTTTAAGCAGCAGTTCTGGCCTATATACACAAAAGATGTTTCAAGCAACTCGGAGAAATTTTACCTTTCGAGATAAGAGTGCGAATTACCACACTAAAACGTTTCCTACCAGTGAAAGAGGTTAACAAGTTGATGCAGTCAACACCTGGCTTGTTGCAGATGTCCTTTAGAAGTTTAATTACAGGCCCCCTGTTCGATTAGGGAAAGAAATAAGCTGTCATAAGTTCTTTTTCATCAAATGGTTAATTTCTTGGAAAGATTGGACAAAGTCCATGCCAAATGAAACAAACTGAATGTCTTGAACAAATGTAAAAGCCAGTTTTTGTTTTTTAAAATAGAGAAAAGAGAACGCCTGTTTGTCCAGGTCTCCTTGCAACAATTACAGTCAATGAAGTTGGAGACCAGGATTGGAATTGAATGTCAACATAATGAGAGGTTCAATCATGATAACAAAATTCTGAAATTTGCATGTGAAAACAGCAGTGAAATTCCTCTGCTTCTGCATCAGAGCAAAAGAGGAGGTTAGAATTTGTGTTCTCTTGCTTACCCTCTTGGATCAAATTCATCAACACCCAACCAGTATATTGCCTGTTATAAGAAAACAGATAGATGGTCAAAGAATTCGACTCAATTGCTTAGTCTAAACAAGACAGCATTAGAAGTTACCTCCCCAATGAAGTTGTCAGCAGCATATCTTGCAAGCGGTGAGGCCATCTGACCCACAAAAGCAACTGGGCTAAGTAAGGCAGCTGATCTCAACATTTTCAACAGCAGGTGCTTCGAAAGGGCAGCCATTGCAATCAACGTTCCCTGCGAAAGATAATCTCAAAAAGTGAGTACCTTGCTGGTAGGTTAAAGGATCAAGGACAAAATGTAGAAAGCAGAATGCACGAAACTGACAAGTGAATGCCCGACATAATGCAGTTTCTGTTCTGCTTGATCATGCACATACTGGAATGTAGCTGGAAGATCATAAGCCACCAATTCATCCCATGACCAATTCCAATAAGCCTGAAGAACATATCAGAGTCATTTAGGGAGAATTTAAAATGCCATTCTATAGAGATCACATGCAGCAGAGAGAAAACAAAAAAAAAACCGCGTTATTGCGACTGAGTGACGCATGCCCACGGCTATATTTGGTTCCACGGGTGTTAGCAAGCCACACATTAAACCCATTATCGGCCAAGAGGAAAGCCAGAGATTGGTCCGGAGGCAATAGCAGCCATGTTATCCCATCCTGCCACAACACCATAACTTAGTTATACAAAAATGAAAGTATTCGATGTATCACTCTTGTCAGAAAACTGATCATTCTGGAAAAATTACAGACCATCAAGAGGCCATGTTGTAACAAAACTGGCGGCCTGTTTCCTCGAGTCTTTCCTGACCGCCCTTCTGGAATCCTCTGCATACTAAGAATATAACCGTCCTGTGTCATCACCTGAAACCGATGAAGGACCTCCATTACAACATATCAATCAGTAGTTACAATATACCTCGTACCTGGTAGACTGGAAACTTAAAATATTGAGGGCATTCTACCTTATGTTCTTCACAAGCATAGCCTCGAGTCTTCACCATCGATATACATATACCATCTCTGGGCACTGGTGCCACTGCAGAGATACCGTAATGACCTTTGACTGAAAGTAACTTTGTTCTAGCACCTACAGCTGACCCACAAAACAGAATAACTAGTATTATTGACGTCAGATTGTCGGCCATCTTCATATGCTTTGATTCCTGGCGCAACAGCCTTCCAGGTCATGGCATTTTTTATAGTTGCAGAGAACCAGATAAAAACAGAACTTAGACTTCACATGACGAGCTTTGATACCTCCTTTGTCAACAGATTGCCCTAGTGGTTTGAACAACGCATCTCTGTGGGCCTCTATTTTCATGAAACCAATTAAATTACAGTTAAATATACTTTGCACTCTCCAATCTGAGAGTTTTTACACTTTGCACTCCAATCTAAACACTGCCGACTATTGATTTCAAACACTTGGCACTCTCCCTAAAAAAATAATAATAATAATAAATTACAATTTTACCCTCGTAGAGGAACCAACCATTGTTAAAGGTCTCGAATCTCTTCCTTCAACGAAGGTAGTAAACATGCTGTATGCAGCATTACAAGTTAGCTTAACCTATTCTTTACAACTCAGCATTGTCCGAGCAACCTAGCTCTTAAAAAAACATGATATACACCAAATAGTCACTAATCACAATATCACATCATCGGATCTCATTGCCAAATATTCCTTGTCTCTCTCCTATTGTAGACTCTAGAAAAAAACTTCATTAAGTCACCCAAAAAACCATCTCATGCACCTTTCCATACAGAGGTTCTCTCCATAGAACCAGCCAAAAGATTACAAGCAGAAAAACCAAAGAACATAACCTTGTGAATACGTTTTGAGTACTCCACACATTAAAAGCAAAAAAGCGAAGGAAGTAAGAAGAAGAAACTCAGAAACTTTATTTCCATCATTCTGACAAATTTCGGTACAAGAATAAACCTAAAGGGGTATAAGATTGTCTTTGACATCTATTTTCCACTAGGACATTTTCCACTAGGACTTATAAGCAAACACTGAAAGCATGGCTTTCTTTTAATATTCTATGAATGACTAGTTACTCCTGGATTTTGAGCGGTTGAAGCACCCTCAACCATCTTTGCAGGAGTTTTGGCAGCACTGTCTGGCACTTTGGATCTTGTTATTCGTCTTCTGAGCGAATGGAATTGCCACCCTCTAGGTTTTAGCCGGCCAAACAGTTGCCACCCTCTAGTTTCTATCTGTCCAAGCAACTTCATCTGCTCCTTTCTGAACTGCCTATTTGCATACCACTTTCCACCTCGCCAACCCAAGCCAAACCTGCAGTTCAGAAAAAGGATTCAAACATACAAAAAATTAATAAAGCCTCAACACTGTCTGAGTTCCTTTCCAGTCTGAGAGGAATCAAATAACGAAAAACACTATTGAAAACTAAAACAGCATGTCGCTTAAAAGTCTGGCAATAATGTTTTCTCATAACCAACCGTGAACTCTTTCATTCTTTCAGATAAATGGTACTTTCCTAAATTTTTAAGGTTCCATTTTCAATAAAATTTGACATATCAAACAAGTAATGGAACAGGAACCCGAAAAACCAACTTGGAAATCTCCCATGGAGAGATGGGGAAAAGAAGTATGATATGACCCACTTGCACAGATTCTTTTGTTTGAAAAATGACAATTTGCACCCGAAACTATCATTTATAATGTCTCCTCCAAACTACCAACTTCTTCACACAGCTTCAAACTACCTGGCATTTGCAATGTGTACCATCTGTCAGGATATGCCGTCGAAGTTATCCACATGGCCCATTTTCAATCTATGTAAACCTTGAGCCCTTCATCAATGGTGCACATTGGGAACTTCTGATAATTTAAGGTTGTAATTTGATCAATTTGTTAGTTCAGAAGGGGACATTGCAAAAAGCACAACAGTTTGTAGCACAAAGTGTAATTCTCTTTTGAAATAAACAAATTAACTCAACAAATCACTCCTAGTTGATATCAGCAAAATAATATTCTTTTCAGCCACCAGTCTCTATCTAAAGTCACATCTTTAACTGAAGATTTGCCTGTCATGTCCAGATTCACATCTCATCCCCTCTGGCATTCCTCCCATCCATAATTGCCTTCTATGTTTACCATGTGCAGTTATACATGGCTATTGCCAATGCCAAACCGCTCAACATGACTTTCCCTCTCCGTCTTCATTTAATGATGGTTTTTGCAACAATGATATAACCACTTTTCCTTTTTAAAAATTTGTCAGTTCCTCAGCCACTACCTTTACTTAGGGCATCCTCAGTTTGTCAACATGTCGTTCACAACATCTTATATCAACTTTTGCTGGTCTCACAAATCATTTCTCGTTATCAACTTCCTCACAGAACGATATCATGTCTACTTCCTCCGGCAGTCAAAATGATACGCATAGCCACAGAACATTTTTGACTATAATAAGGGACCATAGCTTGTGGCTACACTTCATAGAACAGAATCAACAGAGATCTTATATAACAGTCTCTTCAATGTGCTCTATCTTAGAACTGGTGCACCAACGCATCCTGTAAGCAGGTCTTCGATATATAATCATAATCAGATGATAATATCGACAAAAGAACAACCGTTTTTGCACACATTTCATCTCCCAGGGCATAAATCATTCCTTGAAAAGCAAGTGAGTCCAACCAAAAACCATGAAATTTATAGGTGGGGCAATGTGTTTTTTTTTCCTTTTACATTGAGCCACCTATGGATTCACATTGCTTAGGAAACTTATATTTTACCATACTATTTCCTTTATTCCTTTATTCTAGCATCAGCAAGACTTAAAACACAAAAAAAATAGTAAGTAATCTATGTATAGATCAACTTTGTATTCCAAATATGCAAGTGGTACTGCTTATTGTTTAACGTGTAGAAACAAACCCAATAATCAAAGTGGTTCCAGCAGTGGCGAAACAGGCAGGAGCACTGACACTTCCTGAACCAGCAATTTTTCTAAGTTCTGAATGCTCAAGTTCAAAATTGCTGCTCATCTGCCATCAAACGAGAACAAGCACTTTCAGATCTGACAAACAACACAATAAAAAGGGAGGGGAAACAGAACTAATTTAAATGGTTTTCTAAATCCCTGCAATTAAAGCAATTCCAACTTGCAATAATGGCAATCCAGAAAAGGGAGAAGAGAACATTTTCATAATATGCATATGACAAGTCACACCATCCATTTGCTTTCATTTATCGCTCAAAGAAGTGAAAAGAACTACACAACATGTAGTGCTCTGCCAATCATGCCCCATGCTACCATAGCTTGTAGAGGATCAAATTCATAGAAACCTTTATCTTGTTTTCTCCATAAGCAGCAAAGGGCAACATTATGAGTCAATAAATATACATTGTTATGCAACAAGTACTTACAGCTTTTTCAATTGTTTCAAGCCTTTGATCAACTTTCTTTTCATGCAAGTGGCGTAAAGAATATCCTGCACCATCACACAGTGCTATGAATTAGACATTTGTCTGAAGACGTGGTCAATGTCATTGGCATGAAGTTTTGCATCTGGACGCTAGCGCATGTAGACATGTGTTCCCATGATACCAGGGATTAAGTCAATTTTTCCTTTTTCTTTTTTTCTTCTGAGTTGATCGATTCTTTGTTCCGCACAGTTGAGCAATCATCCACCGAATTGACACAAGATATGGGAAAGTTATCACCTTGGACTCAATTGACATACTGAGAAGGAAGAGCATTGTATGAGCATATTATTCATTTGTCTAACTGAGAATAACCGACTCTTTGTTGACTTGGTAAATTGCTTTTAATCTCACCCATGTGGAAGAAGGGTCAAAAAGGTTCTAAGGATTAGACCATGAATCCATCTCATCCAACAGCCCTAAGTCAGAATATCAAATGTCAACAGAAATAGTCTGACTTTGGTACACATGCCTTGAGAAGATGTGGCGGTGAACGAAATATGGAAGAGTCACCAGGATTGCACAAGTGCAGAACATAGATCAGGGTTATAGCACGTAGTTTTGTTTTCCTTTTGATGAAGCTTTTTACCATGTTGAATAACATATTTTTACCTCACCAACCCAAATGCTTGAGTACCCTAATGCAGAATATAAACAATATCATTGAACAATAACAGTAAAATAAATAAAAGAAAGCATGGTTTGGACTTCAAATCTTAATTTGGATCCACTCACTCCTGCATTGATGCATTTGAGGAAGACCCATATAATTTCACAAAACTTTGATTTTGCCTAGTTTTGCCGGATTCATTGGATGATGGAGGGATGCTTTTTCCACCAATACTAGAACAGGAGACTAATTTTTCGACTATTGCTAAATCAATGTACAGAAAAAACAGACAAATTGCTTAGGGAAAAAAAAAAAAAAACAGACATTATTATTGTAAGCAAAATCCATATCAGTGGCCCTAAATTTTGTTGCTGGAGTTTAAGAAATCACCAATAAAAACCCTAAAATAAAAAGGAAGACAACTGAAAAGCAAATAAACATGAAGTCGAGCATTACTCACCAATCCACGCCGTAGCAACTGATGCTATAGAAGTTCCAATTGTAAATACAACCTTATGCCTCTCAAATGTGTCCTGAACCATTAAAATCCAACCGGGAAAGAGATAGAGTTCAAACCGACAAAATAAGGACGGAGAAACCCACACAAAAACCCTAGAAGATAATGATCAAAAGAAAACAATCATAAATCAAACAAAAGCCATAAAAAATAACTATACCCGTGAACTCAAACTCAGTGTAGAATCCAGAAAATGAAATAATAGAGTACCTTGGTTGAAAAAAAGGCGTCCTGCGCAGCAGCCCATGAATTCGAAGCCTTCCTTTTCAACTGAGGCACTACCCCTAGAGTACCGAAAATTGAGATTACTGACCTTCTTGATCGATGCATATTCCTATCAAGACCCACTTGGGTCGTGATCGGAAAAAATTTTCCGGGTTCAAGCTAAATATTCTGGGGAAGCAAACTCCAACATTCTGAGAGGGAAGAAGCTTCCATTGGATGATTAAGGTGTTAATAACTTGGCAAATTGGCAAAACTAGTGAACGATTTTTGACCGTCCACCACAAAGTTGTGGAAGAGACAACTAGCTTGGGCCTCACGGCTCACGCTGCCTTTCTTATAGTTTGGACCTCAAGACTTGTTGGGCTCAATCAACGGTTAATGGTGGGCTGACTTATCGCGAGGTTAAACTTTAGCTGAAAGAGATGAAAGTCTCCTAGGCCCAAATTCCTCGATTTGCCGACAAACAGTTCGAAGACATAGGGCTGTGCATGGACGGTACCTGTGGCAGTTCTTATCCCCACCGAAACAGACATCATTCATGCTGGTGTCCCCCAAACGGGTGAAAACACCGATCCCGTTTGGGTTGGTAACCAGTGCCGACAAGTACCGGTGTTAGTGGTGCTAATGGACAGTTACCGGTGTGTGTGAGTGATTGTGTGAGGTTTGAGGAGGGATCGGGACTGGGGATGACGGGAAGGGAGGGAAAAAAACCTATTTTAAAAATAAATTAAAAAATCACCTTTAAACGAAAAACAAATAAATAAATAAAACTCGATTTCTTTTTGATTTTGTGAAGCTCCGGAAGGTAGCAAATGAAGAAAAAGGCCGAAGGGGAAAAAGGTGTAGCTTTATCCTTCTTAAGGCTGATCTTAATGCGACTACCAGAGCCAGTTAGATTTAAGATTGGAATCTACTAAAGGATGCAACAAGATCGGACTAGAGTTTATAAAGTTTAATATAAGAGAAGTTTATTGTATGGTGAGGGAGAGAAATGTCTCCACGACCATATGTTTTATTCATCTAATTAAATAGAATACGAATAGATAAAGATGGGGGAAGTATATTCCTCTGCGTTTCCTAAATGAGGCACTTTTGGCCATTACCAAAAGCAACACAAAGAAAGCTAATTTGCCATGATAATTGTTTGAGAACGAATCACCGCGTATTTACATGTAACAGAACAAGATATGTGACTCTGGCTATGTTCCTTCAGATATGACGCAGTTTTATCCTTGTCCCTTACTGTTCTGATTGACAAACGTAAGCGAAAATCTTTGATTCCAGAAGTACCACCGGCTTAGAAGTGTGGTGTGAAGAATTTACAAATTACCTCTGAAGTTTGTGAGACTGTTGTTCCCACCATTTGGAGCCAAATACATGTCATATTTTCTTCTTATCATCCTCCACAGAACAAAATGATTGAATAATCGGCAACCCATGTAACAGAACAGAGGAGCAGCCAGCAATGTTTCAGTCTGGATGAACATCATATAGTGAAGAGCATGTTACGAACATGCTTATGAATCAAAGACAACTCCGACAATTATAATCATAAGCCAGAAGGGAAAAATGTCACTTGAATGCTCCTTGGGTTCCACAGGAAATAAGCAAAAAGGCCAATGATCACGGCCATGGAAAATGGACATGGTTAGGAGAATCCAAGGAACTTTGGCAATGCAAAACCAAAAGAAGTAAAAGACACGATAGACCTATAAAGCAATGATGGAAGACATATTCCTTTTCTTCTTCCAGGGGGTTAGGGTTGTAACTGATAACCCACATGCATTTGCCATTCAGCACATGGATTTTCTCCTATTAGGGTAGACTGACACAAGCAAACAAGGGATTAGTCCCCCGGGGAAGCTAGGGAAGAGTGCAGTGGTGCAGTGCCTCGGACTCTGGGGGGATATTATGCCCAGCCAGATGCGTACAAGAACCTGCATCACATGTGCAATAAATGGTTCTTATCAAAAACCCTATCAACAGCTATACCCTTAAAAGATCATCCTCAACCTCCGCCTTCTCTTCTTCCATCGGCCATTGCCCATACCCAAAAGTTAATTCTCCCATTATACCCATCTCCTAAACAGAAGAACCTACGCACCAACCCCAATTCCGAAGTCCCTAATTAATCCCAAAGCACCATAGAGCTGTTTTGCTAATGACAAATCACAAAATAAACTGGAACAAAAAATAGCAGAAACTGCAATCATTATATCTAATCGGAAATTTTTGTACACGAAAAAGGTGATGGAAATTGGGTCGAGAGAGACAAACTCCTAGATCCCACATCGATTGCTTCGCAATAGGATCTAACTATCTTCAACAATACAGAGACAAGGATGGTTGAAGCCCATGAAAGTTGAAGAAACGCCCAGATCGCATAGCAACCCCAAATACAACTATTCGTACACGATAATCTAATACAGAGATGGATTGTGGAAATAAGAAGAGAAACAAAAAGAGAAAACAAAAATCCAATTACCGATTTTATCGATTTTCCACCGCGAAAATAAGATAGTAAAACAGAAAGAAATGGAAGAAAAAAAAAAGGTGACCACTAGATCCGCGACCCATCGTAGCGTCATTACAGACATAAAGCGGTGGTTGGGAAATCGTCGTCAACGCTTCGGCCGAAATCTTCAGCGTCCATCGGAGGGGGGAGGTTCAGATCGAAAGCTAGGGTCCGGCGGAAAGAAGACGTGAGGACACAGTCGTCTTCGTTGTCGTCGACGACCGAGGACGACGAGTCGCAGTCGCTGCGGCAATCCTCAGGTGCGACCGGGAGCACGGGAGGCGGCGGGACGGTCTTCACCCTCGGGACGACCACCCTGGGCCCACTGAAGGACTCGACCGTGCTGCTCATGCTGCTCGTCGTCGGCCTCGCGGGGGGTTGAATCGGATTATTAAACTTACCCGAAACAGCCGAAAACCTTCCCTCGTCCCGGACCGGAAGTTGGGTGAGTTGTGGAGAGGTTAGCGGGAAATTGATCTTGGCCTTCGGACCACGGAGCGACAAGGCCGCAGCGTCGTAGGCCCGGGCGGCATCCTCTGCCGAGTCAAAGGTACCGAGCCAGACCCGAGTTTTCTTCCACGGATCTCTGATCTCAGCGGCGAAACGGCCCCAAGGTCGCTTCCGAACGCCTCTGAATTTAATCTCTTTGATTGTGCTCTTGTATTGGGCGCTCGCATTAGGTTCGTGACAGAATGCTTTAGCTGGTGCTGTAGCTGGATCTGCGGTTCTTCCACGCCGCATCGGGGAAAGCCGAAAGCGCGTCGGAGTTGTAGATGAAAGGGATACTTGGAGATGGTAGGTGGGTTGAAGAGAAATGGAACTTTCAATTAATATGCTACCACACCACCTTCTCCAGACGCTGATCAGAGGCTGTTCTTCATCTCTGCCACAATTTTCTTTTTCTCTCTCCCAATTCTTTGAGTCTCTCTCTCTCTCTCTCGTTCTCTCTCTCCGGAATAAGGGATCCGGGGCTTCGTTGCTTGGATCGATTTTGCCTTCTTTATTCGGAAGCTTGTACTAAATTGGGGCGGTGTAAAAAGACTGTACCACCCATTCGTTGCTTACTTTTCAACTATGAGAGGGGGGTAACGTGGAACTTTGCGATGCGTTGCCCCTAATCACGATGGAGCCTTTTCTTTTTTTGTTTTTACTTTATTTGGCAGGACGCCAATCCGGAAATTCGGTGTAAGACACGAAACGAGTCATAAAGGTACGAGTGGCGTTCAACAAGTGCATGGAAATTCAAAATTAAAGGTAAAACTAATTTTTATAGTTTTAGGTTGGGGTTTTTTTTTTCTATTACTACACACACACAAAATATATGCCAAAACGCATAAGCTCCTCGTGTGTTTTTTTATTCAAAATATTTTTAGAAAACAAAAAAAAAAGGGTATTTTTGTGGATCATGGAGAATATCCCTAGAGAAATGATGTAGACCTTTTGTGGGTATTTTGACACTATCATAGATCAAAACGGGGTCTTCATGACATTCTTTAATTTTCCGCCAATGAACAGTGCAGCAATCATACTGAGCACTTTACCGGAATATGCAAATAGTTTTAGTGGACATCAATTCTAAATACTAAATTATTTATTTTTTAACATACTAATATTGAATATGGTAAGACGAACTTAGTTCTAAATTTTTAATTTACAATTCGTATAATTTATATTGGCAGACAACTTTTGTGAATTATGCTTGAGATGGTCAAAATTGGAACTAGCTCGTGGCAAATCTAACCTAAAAGTCTTGGATTGTCTCTGTCTATAGCCAGACCAGTGACGAAACTGCACTCTCGTAAAGCAAAATACAGAAAATGAGTGCCTATTGGATGGAAGAAGCGTCTCAAATGAGGAGAGAACTATTTCTTCGCTGAAACGGTAACAATTAAAACGAAAAAAAAAAAAAAGTAAAAACAAGAAGCAAGGAAATTAGAAAGAAATAATCTGACACAGATAAACTAGAAAGAAATATTCTCAATTTTTTTTTATTTATCCTCTGAGCATTTTTAATTAGAATCTAGAAAGATATATCTCAACCGACTGTTCATTACGTGGTATGGACTTCCATATTCCTACATTGGAGACCCGAAAGTCAGAAGGATAAAAGCGTCATTCAGCGAAGAGGCACAGACCACTGGGCAATGGCATTGGCTCACCACCGTAATGGACATTGGGTCCCACGGGGACCATCACGTTAGCCATTCTCGAGACCTTCCCCACTGACAACACCACAGCCCTAATTGCCTCACCTACAGCCAGCCACTGCCTTACTTTTATATATTTTAAATCGAAAGGGCTAAATACCACTTTGCCCGGTGGCTCTTGCGAAGTCCTCCCCTCCCTTCCCAGATCCTCACCAGCACCGAGCCCACTCAGCCCCCCCCCCCCCGAGTCCCTGACTCACCCGCGCTGCAGTAAAAACCAGTTAAGTCCTGAGCGGTGCAGTCAGTAATTATGGGGTACGTACGTGAAAACCCTGTACCCAAAATGTGCACCTAATCATGTGCTTCTTGTACCATACTTTACATCACCTCCCCCGGCACCAAAAATTATGAATCATTTTCATTCCCCCACGCTCTCGAACATTCGGTCCGGGTTTCAATCTAATCACCACTGTCCAGAAAAGTAAAATTTATTGGTGACGTGGCATAATCTTAACGATTCTTATTCGAACCTGTAAAAAACGCGGATAAAAATGAATTTTGCATTTTGACTCTATAATTTGGTAGTCAAAAGTAAAGTTTTCTTCTTTTTTTTCAAGTATTTCCGAAACTCTTAAAGGGCAATTCTCGCGGCTCCCGTAGACTTTAATTTATTTTAATGGGGGGCTTTATAAAATCCCGTAATGGCTTCTTTTGGGAGGATTTGTTGACCTTTTGACTATATGAAAAAGAAAGGTAACCATGCCCGAGAAAGCAAGGTGCTCGTGGCCTCTACGACTATAGGGTCCGTCCCTTTCCTTTTGGGATTTATCTAATGAGATCTATCCCCCACCAATGAAATTCCCAATTAGGGATAATGATAATACTAGCTGATTTTTTTTTTCTTTTTCAAAACGTTTTATGGAATGTGTTATATAATATTTTATCCGGCAAATGTGTTTAATTATGAGTTGTGCCAAACTTTGCTTTCCCTAAAACTGGTCAATTCCTCTCTCTCCCTATCTCTATGTAACATGGGTGACTGTGTGGAACAAAAAGTCAACTAACCAAGATACACGTGGATATATTTTGTAATTTTTAGGAATTATAATTACATTTACCACTTAAATAATTAGGTTCGAGCATTTTCTCAATTCCTGCTCATAAGTAGACTTAAGAGTCTTAACCTATAAGCCAAAGTAGTGCTGCTTGTTATCCCTGGAAGTTATAATAATTATATTTTTTAAAAAAATAATTACACTATGTACTTTCTAATTATACATATCTTTATATTTTACATTTTAAATTATTATTTTTCTTAATTTATACCTATTAATTATTTATTTTATTAGACACTTGTATTATTTATTAAAATTTTCCTACGATTATCCCCTTATAAAAATCTCACTGTCACGAAATTATGAAGATAAAATTATCATTTTATGCATTAAAAAATTAATTTCAATTAAATTGATGATTTTTTATTATAAAATAATGTAAAATATCTCGTATTAGTAATTGGTACTTGGTAGGGATATCGTGGCAAAAATACTAATTTGCTCTACAAATATCTTCATAAATAAATGGTACAAAAAATATTTACCTTCTTTTTTAAGTTAAGAGTATAAAGGGTGCATTTGTTTACTAAAATTTTGAGAATAATTTTGAGAAATATTTTCAAAATTTTTATTTTAAATTTTGATTGAAGTTTATTGGAGTTTGTAAAAATGTGAAGTATATGTATAAAATATGAAGTTTATTGGGTTTGTGAAATGTGTTTGGTGTGGTAGAAATTTTAAGCTCCCAAAAAATTAGACAAACGAACGCTCCCAAAAGCAGCTAAAATATTATACTTTTTCCTTTTTCTCTCACCCATCTCCCTCACTTGGGTCTTCGGGTGATTCTAAACTTAAGTTATCCTAATCCTACACTGAGATTTTGGAAATGTTATATAAAAAAATTAAGGTAAGTTAGAATTTTATTGGACTTTTTTAGAGAAATAGTGAAATAAAAAATAAAAAATTTTGGGATTGATTAAAAAGGGACGAAAAAGTTATTTGAGTTAATTCTTTATATTGATTGCATTAAAAAAAAAGATAAAAAGAGATTATTTTAAATTATTTGATTAATATTTTTTTTATCAAAATTTTGAATTAATTATGTTGTCAATGAAATGGGAAGAAATTTTGGGCAAAATTTTAGATTGCAATCCTAATTAGGTCCCACAATCAAAGCACGTCATCCACCTGTCACGCAGAAGGATCACACTGATCGAGGGCAATAGTCAACCGGGACCATCGGATTACCCGGTGAAAGCAACTCACCGGCTGGGACTAAAAGCGACGATCCTCATGCATTCCCACGAAAATAAAACACGTTTTTCCCACAAACATAAAAAGGGCTAAAACACGAGGCGGCCAGGGACCCACATGCAACTCACACCTGTCCAAAATTTTATTGCGTATGCGTCCCTCCACACAATTGGAAATTGCTAAATTGGTTCAATTTTTTAAATATTTGCAGAAAAGGAAAAGAAATTAGTACCTTTTTGACTGGTCGGTGTTCTCCACCCCACCCCCCAGGCGTAATAGACCAGTGTGCGAGGCGGTACTACGGGCTTAGGGTGAACGGGCACTATTTGCTGGGACCCACGTAGGGACGTATCAGGTATTTTAAATCCTTGGTCCGTTTTACACACAGGCGGTGATGAGTGTTTGGACGATATCACTTAACATTGCCTTCGCAATCCGCCATCTAGTGCGGAAGGGGGCACGATGTCTACGTTATCCGTTAAAATTAAACTCATTAACCTATGTAATATTTAGAGTATTAGATAATGTAAATAACCATGTTAATTTATTATTAATTAACATATATAAATGATTGATTAGAATTTTCGATTTCAATTTCAGTATCGACAATAGATTTTAACTTATATCAGAACTAATAATTTTGAGAATTTCAAAATTTATATGAATACTTATCTTATATTTTATTTATTGTTAATTTATGATGAACAACAAAAAAAAATTAACCCAAATTTATTCTGGCTCAAAAAAGAGTTGGTCAAAAAAGTTCACATATAAAAACTAGAGGTGAAAACCGACCCCTTGGCTCGGTTTTCAACCCCTACCGTTGGGTTCGGTTGTTGAAAAACAAGGACCACCAACCGTGCTGAGGTATTTCTAGACCAGTTGGACTGATGTCAGTCAGCTTTGGTCGGTGTGAGCAAGGAATTAGGAGAGAAAAAAAAAAATCAAGAAAAACGAAAATGAAGAACAAACAAAACTCAAATCGCAAATCAACAACCACCAACAGTCACAAAAACTCGGAGCAACCTTCCACAATCAACCACCACCAACAACAAAATCGCAATCATTCACAACCGAGAGAGAAAGAGAGACAACAGCGACGATGACCATAGGGAGAAGGGAGGAAATCAATTAGAGAAAAAGAGGGTGCGTGTGAGGGAGAGAGGTAGACGACGTCGACGGGGGTGGTGCGGCGGCTAGGGTTTTTAGACTTTCACAAGGGGGTGCGGTGACTAGGGTCAAAATGTAAAGTGAAGGAAGGGGTGAGTTAGGGAGAAAAAACGTTATGTTTTTTTTTGGGGGGGGGGGGGGGGGGGGTGACGACGTCATCTCACCCCCCCACATACTAAAAAAAAGGTGTGCAAAATTACTACATACCCCTCGGTTCGGCCCTTTGGGCCCCCAGAATCGTGGGTCGAACTGAGGGGCATGATTATGAAGGAAAACAGGCCGACAAATGATTCAGGTTGCCTCAAAATCGGCCTGGGCCGGATTGGTTTTAGCCAAAATATATTTATGCTTAATAAAAAACTGAAATTTTCTAATTCCAGTTCTCCCAAATTTTGGCAAAATTAAAATTTGAATAATAATAGATATTATTATGTATCCGTTAAAATTAAACTCATTAACCTATGTAATATTTAGAGTATTAGATAATGTAAATAACCATGTTAATTTATTATTAATTAACATATATAAATGATTGATCAGAATTTTCGATTTCAATTTCAGTATCGACAATAGATTTTAACATATATCAGAACTAATAATTTTGTGAATTTCAAAATTTATATGAATATTCATCTTATATTTTATTTATTGTTAATTTATGATGAACAACAAAAAAAATTAACCCAAATTTATTCTGGCTCAAAAAAGAGTTGGTTAAAAAAGTCCACATATAAAAACTAGAGGTGAAAACCGACCCCTTGGCTCGGTTTTCAACCCCTACAGTCGGGTTCGGTTGCTGAAAAACAGGGACCACCAACCGTGCTGAGGTATTTCTAGACCAGTTGGACTGATGTCAGTCAGCTTTGGTCGGTGTGAGCAAGGAATTAGGAGAGAAAAAAAAATCAAGAAAAACGAAAATGAAGAACAAACAAAACTCAAATTGCAAATTAACAACCACCAACAGTCACAAAAACTCGGAGCAACCTTCCACAATCAACCACCACCAACAACAAAATCACAATCATTCACAACCGAGAGAGAAAGAGAGACAACAGCGGCGACGACCATAGGGAGAAGGGAGGAAATCAATTAGAGAAAAAGAGGGTGCGTGTGAGGGAGAGAGGTAGACGACGTCGACGGGGGTGGTGCAGCGGCTAGGATTTTTAGACTTTCACAAGGGAGTGTGGTGACTAGGGTCAAAATGTAAAGTGAAGGAAGGGGTGAGTTAGAGAGAAAAAACATTATGTTTTTTTTTTGGGGGGGGGGGGGGGGGGGGGGTGAGATGACCACATACTAAAAAAAAAGGGTGTGCAAAATTACTACATACACCTCGGTTCGGCCCTTTGGGCCCCCAGAATCGTGGCCCGAACTGAGGGGCACGATTATGAAGGAAAACAGGCCGACAACTGATTCAGGTTGCCTCAAAATCGGCCTGGGCCGGATTGGTTTCAGCCAAAATATATTTATGCTTAATGAAAAACTGAAATTTTCTAATTCCAGTTCTCCCAAATTTTGGTAAAATTAAAATTTGAATAATAATAGATATTAAGACCCGAATCGAAATAGACCATTCATTCCAATACCTACCCCTTAGTCTGAAATGTATGGAAGCAAATTTTGGATAAAATTCTTTCATTGAATTTTTTTTTGCTTTGCTGAGTATGACACATCTAGACCGTTCCTGAAGAGGCAAATTAAGGTGAGATCCTAACCCAACAGAAATACCAACCAGCTGGTATTTTCCAGGCAGCCTGTTTTGCCGTGTGAGCGTCCAATTCCCTGGACCCACGGCGACGGGGACACCTGGCACCGCCTGAGAGCCACGTCTTATTCGATAAATTTCAGGATATTGGCGTAATCAACCATCCACTTTCAACCACAGAGCCTTTGTTCTCGTAATAAGCCTTTGGTGGCGTAGTACGCATCCACCTTAGCTAAGCATAATAAAGCATATCCAAATTTCTGGTCTTTCCCAGAAGCGCACGTTAGAATCAACTTGGGCCACGTCAGGATCACAGAAATTTTACGCGGGAAAGGGTGAAGGGAATTTTCTTTTCTTTTTGTTTTTCCCCCTCCGACCCTTTCTGAGCGAAAGCTGGGAGTGGGAATCGGTAGTTGGTGTTGCACGCAAGGTGCGTTGGTTGGAGATTTTTCTTTGCTTTTTCCAGCTCCAAAAGGTGTGCCGGTCGGTAACTTGCGCCGGATGGTAAAGTTCGCTTGGTCCTTGTTAGAACGGGGGGAATCAGACGGTCGAGACAGAGACAGAGAGAGGGAGTGGGGGGTCCACGTGTTTCGATAGCAGTGGGATGATTAAGTGTGCACGACAACGTGTGGGGCCGCGCGTATCAGGTCACGGATTTGAAAGAAAAATGAGGCGGCCTTCCTTGAAGTTGACTTTACGTAAGACCTAAAAATTGAGTCCATGACCATTTGTTTTTTTAGAATCTACAAAAGAAAGAAGTAAATTTTCTTTAAAATTCTAAATGATAAACCATGCACCTATAAAATTCGATTCTTTTGCATATTGGCTGGATTGGGCGCAAAGCAGCCCAGATCGATATATAGAATTGGGCCCATTACTAGCTTAGTGCTTATTACTATTCAATACACGAGTCCGTCATCCATTGTTCAGGGACATCTTTGCTCTCAAAAATCTGCTCCTCACATGTGAACTTTTGAAGCGTACTTCTGTTCCTTTTTTCCTTTTCTAGCAAATGAGAAATTTATTAATAATGGGTGACAAATCTTCGGCCCACCCGACCTAGTTCGGCCCGACGTAGCACAAAAAGGCCCCGTGCGAGAAGTACATCAAGTAAGAGAGCCTATGGACCCTGGCTTCACCAAGAAGGGCCCCAAGCCCAAAGGATCCCAACGACCAATGGTGCAGGAATGTAGAAAGAGATGAAAATCTCATCGTCTGCAGGGTCGTGTCCCATCAGCCAAAGAGAACATTCATCTACAAAGAAGACTTTTCTGCGGAGTCCAATCAGCGACACAGAGCCTCAACACGCAAAGGCGCCCTTCTACGCCCAACCACTCAGAGCCTCCACTTGGGACCTTTCCTCCTGTATACGTAAGAAGATATTGTGTGCAAGAACTTCCTCCCCCCCTCCCCCACCACATACTTCTAGTTAGAACTCGTCTCCACCTATGCCCAACCAGCCACAAAAGGAGATACGTATGCGGCAGGAGAAGCATTGCCACGTCTTTTTCTCCGCTACCATCCTTTCCCCTAGATCTCCCGTAGATCGTAGGGAGTATCACTCATATAAGAGCCTCTAAGTACGTAATCTACGAACACGCTGGAAATATTTCCCAGTTATATTCTCTAAACTCTAACTTAACTATTGGAGGCTCACCCCCACAAGAACGTTCCGTGCGTTTTATCTTGCTCTCTGCAGATTTGACAACAAGAAAGGAAGACTTGGCAGCGGCTCATTACTTATCTATTGGGTTAGATCAAATTTGGCATAATGTGAAAAAGAATGAAGGATTCCAAGTAAATGGGAACAAGCATATTACACACGAGTCTAATGGTCTCGTGTGACCTTCGGAAAGTTAACAAAAAAAATAAATAGAAAACAACATTAAATAATATGGAGTTCACTTGTTATGTCAGTATCTTTCTGAATTATACCGTATAGATATTGCATAGTATCTCTCCCAATGTTTGACCAGCTTCCCCTCAAAATAAATTGTAGGGTTTAGAACCGACATTCTGGATAAAATAAGCTCCCAATAATAAAAGGAGATCCATTTCCAATAAAATCAGTTACATCTACCATGGAAAGAGGTGGCGCATGCAGGCCACCAGCGTTGGCGAAAGTCCGTGCACCCCAAGGGATAAGGGTAGAGAGGCTGGTCACAAGAGACGGGTTAGAACGAGAGCCAAGGAACTGAGCCTGAGGAAGATAACTCCTAAGCATGTGGCTAATGAAAACCCCTGGATAGTGACGAATTAGGCTAAATAAAAATTGGGCCGGAGGGCAAGGGACGATGGAGAGTGCCAAAGCCCTTGCCACTAGCCTTAGTGGCAACGAAGAACAACCGCAGGAGGGAGGGTTTGCCCACATGCATACTTCATCAATTGATATCTGTTTAACGTACCTTGTCTCTACCAGCTCCCAGGACATCTAACTACTGTACGTTCCACATCACCAACAGTTGATGTTTCTGTGTAATGCAAAGGTTACAGGGCCAGTAATGTTAAAATTTCACACCATTACAAAAAGATCAAGCGTTGTGCAAACTCTCATCAACTCAAATTCATCCAGAAAAATAAACATTTTGTGGGGATTCTTACAAACTTTCACCTGCATTTTATTCACCACCAAAAAAAAAAATGCCTACCATGCCCCCCTCAATTTTAGTCGTGTAGATCCCAACAACATATCGCACTCCACAGAACTGCAGGTGAAAAGGGGGGCAGGAGGTACACGTAATAAATATCTCCTTGATATAAGCAACAAAAAGGGGCTGTGACAAGAGAAGTAAGTAGGAGCGGCTTCAACCAGATTGATCATGTAAAGGTTCCGTTGAAGCTTGAATGGAGTTTGGGGACGAACTGGCCCTTTCAGATGAATCCTCCAAAATCTTTGTATCTGATTTATCATGTTTGTTGCTTGCAGCATCATGTTTCTGGACCCAATCAGGAAACTTTGATGATTTAGAGGGGGAAGTCTCAGACGAATGGGCTATTGACACACCTCTGGGATAATTAAAGAGAGATGAATCGAGCATGGCTAGATTTGGAAGGCTCAAACTATAATCCTGAGTATATACTACTGGGTGATCAAATTTGCAAGCTGGGCCGTACTTGCAGATCCCATACATGCTGTAGTTTGAACATATAGCCTGTCCCTGCACATAGCAGAGCAAGGAGTCAGCGCCACTGATAGTGCAAATATATAAAGACAATAATTAATAGCAACAAGAGTTTTCTGATTTATTAATGACTGAATTATTTGTAATTAGGTGAACAGGGAGCAAGTCATGTAATCCAGTAACTTGTACACAGTTCAAAATCCGCAAAAGAACAAAAGCGTGAAATCTTTCAAAAGAACAATTCATGATATTCCAAGCTAATCTTTCCAACCGAATATAAAAGAAGACTGTTACATAAACAATACGCATATTTCTGTGAACTCAATAGATGATAAAACTTACAGGTCTCAAGGGAAGGCCAGGTGGGTCTGTCACGGATTGTGCAATCCTTTCCTTTGGGTGATGGAACTTGCAGTCAGATCCATATTTGCAGGTCCCAGTGTTCATAAAATACCGACACTCTGGTTGATCAGGCCTCTCAGGGAGACTTGGAGATGTCGCCAATAACAACTGCCGCCTAGATCCTGACTCACCTAGATTCTTGGAGTCATAGGAAAAGTTGAAACTAAGAGCAGTGGTAGAGTTTTCAGGAGACAGAGGACTCATGTTCCCCTGTGTGAAAATGAGAGCATGATTAAAAAATTGAAGAAAAAAGAGGAATCAAACTCAAATTAACAAAACCTTCTCCAGGCCTGGAGCTAGATGCAAAAACTGTTATTTTTCCCAAAAAAAAGGCAATTTGAGAAGGCCATCTAGTAGGTTAAAAGTATCCAACTTGAGGCGTTCATGCTTTGCGTGTGTACAGGCATATCATAATTAGGCTATGCTCTATCCCTCTCACTGCATTTGTTTTTTTTGTTTTTTTTGTTTTTTTTTTTTGGGGGGGGGGAGGATGGTTTCACTGATTTAGGATATGACCATCACCTTTCAACTTTCCTGATAGTTTTTCAAAAATCGTAGCAAGCATTTGTTATTTTTTACCTCAATCCCATAGACAACACTGTTGGTTTCGATTAACACTGCAGCCCACCTCACCCAAACAATCAGGCAATCAATATAACAGTCTCAAAAATACGGTGAAACAAAGGTCACAGATTGGCACCATAAAAGAAAAATCATCGGACCAGTTTCCACGTTCTTATGAAAGAAAGACCAGTCAAAGCAATTTTAATGAGAAAGAAAAAAAAAACTATCCTTGCAGCATAGCTCTAGAAGCAGCACATAAAGCGAAAACCATAGCATTATTGTTCCAAAACCACAACAAGAACTGCTCATGAGGTTGCAAAATAATGATAAAACTGCCAATTCTAAAACTCCTGATCATAACAACAAAAAGACCTAAAATAGTTACCACAAGGTTCTTATTAGAACAAAAGAACTCAAACAACAATGGACTATACACTGACCATGTAAGTGTTCCAGCCCTGTGTGGCTACAACGGCTTGGGAAGGAGAAATGACAACAGGCATGTAAGACTCCGGACCTGGCAAACGCATGCCAGGAATATATGGCACTCTCGGTAAGGACCATGCAGGAAGTCCACCTATGTAAGGCAGACCTAAGGAGGGCACAACTGTTGAACCCATAGATCCAAAAGCAGCATGTCCAGTTATAGGTAGACCAGTTCCAAGTGATGCAGGCGGAGGATGATGGAACTTGCATGCAACTCCAAACTTGCATGATCCAGTTCGCATGTAATAAGGACATGATTTTTCTTCCTGAAAAGGGATCAGAAGATATGTTTCTTAGCCTGAGAGAGAGAGAGAGAAGAGGCTTGTAGCCTTTGCATTTAACGCGAACAGTTCAGTAAATAGCACTAAAGTGACATGGTATGGACCTGACGCATAGGGAGACCTAAAACGTTGAATGAGACTGGTCCAGCACCCCGCCTGTCCTTTGGATGATGATATTTACATGTGGCTCCATATTTGCAGGTCCCTGTCTTCAGAAAATACTGCAATGCATGCTTCGAATGAACAATCATAAACTAACAATGTTTCCATAAAGCATGATTTCAACCACAAACCCCACGGTTAGGCATTGTCAATGGAGTAGAATTCCAATCATGTATTTAAAAGTTTGCAGATTGATAAAACAAGGGGTTACACTTTATTATCCATAGCTTAATGTATTTTGAAGGACTTAAGGCTAGATCAAGCATTATTCTTAGTAGTCAAGACCCCATCATCTTCCTTTCGTATCAGTATTATTATTTTTTTGCAGAAAATTTTTGCCATTATTCAGAAAAATACACCGAAGAGGACACACAGACCATATCCTGATCAAACAGTAATCTCACAGTGAAGGGAACTATTAATAACAGAATGTGCTTCTGCCCAGGAAATACTAGAGTAAATACTTATGAAGATGAGAAGTTTCGACTGTCCCTCACAGATTATACACGAAAGAACACAACGAGATAAAATAAGAAGTCCTGAAGAATTAACTCATTAAAAGGTTTCTCTCAGAAAGCTTGTTGTTTTTCCTTGTCTATATGGTAGAGATTCTAAGATGAATTTCATCTTTCTCCATACTGTTTCAGGTTAAAATAATTGTCTTCTTGTTGTTAGTACTTCCACACCCACAGATCAAAGCAAACAGCAAATAGAGAACACCAATAGAGAGCAAAGTGAATTTTCTTTCTTTTTAAAGAGCCATACCACCTAGATTGAAAAAACATACCCCACAGTCAGGCTGTCCAACTCTTTCTGGGAGTTCTCCACTGTACAGAGCGACCTACACATCATAATTGGATAGAAGGGTTCTATCAGTCAAATTACCACACAAAAAACACACTGGACAACAAAGAAACAGAAGGCAAAAAAGGATGATCGATGGGTGGATACAGCAAACATGATCCCTACGTGAAAGCTGCAAACAAAATCATATTTACCCATTTCAAATGCTAAACTCCACTTATTTTAAGATGCAAAAGAAAAGTGCTTTACTACCTGTGAAACATAAGCAGGGTGATTATAACGACAATTACTACCATAGCCGCACAATCCAGTCCTCAAATAATACAGGCAATCAGGTTCACCAGGTCGATCTGGATATGGAGTCGATTGGGCTGCACCACCACCCTCCTGGTTATCATTGGTCTTCAACCGCCAAAATGCTTCTAAATTCATAGAAAGAAATAAGTAATATGATCAAGGTTTAATAGCCTGAATCTGCATTTCAGAAATTACTAAACACCCAAAAAACCAAATATCAACAAATATTCAGGAACAAAAGGGCCAACCCACAGAATTGCAACAAATTCAAAGGTTTTCCGCTAAAACCTACAATCATTGAAAAGCCTGAATCTACGCTGCAATGACATCTGTCGTTAACTATTCTCAAAACGTAAAAAAACTTCTCTGTGATAAAGAAAAGTGATGTAACATTACTATACTTGACTAAGACAATTTACCGTTGCACCATCTACTAACAAGCTTGATTCCCCCAAAGCCTCAATATTACCAGCATCGGCCATCGCTTTTCCTCAAAACTCGAAAAACCATATGCCATCAACGATAGAAAACAAGGCAAAATAATAATAATAATAATAATCGAGACAATTCGAAAAAAATTCAACTTATACATTACGAACCAACAAAAGACAGATTCTTCTAGACATCACAATGCATTGTACGGCGAATCAAACTTCATTTAAAGCAGAGAAACACACAGCAAGAAACACATTTATTACAGCAGACAAACACAAAATTCAACAATCTCCAACTAAAGTCACACATAAAAGCAGGGAGTTGATAACAGTAGAGCTGCACCACGACGATCAAAGCCAAAACATCAAAGATATTTCACAAACACCGTAATCAGATCCCTGAAACTTCCCAAAGGATGCGCGAAAGCGGAGTACTACCTTCAATGTTATTAGCGGATTGATTAGGTACAGCATTCTTCTGAACCTGTCGGTTATCTGGCATCGGGGGAGCGCAGAAATCGTGTGAAACCCCTCCAACTTTTTCTCAATTCCTCCAATCAAACCAAGACGAAATTCTTCAGTCTTTCACGCAAATCACAGAAAGGGTATGATTTAAAGCGAATATTTGGTGATCAAAGACTGAAACTGAAGGGCAATAGAAAAGAAAAAAAAAGTTGTTGAAAATTACGGAAAAGAACACATAAATACAAGCTCAGAGAATCGCGTTTAGAAGAATCAATGTGAGAAATCTAAGAAATGTATTAGAAATTCTGTGCGTATTTTTCTTCTGTTCTCCGTTTCCTTTTCCGGGTAGAAATCTCTTGGATCTTTGAATGTGAAACCTGAAAATATAAAATAATAATTAACAATTTATATCAAAAGTATTAATAATAAAGCTTTTTTGCGCTCGTGTACGACTTCTAAAATCCTGGCCGTAGCGGAAATTACGACTTTACCCATATCGACGAGGCTGCGGTTCTTTATTATATTCATTATTCTCTGTTTTGTCGTTTACCGATTTTGATTAATTTAATTGCAAAGAAGCATGCGTGAAAATCACTGTAGAAATACTCGATCTTTTACATAATTAGATTGTATTCCATTTTTTTTAATAATTATTGTGAAAGCAAAAAAGTCTTGAAATCACAATAAAGAAAACTAGACAAAAAAGAAGAGAGGAATAATTATTAAGAAACTATATATTCCGAATATTTTTTAAAATATTTTTCTTGGATTTTTTTTCCTTTTAAAGGAGAAAATTAGCATTTCTCTGTTTTTCTATAACAGTTTAATGTTTCTGTGATTTAGTTTTATTGGTTGGATATTTTTGTCAGACAATTCAGAGCTATATAGAGTATAGACTCATGGAGGGAGAAATAATTGTTTCTTTTTTTTTTAATTGAAGAAATAATTATTTTCGAGATAAAGATAAACTGAAATAGGTATGATCAGGTTTAAGATATTAGTATGAATCAAGACCGTCAAGGCCGTGTACGAGAAGTGACGGTGGTTAGATTAGGGCCGTTGGACGTAAACTTTATTGCGGTATCCACTACCCAGGGGCCAGGAAGGAGTAGTTCTGTGAGGGGCTTTTGTTGCCACATAAGAATTTCCTAATTTCTTTGCTATTTAGAAATAAGAGAAATGCGAAAAATCGTCGCCGTCAAAGCGCGCCAAAGGGATCCTGGGGCATGTGAAGGGAGCGTTAGGTGGTGAGATTTCGACTGTTCGATGTGAATTTTGTCAAAGGTGTGGGGGACCACATCTGGCGAAGAAAACGAACTTGTTTCGAATTCGCTACGTTAAAAGCGCTGGAGCCCACCAGACGGGGATTCGCTAAACGACCCCGTTCGATTGATATTACATAAATTTCCCTATCTTTCTACATTTCCGTGTGCGAAGGTCCCAACGTGACCCTGTTCTTTGTGGTAGTAATTAACCACATTCTCAATGCCAATGGGCTTTGACTAAAACAACCCTTTACTTACCCAAAATTAAAGAAGAAGACTTAAACAACCCTTTACTTACAAAAAATAAAAAAGAAGAAGACTAAAACAACCCTCAAGCGTAATTATATAGGACATAATTCTATTAATGTTTCAAAGTTCCTTCACCAATCAGAGACTTTCACTATTTGAATTGAGATTTTTTTTATAATTTCGTGTTAGAATTGTGTGGTAGAATTCGGAGAAAGATAAATAGTATATTATTCGAAATTTTATATTAATAAATATAGGTAATCACACTTTTTTTGTGTAATAATATTATAAATATTTATTACCTTAGTCGTTGAGAATCCACTGTCGAAAGAGTTACAAAATTTTGTTAATTCTTCACCAGAATCGTCCAAGAAGATTAATTTGGGCCCAAGAAATGAGAAATATCTTCCCCGCTGCCGAGTCCAACGAGAAACTAAAGTGGGTCCAGGAAAAGGCTTGTAATAATAAAGTAAGTGTCAGCCAATAAGGCAGAAAGTCGGGGCAATGTTTTCTCGTTCTCACCCTTCGTTTTCACACTTGAAAACTTTCCTCGTTAAGATTACTGAAAGTGGGTAGGGTACTACCCCCCAAAAAAAAACAATTCCACCTGTCGCTACTTAATTGGTTATGTCTTCGTGACACAAGCAAGGAAGTTCTTGGCTGGAGACAATCCACGCTTACTCGCTTAGACAGTTGGGGTTTTTTTCTTTTTTGAAGGAACTTTGGGTTGAGCGCTCAGTACCTACTAGGCAACTCGGAAACAAAAACAAAACAAAATTGACCCATTGGGCAAGGCAAAAGCGTCAACGTAGTTTCTGGTTCAAACTCTGACCGTTTGACCACCTAGGTTGGGTTCCTTCTGCCCCTTTTTGAGGGTAAGTTATATTGGTTTGACAATTTCAACGACACAAGACTTTCTTCTACGTGCCAACTGACAAGCCATCAGTTACCCACCGTATGACTAAAACAACCAGTCCTCCAATGGTTTAGAATGCTTGTTTTTGTTCGTATAACAAATAGTTTTAACGATATTTGTAGGCATCACACAAGTCTTCAGTCCAGAGCCAAAATGTTTAAATAAATGAAGAAAGCAATAACTTGTGCATTAATTAGAGGCCACCCCTTTAAAACAAAACACTAAATATTTTATAGTTCGCAATTGCCACAAATGAGAAGCTAATTTACTATTTTTGTGCCTTTTATTTTGGTGGGTATATCTGCCATTTCAATTTTCCTTTTTCTTTATTAACTTCGTACTCAATAGTCAATATTATTAGCTATTAGTAATCAAGGATGGATGACGAGATGGGATAATCCTTTCCCTATCAATGGACCTGTAGTTTAGCCCAGGGTCGGTGGTTAAGTTTTCATTTTCCTTAATTCTTTTCTTTGCCTTTTTTGGATTTTAGTGCGTAGTTTCTGAAAGCTAGGGTGGCGCAACAGGACGCTCCTTTCCCAGTCCCACCAGAGTTCGTACCAAAACTACAAAGAATTTAAGAGCAAGTTTGTAATTATTCTTGCATTTTCACGGTCCGACCAAAAGTAAGTTTCAAGGGAGCCAACTCAATGGTTAAAGGACCTCTACACTAAATGAACCGTATCCGAGTTCGATAGGTTGAACTTTTCGCCACACAAGGGAGGTTTTCCGGGGTCGCAAAGTTTTTTTTTTTTTTAAAAAAAAAGAAACAATGACAACATATATACAATATGCTGAGATCAAACTGTATCAAAGTGAAGGGGAGTTTCATGGGAACTGAATGGTAAATTCGAAAAAGCAGATTGGTAGTGAAGACCAAACGAAAGACCATGACCACTTAGAAAAAAAAAATGACCAAAACAAAAACCAAAATTAGTCCATATATTTACGAAAGAGGGCAGTTGAAAGTTGGTCGCGGAAGTAAAGGCTACATTAATAATTCGAATCCATAGGTCAAGCAAAGCAGCCGTAGTAGGCGATACCGACAAAAAGGCTAGAGGCTCCCCCACAAGATTCGTGAATTTTGCATTATGTGTTTGTATTTACGTATTAGATCAAAGTAGTCCTGATCTTGGACAGGGTCAGACAAGATCGAGAAGAAATTCACTAAACAGGTCCATAATTCTTGCGCAACCATGAAATGTAAAGAAGCTTTAGAATTAAAAGATGAAATGACATGATTTTGCAGTAAAGATCCGCCAAAATAGATAATTTGCAAACTAACATAGCATCGGGGATAAACCTCTCTGAAAGTGAGAAATCAAGCGTTCCAGACATCTATGCACCCACATTAATGTACTAAATATCTAAACTTGTCCATAACTAAACCAAAACGTTACCAGTGCATCTATGCACCTATCACTGCTGCTTCTGTGTATCTATCTCCACATAACCTGAAGATAACTGGGGTGGCCTCGCTATTTGCATACCCCTATGTCACCTAGTATCCACACCGCAAAATATATAACGAGACTAGCATATTTACCAAAAGCTGCCCGCACTGCCTCAAAAGAAGAACATGGAACTCCGGACATCCTCATGCAACCTTGGGAGCTCTGGAACGGGGGTATTCCCTACCGAAGTGACACTTCCGGAAGAGGTTTCTGCTAGATCTTCAAACTTCATGAACTGCCCCATCTGATATGCGGCTAGGTGGGCATAACATATGGGTGCCACTGGAAAATGAAACTGAATGTGAGATGGATAAATAACAGCAAAGCAGACACTAAAGTAAAGTCTGCATTGGAAAATATAAATAATTCAAAAAGCACAAATGTGATGAAACTACCAATTGAAATTGCAGTTGTACTCCTCTGGTACCTGCAATTAGTCAAAGTGCCAAACAAGTTTAGCTGAAGGTATTTGGAATGAACTTGTATATGAAACGCTATGGAAGCTCGAAAGCTTACACATATGAGAGTGAATGGATCAGATTTTGCAAGTCATCAGGAGAGAAACCAATCTCATCTATCAAGACATGATAGTGTGCAGGCCTAGATGTTCCCTATTATGAAGAAGAGATACATTAAAAGAAATGATTGGAAGGTTGTGAAAGAGAACACGGAACTGATGTTGAAAGGAGGAAAAACAGATCTTGTAACCTCTAAACAGTTAGAATTCTGACAAAAATAAGTTTTCTTTGAACTTTTCTGATTATCCAGTGGGCCTTGAATGCACAACTTCAGCATCCATTCAATGCGCAGGACCACCACACCCATATGGCAAATATAAAGTTTGAGAGCGCATTTGATCAAAAATCAATTCTTTTAGATCTCAAGAGACGTCAACCATTTACAAAGAACAACATACTGAAGATTAAATGTAGATGTAACGAACTAGCAGTGGCAGAGCTAGGTTTTTTTTTCCCTTGGAGGGGCAAAATAACAAGATATATTATAAAAATCAATATTTTTTATGTACAAAAATTATCATTAATAGTTTTTAAAAGAAAAGGAAGGAAAACACTGATGAAATTTATAGCTCCATTTAATTATATGTTTTTTTTTTCTCTTTCTTAATTTACTAGATGGAAAAAAATGACAAATATATATATTTTTTAAGAAGGGGGGTGTGGGGGGCAGGTCCACCACTGCAAACTATAATATCTTCAAATTAGCTGCATGCTACTTTTATGATTCCTGTCAACAGAACTCAGCTGCAGATGGAGATGCATAGCATTTTACTCCTACCATTTTTCGAAGAAATTACTTACAATCATCCCTGCTTGGGCACACATGTAGAAATCATAGTTCCTCGGGCGCACAATTTTTGTGTCCACAACAGTCCCTGCAGAGAAAGACAGCATGTCAGGACAACACCAAGTAGATCACAACTCAATTAAAACATCTGGAAGTAGCAGACCTGGTGGAACATTTTCAGGGGAACCAGCTTGAAATAGCTTTGTGTGGTGACTCTTCCTGACCCACAATCAACAGTGAACTTGGGAATGTGTAACGCCCCTATGGTGTTTGACCTCTGTATAATAGATGAATCATTCTTGTAGATTGGCACCTATATAGGAGGTCAATGTAAGAGATAGAGCCTGTGCTCTTAGCGGCTTGATGCAGATGGAGAGTAGGGAGGTCTCTTTCCTGGTCATGCAGAATACTGTAGTGAGCGAGAGCAGACTGATGATAGGTTCTTTGCAGTGATACTCTCAGAAACATTAGTTGAGTCAACGTTTTAGTGTGTATGCCGATGCTCAGAGAGATGATGGATTATCTGGTGTGCTGAAGGTATACGGTGCCTCCTGTCAGATTCGATTGTACAGTTAAGGTTTTGTTTCTCACTACATGATCAAATAATAAGTGACAGACAGAGTCTACACACGAATCGTGTGATAGTATTAGATAGACTTAAATGGATCCTTTAATATAGTCAAGGACTGCATATTTGTCGAGTGGAGATTGTTTCATATATATATGTGATAATGTTAAAAGAAGTAGTCAGGGTGACAGAAATCTATGATGGATGCTGTTGCATCCAACCGAGTTGAAATGGCCGTGAGTTAACTGCATCTCGCAGCCAGCTCGCTATAAGATAAGCATATGTGTAGGATAATAACATCAATACTGTAGATTCCTTGAAGTTGATGTCCAATGAAGGAATGTAAGAGAGAGGAAAGCATAGTGAGTAGGTATATGTGCAAAACGTTGTGTGCATTAGAGGTCATATCCGAGTTTAGAGAGAAGGTAAAGTGTATTAAACTATAGATGGAAGATAATAGAGAATTAATAAAAATAGAGATTATAATATATATATTAGGGGGGGGATTCGCTGATTGAAGACGTCAGAAGATATACGGCGTATATATATTCATCAGTTACAAAACTTACAAAGCCAAAGAATGTCGAATGGCTATCTCTTATTGTGACACGAGCATATAAAAGGTAGTTCGAAACGAGATCTCGGAAGCAAGTGTCACGCCTCGTAGTCATGTGTCATTCAGAGAGATAGATATTACGTTAGGTCAGAAGAGATTTAGTTGTATCGTTCAGACCCATGGACAAAGAGAACGAACAACAAGATGTCTGAGTATCAAATTTTAGCCGGTCTCTCGCGATTATATCATAGACTGATGGGGGTGTTAGTGCGAGGTGTCCCATCGTGCTGAGCACCTGTCATATGTATTCGTTTGTAGTTAGACCTTGGTATGATGAATAATTTCTCTCCGTTCTCCTTAACACCAGATAGATTTATAGATACTCGAAGGGAAAACCACCCCTATTAGACCAAAGAGGAAGAAAACCAAACCAGGATAACACAAGTAACACACAGTGATTTATCATATGGGGGTCTGATGTTAGAGTAGCGCACGGCTTTGCTCTGTTATCAGTCTTGATCGGTATTCTTTGTTCGAAGGAACTAATATTATAATAGTCAGAGATATGTCTTCCATTTGTAGTTTGAAGAATTATCCGCATGTTGCTCTTCTTCTTCTTCTTCTTATTCTCTCTCTCTCTCTGTCACACGCATGTACTAAAGATAGAAATTCACAGAAACAAAAACGTAGATGTAAACTTCAAAAATAAACTAGTAAGGTATAAAATACTGGAATATCTAAAATCAGTGTTGAGATTTAGTAAAACAGGTGATTCGTTATGGCACTTATCTAAAGTATTGGAGTATCTGGCTCTATCAGTAAAGTTTATTGTTTCACTTTTTCGTAATGATTCAGCAAAGATGTATCAAACTAAAGCGCCGCAGATTGGGATCATGCACTCGCTGGGAATAAAGAGGTACCACTAGTGTCCATGATTACAGTCGAAGATACATAATTCTTGATATTGGTCTCGCGTCTCAACTGGTCTCGCATGATATAGCTGTAAGTCATTAGACATTTCCTCAATTGCAAGATATCGTCATATGTAGGGCCTCTCGGAGATAGTGTTTAGGACATGACAGTGCCTGGTTGACGATATTGATCTAGATGATCTGTTGTGTGAGTTAGTATGTACCGTAGTCAGACTCTCGCTGAGGAGTCGTTATGTGTTATGCTTTCTGAATATGTGCTACTCACCCGTTCGAAGTATAGTGATAGAGATGTCAGAGTCGTCTTTGTATCAGAGTCAGATGTAAGCAACATAGAGAGTCTTCAAAATTATGTGTATGTGAAATCAGATAGTGCACCGGTCTGTCGACGTGTACTGGGCTCGAGGAACATTTGCTCGCAGAATAATAGATTAGACTCAAGATATTAATACTGCTCGCCTTTTGGTGTATATCTCAGAGATCGTATGATATAGTGGTTGGCGGTTCGCTGTGTGTTCTCTCGTAGTGTGACTGGGACTCTCAGTTGCCCTAGGTGTTTTCCGTTGTATTTTTTTTTTTTTTTGGGGTAATTGTCGTATATAAGTTTTTTTCTTTTAAAAGTTAAGATAAGTTAAAAAAATCGCACAAAAGTCGGAGCCGAAAATTATAAAAACCGACTGATGATTGGATTTTACTGTTCGACTGATGAGTTTCGGTGAGTTCGGTGAGCGTGTAGTCCTATCTCTCCCGTCACAGTCAACCGGGTTATCGTTTCAAGAAAAAGCAAAATCTCGACTTAAGTCGCCTACTTTCCTTTACTCAGCGTTTTTCTCCTCTCTACTTTTCAAAGCTCTTCACACTCTCCGATCCCCCTCGTACAGTGCGATCAATGGCTTCATCCACCGCGAACCGATGGTTGAGGCCTGAGGTACGCTGCGATCTGCCGTTGCTTTTTTCTTCAACGGCTGGAATGAGAACATTTTGGCGCCTAGATTTGATCTACTTTTCCCCCTTTTTTAGGCGTTTTGATCGACTTTGTTCTTCCTACAAATTGAGTTTTTAGATCATAAGATCTAGATTTGTGTCTATGTATCTGTGTTCGTGTTTCTACTTGCAGGTTTATCCTCTGTTCGCGGCCGTGGGAGTGGCTGTAGGGATCTGCGGGTTGCAGCTGGTCCGCAATATCTGCATCAACCCTGAAGTCAGGTATCTCTCTCTCTCTCCCTTTCCGTGCTTATATGCAGGACTGATTATGAGTGAATATGGGCGAAATAAGTTTGAGTTCCGTAAATCCCGTCGTGAGTTCAATTTTGTTTGACTGTTATTTCTTAATCCAAAATTAGTCTTCATCATCCTTTTTTTTATGTAATTACGTATTATCTTTGTGCAAATTGTGCCAGTAAATGAGAAATCTTGATAGTAGGCACTGAATATTTTGCATTATTGAGCTTATGTGGGGATAATGACCTAGGCTTCCTGGAGTGTGCGATATTCACTGGTTTAAAAGCGTGGTATTAGTTGAAAGTACAATGTTAATATGATTATCAGACAGTTTTGGAGCTCTGGAACTGAAGGATCCCAACTTTAAGTCGATGAATTGAGTTGTTGGGAAAGAGGTGGATTCCAGTGTGGAAGACTGGTTGGGCAGATAGAGGTGGTGCTAGTCCAAGAGCAAAGAAAGCTAGAGCATGTCTTTCTTTCTGTCTGATTTGAGACCTATTCAAAGGATTATATACTCGCGTAGGGAAGCCTTCTGTATTTTATCTCATTTTTTTTCCCCTTCATTTCCCTCAAATCCTATTCGATAGTCATATAAATGTGAGCAGGTGATTGTTATAATGGAAAGCTTGGCTTTGTTATGAGCTGTTAGTAGTTCAACAAGATGCCTAGTCATCTTCATCCGAACTTAGTGATTTCGTTATAATTAAGTTTCTTTTGAGGTTTATTACTATCTTACGGCTTTATAAATTATATTTTGATAAACAGTGTATTGGGGGGGGATCATGTGGGTGTTGGTCAATTCTTCTGCACTTAGATTTTTTGCTTTTATGCTCGAGGTATATCACACAGAACTGTTGGATTAGTGGTAATTATCCTGCATGGATGATATATAATTGTTCTTTCTTTTTCTCAGGGTGAACAAGGAGCACAGGGCTGCTGGGGTGCTTGATAACTTTGCAGAGGGGGAGAAGTATACCGAGCATTTCCTGAGGAAATTTGTCCGCAACAAGTCCCCAGAAATTATGCCATCCATAAACAGCTTCTTCACCGACCCAAGTCGAAGCTAAATGCTTTGAATAAAGAGACTTTAGTCAAGATGTAAGCTCAAGAATGTTGTTTGCGCCTGGAAACTATGTTAAATTTGCTTCCGGTGGATGTGGTTGAACTTAATATTCTTCTGGGGCGTATAATAATATGAACGCGAATTTTATATGAGATGATCTACTTGCCGTATTGGAAAATTGAATGTTGTTCCCAGCCTCTCCTTTTAAATGGAATTGTAAGACATCAATGTGTTTTTGTGCCAGACAAAGCATACAGTATAAGAAGTTGTTGCCTACAATTTGTCTTGAAACCATGGAAAAAGATGACGTTAATAGAGTTGAGGAACTTGAGCTTTCTTAGTTATCATTATTTATCGTTGGGTAATTGCTGTTCTCTTTGATTTGGTAAGTTTTTTTTTTTGGTTAATACACTTTTCCCTTCATCTTTGGGTCATTTACATTTTGCACCCAGATATATTATTTTTGACACATTGAACCCTTTAATTTATACTTTTTTTCAATTTGGACTTTTCACTCAAATTATCCGTTAATTTAGATGGATTTTATCAAAATTTTTACACATTACCTCTTTATTTTTGGGCGTATGTACATATTGCATCCTATATTTTGACGGGATCCGTTTAAATTAACAAGTAATTTGTGTGGGGTCAAAATTGAAAAAAAGTGTAAGTTAAGGGGTCCAATGTAAAAATAATACATTGAAGTGCAAAGTGTAAATGATCCCAAAGATAGAGGGAGGGGAAAGTGTATTTACTCTTCTTCTTTTTTTAGGTGATTTGGGAAGTATTTTGATTTGCTGAAACATTCGATCTTGTGCAAGTCCGCTTCTCCCGAGGTCCCAACTCCCAAGCAATCTGCATTCCTAGGATTGCCACTTCAAGTCCTCAAACAAAAGAATGGAACCCCGACACCAGCTCGGACAATGAATTCATGTCCCATAAAAAAAACCAACTGCTCAGAACTGTTCTAGCTGTCATGATTGGCCAGCCCTTGCTGTGAACGCGTATGATCACTATAATGGTTTTATAAGATCGAATCGTAATTGGCAATTTTGATCAGATTTTGGGAGTCACTTTTGATAGCTCTTTAAGACTCGTATATATTATTGTCTAGGTCCTCTAGGAGCCTTCTGATAGCCATACTGGCTATCACGAGGCAAATTATAGGGGGGCCAGCGACCCCAAAAACGGCAGGGTTTTGTAAAAAATCAAGTCTTTAGAAGTCAATCTGCATGCACCTACGTATCTAGAGAGTTTATAATTTAGGCCTCATCAGCTGACTTTCAAAAGCAATTCTTGAACAACTGCACCAGCCCACCCACCCACCTACTCAAAGACAACAAGGAAGACAATGGGCAAGCGAGGAAATTCACAGTCCCGACGTCAAGAAATTCATTATAGCAGCACAATATGAACAATGTGGTGAAATGGACAGCAGAAAATTTCTAGGACTGATATTACATTGATAAATTATCGCAATACATCTTACACTGAAGTACACCGACGTTTAGATAATAAATGAAGTTCCAATGCCCACTAGTACACAATCCAGGAAATGCTTTCCTGACTTAGAGCTTCAGCCTAGGTAACTGCAGCTCCACAGACTGAGCTTTTCTGTGGTGGCTTCCACCCCCACCCTGATTACACTATCAGAGGACATTCATTTGTCGTGCTGCATTCAAGATGGCTTGTATTTTCACGCTATCCCCAGCTCTTCACCAGTAGCTGATTTCCATAAGCCAGAAACTGGGACGAAAGGCATAGAACATCTGTGTAGAAATGAGAAACTCAGGGGGGAAAGTGCTCAACATCCATCGCAGGGAAACTTGACTGTGCTGTTCTCATTCCTCGAAGTAGACTCTTTGCTGTTTCCTTCTCCTGCAATCAAGGACAATGAAATGCACTGATAAATATCCAAAAGTTTGTAAGACGGGTTAATTTTACATGGAAGCCGTAGACAGAAGAAAAAAAAAGTAATAAAACTCACTGGGCCAGTATAATCCAGAAGACGGGTACAATACGCCTCCGCTTCCTCAAATCTCTTCTGGGCTTTGTAGTATGTAGCAAGATAAAGCAGCGCTTCTACCATATTTGGTCCTTCCTCTCTTCAGCTTCCATCCTATCCAAATCCTTCTTGTAGTAAAATGCTGCCTCTTCAGGACGCCCAAGTTCACAATGTAATTTTGCTAGTTGGTGAAGAGCGATGGCTTCCCTGTCATTACAATTTGCTGCCCTTCTATAACACTTAATTGCCTCCTCAAGCATGCGAAGCTGATCAGTTTCATAACATTGAGCCATTGCAATCCACAACCGAGAATCACTGGGCTGCAAGAATACAGATTTCCGGAAGTAATGGAGAGCATAGAATGGCATGCCCATCATCTCATAAGTTTGTCCTAATCCATACCAAGCTCGATAATCACACTGATTTATATCTACAGCCCGTCGATAAGCATCAACAGCAGCTGGAATATTTTTCATCTCCACAAACTCATGACCCATAAGTGTCCAAGCTGATAAATATTTTTTGTTCAGTTTGAGTGCCCTCCTAAAATACATAACTGACTTCTCATGCTGCCCCTTTAAACTGTAGTAATTCCCAATAATGCAACAAGATTCAGGCCTGTATTTATCAGTCATAAATACTCTATGTGCAAGGTAACTCAATGCAGAGAAACATTCTTTTGCATAGAGCACATTTGAATACATATCCATTTCTTCAACCCGATAAGGATCATTTCGAAGAAGTTCTTCAAATATTTCTTCAACTTGTTCAAATTCCCTTAAGCTGTACCGAGCTTTTGCAATTTGAGCCTGGATGTAATTACTAAAACCAAAAGTTCCAAGTAGATGTTCATATTTTGCTAAAGATTCATTGTGCATCCTAAGTTCTTGGTAGGCACTGGCAAGAAAGAAGTCCTTCATCCAATGGTAATTGAGATTGAGGATGTTCAAGGTGTCAATGGTAGTACACAGAGACTGCAGCTCCGACCATGCATTCCAGTTCCAAGGGTAGCTATTCACAGACTCGACAAGAACTGTGCGAGCAAGATTCTCGCTGCCTTTCTCTTTGAGTACAAGACCATACAAGTATAATCCAAAAGGATCAATTGTTCCATTCTTACGAAGGGTTGATAATTCACGTTCCAAAGAGACCAGTTCACGGTTGACAGTGTCACTCTTACCTAAGGGTCCCTCAAGTTCTATCATCTCTTCTTCTTTCCGCTTTTCTCCAGCCTTCATGAAACAATCAGAACAACGGTTTCATTATTAGGAGGTATGGAACATGTCTGAGATCAAATGGAACATATGACCTTCCAATAGACATATAATGTCAGCCATACGAGACCATGAATGGATTAAAATAAGCCCCCAAAAAACAAATTGTCTCGTGAGTATTGATGTTCTTTAGTTTTCCTTCAATTTTGGTACACAATTCTTTTCAGTCTTTGTTTCAGCCAGTACAACACCATAGGCATCTTATCCAAAGGAAATCCTGAAACCTTATAACATAACATATTCAAATGCCTCTAGTTGTTTCTTTCTAATCTACTCTTTCCCACTGAGATTTCACAGATAAATTTCAAAAAGGAAGCCTCACTTCTGGTCGACATTTCTCCATACAAAAAGAAGGCATTATACCTTAATTCTTTCTTGCTGGCTAAGTTCAACTCTTACATGTTACATGATATTTTTTTTTTAGAAAAAAGGTTTTGAAAAAACCATATTTCCAGACTAAAGTGTTCACCATTCTATCATACTGAATTAACCATTTTTCCCTTAACCACCAAATTGAATCTTTCATCATTTATCTCCAACAATCAATAAAGAACATACGGAGAAAACAAGTCTTATTCCTACCAAATCAAAAACCAAATCCCAGAAGAGAATCAAACAAACCAGATAAAGAGCATAACAACGCAAGAAGACAGATTTCTTTCCAGTTTGGTCTCGAAGCACATGAGCAGCCCTCCTGTACTCCCGGCAGTCAAAGTAAGACTTGGCTAGAAGGTAAAAGTCCCCATCCACCATATCGTCCTCCTCCATGACTGGAGTGGACACATATGACACACCAGCAATCGGCGTTGATGTGACCTCATTTGTGCGGAATCTCCGGCAAATGCTTGAGCTTCCTCGCTGGAATCTGGTGTTTGCAGGTGTGAACTTTGCTGGGTCTTGCTCGATGCCCAACAACTGTTCTGCTGCCCTGCATATATAAATGTGCGTCAAAATCCACTGGCAACAAAATGAAACCACTACTGGAGATTAAGGAAAAAAGAAGAAGAGCTAAAGTGAGACGAAAACTAAACAGGATGGCAATATAATTCTGTCCAACAAGATTTTTACACCAATTTTGGCCAGGGAAAAGAAAATTCTGCATTGAATAAATTATGATTTTAGCCCAGTTCGAGCTTCTGGACAGGGTAATAAATTCTCATACTAGATTCCTTTTGCCCAAATTGCTTCGTCACCGAAAATTCAAACAAGAAGACGATCATTTAAATAAATTAAACGGATTTTAAAGGTTTCGGATCCACCATTCAAGCTTACTCCATTGGAATCTTGGAAGAACTTCTGTTGCCTACAGAAGCTAAAAATCAAGGCAAAAAAAAAAAAAAAGGTTCTAGGTAGCAAAATCACTTGCTCGAAATTTTAGTAAACCAATCAGTCCCGAGAGAGAGAGAAAGGAGGGACCGAGATTGGAGTTTACGGCTTTAGGGTTTTGGAGTTGAGTACCATTTGGAGGCGGAGTAAAGGCCACGATCACTGAGCTGATGAATCGCAGTCCGGAGTTCAGTTCTGCAACTCTCTTTCGAATTCATGGATCCCCCTCTCCCTGTCACTTTGATGAGTTGCTCGCGCTCTTCTTCATAAAAGGCCTTCTAGAAAAGCAAACTGCCTCTAATGTGCGCCGGGTGTAGTGGTCGCACTGCGCGACCCGCCTCCCAGGTTTTTTAAAAAAGACGAGGGCTTCGCTTTTCGGAGTCTTCAGTACTCACTCTTCGGTAGTAGGCCGGGCCTAGGCAACAACGTAAGCCCATATTCTGTTAAAGCCCGATTAGATGGCATTATGGGAGTTTTTAAGTGTTTGGCTGGAGAGAGAACGAGGGGAAATGTTCACTCTGCTTCACCGTCGAAATTCCCCAGCACTCTCCTTTTTCCAAATCAATCCTCCTAAGCCTCCGTATATACTCCCAGTCCACTTCCTCACTACCTCAACACCGCCTCCGCAAGATGCCTCCTTAGCCAAAGTCATCCTCAGCTCCGACCCCCGAACCCTAACGCAAACCTTAGAGGACCCAACTATCCTATGGACGTCAGACCTGGTAGACAGGGTCCTCAAGCGGCTCTGGAACCACGGACCCAAAGCCTTACACTTCTTCAAAATCCTAGACCACCACCGCGCCTTCGCTCACTCCTCCTCTTCCTTCGACCTCGCCATCGACATCGGAGCCCGCATGCGCGACTACAAGGCCGTCTGGACCCTCGTGGCCCGGATGCGCGCTCGCCGCCTGGGGCCAGGCCCAAAAACCTTTGCCATCATCGCCGAGAGGTACGCCGCCGCTGGCAAACCCGATAGAGCTGTCAAACTCTTCTTGTCGATGCACGAGCACGGTTGTTTTCAGGACTTGAATTCGTTCAATACGATTCTTGATGTTTTGTGTAAGTCGAAACGCGTAGAAATGGCTTATAATTTGTTCAAGGTTCTAAAGGGTAGGTTTAAGGCTGATACTGTTAGTTATAATATAATTGCAAATGGGTGGTGTTTGATTAAGCGGACGCCCAAGGCATTGGAGGTGTTGAAGGAGATGGTGGAGAGGGGATTGGAGCCAAGTTTAACCACGTATAATACAATGCTTAAAGGGTATTTTAGAGCTGGTCAGATTAAGGAAGCTTGGGAATTCTTTTTGCAAATGAAGAAGAGGAAATGTGGGCTGGATGTCGTTACGTACACTACCGTCGTTCATGGGTTTGGTTGCGCGGGTGAGATTAAGAGAGCTAGAAGGGTTTTCGATGAGATGGTTGCAGAGGGTGTGCTTCCTTCGGTCTCAACTTACAACGCTTTGATTCAGGTTTTGTGTAAGAAGGATAGTGTGGAAAATGCAATTTTGGTGTTTGAGGAGATGGTTAGGAAAGGGTATGTGCCTAATTATACGACTTATAATGTGGTAATTAGAGGATTATGTCATGCAGGTCAAATGGATAGGGCTTTGAGGTTTATGGAAAGAATGAAGGATGATGATGAATGTGAGCCGAATGTTCAGACTTACAATATTGTAATCCGTTACTTTTGTGATGCTGGAGAGATAGAGAAGGGGTTGGATGTGTTTCAGAAGATGGCTAGCGGAGATGGCTTGCCAAATTTGGATACATATAATATTTTGATAAGTGCAATGTTTGTGAGGAAGAAGTCAGGCGATTTGTTGGTGGCTGGGAAGTTGTTGATTGAGATGGTTGATAGAGGATTTCTTCCCCGGAAGTTTACTTTTGAGCGGGTTCTGAATGGGCTTCTTCTAACAGGTAATCAAGGTTTTGCGAAAGAGATTTTGCGATTGCAGAGCAAATGCGGCCGTCTTCCTCGGCATATCAAATTGTGAAGAGTATTGGCGTTTAAATTGGCTCTTGAATCCTTTGGTTTGCACTCTAACTCCTCCGATTCTGAAAGCATCCCAGGATATTCTGATAGGCTTCTAAGTCATACAAGATGGTGTTTGTCATTCTCTTCTCTAAGAGTTTTGAAGGATGTGCTGCTCCTTTGCACATAGACAGCGACAGTGCCTGTGTCCTGTGTTTGCAAGCTGTCTCCACCCGAATTTATGTTATGTAAGGTGTGGCTGAGGAGTTTGTGAGGAAAAATTAAAGGTTCTTGAAAAGTGGAAAACCAACCTTAGCCCTTTGCTGCTGACAGATGCCACTGCGTGTGAGAGCATTTGATATAGGACAAGAGGCGTTCATGGTTACTGCATTTGACAAGATTCAAAGTTGCTTTGCTCATCCTTCCTACTGCTATTTCATGTTCTTGCAACATGGTTACTGTCAATTAAGACGATACTCTATGATCAACCGTTCAGTTCACCTGTTTGTTCGTCTGCACGTAATTGCGGGGATAAGAAGGAAGATTGACGAACTATTCAGTGATAATAAAAGTTTACTTAGCAGAGGGTGCATCCACTATCACATTCCCTCGCAGGATTTGCCACCAATTTATGCAATCAGTTGAAGGGTCGGACGTAGTGATATCCATAAGCTTTTGATTGATTTATGGTACTGTGATTCCTCTCAGAGCTTCTCAGTATCATGTTCATTTGTTCCATTGTCTTGGGGAGTTCCCAAACATATATGGGGCAATCTTGATTCTTGGTTGCAGTTGAGATGGATGGTCATGGCATCCTCAAGAAGAAACATAATTTAGGAAGGCTGCCATTGGCCCTCTCAAAATCTCAAGGAGGTGGAATTAGGGGGTTTTGCGGTCGTATCAGTGATGTCGAAGCCATTACAAAATAAGAAATTAACAGATGCAAGGGCTCCATCATTGCAGCAGCTTAAAGAGAAACCAACTACTGTATCTTATTTGTAATAACTGACTAAAATTCAATTTCAAGCAAATTCCAATTCCTTTTCACGCAAAAGTTAATATATATTTTTTAAAAATTCTATCAAATCTTTCTCTTTCTATATTTTTTACTAAGTATTTTTTTTTATTAAAAATTACATCAAATCATTTCTCTTTATAAGAACTCTAATAAAAAATCAATTAACAATAAAATATTTTTTTTTAAAAATTCACAAACCTCAATACAACTTTAATCAAATTTTCTACCAGCAACATTACTAACAAGAGACTCCACAAAAGAGCGACATTTTCAAGAGACTTTGGGTATGTTTGTTTTCAAAATTATTTTAGAATACAAATATATTAACGAAATTAACATCTAAAATTTTAAAAATTTATATATAAATATTTATATATTTTACACAATTTTCACCTACTTTTCACACAAACTCCAATACCTTTTAAAAAAAAAATTATAACTAATCTTCTCTCTCTATTCTTTTTTACCTAATTTTAATATTTTTTATTAAATAATTACATCAAATGATCTTTTTATACATCTTTTTACAAATTCCAACACAAAATTAAATATTTTTAAAATTTTAATCTACATAAATATTTACAATTCTACCAAAATTCTAAAGTTTTTTTACAAAAGGAACACCTCCGAAATCTGGATTACTTGTTTTTCAGGGTAACTAAAGTTACACCCAAGGTGTAGAGGTTCATTTGCAGTCACTGGTCTAATTTGGGCTTGGACCTGGTCCAGGCCAGCTCTTTGGGCAACGTTCTATTTCACGACCAGCCCAGCAAGCTACGGGCTACAACAAACGACGGCTAACCCGGTAATTTTCTAGACGTTTGCACTGGCGCCTCGGAGGAATTCAAATTCCCGCTTATTTAAACTTTCGAAAGCGGAAATCATCCCTCCCGGCTCACTATACTCTTGGGATCGAAAAGCTCGTGCATTTTGAAATTCCTTCGCTCCAATTATCCAACCGCTTATTCAACCTTTCAAAACAGATCCGCAGATTCCGCACCAACATCAATGGCCTCCCATTCCTCTTCAGCTCTACCGGGTGATCCCTCGTCGCGGCACCACAACTATAGCCGAAAGCAAAAGTCCCTCGGCCTTCTGTGCTCCAAGTACTCCTCCTCACTCTCCTATCTACGTGCTCCATCTTTAAGATTTCTTTCCTTTTCTTTATTTTCTTTCTTTATAGTTCAATTGGTTTCTTGCAGTTTCTTGGACTTGTACGACAGAGACGACGTCCGGTCTTTCGGGCTTGACGATGCCGCTCAACGATTAGGTCTTGATCTGATTACAAATTATTAAGAACTGCAATATATCCCATTTGCGACCTTTCTGGATCTGATGGATTTGGGATTTTCAGGGGTCGAGAGGCGAAGGATATACGACATAGTAAATGTCTTGGAGAGTGTTGGGGTGGGTTTATTGACCTTTAATCTTCATAAATTCTAGTTCTTTTTTCTTAACAATATGCTAGTGTACGCCCATTTCGAGTTATGTATAAAGTCTTAGCCTTTAATTGCTATTTGGTTTTATTTTTTAGGTTCTTGCTAGGAAGGCAAAGAACCAATATAACTGGAAAGGATTTGCAGCAATCCCTAAGGCTTTAGAGGAGCTCAAGGTACTTTCTTTTTCTGATTACGTATCACGGTGGTAAGTGGGTTTTTGCCCTTCGGTGGGTAAAAGACATCACCGAAATGTTCAGTATCTGTTATATATTACTAATCCTGCGTTCTGATGCTGTGATAGGAAGAGGGTTTGAATATCAATACCTTTGACAGCAACGACTATGCAAAAGTAGGTGAATAATCGGGTTTATGGAATTTCTCGTATTGAAGTTTTTTTTTTTTTTCATAAATGCTATAGGCATTTTTATAGAGGATTATTGTATGTGAATAAATGAAAAGATAGATGATTTTAATGAATTTTATAATTTTTTTTTAATGTTTGTTGTAAGTAAATAGATTAATTTGATGTTGATAGATTATTTTATTAAACAAAATTTTTAGGAGCAAATTCCATTTTTTTCGGGAACAGGTCTCCGATGACGATGATGAAGATGAAAGATACTCAAATCCCAGTACTGGAAGTCAGAATGACAAGTCAAACCCTAGCGCTATTGTTAAAGCCTTGACCAAAGGTGTTCCGTCTTCATAGTTTTTTTCTTTTAGTTCTTGGGTTATGCTACTATTTGTTTTAAGATTAAAATAGTTGTAGATCGTGAATGAGTCAGCTATATTCGGGTAAAATGAAGAAAATGAAAAAAATATTTTCAGGGAAAAAATTGAAAATTTTTCACTTCCTTGGGTCACTTTGTAGACTTTTTTTTTTTTTTTTATGGGAATGTGAATAGAAGTCTTCCTTTATGTGTGTCTAATTATGTGTGCAAACGCTTCATTATTAAGAGATGATAGGAGAAAAATCTCGAAATAAAAGTTGAATGGAATTTGATATTGTCTAACTGTGCTTCTATGGTTCTTTGCAGATAATAGGCGGGAAAAATCTCTGGCACTTCTTACACAGAATTTTGTCAAGCTCTTTGTCTGCTCCAATGTGAGTGGAAACGCTATCCTACTTTTATAATTTTGTCAGTAATTTGCATTGTAACCCGCCAATAGTTTGATGTTTTCAAATAATTTTGTAGGTAGAATTAATATCGCTTGACGATGCTGCGAGGTTATTGCTTGGGGATGGGCATGATTCCTCGATGAGAAGTACTAATTTTGTTTGCTTCCTCTATTTTTATCTATTGTCTGAAAGGAAGCTGAACTGTTTAACTAACAGTATTTTGATATTGAAACTTTGCAGCAAAAGTAAGACGCTTATATGATATTGCAAACGTGTTGTCTTCAATGAAACTCATCGAGAAGGTAAAAGTTTGGGCAAATATTTATAGCATTTCTCTCTTGTTGAACTGAACTAAGTTTGCCCCTATTACATTCATTTGCTTATCTTCCAATACCTTGTTGAATGATATGCAGACCCATACACCAGAGACAAGGAAGCCTGCCTTTAGGTGGTTAGGGTGTAGAGGGAATGCTGATAATGGGGCTGCTTCAAATGATTCTAGGAAAAGAATGTTTGGAAATGATGTCACAAATATCAGTTTTAAGAGGAACAAAGTTGATGCTTCATTTGATGGAAATTTAAGCGGGGATCTGAAAGTACAGAAAGAACTGAAACATGAGAGGTTGGTAGATGGGGTTGATAGAAGCAATTCGAATCTTGAATCAAAACAGATCTGCAAGACCTACCAATTCGGACCTTTTGCTCCTACGAGTATGTCCAAAGTTGGTCCACCTGAGAATAATGGCGCAAAGCGAGTTCATGAATGGGAAAGTCTGGCCTCTACTTATAGACCTGAGTATCAAAACGAAGGTATCATTTCATACTCTATTGCAGTTAGGGGAAACACCACTTACAGGCTCGGACCGATTGTAATTAGCTCTCCATGAGAGATCCCACTAGGGAGATGTGTTGTCAATGATCTAGAGTCAAGTCACCAAGTAAAATGTTGGGCTAGGCCGCTAGAAGTAAACTCTACAGTTGACTCATATTCTCTAAATTGTGTTCTGGATCTTCGTACTAGTTTATCTGTCCTTAGAAATCTGTCAAGTGTCACTTACAAATTGGGTGGTTTCTCCTGTTTTTCTAGAGGGATTCCCTTCAGGCGTCCTTTGCTCTGTCACTAATTTTTTTATTTACCTTGAAAACTAAGTTTAGACCCAAGACTATACCTAGAGAGGGGTGAATAGATATTTAAAAAAATTAAACAACTTTTTTTTTCACAGAAAATACTAAATCAAATATCAATCAAATGAAAAACACAGATCTATTAAATTTGGGATTTCAGCTGTTTAACTCAAGACTAACTGTAATTTGACTATAAAACGTTTTTCTGACGGAACAGTAGAATCTTTAAATCAAAGATTGTTCAAAAACATGTACATTTACCTACTTTTTTCATATTCTTAGGCCTTTTTTTTTCTTGAGTGGTTGCCACAAGGTGTACTAATGCAAAGCCGCTTTACCATTGCAGCCTTGAAGGATCTCTTCTCCCACTACGTGGAAGCATGGAAAACATGGTACTCTGAACTCGCTGGGAAGAAATCAGAACAAAATTCCTGATACAAAGAAATCCTTTTGTTCAGGCTTCCTGGTTTCCGACATTCTTGGCGTCTAACTCTAATCCTTAGCCACATTCTACAGTTGGGCATCTCGCATTCGACTGTCACTATGAATCAAACGAACCTCAAAATATGTCGCATTCGTTAGCCCAAGGGTGGGTTGCAGAGTTCTACAGCATTGATTCGAGTAGAATTCTGTTTCGAAAAATATCATAGATTACCAAGAATAACCATACAGTTTGCATCCTCGAGGTGCTAAGAAAAATTGCAAACTTTGTCCCATCGGCTTTAAACTGATCATCCATACTTCTCTGAGTATTGTAACCCCAAGTTTTGAATTGTAATCTCCAGCGGCCTGTAATCAGTCGACCAAAGTTAGATCGATTAATGATTTGCATTTTTTTTGTCTTATTTTCTATCGTTCTGCATGAAGGAGAGGAATCTCCCTTTCTAATTCTTATCCTTTCCCTTTTCATTTCCTTAAGACAGACCCTCTAGAAGGTAACTAAAACTATAGGAAACTTATTCATAGTTTTAGTCATTTTATCAATTGATTTAATTATTTGTAAATAGACTTATAGTTTCCAATTACAATCGTGTATCTTTCATAATCTATCTGCCTCAGTCATTTAAAAATCTTGTCTCCGCCTTCTATTAATATTAAGAATTTCGAGTTTTTCATCAAAAAAAAAGAAAAAAAAAAGAATTTCGAGTCACTTGACAAGAGTTTTCCTTTTTGCTTGCATAGGGAAAATACTCCAATTTATCTGTTAACTAACTTGCACACGTTCTAACAGTTAAAAAGACAATTTTAAATCCATAACAGCCCTAATTTGTGGTGCTTCTTTGTGGCAGAAATTTTGCAAATCAACCACAACTTCCTAGTAATATTTTGATGGAGATTATTTTATAGTTATTTTATTAAATTAAAATTTTAAGATGAAGCACCACTTTTTTTGCGAACAGGTTTCAGATGACGATTAAAAGATACTCAAATCCCAGTTCTGAAAGTCAGAATGACAAGTCAAACCCTAGCACCATTGTTAAAGCCTTGACGAAAGGTATTCCGTCTTCATAGTTTTTTTTTCCTTTTAGTTCTTGGGCTATGCTACTATTTGTTTTAAGATAAAAATAGTTGTAGATCCTGAATGAGTCAGCTATATTCGGGTAAAATGAAAAAATATTTGTAGAAAAACTAAACAAGTTTACGTGTTTGATTAACTTCTTGAAAATGAGCATATAGTGTTTGGTTGTAATTTAAAATTTTAAAGAATATTTTGTCGTAATTTTAATTTATCATTGTCAATAGAAATTAAAAACAATAAAAGCAGACAATTAATCTTGCACTTAACAACGTGTTTATAGTATGTTGATAAATGCTAGTAGTATACTCATTCTTTTATGAAATGGTCAATGGGTACTCTAGGAAAAAGAAATTAAGTCTGCCAAAGACAAGAAAAATGATTAACAACAAAATAAACTTGTATATTAAACAAATCATCTACCTGTTATTAAAACTTTCGAGACGAATTACAAAAAATTAGAGAGAAGGAAAATGGCGCATAGAAAGATATTTGTTCAATTTAATCTTGAGATCATAGGCATCTGTTAGGAGAATAGAGAAAAAAAATAGTCCTAGATGGTGTCTGTTCGAGAATAGAGAAAAAATAATCATTGATAAAAAATAACTTAACTTCTTTAAGCGGTATGTGATTTTCCTTGTGATATGCCTGCCTCATTTTCGCTTTGACTACTCTTTTTTTTTTTTTTCGTTTGACTCTTGTTTTTCACCCCTACCAAACACATATTTTTTTGAAAATATTTTCAACGGAAACAAACACATCCAGAATGGAATTTCATTGTTTTGACAGTTCAAATCCGTTGCTACAAAACGCTAGAGATAGAGCAGAATTATGGGTCTTTGATGACTCGATTGTGTTTGAGTATTCAAATTTTGGTGAGGTTAAAATTTTAAGCTGTTGACATTGGTGAAAAAGTGAAAAAATAGATGATTTGAATGAATTTTTTATATTTATTATAGTAAAAAGTAATGATTTGATGAAAAAAAAAATTTATATTATAATTATTTTATTATATTAAAATTTTGGAACGCCTAAAATTTTACCTTAGATAAATTTTTCCTTCCTCTGGTAGACTTATGTCCAAGGGAATGTGAATCGAAGTCTTCCTTTCTGTGCGTCAATTCATGCGTAGAAGCGCTTCATTATTTAGAGACGATAGGAAAAAAATCTCGAAATAAAAGTTGAATGGGATTTGATATTCTCGAACTGTGCTTCTCTGGTTCTTCGCAGATAATAGGCGATTATATGATATTGCAAACGTGTTGTCTTCAATGAAACTCATTGAGAAGGTAAAAGTTTGGGCAAATATTTATAGCATCTCTCTCTTGTTGAACTGAACTAAGTTTGCCCCTATTACAGTCATTTGCACATCTTCCAATACCTTGTTGAATGATATTCAGACCCATACAACACAAACCAGGAAGCCTGCATTTAGGTGGTTAGGGTGGAGAGGGAATGCTGATAATGGGGCTGCTTCAAATGATTCTAAGAAAAGAATGTTTGGAAATGATGCCACAAACATCAGTTGTAAGAGGAACAAAATTTTTTTTTTCTAAGCAAATACTTCATTAAAGCAACTTATGATTGAGTATCCATAGGATCATCAGCTGATAAAACGGACTGAGGCAAAGCTGCTACATCTAAAAAATAAAAAACACATAAACTAGAGACCCAGGCGGCAAGATGATGAGCTGCGCGCAGAATTTAGTCTACTTGGGATCCAGATTAACCTCCAACCTTCATGCCTTCCCAGCACTTCACGAATCAGATTAGCTAGGACCACCAGAGGGCTCTCCACGAGGAACTCAGTCTCATTCACAATCTTACAAGAGTTCAAAGAGTTGCTTTCAATAATCACCCCTTGGTTGGCTCTTCATTTGATGGAAATTTAAGTAGAGGCCAGACTTCCCCATTCACGAACTCCCTTTGCACCGTTATAGGTGGACAAACTTTGGACATACTGGAAGTTGCAAAAGGTCCGAATTCGTACCTTTTGCTCGTAAGTCCTACCAATTCCGACCTTTTGCTCCTACCAGTATGTCCAAAGTTGTTCCACCTGAGAATAATGGCGCAAAGCGAGTTCCTGAATTGGAAAGTCTGGCCTCTACTTATAGACCTCAGTATTATTTCATACTCTATTGCAGTTCGGTGAAACACCTCTTTTGGGCTCAGATCGATTGTATTTAGCTCCCCATGAGAGATCCCAGTAGGGAAATGGGTTGTCAATGATCTAGAGTCGAGTCACCTCTGGTAACCAAGTAAAATGTTGGGCTAGAAGTCAACTCTACAGGTGACTCATATTCCTTAAATTGTGTTCTGGATCTTGACTCTTTGTACTAGTTTATCTGTCCTTAGAAATCTGTCTAGGGTCACTTACAAATTGGATGGTTTCTCCTGTGTTTTTCTGGAAAAAGGTCCGAATTGGTAGGTCTTGCAAATCTGTTTCAAGTCATGATCCGAATTCCTTCTATCAACCTCATCTACCAACCTCCCAAGCTTCATTTGTCTTGGAATGACAAGTTTGAGACATGTGTGATTTTTTTTCCTGTAGTTTGTCTTTTTTCTGTCGTCTTGTATTTTCCGGGGTTGGTTTGTTCTTTAGAATTTGTATTGGTTTTGATTTTGTAATTACGATTTTCCTCCGCCATATTTTGAATAAAATTTAGAGGTACAGTCCTTATTCCTTAAAAAGAAAAAATAGAGAATATGCATCCAACGCAGAGCAATCTCTTTCTCTCATATCCCTACTAAGAAAAAAGGGGTATTTAATTGCTGTACTACGCTATATCTTTTGGCCTTTGGTAAGTTTCATTTTAGCCTGAAATTCGTAAGAGCCGTTTTCTTTTCTTTTCTTTTTTATTTTTTACTGAACAAACTCATCATACTGCCAACCAAGACCTCTTATTCCTCTTACAGAAAACTCATTTTACACAAGGACGATGGGTTATTTGATTCAATGGCTTTCCCACTTGAAGACCAATGATGAGAGGATACAAACATACTATTTTGGGACACAGAGAGAGAGAGAGAGAAAGGGGGGGATCTTCGTGACAGCGGTGAAACAGTTATTGTTCATCACAGAATTATTTCTTCTTGGACAGTGACATATTTGAGATTCTTGTTTGGTAGGACAATGCTATTAACTACAACTACTTCATCTTCAACTGTCACAGCTTCACCTGCATTAAAACACAGTGGCAGTCAGATCGAGTAACGGGTGACCTTTTAGGCTTTTTTTTTTTTTTTAAAGCAAAAGTACTGCATATATTAAAATTCGAGACTAACAACTAGTACAAACAGACCAGAGGGCCAACAGAAAAACCTAAACTAACCAAAGGTCCTACAATAAACGGATCCAAAGACCCGGTAACAACGACAAACATCAGGAGCATCAACAACCATGTAGAAAAGACCACAAAGGTTGAGACAACACAAATAAACAAGGACCACAAGAGTCCGTATAGACCATTGCTCAAGATGATGGCGGCTTCTACCGGAGGAAAGAAGGAAAAAAGAAGCATCAACTTCAGTTTCTTTGTCAAGAGGTGGAGAATGCATAACAGTACCGAGTACTGTAACCCCAAATTTTGATTTGTAATCTCCAGCGGCCTGAAATCAGTCGACCAAAAGTTTGACCGATTCGTTTTACCCTTTTCTCATCTATGAAGTGGGAGCCTGAATGGATACAGATTCAAATCATATGACGAAAAGGCAAAGCCATGAGAAGATCTCAGTCACATTAAGCTATTTCTTTCCTGACGCCATCATGTGTAGGTTGCAATTATTGAACTATTCCTGTGGGGCTGACTTGACACTGATCCTTCAATTATTGAACCATGTTTGTGCTGAGACGGAATCGAACCACATTAACTCAGGGTTCACACTCACTAAACTCTAGAGCTTAATGCGGTCTTTAAATGACATTCTAAGGGAGAAAATCAAATCATTCAGGAAGAATTCACAGCCTCATATGATTAGATGATATAAAACAACATTCTCTTGATGAACAAACATATATGCTTCTGGGAAATAAAAAAGGGCAAATTTCAGAACATGCCTGGACCCGAGACCACCTCCCAATAGAAGACTTCCACCCCACAATTGCGTGAACAACTACTGTATTTTCCTGTAAAATTCGCAAAAGCACTAAAGTCAAGCTTTAAGGTAAGCTTATGTATGCCCTTCGTACTCTTGGATGCAGTTGTAATACCTTAATTTCGACATCATCAAGGATGATACAGCTGATCAGTCTTACACCAGCAGCTATACGAGCATTTGCAGATATTGAGACATTTGGACCAATCTATTTAACCATAGCAGAATATTATATTTCGAAACATAGAATAAGTTTGTCAGTTCAACTAGATGGAAATTAATAGGGAAAACCGCTGCTCTACCCGCTGATATGTGAACGGGGAAGTATTTGTTTCCAGGTAATTTACAGAAGGTCTATAGCAATTAAAGGCAAAGTTCGATTTCCCAGACATCGGAAAGTGAGTTTGTTAGAATATAAATTGTTAAGTCTCGCAATAGTTAAGAATGTTAATTCTTTGTAAGTTGGGTACTATAAAAAGGTCCTTTTATAGACAAGTTAAATATACCTTGAGAAAACAAGTTAAATATACAAGTTAGATTTTGAAGCTGAAAACTGAGAGGGATGGTTGGATTTCGGGTCGGTCTACCATTGGCAAGGAGATGGTTGATTTCTACCAGAACTTACTTGTTTCTAGCCATCCAGTTATTCCTGATGATTTGGAGCAGTTGATAGAGCCATTGATGACAATTGAGGATAATTTAATGCTCACTTAGGTACCAAAGGACGAAGAAATCTTTAGTACGTTGAAAAAGATGAGCTTGAAAAAAGCACCAGGCCCGAATGGTATGACGATGCTTTTTTTCAAGCATTTTTTTGATGTGGTGGGGATAGATGTTATCCTGGTGGTACAAGATTTTTTTGAACATGGGGAGTTGTTGCCGCATTTGAATGCTACCAATATTAGTTTAATTCCGAGGGTGGATAATCTCTCGAAGGTGAGTCAGTTTCGGCCCATCAGTTTTTATAATGTTATTTATAAACTCATCTCTAAAATCATTATGGAGCGCCTTAAACTTGTGCTTCCAAAGCTTATTTCCCCATTTCTTCTCGCTTTTGTTCCCGAGCGTGCGATCCAAGATAATTACATTGTGACAACGGAGATATTCCATAGTATGCATCATAAAAGAGGTCGAGGGGATTGGATGGCTATTAAAGCAAATATGGAGAAGGCATATAACAAAATAGAATGAAGCTTTGTGCTGAAGGTTCTTGAAAAGTTTGGGTTTAGCTCTGTTTGGATCAATTGGGTGAAACAGTTCATCTCTGCATTCTCCTTCTTCATTCTTATTAATGGAAGTTCCTTTGGTTGCTTCCAACCAACTAGGGGTCTTTGTCAAGGTGATTCCTTATCCCCTATCCCCTTATTCATTTATTCTTTGTTCCTAAGTCCTCTCACAAAGGTATTAAGTTGGGTTGCAATGCTCCTTTGTTTCTCATTTACTATTTGCGGATGACCTTCTTTTATTTACTAAGGCTACTACTTGGAAGGAGTCTACTTTGAATGCTTGCCTTGATAAATATATGGCTTGGTTTGGTCAAAAGGTGAATAACGAAAAATCTTCAGTGCATTTCAATAAGAATTTTGAAGGGCAAGCTATTTTGCCTATTTTGAACTGTTTGCACTTGAAAAAACTCCCTCCTAAAGTAAAACACCCTAGGCTTCCGTTGATTTTTCCTCAAGCGAGAACGCAGGCTGTGGATGATATTAAGGAAAAAAAATTTCAAAAGATAGCGGGGAGAAGGTGAAGTCTCTTTCCCAAGCGGGTTGTAGGATGTTGATAAAATCAGTAGCAAGTGCAATTGCTTCATATCTTGTTAGCTTTTATTTTATGCCGCAACAATGGTGTAAAGAGATTGATCGAGTGACAAAAAATTCTTGGTGGGGCTTCAAGGAGGATAATTCTCGGCATCTGACCTTAAAAGCATGAAAATCTATTTGTGTTCCAAAACGTGATGGTGGATTGGGCATTCGCTTGACATCTGAAGTCAACCATGCACTTGTTTCGAAATTAGCATGGAAGATGATTTCTGATCGCAATAGCCTCTGGGTTTGCATTATGCATGGGAAATATGTTAAAGAACGAGATTTTTGGCAAGTGGAGGCCGGTAGTAAGGCATCGTGGGCTTGGAGGAGCACCGTCAAATCCCGCCCAGTGCTGATTGAAGGTATGTGTTATGCTTTAGGGGATGGCCGAAATGTTCATATCTGGAGGGACCCATGAGTCCCATTCTTGCCTCGTTTTGTTCCAGTAGTTCGGGAGGAGACCAGCTTTCCTGCTAATATAGTGACTGTACGTGACTTATGGGTGGAGGAGGGTAGGAGATGGAACGAAGGGCTGGTGAGAAATTTGTTTGAACCGAATTCGGCGGAAGCAATTCTGAAGTTGGAACTTGCGGATGCAGGTGTTGATGATCGCTTGTTCTGGCCTTTGAATTCCTCTTGCGAGTTCATGGTAAAATCTTCACATAGAGTTCTCGTGAGCCATAGAGTCAACTCTGTGACTCCTTTTCGTCCAGATAAATGGCAGGACCTTTGGAAGCTCAAATTGCACGACGGTTGAAACTTTTAATTTGGAAGTCGGTTTGGGAGGTGATTCGAACTAAATCTGTTGTGGCCTCTCAAATAGAAGGGAGTGCAATAGGGGATGCTGATATTTGTTGTGCTTTAAGTGGAGACTGGAGAGCATCCCGAAACTCTCCAAAATTTACTCCTGCATTGCCCCTTCAGTCGCACGGTTTGGAGTAAATCTCCGTGGCAATTAAATATCCGGGCGTTTGGGGAGGGTTCGGTTGCTGCTTAGGTTCAGAATGTCCTTCACCCACATCTATTGGAATCCCACTCGAGGAGCAGCACTTATTCCAAATCTATGCTGCAAATGCGATTGATCTTATCTGGGCAGCAAGAAATCACGTTGTGCATGGGGGTCCGAAAAGTGATGCTATGGTGTTAGCTCATCAAGTCATCCGGGTGAGTAAGGAACATAAGGCCGCTTGGGATAAAAAACTTCAATCCAATCGTATGCAAGATTGGGTTCCACCACCTATGGAAACAGACAAGGTTACTGTCGATGTTGCCATACGGGAGCGTTTCGCAGTGATAGCAGCAATTATTCGTGACTCTATGGGTGTGGTTCTTGGGGCAAAGGTCAAGAAAATTGGTGTTGTGGATCCCTTGGAAGGAGAGGTTGAGGCTACAAAGCTGGGCTTGGAGTTGGTGCATTCTCAGGGCTTTCGAGATGTGATGCTAGAAGAGGATTCCGAACATGTTTTTGAGGCTATTCGCCTATGGCCACAAATTTCTGAGTGGCGTATTCATTCGGTAGTGTAGGAAATTCATGACCTGGCTAGTATGATGCATAGTTGGCAGGCTATTCATGTCCTTAGAGGTGCAAATTCTTTGGTGCACCACCTTGCTCGTTAGGCTGCCGCCGAGTATAGCTCGATTGACACTCCCTATAGTTGTGAGCGTTTGCTTGATCTTTCTTGGTTGTATGTTGGTACTGAACCTCCATAGTTTTGGTTGGTTGTCTTAGTTTTTTGGAATAATATGAGGTTTTGATTAAAATAAATAAATATACCTTGAGAAATAAAGATGTAGCTCGTGGACTTTCTACGGTGGACGTAGGTGACTGAACCGTCTTAAGTATTTTCTCTCTTCTCCTCTTTTCTCTCATTTCAATAGAGTTCCCTTTTTCCCACCGATGACAAAAGCATACAAAAACAATGTGCTCATTCTATTTCCAAAACATCGAAAAAAAAAAAAATCAAGAAGATTAAATAGATCAGTAACACTCTAGTGAGAGTGCATACTTAAGATAAAGTGGTGTTAGGCCTTCTTAATTCCAAAATTAGCTTAAAAGTTGAGACTTTCTCTCAAACGTATAAATTAACCACTAACTCCTTTCACAACTGTTGTAATACTAACTCTAACAATCTCTCTCTTATATATCAAACTCTGGATTGGAGAGGCAATAACCCGTTTCTTCCGTAGACTGTACCTTGAGTCGAGACTTGTTAGTACTAACACCCAACACTTGTACAGGATGTCCACAACTGGCTTGGTATGGAATTGGATGATTTGCCTTTTAACAAACCTGCCAGTGATCTAATTTCGTTAAAGCCCATGGGCTAGTAAAAGATTTTTTTTTTTTTTTTAGAGGATAATAATAAGGATATATTAATATAAGATTACCATATAGGATATATTAATATGGGCTAGTATAAGATTACCAGATAGGCGCAGTGCTTTCATTTCATCGCTTGTCTACACGTATCCGTATAGGAATGTAATATAGGTTTGTATGTCAAACGAGCGTCCTAAAAATATGCGTGTTTAATTAGACTATGGATGTCAATAATTTTTTTTTTAAAAAAAAAAAACTCGCAACTTTAATACTTTTTTATAAATTTTAACATTTTATTGACAAACTCTAACTTTTTACGAACTTCTATATCTTTTTATAAATTCTAACAATCTTTTTCATCAATCTCAATAGAATTTACATTATTTTTAATAAATAAAAATTCACCAAAAAATTCTTTTATCCATCCAAACGAGCTGTTAGAATTGGCTCAATATATCAAATTTTGCCATCCCCTCCTATAAAAGAAAAAGTAATACTCATTAATCTAAAAGTATATATTCCCAATTAGTCCATTAATCTAAAGGGATTTTGCTCACTAGGCCTTAATTAAGTGCAAATCTTTAAGCCAGACAAATAGCTACCGATTTATTGGACAACCATATGGTGCAAAAGATGCGTACATAGGAAGATGCAAACGCATGATAATTAAGGTGCAGGTACATTAATTGATTTTGCTCACTAGGCCTTGATTTCTTTTTTTCTTTTTATAGTTCAATTGGTTTCTTGCAGTTTCTTGGACTTGTACGATAGAGACGACACCCGGTCTTTCGGGCTTGACGATGCTGCTTTACGATTAGGTGTTGGGGTGGGATTATTGACCTTTAATCTCATAAATTCCAGTTCTCTTTCTTAACAATATGCTTGTGGGCGCCTAGCTATTTCGAGTTATGTATAAAGTCTTGGCCTTTAATTGCTATTTGGTTTTATTTTTTAGGTTCTTGCTAGAAAGGCAAAGAACCAATATATCTAACTGGAAAGGGTTTGCAGCAATCCCTAGCGCCATTGTTAAAGCTCTGACGAAAGGTATTCCGTCTTCATAGTTTTTTTCTTTATGTTCTTGGGTTATGCTACTATCTGTTTTAAGATTAAAATAGTTGTAGATCCTGAATGAGTCAGCTATATTCGGGTAAAATGAAGAAAATGAAAAATATTTGCAGGGAAAACTAAATAAGCTTCTGTGTTTGATTAACTCCTTGAAAATGTCAAGAAAAAAAAAACTCCTTGAAAATGAGCATATAGTGTTTAGTTGTATTAGCAGTATACACATTCTTTTATGAAAAGTTTGATCGGCACTCTAGGAAAAAGAAATCGAGTCTACCAAAAACAAGAAAAAAGACTGACAACAAAAGAAACTTGTATATTAAACAAATCATGATATTGCAAACGTGTTGTTGTCTTCAGTGAAACTCATCGAGAAGGTGAAAGTTAGGGCAAATATTTATAGGTTGTTTACTTGATCTTTTTATTGAACTTAACTAGTTTGCATCTATTACAGTCATTTGCTCATCTTCCAATACCTTGTGGAATGACATGCAGACCCACGCAACACAAACCAGGAAGCCTGCGTTTGGGTGGTTAGGGTGGAGAAGGAATGCTGATAATGGGCTGCTTCAAATGGTTCTAGGAAAAGAATGTTTGGAAGTGATGTCACAAACATCAGTTTTAAGAGGAACAAAGTTGAGTCTTCGTTTGATGGAAATTTAAGCGGGATCTGTAAGCACAGAAACAACTGATATATGTGAGGTCTTTTTGGGCTCAGACCGATTGTAATTAGCTCTCCATGAGAGATCCAACTAGCGAAATGGGTTGTCAATGGTCTCGCAAATCTGTTTCTGAGTCATGATCCGAATTCCTTCTATCAACCTCATCTACCAACATCTCATATTTCATTTGTTTCTGTACTTTCAGATCCCCACTTAAATTTCCATCAAATGAAGAGTCAACTTTGTTCAAGTAGAATTCAGTTTCGAAAAATGTCATAGATTACCAAGAATAACCATGCAATTTGCAGTCTCGAGGTGCCAAGAAAAATTGCAAACTTTGTCCCATCGACTTTAAACAGATCATCCATACTTCTTTGAGTAAGGAATTTCTAGAAGACGAACAATAATGCTCATGGAAGAACAAGGAATGAAAGAATGTGTTGAACCATTATGAAGACCAGATCGAAAGGGAATATCCTGTTGGCCGTTCTCAGTTGTTGCATAGAGAATATGCATCCAACACAGAGCAATCTCTCTCTCTCATATCTTTTGGCCCTTGGTAAGTATCATTTTAGCCTGAAATTCGTAAGAGCCATTTCTTTTCTTCTCTTTTTATTTTTTTACTGAACAAACTCATCATACCAACCAAGACCTCTTATTCCTCTTACAGAAAACTCATTTTACACAAGGACGATGAGTTATTTGATTCATTGGCTTTCCCCACTTGAAGACCAATGATGAGAGGGTAAAAACATACTATTTTGGGAGAGAGAGAGAGGGAGGGGGGGGGGGGGGGGGTGGAGATCTTCGTGACAGCAGTGAAACAGTTATTGCTCATCACAGAATTATTTCTTCTTGAACACTGACATTGAGAGTCTTGTTTGGTAGGACAATGCTATTAACCACAACTACTTCATCTTCAACAGTCACAGCTTCACCTGCGTTAAAACATGGTAGCGGTCAGATGGAGTAACGGGTGACCTTTAGTTGAATAGAAAAAAAGAAGCATAAACTTGAGTTTCTTTTCAAGAGGTGGAGAATGCATTACAGTACCGAGTATTGTAACCCCAAGTTTTGAATTGTAATCTCCAGCAGCCTGAAATCAGTCAACCAAAAGTTAGATCAATTAATGATTCGTTTTCCCCTTTTCTCATCTGTGAAGTGGGAAGCCTGAATGGTTACAGATTCAAATCATATGACGAAAAGGCAAAGCCGTGAGAAGCTCTCAGTCACATTAAACTATTCCTTTCCTGATGCCATCATGTGTAGGTTGCAATTATTGAACTATTCCTGTGGTGCTGACATGACACTGATCCTTCAATTATTGAACCATGTTTGCGCCGAGACGGAATCGAACTACATTAACTCAGGGGTCACACTCACTAAACTCTAGAGCTTAATGCAGTCTTTAAATGACATTCTACGTAAGTAAATCAAATCATTCAGGAAGAATTCACAGCCTCATATGATTAGATGATATAAAAGCACATTCTCTTGATGAACAAACATATATGCTTTTGGGAAATAAAAAAGGGCAAATTTCTGAACATGCCTGGACCCGAGACCACCTCCCAATAGAAGACTTCCACCCCACAATTGCGTGAACAACTACTGCATTTTCCTGAAAATTCGCACAAGTGCTAAAGTCAAGCTTAAGGTAAGCTTATGTATGCCCTTTGTACTCTTGGATGCAGCTGTAATACCTTAATTTCGACATCATCAAGGATGATACAGCTGATCAGTCTTACACCAGCAGCTATCCGAGCATTTGCAGATATTGAGACATTTGGACCAATCTGTTTAACCATAGCAGAATATTATGTTTCGAAACATAGAATAAGGTTGTCAGTTCAACTAGATGGAAAGAAGGAAAACCGCTTCTCTACCAGCTGATGTGTGAACGAGGAAGTACTTGTTTCCAGGTAATTTACAAAAGGTCTATGTCAATTAGAGGCAAAGTTCATAAATAATGCAACCCCCCCCAAAAAAAAACCAGCAAAAGAATCACAAGTGAGTTTCCTTTTCCCACCAGTGTGCTCATTCGATTTCCAAAACATCGGGGAAAAAAAAAAAAAAACTAAACCAAGAAGATTAAATAGATCAGTAACGCTCTTGTCAGAGTGCATACGTAAGACAAAGTGAGAAGGGAGAGATCACCTTAGCTGTTGGATGAACTTTTGCTGATGGATGAATATACACATCACCAGAGATGGTAGTACTCTTTGTACCATCCCCACTTGCCAAAAGATGGGAGGAGGTGAACCGGAATTGCGCAAGATATAAAGCAGAACATTTCAAGGATATCCTGCAAGCAAAAACTCAAATAATAATGGTCCTGAATGATGAGGCAAAGATCATGCTAATACAACACCCTGGTGTCAGTCTTACCCAGGAGTTTTGATTTGTTCCCAGAAGTCCATGGTCTCATAGGTATATAACTTCTTCTTCCCAGCAAGAGGTGATAGAATATCTTGATCCAATCTTACATAATCTGTGGGAAGACTCCTGTGGAAGGAACACTTGTATCAGGACTGGAAATTGAGAGAAATCACTAGAGATCTAAGGTTAAGCAACAGTGACATGGTTTGGCTTTATAATAACAGATCAACTATATACAAAGGATGCCACAAGGGTGTGACAACCTGTTCCCAACTTCGGTTTTCGAAGCCAAAGCCCTCATTGAACACCTGCCTAACTCGTTGATCAACAACAACCATCCCCAGGTTCTATGCCAATAAGACAAATATGGACCCAGAGCACATTAATTTCCCAGCTATTCCAGGTAAATCAACACTACTCTTGAGGAAAAAGAAATTACGTGGAGACATATCAAGAGTCACCAGATAAAAGTTCAATTGATTTTTTCATGCACAAGATGTGAAGAAACAATAATAATAATAAGGCCATCCTTTGTCATACAAACAAGTTCAATTGATCTAGGGACTTTCCTAGATCTACGGAACCTAACAGCTAAATCTATGAAAACCCTTTGGCATTGTCAATCTCTATTCCACATCAAAAATGAAAATTTTAAAAGATCATTGTACATTTATGGTTTACTATTGTGGTCAGTCGATCGAGTTGAAAGGTCCAGGAAGCAGTGCAATGTTATACGAAATGACTTCTGGACTGCTTCTTCAGTGCGGAATGATTCTTGAAGAACCTCAAGTGTCAATAGTTGAATATTATGAGGATGGCTAAAAAAATATATATATATATATATTGTGGTGATGAAGTTTATGTGGTTACGAGCTATAGATATTGTCACGAGCAGGTTGAGGACTTATCAAGAACAGATATCAAAATTGACAGATTGGTAGTATCCAGAGTTCAATATAATTTATCTACACAAATGCATATTATACATGCAACCTCCTTTTTCTAACATCGTTCTCATACTATCTAAACTATCAAATTTAATTTATTCTTTTTTTTTTGTTGTCTTATTTTCTATTGTTCTGCATGAAGGAGAGGAATCTCCCTTTCTAATTCTTATCCTTTCCTTTTTCATTTCCTTAAGGCAGACCCTCTAGGAGGTAACTAAAACTGAATAGAAATAGTAAACTTATTCATAGTTTTAGTCATTTTATCAATTGATTTAATTATTAATAAATAGACTTATAGTTTCCAATTACAATCGTGTATATTCCGTAATCTATCCGCCTCAGTCATTTAAAGATCTTGTCTCTGCCTTCTATTAATATTAAGAATTTCAGGCCACTTGACAAAGTGTTTTCCTTTTTGCTTGCATAGGGAAAATACTCCAATTTATCTGTTAACTAACTTGCACATGTTCTAACAGTTAAAATGACCTTAGACAATTTTAAACCCATACAGTCATAATTTGTGGTGCTTCGTTGTGGCAGAAATTTTGCAAATCAACGTAATATCTTGCTGCAGATGTTTTGCACAGCTAAAAATAGATTGAACATATTATTCCATGTTATAGTACAAGTCTCAAACCTTGTTGATGACTGGAGTGCTTCAAAGCTGGATACACGTCTCAGGTTAGCTGCAAATGACAAAAATAGCGTTCAGGTTTCGGCATGATGATTACCAAGTTAATGTGAACACAACATTGCAAGTCAAATGATGAACTAGTTTCATTTAACATTGAACCAAATTTTTCTTGGAATTTGAACAGTCAAAATACATAGAAGTGGTGCAAATCCAAGATAGGTATCAAATTTGAATTTTCAACCCTCACATTGATACACCATCCTTGCGAGTTTTGAGAACCAAACTCTAAACCCAAATCATTTTATTTGAGCAACTTCTAACTTCTAAGTTAAGCACATACTGAGGCATGGCAATTCAACCAGAGACCTCTATCACTAACCTCTGTCTTTCCGCTGAGTGTAAACCCCCTGGATGGCAGTGAAAATACCTGGGGTAAATACGTAGACCCCACAATTGATTCTGTCACTTACCTAAATCCCATCAAACAAACCGGAGACAGGGAAAGACAGAACTTCAAAAGTCAACTCAACAGGTCAGGCCACCGAAAAAGACTAATCTTATCTTAAAGACAAGTTGGATCAGTATTTTACGTACAAAAGTTTCTGGTTTCTCTGTATAATGCAACAGTTCGTTGGTGACTGGATCAGCAACCAATTCTCCAAACTGGTTTGCTGACTCAGCAGAAACCTGTCACAGAAAGGCGATTGAAACCCAAAATATGAAGAACACATAAATGATTATATCACATAAAGATGCTCTCAAAGAATTTTGCTTTTGCATGTGTTAACCTACCTTGATTACTAGAATTGTTCCCATACCACCATATCTTCTGTGAGCTCTGCAAATAGCAAAAGAAGTTATCAAGTTTCTATGCAAGCCAAGTATAATCAAAATTAACCACCAGATGGTATGGAAGTTGTTGCTTCACAAAAAATTGCACCTACAAGACATTCAGGATGGACTACAAAACCAGCAAAATATGTTAGATTGTTACAAGAAGCAAAAAGAACATAAATCTCAGCAAGAAGAAATTCATTACCAAGCATTTCTGGTAGCGGAAAACTACAGCAGATATCGCAATTGAGCAAGAAAAGATGCGACTGCCAAATTAAATTCAAGCACCACCATTAACACTCTATTTGCCTACATATACCTCATAGGTAAGTTTGGGTACAGTAGTACATAATCTTTGCAATTATGACAAAGACAACAGCAAAGACTAATACCGGGTTGTCTTCCATGATCAGATCTCTAAAATTATAAAGCCCACCAGCTGAACCATGTGGCTTGTCTTCTCTCAAGTATCTGATATGCACGGCAAAAACAAGAACACATAGCAACATCCACAAATCGAATTCAGACGACAATTTAGGAGAAATATTTCCCATTATTTAATAGGAAAGAAACACAGTTACCTAACAGGGACTTTGAGCTCATTAGAAATAGAGGACACGTATAATGCAAACTCACGTTCCTCATAAAAACCAATAAGATAGATCTGAGCTAAATTCGGAATCTGTAATGGAAGGAATAATTGTGAATCTCAGCATAATGATAACCAAGAAACTAAGTATTATACAGAATCACATTATTGATTTCTCCAAGAATATACCCGTTTACATGCAGAAATTGGATGATGAACCATTGGTTGTCCAGCTAAAGGAAAAAGCGGCTTTGGAATGTTCAATGAGAGTGGTCGGAATCTAGTACCTATAAAATCCAAAAATTTACAGCAAAACACCAGTTGTTAGGATATATCTCAGTCTAAATGCCAAATCATCATGACAATAAAACTAACTTGAAAACTACAAAATAGCATTAAAACAAAACGAGAATGTCACAGTTTCCCGGGTTTTACAATCAAGGTTAGCATCAGACATATATTGTTTCCAAAACTGTAAGGAATTCGAAATTGGTTTTCTCACTCTAGTAAAGATTCATTTGTTTAGTCTTGGTTTTACCACCAAGACTAAACAATTTCCAACAGACTAAGAAATTGGTGCCAATTTTCTCATTTTCCAATTTCAAAAATTATAAAACAAGCTCATACCTTTAGTGGGTCCACCAACCATGATCACAGCAACCACTCTCTCCTCTGCGCTCCCCATCGTTAACCAGCACAAACCCAGATCCAGAAATCGTCAACCCCTTCAGAACTCGTATATAAGAAAAACTCAAACCCTTAAAAAACAAAACTTGTCCGCATTTTACACAGAGCCCACACGTTCAATTTGTGTGACTAGTCCATTCGAGAAAGGACCATCAAATCAGTCGGAGCCAATAAGAGTCACAGCATTACCACCAAAGTAATGACTACGTGATACCTTCGTAGTATACTAGCTGCGTATGAGAAGAGAGAGAGAGAGAGAGAGAGAGAGAGAGAGGAATCAGCGGTTTTCAAAATGTAATCTACGAAAGGATTTTAGAGGAGGCAATACGTTTCAATACGAGTTTTCGATGCAGCAGAAAGCTGAAAGGGTCCGAAAGCCACTGCCACTCGCTTGTGATAACTGATAAGTACGCCAAAATATAGCCAAAGCTGGGAAGCTTCCACCTATTTTTCCCCACATGGCTCTCTGTCTGGGACGGACCCATCGGCGTGGGAGTGACTAGCCAGTTTGGGAAATCAGGCTGCAAATGGCCCACCGCCCACTTCGATATTATTCCTACGTGCCATTCTGGAGTTGGACACAACACATTTCTTCCACGTTTTTGGTTGCCTGCCCGGGAATTTGTTTCGCCGCTCTGTAGACAGTTCCATGCCAAAAAGAGAGGAAAAACCAGTCTATACGGTAACTTCTGATCAATACTAATAAATCTCGATGGATACAACTTACAAGCTTCTAATATAAGAGCACTCTATCTATTTTTTTTTATTTGTTTACCTGGTAATTCATTTAACAGTATTTTGTAATTTGCATGTATTTTATATTCAATTTTATACTGAATTATATTTGTTATCAGTGGCTGATGCAGGGCGGCCGCCCCATTGGACAGGCAAAAAAAAATTTTAAAAGTAAATTTGTTTTTAATTTTTAAAAAGAAATTTGTCTTAAGAGATCGACTCCTTCAAATTGGATCTTGGATCTGCCTGTTTGTTGTTAAATCTTATATAAATGCATTTTGTTTGTTGTTCCTGGCAATCAAATAAAAACATTTCCTTGGGAAAAAACAAATCAAGAATTCCATTATGCTAGTTGTTTAGTAGTGTATTCCTTGTTCCATCCTTGACTTGTCGGTGACATCCTAGGAAATAGGACTGAAAGGTCAGGTAACTCGTTTGGTTCTGAAATGTTTCAGGTTTATATTGGCAAGAATGTATAAGAATACTTTTCCAGACAAAAAAAAAAAAGCCTAGAGAATATTCTTGATTCTTTCTTCTTGAAATATTTTCCTTATCTACGTCTTTTATCTTTTGATGAGAGAGCACGGGGGCCTATTTTAATATTTTTGAAATGGATAAAGCCTATTTTCCATCTAATAAAAAAGTGTTTTACTCCTATTTTATGTACACGTGATGTGTTGTTATATGACTTTCATAAATGAGAAGGATAATCTATTTGGGCAGGTATTCAGATCCTAATCTGTTTAAAGTTAAACTCCCCTAATAATCCTTGAAGAAACTTGGGATTGGGATAGCCTTGTATAAGCTATGAGCACCTTGACAAAACTAACTTCAACAGCATTTTTAGAGTCAAAAGAAACATTCAAACCATTACAATTGAGAAGAAAAAAAAAGCAAACCTATGACTTAAAACAAGTTGTTTATAATTTGAAGAACATTTTGATTCTTCGTATATGGCATAAAATTTTGACTTATTATTAATACAGTCTTGTGGTATTCACTTTTAATAAATCAATATCGGTGGCATAACTTTGAATAGGTTGGTCCTTTGATCTATTTTTTAAACATATAAGTCTTTTCATTCGCCAAAAGTTAGCGGACTAAATGGAACAGCATTCGGACTAGGCTATCTAATTTTGAAAATGGACATCTTGATCCCAAATTCATGTCAATCCATTGGTTAGCTAACTTTTAGTAGATAAAAACCCATGTTTGAAATGGACCACCTGTGCAAAGTTATATTTTAAGAACTGATTTGTTAAAATTTAATACCATAGAGACTATAATAATAAGTAGGCCTAAAATTTATCACAGATTGAACTACAAGGATAAAAATATATAAAAAAATATAATATATATATATATAATATAACATTTTTTCTGTGGGGAGCTGAAAATTTTTACTTATTTTATTTTAATATATATATATATATATATATAGAGAGAGAGAGAGGGAGGCAGGGGTAAGAAAAGGATACTATATACTATATACTCGGATAAATCAGTCACGTTGCTATCACAGTAATGCGGCGATGTGGATGAGAGTGCTTGACTGCTTGCTCATGAGTCATGGGACAAGTAACAAGGAAGATACCATGGGCGGTGGCCCGTGGGTATCTATTCCAGCACGTATGATTTGATGCGAAGTCATCCTCAGTCCACTGTCAGTATATTAATAGTGAGATGAGGAAGAGGAATGTAGTTGGGAATCAATGTCCGTCAGACAACTTGGGACTTGGTAGGGAGGACGACAGAATGAGAGTAATGAAAAGAGAGCAGAGGTGGAAAATATAAAAGAGATAAACAAATTAATTATTACTTTTTGGTGATAAATTGTGTTCATAAGGAAGGACATTAAAATTAAGTTTAATTATTAATACAATTCATATGTTATTGAATTTTAATAAATTATTTTTTGAAGTACCAACTTTAAGCATGTTGATTTATGTAGTTTATTTTTCAAACATATAAGTCCTTCTGTCCACTAACAAAGATATAGTCTGAAATAGTCTATTTAATACGAAAAATTGGACATCTCATCTTCGACTCTATGTTAGTCTTTGGTTAGTCAGCAAATTCTTAGTTGAAAAATGGACTATAGAAATCGGTCCGTTCAAAATTATATCTCATAATTGATTTGTTAAAAATAAATATATTAAAATTATAGTGCTAATTAGAAATATTCTCTATTTTCCTTTCTCTCGTCGTAATTCTAAGAAGGGTTAGAAAATTAGGTTTTTGGTGCTTAGTTCCCTCTTCTGTCCCCTCAATTTTCCACTGACCTTGGAGAGTTTACGTGAGGAATTATCTCCTGGTGGAAACATAATAATGGCGCTTGCAAATATACAAAAACGAAAAAGTAGCCAATATGGGTATGCAATTTCAGGAGACCAAGTCAAAGAAGATGAGAAAGCATTAGCAAGGAAAAAAGAAATGCCACCCAAAAGATTGAAGCAGATCCCTTTGTTATCAGCTTAGGGGAAAAAAAAAAGCCTTTGTTATCAGGCTTTGATGGGTTAATTGAGGTGTTGCGGAGAGAGTGCAACACGTGGGTCCAATCTCTCGTCCACTCTGGGCCAGTCTAAATGACTGTACTTCATTGAAAACGAGACAACTAACTTTCTAATATATATATATATATATACATATTTTGACCCAACGCCCCCACTTTATAAACAGTCGTAGTTAATAATGCATTCCACGTGAGTCCTCTGCAAAAGCTTTGGTCATGGGATCGATCCTCTGTATTCTCCCGTTGGCAAGTTGGATCTTAACACTAAGATTATTAATTATCTCATCTTAATACACGGAACGTTCTAAATTATAAACCGTTTTAAACACATACCGGAGGAGTTAGATCTTAAAAATTATAAAGAAACCACATTACATCCTACAAACAATACCCAAGATATTGCACCCTGCTACCAATCGTTATACATTTGACCACTCAACACCCACTACTATTACATTACCCTACTACTTAAACAGGTCGCTCACCCATATTGATAATATTATCCTTGAGATTAATGAATTGAACAATATCTAGGGGTCGAAATTGTCTACTGTCATTTTTAGTTTGAAATTATATTAATATAAGGTGCCATGTGTCAAAATTGATAGGTTTTAAGGGTAAATGGGAACTCGTCAATAGTGTAGATGCCTTGTCATTCGGAGTGGGCAGACAGTGTAAAATCATATAATCCATGGAGAAGGGTACCATCCTGCGCATGAAAGTGTATTTTTCCCCTTAAAACTATAGAGTCATAGGCCGGTTGGGAAGAATGAAGAACGTAAACATCTTCAGCGTACTTTATTATTAATTATTATGACATGGGGTGTTATGGGGACTCATATGGTAAATAGACAAGAATAGATTATAAAGAGTGTACAAATGGGGTTTTTAAGGTATTGAATAATATAACATGATTGTTGTGTGAAGACATATATGCTGTAATTTCTATCTGGCACTGTGTGGCTTTATTATGTAAATGCCTTGTCCAGCTATAGTTTAGGTGAGGGCACAAATGGTCCAGAAGGGTTAATGTATCGTGGGAGAGTTTGGGGGTGCTTAGT
>CM025856.1:7169388-7204388 GCA_003952965.2 Morella rubra | reverse complement strand
TTGTTTAGAGGCTGCTTTTTTCTGCTTCTGTCTGCTGCCTTACGATTCACTCATAGTTTCTCTCTGTGTATTTGCTTCAACATGGTAATTTTGGATGGGCTCAACCTGGAATTAATAATAACTGTGTTCAACAGGTTACCCCAGTCTGAGTCCTGAGGTTGAAGAAGGTATTTGCCAGGTCCTAGCTCATATGTGGTTGGAAGCTGAGATCTCTGTGCCAGCTGCGAGTGATGTTGCTTCATCGTCTTCGTCACCCTCTTCCTCCTCCTCCTCCTCATCCTCTTCTGCATCTTCAAAGAAGGGTAAAAGATCAGACTTCGAGAAGAAACTTGGTCAGTTTTTTAAACACCAGATTGAGTCAGACACATCATCCGCATATGGAGATGGTTTCAGGATAGGTAACCAGGCGGTCGTCAAATATGGCCTGAAAAGAACTCTTGACCATATTCGAATGACAGGAAGCTTTCCTTTATGATTTGTAGTGCAACATCATTCTGGCCTTCCGCCCATGGATCAATGGCTTGCCTCCCTGTCATATTTAGTAAATAGGACTAAAAGCCTTACGGATTTAGGAGAAAAAAATAAACTATAGAAATGCTCCTTTCTATGTGCAACTGCTGTAATGTCCTCTTGACCACATAATTATACTACATTACACTTGAATATTTACAAACCAGGAATACAAAGAGTATATACCTTCTCCTTTTGCTTGTGACATTCCTCTCCTATCCAGCCGAAGTTCACTCAGCTGAGGTGCTACATCTTCCCTGGAGTAGTGGTCTCAAGATCCTTTCTAAGGGTTTGTCTCTAAGATAACCTCGTTGGCGGTCGTCAAGTTTTACGGTATGCATAAGTTAGTGTGTACCGAGCCACCGAGACGAGAAGTACTGGTAGCTTCCTATCATGAATCATGCAAACTGGTGATCCTATTTCTTTTGTTCTTCTTTATGGAGGGGTAATTTACTAAGCTTGTAACATTAAGAGCTGAAGAAGAAAATCCGTACGTGGTCAAAACCAGTATAAGAACTCAGTTACAATCACCGGGAAGCGAAGAAGGTAAAACCCACTGAAGTAATAAAAAAATCACCTCTAAGCACCCCTAAACCACTCAAGTCTGATAAATCTCGACGATACAATTAATGTGCGGCACCAAAGCAGAGCACATCATTCCTCTTATTAAGCAGCCTTGCATTCTGTAGAGAGCGTCTACTACATCCATGGCTACCCAGGATAAGTATTGCAGCAGTAAACGCAGACCCAACATCAAACCCCATTCAACAACTTGGAGTATCAGCGCAACTAACGCAGAATTTCATGCACCAGAAGCAACTTAGGGAGAATGATGGGAAGGTCGACAGACAAAAAGGCCCATCCAGCATTATGTTGGAGCAAAATATCACAGCCGGCATGAAACATAAGAGAGAGCGGCAGCATGTTTCAATGTAACTTCAGGAACCAGTTGCAAAGGGCAACAGGACAGACTTCAATTTTTTCCAAGGGTTTGTATTCTTCTGTAGCTCAAAATTTTAGGTGTTAAAAATTTTGCTACAGGGAATTAGTGAAAAAATAAAAATAAAAATAACTTAAATAAATTTTTATATTTATTTAAATAAAAAATATAATTTAATAATAAAAAGTTTAATTTATAATTATTTTATTAAACTAAATATTTCACATTCAAACACCACTTGTACTTATATGTCATAGCATAGCCCAGCCCTACCTGTCGTTCTCGGAATCCAACCCCTCCGGTACCGGGTTGGAGTAGAATCCTGACCTACTCTGTAGGTGGGCCAGAGCATGTCTGTCATTTACCCATTAGGGTAACAAGCCGTTTGCAGCAACTTCAGAGGTCTGTAATCGAGCTATTTGTCCTACCCATTCGGCCATTTTTTGTTTTTGAATTTCCTCAAAACATCCACGCCATTCGGTTGAAATGAAGAAATAAGCCCATCAAATTACGTGACTAATACCTGATTTGGCCAAGCAGGAACATCACCCATACGGCCATACGTGCGGTAAAGTGTTCAGTTCAAAGCTAATCAAGGATCGCAGAGCCACCTAAGTTCATCACTGTTGCGTTGGAAGGAGTACAACCAAAACGATTGTTTCTGCCCACCAAGTGCTTGATTTTGAGTCTGTGAACCACCATTGTATGATGGCTGATATCATAACCATCAGTAACCGTTAGTCCTATCAGCGTTATGGTCTTCAACTGCTGCCAATGCATTTCAAGCGACTCTTTCGTGGGATAAACCTACTCAACAACCCAACCCAGCAAACTCGCTGCTACAGCCGCCACCCATTCCCCAATAAAGTCTCCCACTACCTCTATCGTGCCAAGCTCATCGATTCGATTCGCCTTGGAATCCGTTCTAACACTCCCAGCTCGCTCTCGCCTCTCCTAAATGATCGCCTTCTCGACTGTTTCGTTGTCACTCATGCGCTCCGATCTGCGCCTTCTGCAGACTCTGCCCTGTCCCTGGTTAACACCGTTGAAGCGATTCCGCATTTCTCGCATACCCAGAACACCCTGCATGCGCTGGCCACAGTCCTGTCCAAGTTCCGCCGGACTGCGGAACTCAAATCCTTGCTTGAAGCTATCAGTGCTGGTCGGTTTTGCAATGTTAGTGTTACCTTTATGAACCTCATGCGGTGGCATGCTGCCACTGGAGACCTTGACATGGTTCTCCGTGTTTGGGATGAGTATAGGCGGTCAAACAAGCGTGTATGCGCCGAGTCTTATAACATTGTCATGCTACTTTATGCGCAAACGGGTAAGGACGACTCTGAGGCTGTGAAGGTTTTTTATAGGATGATTGATGAAGGGGCAATTCCAAATTCTAGAACGTATAAGATAATGATTGAGCACCTTGTGAACTCTGGAAAGCTGGAGTCCGCAATGGAGATTTTTAATATATTGCCATTGATGAGGATTAGACGCACTTCAGAGCAATTTTCTGTTTTGGTGGAAGGATTTATTGAGGTTGAGCGGTTTGATGAGGTGAAGACTTTGCTCAAGGAAATGCTGGTTGATGGAATATTGCCTGGAAGTGCCATGCGTTTGTCATTGCAACGAATGCAGGAGGAAGGATTTGTACTAGAGACTGATGAATTTCTTAGAGAAATGTTGCCGGATGAGAGAATCAAGAACATAGGGTTTGATGTGGATAGTGACGAGGATGATGATGTTACTCATTTCAGTTCACGGGATGATGTTGATGGGCTTCAGTTAAAACCATGGTTAGACCCAAGAGCTTTGGCAAGTGCCTTGCAAGGTTGGAGCCCTAATGAGGTGGAAGCCCTGGAAAATGCAAAATTGGTGTGGACAACTCGGTTATTTTGCAAGATTCTTAGGAATTTTAAGTCGCCAGCAACAGCTTGGGATTTTTTCTGTTGGGTTGCTTATCAGCCAGGATTTACTCATGATGTTTACACAGTACAGAGGATGCTGGCACTTTTAGCACGCCATGGATGTTATGAATTGGTTGATAAACTCATGTTCAAAATAAGAAGTGAGGGAATGAGATTGCCTTTCAGCACCATTAGGTTAATCATTGACCATTATGGCATCTCAAAGAAAGCTGATGCTGCTCTAAAGGTCTTTCGTGATGATAAAACACTCTGTGGTCCCATAACGAAATTCAATTTGATGCTTTTGTATTCCTCTCTGTTAAGAACCTTGACCAAATGTGGGAGGGATTCTGATGCGTTGGATGTACTTGAAGAGATGATTTTGGGTGGAATCTGCCCTGATATCCAGACATTTTCTGGATTAATGCATCACTTTGCATTGAATGGGGACATCAAAACAGTGCAGAAACTTTTTGCAATGGTTAGGCAAAGTGGTGTGGAACCAGATGGTTATCTGTTTAAAGTACTTATCCAAGCTTATTGCAAATGCGAGAGAGCAGCTCTTGCATGGAGGATTTTTGAAGATATGCGGAATTTAAATTTGTTGCCTGATGCTGCTACAAAAGAGTTACTTGTAAAGAGTCTGTGGAATGAAGGTAGGCGGAGGGAGGCTGCTAATGTAGAAGAAATTTGTGAGGAGATAGATGATGTTCTTCCGCTAACATTGCGTGGACACATATGGACGGTGAGCTCTGCAGATCTCACAAGGGTTTATAATATTTATTCCAAAAGTTTTGCATCAACAGCTGGCTAGAATTTCGAGTGGTCTTGATAAACCAGCAATAATTTGCTTGAAAGCTGTATATTGAGCAGTTTTGTTTCAGAGGCCAATTGGATAAATGCCAATTCTTTACGGCCTTTTAAGTCTAATAGATTAAGAAACAAAAATGAAAACTTATTTATGCTGGTATTGACGTATTGCTATCAGCCATTTTCTGCTGGTGTTTGGAAGTCGAAGCAAGTTTCGAGTCTGCAGGTATTTTGACATCTGCAATGATTTATTTGGATGGAACAACAGAGTGTGATACCAAGAAAAGACTAGATTGCAATGTAGTTCTTGTCTTGAGTCTAAACCTGTTGTGATGTTTGAGATCTGAAAGCGTGCAATGTATTTCTTGTCTTGAACCTGAACATATTGCGATGTTTGAGTGTATACTGGTCTTGGGACCGACCTATTGGAAAATTGATGTGCAGAGTTTAGCGCTTTGGTTGCAGAGGAGTGGAAGTCGTTGGCAAGGCCAAGCCTGTTTGAGGTCGTCTTTAACCCCTGTGTTATCACTCTGTCAGCTCCTGGGAAGTGAGAAAACCATGGACCAACCAAGATACCAAAACCAACTACTTAAGAAGAAGCTGCTTTTTTAGGTGTGCTTTCTTTCTTTCCTAGGGAGCCATCTGAACCGACAATATTTAATCGAGCTCGGGAGGTGAACTAATTACAGTATATTCTCACTAGTCACATCCTATCAAACTCATTGAACAGACAATTAGTTCTTAAAATCCTTGATCATTTCCCACAATAAATATCCACCAAAGAGAACACCTCATTGTTCATATTATTGGTGGTGTTTGCAAATTTCAAAATTTTAATTAAGAAAATAACTATAAAATAATAACTCCCCATCAAATAATCTCTCCATTTTGTAGCAAACTCTCATTTTTTTTTTTAATTTTCTCTCAAAATCAAATAAAACTAATTTAATTCAATTTTTACAAAAGTTAGTAAAATGTTTGTTTACAAACACATTACACGTGGAAGCCCAAAGCCAATCCTTTTTTGTTTTTGAGGCAAGATCCAGTTGAGTTCTCCATACACCTCGAGGAGAAAGATCCTATAAAGCTTAATAATTGTATTAAAGGATTATTTTGGGAAATTTTTGGAATTGAAAACCACACAATCAAGGAAATGAAAATGATTGGCTAACTTCCAAAAAGAAACTGACGGAATTCTGTAAGCAATTCTAACTGAATTCCGGGATTCCCGGAGACCCTACACTACTGGGCTGGGCTGATCACAGGCCCAGAACTGACCCAACTACAAAATGGACTTAATTGTTGAATAAAAGCAACATGAGAGAAAAGCTCAGCACGAAGCCCAGTCCCTGGCCCAAGGCTCCGGTCCAACCTTTCTGCTCTACCTCACCCGCACTTGTACAACCCATGCGTTTCCACTTGAGCATCGAGAAGACCCCCGACCCTCTTCGACCACGGATTCTCACCTTCCTTAGGTCGTTTCCAACGGAACTTTCTTTTCCTCTATTCACTCGCTCCAGGTCAACCATCCGATATGCGAGTTTGTGTGTGAGATATGTATTTGTATGCATGTGTACGTGTGACCGCGAGACCCTAGCGAACTTTGCGATTAGCATTCATTTTGTTTCTGAGAAAATACGGCGAGAGAACAGGGTTTTAGATTGCGGAATCTCTATCGATTAGAAGATTTATTTATAATCATCATTATTATTATTTTCTTGAGATTTCTTGGCAACCAAACGGAGAGAGGGTACGACTGCCGTTTTGGTGAATTTGAATCACTAATCTGTCGTTGCTTTTACATTTCTCGCAGCAATGGAAGGTCTATGGTCTGTGTTCGGAGAGTTCGAGTTTGCTCACTATGGGCTTAGCAAAGAGCAAATGGTTTTGTCTCTCTGTCTTAGTTCTGCAGCTGCTCTTTTCGTCGGCAGTTTCGTAGGCGTGGTTTCTGATCTAATATGTGGGTGTGAAAATGTGGTCACTTCCTTCCAGAACTGCTTTCCCTCACCCCACCCCTACCAAAAAAAATCATTTTGTGTGGTATTCTCTGGATTATCCAGAACTTTTTAGTATTCAAGAAATGCGTCACGTCGATATAACTTCTCGATTGCTTTTGTTAAAAGACAAATTAACTTTAAATGAAATTATGTTCTTCCAGCGGGGTCTTGGTTATCAGGAAGATTAAGCAATATCTGACCGTAGAATTTGAACTTCTGGTGTCTGGCTCTCATAATTATTGGCTATCATAAACTACTACGCAGTGGAGGGCGGCCGGCCCAATGCATAAAGCTGAATTTTTTTTTTTTTTAATAACTAATATGACTCCTGTAATCAGTCTGCCTCTTAAAGTCCAGTAGATTGATCGGGAATCGAAGTAATTTATTTTCTTGAAATCGAATCTCATTTTTATTTTAACTTCCTCTGATTAAATTTATATACATATAATATATGAATATATGCTGATTTTAAATTAAGATCTTTAGTACTTTTAAGATTTTGATGTTATTTTCTGTTATGATATTATTTATAGACTGAAAAGTATACTTGAGGTAATTGAAATTTTTAAGAGAACATGTTCAATCTTTTGATATTTTATTAAATCCGCACTCTGTATCATTTTGGAGTTCGAATGTTTGAACATATCTTCTCTTTTTATTCACTTGTTAAACGAAAAGTAAAGATCTAAGTGTTTTTCCTTCAATAACAAGAAATATGGCAAGTTGCAAAAGTTAAGAAACTCTACTCTAAGATTTGTACATAGTTAACATTAATAGTACAAAACTAATTGTTGCATATTTTCAGATAACTTTGTCTACCACATAAAGCACCATTATTACCCAAAAATATATTGCGTCATTATCATTGTGCCTTTACCACAATTCAGTTGGGTTGGCTGACCAAATAAACTATCTGTAATGTGGAAAACTCATTTTTTCTATCATGGTGTATTTTTAGATCAACTCCCTCATTATTTGTAATACCAAATGAATTTAATTTTAGTCTTAATTTTTAATATTTTAATTTTAAGATATTTTTTTACATTACAAGTAAAAAAAAATTCTGTCATTTTTCTTAAGAATTAGCCTCCATTTAGATTCATTACTGGTTCTGCCACTACTACTATGTATATAAAATATTAGTTTATTTATTTTCTCTAGACGTATATTGTTCCTCAGTTAGTCCGAAACAGGGGGATACTTGAAACGTTGACATGTGGTAAAAGAATGTAGAATGTTCCATATATAATTCCACAAAATAGATCAATAATGTAATTTTTAATTTTTAATGTTCTCTTTTAATTGAATCATATTCAGAATGAATATAAGGTGACGTTTGATATCTCAATATTTCAAAGTATTAAAATTTCAAGCAAGTTAAATATATTTTAAAATTTTTAATATCTATATTTACACATTTTAAACTTTTCACAAATTTCAATAAATTTTAATATCCAAAAGAAAGTTTAAGAATATCAAAATTTTGGCAAAACATACAACATCTAAAATTGGTCTAACAAGTGGCCCGTGGCCCCTATCAACTACCAACTTTAGCTAATTTTATTTTTTGGCTTTATCCTGCGTCCACTCTCAAAACAGAAAAATAAGTAATAACGTACTTGAAAAATGGAATCTAACTACTTAGGCTAAAAAAAAAAAAAAAAAAAAAAGAAGAAGAAGGGAAACAAAAGATGGAAATGTAACGATATGTTAAACCTTACTAAATTATCATTCCAAAACTTAAAAGCAGAGGTATATTGTTGGATGGCCCTTCATAAGGCCACGTGGCACAATCCCGCTGTGGGTTTAACCTCGGGTTCACCTGGCTCATTGGCTGGCTCAGTTAGAGGGCCGATAATACGATGAACGTAGACTTGCACCCTCACTGGTAACGACAAAACCTGAATAGAAGACGGAAAAAAATCACCCTCCTTTCCCCCCGGACACCTTTGTCAACCAGAAAGGGAAAGGTTCAATGGGGTTTTTGACATTTAGTGCAAGTTGGTGCAAAAATGGGTAGGGGATAAAGGACCCACAAACAAATAGAAGAGAGTGTTAGAATCCAACACACTCCCTCAAAGCTTTTATTCATATGTTTTGGTGGTTTTTACGAAGGGTAAGGTAGATTAGTTGATCAGGTTCCCAAACGATTCAACTGCTCTTGGCTTTTCGTTTTTTACCCTTTTAGCCTGCATTTCTTTTTGGCGTAGGATCCAAGTAGTCTCCCATTTACTGTTTGGTCACACACTTTTCCTTTATCGTTTTTTTTTTTTCTCTCGCTAAGATGGACTCTGAGTGCTAGGAAAGGCCGGTGCTTTGCAGGGTCTGATGTAATTAAGGTTATGAAAGATAACATCTTTTGGCGTCTCTGATTCTTCTTCGGTGGCTGTCCATTCATGGGTATTGGGAATTTATCTGACCTCCGAATCATCAGATTCTATTGTCTCTGCAGATTCTTAATCTGTTTCGGGTGAGTTCCTGAACTTGGTGCTATTCTGGCTTCATTTCATGTTCCCTGTTATATTGTCTTTCTCTGAAATTTGTCTACCTCGGAGATTCTACTTGTTTTAGTTTTTTTAAGGGGATAATTGGATGGGGTAGGGTGTTTTAATAATAAGGACTAGTATTGGGTTGATTGTTCAGGCTTTTCTTTCGGCCAATGTTTGCACATCATTGAAAATTTGAGGAATTGAATGATTGTGGTCAATTGTGTCTGTGGTGGGTGATTCATTACATTTATTTTTGCTGATGAGCAGAGTGCTCTTCTATTACTTGCTCCGAGTTTTTTACTGGGTGGTATGAAGTCACTTATTTAATAGGGGTTAATAATCTATGAAACTAACTGTTCATGCAAAGTGTTCCTTTTATTAAGCTCCTTGATATCTTCTAGATATTTTGAAGAGCTTAGAGTGGTTTCTCTTTCCGGCCAGTGAACTCTCTGAGATTGACTATAATGGTATTTTTCTCATATCCCTCTTTCCACAGTTTTCTAAAGAATCTGTCCCGACTCTTACTTTATTCACCAATTGCTCAATGGTTTACTGCTTCAAAATTTCGAAGGTTTGATTAAGTCACCAATCAAATTATGGCATGGTTCTGTTATATGTTTCTCAATCTTGCCACAAATTTGCTGCTCATTTTGAAATTTCCATTACCTTCAAACTTTATCGCAGATTATGCCTTTCCGTATGATAGACCCCCTGTCTTAGCATATCCTTTACCATCCTAGAACTTATAATTAATCTTGAATACCTTTCCCGTTTCTTCTTCATACTACTTCACCTAACAGCACCAGTAATTCTAGATTTTCATCCTCTTTATTGGCGTCTGTAAGAACTTGTCAGTTAATGCTATACCCAAAATAGGATTATAGGAGTCATTTGCTGTGGTCAGAGATGTTCTACATCCCTATCAAATTTCATTTCGCCTGTTGAAATCCAGTTCTTTAACTCAAATGACCAAATTGGGTGCAGGGAAAAGCTTGCCCACCAACTGGGGGATAACATTTTGCCCTATGGATTGGCTGACCGAGCTTCTTAGAGGTTCTAGCCCTAGTGGGCAGTACCATGGGAAACATCCAGACGAAAGCATTTGGGATGAAGCTCGTAACTCAGTGGTAATCATGGTTTCTGCTTTTTATGGACATGTTGTTATTGGTCCTGCTATCTATGATATGTTTTAGAGAGCCTATTCTCTAACAGTACCTGATTAGTCCAACAAAACTTACATTCACTAGTTAATTTGTAAAATAGATTAGATTCTGGAGTCTTAGCATTCTTCCTTAAAATTATATGCTAGCTTGTTTTTTTAATTGTCCACTGCTAATTGGAAATCTTGGATGCAGGATGAATTAACTGATATTGAGCGCGAAGAAATTGATTGTGCTATTGCTCTTTCCCTTTCAGAAGAAGACCACAAGGGGAAAAAACTAATCGGTAAGTTGCATGGTTTGTCTGTGTTAACCTTGAACATGATTCAATTATCTGGGGAGGTTTGTTCAGAAGTTCCAGCCGATAAGATGATCACCCTGAATTTAGATACCAATAAAGTTTAAAGAAAAATCTTTCAATATGTTTTTCTACGGTATCTAAATTCAGGGTGATCATCTTATCGACTGGAACTTCTGAACAAACCTCCCCAGATAATTGAATCATGTTCAAGGTTAACACAGACAAACCATGCAACTTACCGATTAGTTTTTTCCCCTTGTGGTCTTCTTCTGAAAGGGAAAGAGCAATAGCACAATCAATTTCTTCGCGCTCAATATCAGTTAATTCATCCTGCATCCAAGATTTCCAATTAGCAGTGGACAATTAAAAAAAAAAGCTAGCATATAATTTTAAGGAAGAATGCTAAGACTCCAAGAATCTAATCTATTTTACAAATTAACTAGTGAATGTTAGTGAATGTAAGTTTTGTTGGACTAATCAGGTACTGTTAGAGAATAGGCTCTCTAAAACATATCATAGATAGCAGGACCAACAAGAACATGTCCATAAAAAGCAGAAACCATGATTACCACTGAGTTACGAGCTTCATCCCAAATGCTTTCGTCTGGATGTTTCCCATGGTACTGCCCACTAGGGCTAGAACCTCTAAGAAGCTCGGTCAGCCAATCCATAGGGCAAAATGTTATCCCCCAGTGGTGGGCAAGCTTTTCCCTGCACCCAATTTGGTCATTTGAGTTAAAGAACTGGATTTCAACAGGCGAAATGAAATTTGATAGGGATGTAGAACATCTCTGACCACAGCAAATGACTCCTATAATCCTATTTTGGGTATAGCATTAACTGACAAGTTCTTACAGACGCCAATAAAGAGGATGAAAATCTAGAATTACTGGTGCTGTTAGGTGAAGTAGTATGAAGAAGAAACGGGAAAGGTATTCAAGATTAATTATAAGTTCTAGGATGGTAAAGGATATGCTAAGACAGGGGGTCTATCATACGGAAAGGCATAATCTGCGATAAAGTTTGAAGGTAATGGAAATTTCAAAATGAGCAGCAAACTTTGTGGCAAGATTGAGAAACATATAACAGAACCATGCCATAATTTTATTGGTGACTTAATCAAACCTTCGAAATTTTGAAGCAGTAAACCATTGAGCAATTGGTGAATAAAGTAAGAGTCGGGACAGATTCTTTAGAAAACTGTGGAAAGAGGGATATGAGAAAAATACCATTATAGTCAATCTCAGATAGTTCACTGGCCGGAAAGAGAAACCACTCTAAGCTCTTCAAAATATCTAGAAGATATCAAGGAGCTTAATAAAAGGAACACTTTGCATGAACAGTTAGTTTCATAGATTATTAACCCCTATTAAATAAGTGACTTCATACCAACCAGTAAAAAACTCGGAGCAAGTAATAGAAGAGCACTCTGCTCATCAGCAAAAATAAATGTGAATCACCCACCACAGACACAAGTTGACCACAATCATTCAATTCCTCAAATTTTCAATGATGTGCAAACATTGGCCGAAAGAAAAGCCTGAACAATCAACCCAATCTAGTCCTTATTAGAAAACACCCTACCCCATCCAATTATCCCCTTAATAAAACTAAAACAAGTAGAATCTCCGAGGTAGACAAATTTCAGAGAAAGACAATATAACAGGGAACACTGAAATGAAGCCAGAATAGCACCAAGTTTCAGGAACTCACCCGAAACAGATTAAGAATCTGCAGAGACAATGGAATCTGATGATTCGGAGGTCATATAGAATTGCCAATACCCATGAATGGACAGCCACCGAAGAAGAATCAGAGACGCCAAAAGATGTTATCTTTCATAACCTTAATTACATCAGACCCTGCAAAGCACCGGCCTTTCCTAGCACTCAGAGTCCATCTTAGCGAGAGAAAAAAAAAAAACGATAAAAGGAAAAGTGTGTGACCAAACAGTAAATGGGAGACTACTTGGATCCTACGCCAAAAAGAAATGCAGGCTAAAAGGGTAAAAAACGAAAAGCCAAGAGCAGTTGAATCGTTTGGGAACCTGATCAACTAATCTACCTTACCCTTCGTAAAAACCACCAAAACATATGAATAAAAGCTTTGAGGGAGTGTGTTGGATTCTAACACTCTCTTCTATTTGTTTGTGGGTCCTTTATCCCCTACCCATTTTTGCACCAACTTGCACTAAATGTCAAAAACCCCATTGAACCTTTCCCTTTCTGGTTGACAAAGGTGTCCGGGGGGAAAGGAGGGTGATTTTTTTCCGTCTTCTATTCAGGTTTTGTCGTTACCAGTGAGGGTGCAAGTCTACGTTCATCGTATTATCGGCCCTCTAACTGAGCCAGCCAATGAGCCAGGTGAACCCGAGGTTAAACCCACAGCGGGATTGTGCCACGTGGCCTTATGAAGGGCCATCCAACAATATACCTCTGCTTTTAAGTTTTGGAATGATAATTTAGTAAGGTTTAACATATCGTTACATTTCCATCTTTTGTTTCCCTTCTTCTTCTGTTTTTTTAGCCTAAGTAGTTAGATTCCACTTTTCAAGTACGTTATTACTTATTTTTCTGTTTTGAGAGTGGACGCAGGATAAAGCCAAAAAATAAAATTAGCTAAAGTTGGTAGTTGATAGGGGCCACGGGCCACTTGTTAGACCAATTTTAGATGTTGTATGTTTGCCAAAATTTTGATATTCTTAAAACTTTCTTTTGGATATTAAAATTTATTGAAATTTGTGAAAAGTTTAAAATGTGTAAATATAGATATTAAAAATTTTAAAATATTTAACTTGCTTGAAATTTTAATACTTTGAAATATTGAGATATCAAACGTCACCTTATATTCATTCTGAATATGATTCAATTAAAAGAGAACATTAAAAATTAAAAATTACATTATTGATCTATTTTGTGGAATTATATATGGAACATTCTACATTCTTTTACCACATGTCAACGTTTCAAGTATCCCCCTGTTTCGGACTAACTGAGGAACAATATACGTCTAGAGAAAATAAATAAACTAATATTTTATAGTACATAGTAGTAGTGGTAGAACCAGAATGAATCTAAATGGAGGCTAATTCTTAAGGAAAATGACAGAAATTTTTTTTACTATGTAATGCAAAAAAATATCTTAAAATTAAAATATTAAAAATTAAAGACTAAAATTAAATTCATTTGGTATTACAAATAATGAGGGAGTTGATCTAAAAATACACCATGATAGAAAAAATGAGTTTTCCACATTACAGATAGTTTATTTGGTCAGCCAACCCAACTGAATTGTGGTAAAGGCACAATGATAATGACGCAATATATTTTTGGGTAATAATGGTGCTTTATGTTGGTAGACAAAGTTATCTGAAAATATGCAACAATTAGTTTTGTACTATTAATGTTAACTATGTACAAATCTTAGAGTAGAGTTTCTTAACTTTTGCAACTTGCCCATATTTCTTGTTATTGGAAGGAAAAACACTTAGATCTTTACTTTTCGTTTAACAAGTGAATAAAAAGAGAAGATATGTTCAAACATTCGAACTCCAAAATGATACAGAGTGCGGATTTAATAAAATATCAAAAGATTGAACATGTTCTCTTAAAAATTTCAATTACCTCAAGTATACTTTTCAGTCTATAAATAATATCATAACAGAAAATAACATCAAAATCTTAAAAGTACTAAAGATCTTAATTTAAAATCAGCATATATTCATATATTATATGTATATAAATTTAATCAGAGGAAGTTAAAATAAAAATGAGATTCGATTTCAAGAAAATAAATTACTTCGATTCCCGATCAATCTACTGGACTTTAAGAGGCAGACTGATTACAGGAGTCATATTAGTTATTAAAAAAAAAAAAAAATTCAGCTTTATGCATTGGGCCGGCCGCCCTCCACTGCGTAGTAGTTTATGATAGCCAATAATTATGAGAGCCAGACACCAGAAGTTCAAATTCTAGGTCAGATATTGCTTAATCTTCCTGATAACCAAGACCCCGCTGGAAGAACATAATTTCATTTAAAGTTAATTTGTCTTTTAACAAAAGCAATCGAGAAGTTATATCGACGTGACGCATTTCTTGAATACTAAAAAGTTCTGGATAATCCAGAGAATACCACACAAAATGATTTTTTTTGGTAGGGGTGGGGTGAGGGAAAGCAGTTCTGGAAGGAAGTGACCACATTTTCACACCCACATATTAGATCAGAAACCACGCCTACGAAACTGCCGACGAAAAGAGCAGCTGCAGAACTAAGACAGAGAGACAAAACCATTTGCTCTTTGCTAAGCCCATAGTGAGCAAACTCGAACTCTCCGAACACAGACCATAGACCTTCCATTGCTGCGAGAAATGTAAAAGCAACGACAGATTAGTGATTCAAATTCACCAAAACGGCAGTCGTACCCTCTCTCCGTTTGGTTGCCAAGAAATCTCAAGAAAATAATAATAATGATGATTATAAATAAATCTTCTAATCGATAGAGATTCCGCAATCTAAAACCCTGTTCTCTCGCCGTATTTTCTCAGAAACAAAATGAATGCTAATCGCAAAGTTCGCTAGGGTCTCGCGGTCACACGTACACATGCATACAAATACATATCTCACACACAAACTCGCATATCGGATGGTTGACCTGGAGCGAGTGAATAGAGGAAAAGAAAGTTCCGTTGGAAACGACCTAAGGAAGGTGAGAATCCGTGGTCGAAGAGGGTCGGGGGTCTTCTCGATGCTCAAGTGGAAACGCATGGGTTGTACAAGTGCGGGTGAGGTAGAGCAGAAAGGTTGGACCGGAGCCTTGGGCCAGGGACTGGGCTTCGTGCTGAGCTTTTCTCTCATGTTGCTTTTATTCAACAATTAAGTCCATTTTGTAGTTGGGTCAGTTCTGGGCCTGTGATCAGCCCAGCCCAGTAGTGTAGGGTCTCCGGGAATCCCGGAATTCAGTTAGAATTGCTTACAGAATTCCGTCAGTTTCTTTTTGGAAGTTAGCCAATCATTTTCATTTCCTTGATTGTGTGGTTTTCAATTCCAAAAATTCCCAAAATAATCCTTTAATACAATTATTAAGCTTTATAGGATCTTTCTCCTCGAGGTGTATGGAGAACTCAACTGGATCTTGCCTCAAAAACAAAAAAGGATTGGCTTTGGGCTTCCACGTGTAATGTGTTTGTAAACAAACATTTTACTAACTTTTGTAAAAATTGAATTAAATTAGTTTTATTTGATTTTGAGAGAAAATTAAAAAAAAAAATGAGAGTTTGCTACAAAATGGAGAGATTATTTGATGGGGAGTTATTATTTTATAGTTATTTTCTTAATTAAAATTTTGAAATTTGCAAACACCACCAATAATATGAACAATGAGGTGTTCTCTTTGGTGGATATTTATTGTGGGAAATGATCAAGGATTTTAAGAACTAATTGTCTGTTCAATGAGTTTGATAGGATGTGACTAGTGAGAATATACTGTAATTAGTTCACCTCCCGAGCTCGATTAAATATTGTCGGTTCAGATGGCTCCCTAGGAAAGAAAGAAAGCACACCTAAAAAAGCAGCTTCTTCTTAAGTAGTTGGTTTTGGTATCTTGGTTGGTCCATGGTTTTCTCACTTCCCAGGAGCTGACAGAGTGATAACACAGGGGTTAAAGACGACCTCAAACAGGCTTGGCCTTGCCAACGACTTCCACTCCTCTGCAACCAAAGCGCTAAACTCTGCACATCAATTTTCCAATAGGTCGGTCCCAAGACCAGTATACACTCAAACATCGCAATATGTTCAGGTTCAAGACAAGAAATACATTGCACGCTTTCAGATCTCAAACATCACAACAGGTTTAGACTCAAGACAAGAACTACATTGCAATCTAGTCTTTTCTTGGTATCACACTCTGTTGTTCCATCCAAATAAATCATTGCAGATGTCAAAATACCTGCAGACTCGAAACTTGCTTCGACTTCCAAACACCAGCAGAAAATGGCTGATAGCAATACGTCAATACCAGCATAAATAAGTTTTCATTTTTGTTTCTTAATCTATTAGACTTAAAAGGCCGTAAAGAATTGGCATTTATCCAATTGGCCTCTGAAACAAAACTGCTCAATATACAGCTTTCAAGCAAATTATTGCTGGTTTATCAAGACCACTCGAAATTCTAGCCAGCTGTTGATGCAAAACTTTTGGAATAAATATTATAAACCCTTGTGAGATCTGCAGAGCTCACCGTCCATATGTGTCCACGCAATGTTAGCGGAAGAACATCATCTATCTCCTCACAAATTTCTTCTACATTAGCAGCCTCCCTCCGCCTACCTTCATTCCACAGACTCTTTACAAGTAACTCTTTTGTAGCAGCATCAGGCAACAAATTTAAATTCCGCATATCTTCAAAAATCCTCCATGCAAGAGCTGCTCTCTCGCATTTGCAATAAGCTTGGATAAGTACTTTAAACAGATAACCATCTGGTTCCACACCACTTTGCCTAACCATTGCAAAAAGTTTCTGCACTGTTTTGATGTCCCCATTCAATGCAAAGTGATGCATTAATCCAGAAAATGTCTGGATATCAGGGCAGATTCCACCCAAAATCATCTCTTCAAGTACATCCAACGCATCAGAATCCCTCCCACATTTGGTCAAGGTTCTTAACAGAGAGGAATACAAAAGCATCAAATTGAATTTCGTTATGGGACCACAGAGTGTTTTATCATCACGAAAGACCTTTAGAGCAGCATCAGCTTTCTTTGAGATGCCATAATGGTCAATGATTAACCTAATGGTGCTGAAAGGCAATCTCATTCCCTCACTTCTTATTTTGAACATGAGTTTATCAACCAATTCATAACATCCATGGCGTGCTAAAAGTGCCAGCATCCTCTGTACTGTGTAAACATCATGAGTAAATCCTGGCTGATAAGCAACCCAACAGAAAAAATCCCAAGCTGTTGCTGGCGACTTAAAATTCCTAAGAATCTTGCAAAATAACCGAGTTGTCCACACCAATTTTGCATTTTCCAGGGCTTCCACCTCATTAGGGCTCCAACCTTGCAAGGCACTTGCCAAAGCTCTTGGGTCTAACCATGGTTTTAACTGAAGCCCATCAACATCATCCCGTGAACTGAAATGAGTAACATCATCATCCTCGTCACTATCCACATCAAACCCTATGTTCTTGATTCTCTCATCCGGCAACATTTCTCTAAGAAATTCATCAGTCTCTAGTACAAATCCTTCCTCCTGCATTCGTTGCAATGACAAACGCATGGCACTTCCAGGCAATATTCCATCAACCAGCATTTCCTTGAGCAAAGTCTTCACCTCATCAAACCGCTCAACCTCAATAAATCCTTCCACCAAAACAGAAAATTGCTCTGAAGTGCGTCTAATCCTCATCAATGGCAATATATTAAAAATCTCCATTGCGGACTCCAGCTTTCCAGAGTTCACAAGGTGCTCAATCATTATCTTATACGTTCTAGAATTTGGAATTGCCCCTTCATCAATCATCCTATAAAAAACCTTCACAGCCTCAGAGTCGTCCTTACCCGTTTGCGCATAAAGTAGCATGACAATGTTATAAGACTCGGCGCATACACGCTTGTTTGACCGCCTATACTCATCCCAAACACGGAGAACCATGTCAAGGTCTCCAGTGGCAGCATGCCACCGCATGAGGTTCATAAAGGTAACACTAACATTGCAAAACCGACCAGCACTGATAGCTTCAAGCAAGGATTTGAGTTCCGCAGTCCGGCGGAACTTGGACAGGACTGTGGCCAGCGCATGCAGGGTGTTCTGGGTATGCGAGAAATGCGGAATCGCTTCAACGGTGTTAACCAGGGACAGGGCAGAGTCTGCAGAAGGCGCAGATCGGAGCGCATGAGTGACAACGAAACAGTCGAGAAGGCGATCATTTAGGAGAGGCGAGAGCGAGCTGGGAGTGTTAGAACGGATTCCAAGGCGAATCGAATCGATGAGCTTGGCACGATAGAGGTAGTGGGAGACTTTATTGGGGAATGGGTGGCGGCTGTAGCAGCGAGTTTGCTGGGTTGGGTTGTTGAGTAGGTTTATCCCACGAAAGAGTCGCTTGAAATGCATTGGCAGCAGTTGAAGACCATAACGCTGATAGGACTAACGGTTACTGATGGTTATGATATCAGCCATCATACAATGGTGGTTCACAGACTCAAAATCAAGCACTTGGTGGGCAGAAACAATCGTTTTGGTTGTACTCCTTCCAACGCAACAGTGATGAACTTAGGTGGCTCTGCGATCCTTGATTAGCTTTGAACTGAACACTTTACCGCACGTATGGCCGTATGGGTGATGTTCCTGCTTGGCCAAATCAGGTATTAGTCACGTAATTTGATGGGCTTATTTCTTCATTTCAACCGAATGGCGTGGATGTTTTGAGGAAATTCAAAAACAAAAAATGGCCGAATGGGTAGGACAAATAGCTCGATTACAGACCTCTGAAGTTGCTGCAAACGGCTTGTTACCCTAATGGGTAAATGACAGACATGCTCTGGCCCACCTACAGAGTAGGTCAGGATTCTACTCCAACCCGGTACCGGAGGGGTTGGATTCCGAGAACGACAGGTAGGGCTGGGCTATGCTATGACATATAAGTACAAGTGGTGTTTGAATGTGAAATATTTAGTTTAATAAAATAATTATAAATTAAACTTTTTATTATTAAATTATATTTTTTATTTAAATAAATATAAAAATTTATTTAAGTTATTTTTATTTTTATTTTTTCACTAATTCCCTGTAGCAAAATTTTTAACACCTAAAATTTTGAGCTACAGAAGAATACAAACCCTTGGAAAAAATTGAAGTCTGTCCTGTTGCCCTTTGCAACTGGTTCCTGAAGTTACATTGAAACATGCTGCCGCTCTCTCTTATGTTTCATGCCGGCTGTGATATTTTGCTCCAACATAATGCTGGATGGGCCTTTTTGTCTGTCGACCTTCCCATCATTCTCCCTAAGTTGCTTCTGGTGCATGAAATTCTGCGTTAGTTGCGCTGATATTCCAAGTTGTTGAATGGGGTTTGATGTTGGGTCTGCGTTTACTGCTGCAATACTTATCCTGGGTAGCCATGGATGTAGTAGACGCTCTCTACAGAATGCAAGGCTGCTTAATAAGAGGAATGATGTGCTCTGCTTTGGTGCCGCACATTAATTGTATCGTCGAGATTTATCAGACTTGAGTGGTTTAGGGGTGCTTAGAGGTGATTTTTTTATTACTTCAGTGGGTTTTACCTTCTTCGCTTCCCGGTGATTGTAACTGAGTTCTTATACTGGTTTTGACCACGTACGGATTTTCTTCTTCAGCTCTTAATGTTACAAGCTTAGTAAATTACCCCTCCATAAAGAAGAACAAAAGAAATAGGATCACCAGTTTGCATGATTCATGATAGGAAGCTACCAGTACTTCTCGTCTCGGTGGCTCGGTACACACTAACTTATGCATACCGTAAAACTTGACGACCGCCAACGAGGTTATCTTAGAGACAAACCCTTAGAAAGGATCTTGAGACCACTACTCCAGGGAAGATGTAGCACCTCAGCTGAGTGAACTTCGGCTGGATAGGAGAGGAATGTCACAAGCAAAAGGAGAAGGTATATACTCTTTGTATTCCTGGTTTGTAAATATTCAAGTGTAATGTAGTATAATTATGTGGTCAAGAGGACATTACAGCAGTTGCACATAGAAAGGAGCATTTCTATAGTTTATTTTTTTCTCCTAAATCCGTAAGGCTTTTAGTCCTATTTACTAAATATGACAGGGAGGCAAGCCATTGATCCATGGGCGGAAGGCCAGAATGATGTTGCACTACAAATCATAAAGGAAAGCTTCCTGTCATTCGAATATGGTCAAGAGTTCTTTTCAGGCCATATTTGACGACCGCCTGGTTACCTATCCTGAAACCATCTCCATATGCGGATGATGTGTCTGACTCAATCTGGTGTTTAAAAAACTGACCAAGTTTCTTCTCGAAGTCTGATCTTTTACCCTTCTTTGAAGATGCAGAAGAGGATGAGGAGGAGGAGGAGGAAGAGGGTGACGAAGACGATGAAGCAACATCACTCGCAGCTGGCACAGAGATCTCAGCTTCCAACCACATATGAGCTAGGACCTGGCAAATACCTTCTTCAACCTCAGGACTCAGACTGGGGTAACCTGTTGAACACAGTTATTATTAATTCCAGGTTGAGCCTATCCAAAAATGCAATGTTGGCAATAGGTGAATCGTAAGAGCACAGACAAAGCACCTTTAAGCCTAAGCCATCCATGCATCATCTCGTGAGCCAGGATTGACCCAGTCAATAGCCTGTATTCAAAGTAGTCTTTGGTCAATTACAAGATTCTCGAGCAAAATGATTTGCACAAATGGACATGAAAAAGTACCTCGGAAGGCCATACAGAACTAGAATTGCAGTTACTTCACATTGACGTGTCAGCCTATAAGGCTCAGTTATCATATTGATGATCCGGTGGCCTGCCCCAATCACTGGCCTCCTTAAGATCTGTAATGTAATAGAACTAATCACTGAATCTGATGCAATAAACAGATGACAAGAAAAATAGCCTGTTTTAATTACTAGGAAAAAAGTTCCTACAGTGGTCACAGTCTGTTCCTCAGACAAGCAAAGTCCCCTGGTCTCAGGCAAATGATGATGACCCTACCATAGTTCAAAAAACGAAACACATAAGCAAATAAAGTAAAAATCAAGACTCCCATAAAGTAAAAGAAATTGAAATGCATGTGAAGGGTATGAAAGGAAAAATGCATCAGCGTTTACATTCTTTTCTCCTTCCATTGCTTCATTTAGTGCTTGCCTTTCAACCAAGAGCATTGGTATTTGCTGCTCCACTTTCATATATAATCCTTCGTAAAAGTCTTGTATTTCAAGGTAAAGAGGTTGGCATTCGTGAGTGTCCATAATTGCTGAGTCTAGACACTCTAGACATAGCTTCCGACCATCATCAAGTAACAGATATCTCGTGTCCCTCGGCTGCATGGATTGGAAGGTTTTTATTATGGATTATATAATTAACATCATATAGATAGTCACAAGTATTTCTGAAGGATGTTTGGAGGAGGAGGGGTGGGGCTGCATAACTGACCTCCATTCTTTCACAGCTACAACACCGAGGAGTCCCATCACGTTCATGCGAGGGGCAATACTTTTGCTGCCAGAAAGGATGTGCCCTATACTCAATAAGTCCTGCTGAATTTGTTGGGATCTGCAAAAAGAGAATAAAGATCAAGTAAAAAAATTGACAGACACCAAGTACGTATTGTGATGTAGAAATTAAGAATTATTTTACCTGGCCCTCAAAAAAATAGAGCACCTTTGGCCAATTTAGCAAATCAAAAAGTTGGTCAGCTAATTTTGTACTTAAAAACACACTTGACCAGACTAGAAGGAACACCATCCCAATAGAGACCAAGTTCACACTAGAACCAATAAGCCACCCTTTCCATTTGTTTAGTTATGACATGCTTTTTAATCTTTGCATGAATATGTTTCTCTCCCGTATAATTGCGCATGAGGCAGACAATTTTGTGCAGATATTTTATGAACAAGAAATCTATGATCCTCTCAAAAAGCTCCCTTCAAAGTTAGTTTTGGCTGTTAATTTTTTGAGATTATAAAGTCTCACATTTGATTCACCTACGGTAAGAAACAAAATGAAAGAAAAAATGAAATACAGTTGTATTCTACAACTTTAAACTAGATGAAATAACAGAACACGAAAGGGACTCACAAAGTTTGTGCAAACATCACATCTTGGGTGATGCTGCTCCTTAAAGCACGATTTGTGATAAGGGCGATTGCCAGACATAGAAAACTGTCATCAATGAAGACAATCCATTCAGTAATAGGCATTGAACCGCCATCAAAGGAAATCAAACAAAGATTCGAGTATCTTGTTCTCAGATTCCAAAATAACTTTTCAATTGACTCCAAGTGGCTGCACCTCATAATCAGTAATGGGTAGTTTGCAAGCATTACAACGAAAACATTGTGGATGCCAAACACCACCCATGCAACTCAAATATCGTCCATGGCCAATCTCTGTGTTGCAGCCAGCACAGATCCTGAAAACAATTTTGTCCAACATATGGGTCAGGTTACATTTGAACTCTGTAAAATACAGCAAATTTAGGAAGTTTTACAAGGTGTTCCCAGATCCAAACTCAATGCTTCAGAGTCTGAGTGAAAGAATTCCGAAGTACTTTTAATGTCTATAATCTCCAGTTACCATAAAGATACCCAGAAACCTAGAAGATAGAATCACATCAAAACAAGCTCTGTTCTTAGATAAGTTGCTTGAAATCATAACATATTTGCAAATCTTAAGTCATATGCCTATGTGGTTCTGCCACTCCAACAGTTAGATGTTCGTCGTTTGAACATTTATTTGTCCAATTAATGCAAAACCAAAATCTTTTCAAGCCATTGATAAAATTTCTATTGTTGATCAAACTTGCACTTCAGCAGCTCAAACATAAAATCACCTAGTCTCAACTCTAAACAGATCCTCTTCTCTTGGACCCTAGATGTTAACGCCACTGTCTATTTATACAATTTGGAGTATCGCATTTCAAAGAAGCACTTCAAATGACAGAACTAAAATTACTCCTCATCACAGTTTTCCTTTTCTCTCTGTGATTGTGCACGACAACATGAGGAAGGAAAAAACATCCAGAAGCCATAGAACAAATGTACAAATGTATCCTACTGTCTCTCATATGATTCTGTGATAAAAGCAATCATTGAAAGGAATGTATTATTATTTAATCCCCAGCCTAATTATCAACGAATGAAAAGAACTGTCCCACAAATGAAACCTTTTCTCACGTGGACCAAGTCTCCTTCTCCAACAAGCAAAATAGTGATTACCGTTCCCGCAATGCACTCCAAATAAAGTTAAGGAAAATGACCACAATACCTAGCCATATTATAATATAAAGAAAGAGGATCCACCATCTTATCACAATCTTGCACATGCAACATCTATCCGCAACAAGTTTCCCCCTTCTCTGATTCTTAATAATTAATGTTATACCCTAGCAGTTATGAGTCAGAATGCACCTTCTTTTGGTAGCTTTCCATTCATTTTGAAGCAGTCAAAATTGAACATATGGAACTTGTAGCGTACTAAGGATTAGAGCAATTAGCATATTGATAGTAATGTACCACAGATGGCATAATTATCACATATACCTGTATCCAGCCGGAAAGAAGAAAGGAAATGGTTCAAATATATTTCTGTTATCATATCGAGGAGGAGACTCCACACTCATACTTTCTTGAAGAGCTTTGGCAAGTTGTTCATCTTCCTCCAATTGAGCTTTAGCGAGATATTCATCTTCTTCAGATCGATCTTCAGGGAGATGTTCATCATCTTCGGATAGAGCTTTCATGACATGTTCATCTTCTTCAGATAGAGCTTTCATGAGATGTTCATCCTCCTCTGATTCAGGTTCATCATCTAAGAAAAATAAAACATGAAACTCCCACCCACCATTTAATTCCATACATTATATTTCTGCATCAGAAGACTACACCCAAAAAAATAAAAAATTAAAGGGCACTATGCACCATTGTTCAAGGAGATGTCAATATCCATTTTCTCTCTCAGGGAGCTATTTATGGATTCATGGGATGACTTCATATCATTTCCACATTTAGAGCAATCAGGCCATCATCAAATGTGGAGCAATGAAGTGTGGAAACTGGCCTGAAGAGGGGGAACAACAATGGGGCAGTGAGGAGGAGTCTTGACTATTATTTTAATTTTTTTTCTTTGACGGGATAAGAGATACTGCCGGATTCCTTCCATCTAGGTTCATGATTTAAATTACACTGACCACTGTTAACAGCAAACAAGTTATAGAAACAGCAAAAACTCTAGTAACATTTTGGCCTTCAATTAACAAATTGCAAAAGGATTTAACGAGAATGAGCAGAACCCTCTGATAGAAACAAAAATCAACGCAAAGGCATATAGAGACAGTTCATGAGTAACGTGCCAGTACTTGAGGTATGCCAGTAAAGTTTAAAGAAAACATCTTTCAATATGTTTTTCTACTGTATCTAAATTCAGGGTGATCATCTTATCGACTGGAACTTCTGAACAAACCTCCCCAGATAATTGAATTATGTTCAAGGTTAACACAGACAAACCATGCAACTTACCAATTACTTTTTTCCCCTTGTGGTCTTCTTCTGAAAGGGAAAGAGCAATAGCACAATCAATTTCTTCGCGCTCAATATCAGTTAATTCATCCTGCATCCAAGATTTCCAATTAGCAATGGACAATTAAAAAAACAAGCTAGCATATAATTTTAAGGAAGAATGCTAAGACTCCAGAATCTAATCTATTTTACAAATTAACTAGTGAATGTTAGTGAATGTAAGTTTTGTTGGACTAATCAGGTACTGCTAGAGAATAGGCTCGCTAAAACATATCACAGATAGCAGGACCAACAAGACCATGTCCATAAAAAGCAGAAACCATGATTACCACTGAGTTACGAGCTTCATCCCAAATTCTTTCTTCTGGATGTTTCCCATGGTACTGCCCACTACGGCTAGAACCTCTAAGAAGCTTGGTCAGCCAACTCATAGGGCAAAATGTTATGCCCCAGTTGGTAGGCAAGCTTTTCCCTGCACCCAATTTGGTCATTTGAGTTAAAGAACTGGATTTCAACAGGCGAAATGAAATTTGATAGGGATGTAGAACATCTCTGACCACAGCAAATGACTGACAAGTTCTTACAGACGCCAATAAAGAGGATGAAAATCTAGAATTACTGGTGCTGTTAGGTGAAGTAGTATGAAGAAGAAACGGGAAAGGTATTCAAGATTAATTATAAGTTCTAGGATGGTAAAGGATATGCTAAGACAGGGGGTCTATCATACGGAAAGGCATAATCTGTGATAAAGTTTGAAGGTAATGGAAATTTCAAAATGAGCAGCAAATTTTGTGGCAAGATTGAGAAACATATAACAGAACCATACCATAGTTTGATTGGTGACTTAATCAAACCTTCGAAATTTTGAAGCAGTAAACCATTGAGCAATTGGTGAATAAAGTAAGAGTCGGGACAGATTCTTTAGAAAACTGTGTGGAAAGAGGGATATGAGAAAAATACCATACTAGTCAATCTCAGAGAGTTCACTGGCCGGAAAAAGAAACCACTCTAAGCTCTTCAAAATATCGAGAAGATACCAAGGAGCTTAATAAAAGGAACACTTTGCATGAACAGTTAGTTACTTAGATTATTAACCCCTATTAAATAAGTGACTTCATACCACCCAGTAAAGAACTCGGAGCATGTAATAGAAGAGCACTATGCTCATCAGCAAAAATAAATGTAATGAAATAACCACACTGAATCACCCACCACAGACACAATTTGACCACAATCATTCAATTCCTCAAATTTTCAATGATGTGCAAACATTTGCCGAAAGAAAAGCCTGAACAATCAACCCAATACTAGTCCTTATTATTAAAACACCCTACCCCATCCAATTATCGCCTTAAAAAAACTAAAACAAGTAGAATCTCCGAGGTAGACAAATTTCAGAGAAAGACAATATAACAGGGAACATTGAAATGAAGCCAGAATAGCACCAACGTTCAGGAACTCACCCGAAACAGATTAAAAATCTGCAGAGACAATAGAATCTGATGATTCCGAGGTCAGATAAAATTCCCAATACCCATGAATGGACAGCCTGCCACCGAAGAGGAATCAGAGACGCCAAAAGATGTTATCTTTCATAACCTTAATTACATCAGACCCTGAAAAGCACCGGCCTTTCCTAGCACTCAGAGTCCATCTTAGCGAGAGAAAAAAAAAAATAACGATAGAAGGAAAAGTGTGTGACCAAAGAGTAAATGGGAGACTACTTGGATCCTACGCCAAAAAGAAATGCAGGCTAAAAGGGTATAAAACGAAAAGCCAAGAGCAGTTGAATCGTTTGGGAACCTGATCAACTAATCTACCTTACCCTTCGTAAAAACCACCAAAACATATGAATAAAAGCTGTGAGGGATTGTGTTGGATTCTAACACTCTTCTATTTGTTTGTGGGTCCTTTATCCCCTACCCATTTTTCCACCACACTTGCACTAAATGTCAAAAACCCCATTGAACCTTTCCCTTTCTGGTTGACAAAGGTGTCCGCGGGGAAAGAGGGTGATTTTTTCCATCATCTATTCAGGTTTTATAGTTACCAGTGAGGGTGCGAGTCTGCGTTCATTGTATTATCGGCCCTCCAACTGAGCCAGCCAGCCAGCCACCCAATGAGCCAGGTGGACCCGAGGTTAAACCCCACAGCGGGATTGTGCCACGTGGCCTTATGAAGGGCCATGTAACAATATACCTCTGCCTTTAAGTTTTGGAATGATAATTTAGTAAGGTTTAACTATATCCTTACATTAAATTAAAAAAAAACTATATCCTTACATTTCCATCTTTTGTTTCCTTTTTTTTAACCTAAGTAGTTAGATTCCATTTTTCAAGTACGTTATTTGTCTGTTTTGAGAGTGGACGCAGGATAAAACCAAAAAAAATAAAATTGGCTTACGTTGAGGGTTGATGGGGCCGTGGCCCCTTCATTAGATCCCGTCCCTGACTGGACGACTTTTTATATTCATTCTGAATATGGTTCAATTAAAAATAGAACATACATTAAGAATTAAAAATACATTAAAACCTACATTATTTATCTATTTTATCGAATTAACATTCTAGATTCTTTTACCACGTGTCAATGCTTCAGGTATGCACCTGTTTCGGACTAATTGAGGAAACATATAGTTCCAGAGAAAATAAAGAATTAATTAATTCTTTCTACTAGGTAGTAGTTTAGCTTTGTAATTAAAAAGTTGGCTAGGGGAAATATACGACGAGGTGCTAGTCCATTCTTATTTAAACTCAGACTCTCAGAGCAGTTGGGCGCTGACGTGTGAAAGTTCTCCTTTCGCCTTTCGGTGGAAGTAATCTAATTTCTATGACATTTTCAATAATTATTTTGCACACCCTCTTGACATGAGCAAATGAGATGGCTCGCCCCAAAGTACCCTTTTATCGATCTAGTGAGTTTAAAATGGTCCCCTTTTCAGCTTTGCCTTTATATGAATTACTTTAACCTCTCTGTTAGGTTCTAAAGGTTTTCTATGAGTTATAGTGCAATTGATGTCTTTCTTCCTTCTTAATTTCCAAATGGAATAGGTACGTAAAACGGATCACAAAAAACTCACGATCCAAAAGAGATAAAAGACCAAGTAACAGAGTTGCAGAGTTTATAGGGTTTCACTTTTCTGAGGACTCAGACATGTGAAGCCGTGCGCGCGGTAGAAGGATCTAGAGGGATGTTGAAAAGCTAATTAAACCATCATTAAGCTTGTCTACCATTATTCCTAGACGATACAAAACACCACTGGTTGGGTATTGGTGCATGATTTCATTAAGTGGGATGAGGGCAGATAGCCCACGGGGGTGAGGCCGGAATCACTTTCAATAGGAAAGCAAGCACTCTCAGCCGACCATTTGTTTTTTGTTCCTTTCTTCTGTTGGTCGTCGCTCTCTCAGTTGTGATCCTGTGCTTTCTGCTTTCCTTTCATTATTCAAAGTTACATTAAAAAGTCGGAGTTCGAATTGAAACCTGATAGCGATTTTGATGCACGGACGACTACTATTGTGGTTGGCCCGATGAAGAAAGTTGATAGGTTCCGTTCTGGACTTATATTCTCCATTAAAATCCAATTAAGGTTGAAAGGTCTATTATGTCAAGGAAAATCCATTTCACGGACCCCATCATTTCCTTGGAACACTATTTATTTGACCTTCTTAATTACTTTGCAAACAAATCGATAGAGGCTGTGTAGGTACTTCAAAGAGGGTAAAGAAAAGGATCGGTAAAAAAAACTTCAATTTGTACATGCCATTTAAGCCATATTTTAATGGGTTCATGACCAGGTCGTGCATAATCTAATCAGACGGAATTGTATATGCTTATGAAAATCTGTCGTTGGAGGAATTATTTTTTTTCTCCTCCTATTTGTTGAATACACTCGTTGCATTTATTATTTATTCTGAAAAAGAAAAAATGGGCACCTCTGTAGATAAACCTGATCCATATTGGGTAAGAGGTAGGTTGTGAAACTTTTACTAAGGCAAAAATTCAAAAAGCAAAATTTCTAGACAACTCATTTGACTTCGACTCCAAGACTCCAAGTAATCGATTATCATGACAAATAGACAGTTTCCTCATTTTATTGGTCGAAGGCAGACAGTGGTATCAACAAGTTACATATATATATATATTGGCAGGTAGAGGGAGCACATCAGATCTGCTCGTCCCTCCATATATATATAGGGCCCTAAAGTAGAGGTCTGCGTTGATCCGCTAGATTTGCACTGACAAATTCCAAAAAAGTATGAAGTTAAAACTTTTCTGAAAATGATCATGTTGAGATAAAGAGACGACGGTTTTGTGTCGGCAAAGTGATGCAGGAATCTAATCGCTGTTTGGACTGTGGATACAGATATATACCGAAAAGGCGATTGACAGACAATAGACCATACTACTATTAATTTAAACAAGAGAGACGTAAAAGGATTCTCATTCCACACAATTAACTGATTCAACATCGGTCATGGTTAAGCCTTTTGTGGTAGCCTGAAAGTACAACTTGTCAAGCAAAGTAGCGGTACTGCTTTTCTCTTTTTCGACTGCCATCAAACCGATCGAGGCTTATTGGGCTCTGGAGACCAAAATGAAACCAGCTTGCTCGCAAGTATAGGATGGTAATTTGGCATTAACAGAGCGAATGTCTGAAACTTTGACGGGTCTGAAATTTTTTCACTCGGAAGACTCGAGATGACAGAAATCGAACCACATTTATCATGAATTAAGAGCACTTTTGATTATGACTGGCTAAGTGGGGTCTGTCTGATACGAGCACCAACCACTCACCAATCGCTCTGACGTCAGCTCCACTAACTCTCTAGCTTTTTTTTTTTTTTTTTCTCTACCCACTTAACTATTCACGTTGATGTTATCCCTTAAGACAACTGCTTGTATCGATCGAGACGGTACCATTGTTCATCTTGCATGTCTTTTCATCTGTGTGGTGCAGGTGCTCTCTCTCTGATTGTCTCGCTGTCTTAATCTGAGTTTGACATGTAAAATAGCCATATTCTAAACCTCATGCTTTAAACCCTTTAAACGGGGACCGAGCTCCATCGACTTCCCTATTTCCAGCTTCGCTTCACCGACATCGTTGGGATATTTTCTCTTTCGTTTTTTTGTTTGTCTTGTTTTCAATTGGCTCTTGGGTTGCCCACGTCCTTTCTTTACTTCTTGAGCTTCGGTTTGCCTATATGCTATGACACCCAAGTTGGACAAGGTTCTGCCTAGAAAAAAACAAAAGAAAAAAATTGGACAAGGATCTTGGTGTCGGCAGAAATTATCCTCGTCGTTTTCTTTCCCGTTTTAAATCATTCTCTATAAGTATTGGGAAAGTTTTTAATTCCTACCGATCTCCTATTTTAATCCTCATTAGAAACATATCAATATGGCTAATGGCAGATCGTTAGACGCGGACGATAGAACCTAGTGAAAAACCAGCTCAATTGTTTAGCCCAAAGCCCATGTAAGGCCCAACGAATGGATTCCATGACATGACATGCCATGCGTGGGCTGACCCCAACTCCTAAGCTCAAGATCAAAGCCCAGGACGTTATTAATTGTAGGGCAGAGGCAGACGGTAATCTACCACGGAGATTGATAAGACGGGTCCACTTTACTGGAGTTGCAAAAGATCAAAATCTAACAAAATAAAAGCCCACTCTTTTTACTTTTAGCATAGACAGGAGCCCAACTTCATTCTAAAACCCAATATTCGGTCCAATTTCAATTTTCCCATTGCCAAATCTGCGCAGTTTTCTAGACCCTCAAATATTTAAGCAGATGAAGGAGGAGGAATACACTGTCCAGTCCTTGATCAGGTTTGACCAATTAGGACTTTGATCTTTAAGATAGAGCTGAAAAGTTTGGCGAATAACTCAAGGGAGAGAGAAGAAAATTATTTATTTGTTGGGTAATCTCACTGTTACGTTAGGACAAAGCTAAGAATTATATTATATGCCCTCGACAAGAAGATCGAGGAAACACTGAACCAAGAAAGACAAAACAATCAAAGAGCACAAGAACGAAGATTCTCTGTCACAAACCAAAAGAAAGGCTGATATATGAATTGCTCAGAATGTCTGTCCCTACTCGAATATTTAGGTTTTAGTCACGTAGCTTTCTTTGGGTTTCGCCTCAAATTACCAATAAATATATTCGTAAACTACTTGTTAATACGGAGCTGGGAGCGAGTAACCAAAGCTACCCTGTTCCTTGCGCGTATACGAGGAAAAGGGTAAAGGAAAACACGAATTTAACGTAAACTCGTAATATAAGTTAGGGTTGATTTTTCAATACAATGTTGAAAGCAGTGTGGTTTTCTCTCTCTTCCTTCAATTCCCATGGAAAGGAAGCCCGGCAAAAATAGAATTTAGTATTTGAATGTCAAAATTTTGATAATGTAATAAACACAATTTAAAAATAATCATTTTTTTTTCTATCAAATCAATATTTTTTATTAAAATAAATATTAAAAATTTATCCAAATCTTATCTCTATTTTCCCTCTTCAACGATTTTCATACTTCATGTCCCCCTACAAATTTTGGCACATAAGCACCCAAATTTCGGTTTCCACTGGAACAGTGAAAGGGTATTCTAGTCTTGTCGGGGAACAAATGCTATTACATATATTCCCTGACAGGCACATGCCCAGTTAGCTAGTTCGCCTTTGCCCCGTAACATCAGCCGGTTTTCAATTTCGAACGCTGAAGGGAATCGCGACGTAAAGATTACGATGAGCTCCATCTGCGCTGCGGGCTGTTTAGATGCCCAAGCCCCAGTAAGAGTAAGCTTTGTGAATCTCGACAAATGGCGCTACGCAGACGCGGAGTTCTTGAGAAATTTGTGCATGAACCAAAAGAGAGAGACGGGTCCTCCTTCTTTCAACTCGGAAATATGTCTATACCGTATGATCTTGGCTTCCAGGCAGAGGTACCTCAGAAGCTATACCTTCAGCATGACTGTTCCGGACAAAACCAAGAGGTGGCTCCGGGAGAAGCAGAAGGCCGTAAAGGCGGAATCTAAGCACAGGTCTAGCAGTGCCTCTCGTTCTTTTCTTGAGGCCGTTTTCAAGTTCCTGTTTTCATGTGTGGCCGAAGTAGATGTTCATGACTTATCTACAAAGATAGAGAGGAAGTGAGAGAAGTAACGTTCACGAGTAGATGTTCATTTCTTCGGCCTTCGGTTTCTTGATTGTATTACGAATTCTCCCTCAAAGTCCCACTGTCCTGTTGAATTTCGCTAAGTATTCTACTTGTGGTATTTTCATCTATATATATATATATTTTTTTTTGCTTCTTCTTCTTCTTCCTGGCTGGGAAATCTTTCTCTGCAAGTTTTATTACTTGGTCGATGAAAATACGGTAATGTTTATTTTTATTTATTTATTTTTGTTTCGGCCATTGACAATCTCTTAGATGGAATCCGAAATCTGTGAAAGAATCTCCCCATTATTGGTCGCAGAAAACGAAGAATTTAAACTTGAAAATAATCCATAAATCCAGGGAGATCCCATGGGAAACGCAGAAACATACGCTATTATTTCAAATTCTCGTTCCACTTATTGTGATCTAATTCCTCTGTTATTACCAAAAAGCACGAAAGCTAAGAGAAAGAGGTAATCACAGAACTCCAAAAGTAAAAAAATTCAACGAAAATTTTGTTTATATTCCTTTTATTTTCATGTGAGGATTTATTTTCCCTCTTTCCCCCAATTTGTGTAACAAAAAATATGCCCGTTCTAATTTAAAGGAATTTCCTTTTGCCGATTGGGCTCGGGTATTGTTCGTGTACTTGCCTTTAGAAGCCCAAATTGGCCCGACGGCAATGCTGCCCAGCAGCCATGTGGGTTTGTTAATTTGAAAGATGCAACTCGGGAAGCATAAGCCTTCTAGTTCTATTAATGAGCCCAAGTCTCAATACTGCGGAAAACTTTTCCACGCGGTCTCGAATGAGTAAGGTTGGGCCTTCAGGAGTCATCTTCGTTTCCTGGTCCGAGTTGGGCCCCCAAGTAGGCCTCGTAGTCGCAAGATCACTTTACCCAAAGATCGAAGGGAAATACAAATCCAGTCCGTCGAAAATACAAAAGAAAAAAAAATCGAGAGAACAAAAAGGGTTCGGAGGGAAATAAATTTTGTTTTTTTTTTCATACCTTGGTTGTACAAATCTTTTTACGACTGAAAAAATTCCAAACAAATTTCCATGTCATCTTTGGATTTCATTTAAGAGCCAAAAAAAAAAAAAATATTCACAAAGGTCAAAACTATCTTCATCTCTCACGAACTCAAAAAAAAAAAAAAAAGCCAAACGTATATCAAACACTTTTAAAAAAAAAAATCATAATCACTTTTTTCATTAACTCTAATATCTTTTTTCACAAGCTCCAAACAATTTTTCACAAATTCCAATTTCTAATAACTTTTTACAAACTTTAACTAACTTTTTCCACAAATTCTAAACGAAACCAAAAAAATAAAAAAAATCAACGGAAGACTTTAATTCCCATTCAAACACAGCCATATTTTCGTCATACCATTTTCAAAAATATTTGACTAGCTAAATTTTCTGAACGATCATAGAGGTATCTCCTATTAATTCTCAATGCTATTATTTTAAAGGAACGTAATATCATAAACAAACATAAAAATTTGATATTATATTATTATTATTATTGAGATATTAAGTATTAATTTAAATACGATATTAGTGTTATTGATTTGATTTTGGTTAGCACTTTTTTCTTCAGGAAAGTGTAGCGTGGTTTTCCCACACTTTTGTAGTTCCCATATTAATTGAAAGCCTGAGGCATGGGTCACATGCTCTTCAAAGCTGAATAAAAAAGGGATTTTTTTTTTTTTTAATATTTTTCCGGCAGAGGTATCTTCGAAAGATCCAAATCCAATTGATTTTAATTACAAAACAAAAATGATTGGCCCTCTAAGGTAAATTAATTTCTACCTTGCATGTGCCTTGTAGTTTGTACACGATATGACATACGTAATGCGGATATGACTCACCACGCGGGCAGCCTAACAAGACCTAAAAGCGAAAATAGAGTCCAAAAGGAGAGAAAATTCCTCCACGTAGCATTACGGGTTCTATTCCATGTAGAAATTGTATAGAAATTTTAACCGCGAAGCATTAATTGTTAAATTCCATGTAGAAGTTGTATGCAAAATGGCACACATTAATCATGCCTTCTTGTTTCCAATTTAACTTATACTACTAGTCTAATGGAGATTCAAAAAAAAAAAAAAAAAAATTTTTTTAATGGAAAACTACACTGGAGAAATATAACCCCCCGAGACAGCATGCCCAGGTCGATACTTTGGTCTGTAATATTTTTCGCCAGGGTTTTCAATTTGGACGCTGAAGGTGATCAAGACATAAAGACGACGATGAACTCAGGCTGCGATGCGCAGTCTTTACACGGCGACGGAGCCCCAATAAGAGTTACCTTTGAGAAGATCTACAAATGGCCCGAGGCAGACGTGGAGTTCTTGAGAGACTTAAGCAAGAACGAACAGAGAGATGGGATGGATCAGTCTGTTTCCAACTCTGAGAGACGTGTGTACCATATGGGTTTAGCTTCCAGGCAGAGGTATCTAAGAAGCTACACTTTCCGGCGCATGACGGCTTCGGAGAAAATAAAGAGGTGGTTCAAGGAGAAGCTGAGAAGGTAAAGATGGAGGCATGGAGCCCAAGAGAGGAGGTCGCGGCTTTTCTTCTTTTCACGGTGGCGCTTCTACGTGCCGCCGACGTAGACGTTCATGAGGCAGAAGGCCTGCATACCTTGTTTTGCAAGCAAACCTCTGCGTTTGCTCCGGTTTTGTCCGATTGTAGTATGACTTCTGTCCTACGAATTTTTTTTTTTTTTTTTTTTTTTTGTTTTTCAAATTTTTTTCCCTCTTCCTGGAAGTGGAATCTTTCTCTGGAAGTTCGGATTGTTCAGAGTGTATCTGTCAATGAATTATGAAACTAATAGCAAATTCTCTTCTTTAGTCATATGCAATCCTCCCGATATAACTTCTTTTTTCCCGATTGGCCTTGGCGCCAGAGAAAGACTGAGAAACCATGGCATATCTCATGTGCATGCCTTCTTGAATTGAAAACCAGCCTCGATTAGGCCGTAGGAAAGGCTGCGGTCTCGTCCGCCAGATGGGGTCTATAATTTGCAACTAGCAACCCAGCAAGCCCAAGCCTACTATCATATCGGCATATCGGTTGGTGATTAGCCGAAGTCTAAATTGTCCATCAAACTTACTTTAAAAGTTTGGATCGAGCAAGGTTGGGCCTTTCGTCGTCTTTGTTTTCTGGTCCGAGTTGAGACTCCTTATACTGTGCTTAGAAGTAGGTATGATTAGATTCTGCGCTGAACTTTTTTTTCTTCTTCCACCATTGCCCCGACTCCAAAAAGGTCAAAGACAGCGTGGGCCTAACTGGGCCAAGCCAGAGCCCCTCAATGAGTGATAAGCTGAATCTGACCAGAACGCAAGTCATCTGGGGAGAAAGCACAAACTCGTCCAGATAATTACTCCAAATCTATGCCACCTATTATTACATACTAGAACAAAAAGCAAGACCAAGTGCAAAAGGATGAGGAAGAACCAAACAAAGAAGCATCAGAAGGTCAAGGCAAGCAGCTA
>CM025856.1:7127464-7168388 GCA_003952965.2 Morella rubra | reverse complement strand
CACTTGGTGCGGGTTCGAACGGGTCGTTCGAATTGCTTCTTTCGAGGTTTGTTATGTATCAAATGTTTTGTGGTAAACAAAGTCACCGACTGTAAGTATTTCTCTCATTTAGTGGATTGGTTAACCGGCGGAGTGCCCGGAGTGATTTTTCCCTTTTTGAAGGAGTTCTTTCAAAGGGTTTTCCATTTCGTAAACAATCTCTTGTGTTTGCGTGATTGTTTGCATTCAATTCCTTTTATATTTGCTTATTAATTGATTAACAATATATAATTTCGAATCTTGGTATGTTGTTTGTGAATCTTGGTTCAAAAGAGTAGATCAAGGATTTTCTGCACACCTAGTATTTGTGATATTGTCTAGGTGATCTTAGAATTGTTTAAATTGATCAAACATATTGAATTTCTGTCATTTATAGAGCTGTGTGATATTTTCCAGATCTGGACAGATTCAATAAAATTCCTTGTGCTAAGATTTGTATAAGGTTTTCCGCATTAGGGTGAAATAGGTTGTGCTGAAATTTTTTACTTACTATTTACCCCCCTCTAGGTAAGTTTAGGGTCTAAATCGTGTCCCACAAATTAGAACCCAAGATTAACCAATAAACATGAGATGTGACACCTCCTGAGACTCTTCAGTGGTTAGACCTTTACACTAGGCAAGGTAAAGGGAGCACCAATTGAGGATAAAATGAGGGCGAGTCTTTGAGGGAATACTATTTAGGTGTTTGCAACCGAAGCGTATTATAAACATGAGATTGCGATGAGCTAGGATATCATCATGCTGGAACTCAAGCATTGCAGAATAGCGGCAAGGCATGCAGGCCCTCTCGTTGAAATTGCGTTTGCAGCTGGAGACCGACGCACACGCAATCTGTTTGTCAATCTTGCAAGTTTTCACCAATCATGACTAAAACAAACAAATAATGGAATTTTAATGGGCCCCATTTCATGTACGGTCGCAACCAGTGGGAGACGGGGGCGGGAGGAGGCCACCGTTTCCCCATCCCAAATTTTTTGAAAAAAAACTTTTCAATGCTAAAAATACAATCCCACCCCCCACCCCCTCAATTTTTTTTAAAAAACTCTCCAGACCAAAAATACTATCCCTCTTGTACGCATTCAAATATCATTTATCCCCTAAAATATGAGATAAATTTAATAGTTTAAAAATTATACCCTTTAAAATTACAACAAATAAGAAATGAAATGAAAGTATCTTTTAAAATAACAATAAATGCTAATGAAATTAAAAGTTCACCAAAAAATGCAATTTATTTTGTGATGTAAATACCTGTTTTTGTTTCTATTTTGTTATTTATTTGTCTCAATTTCATTTTTTTTTAAAATGCCTCATCGATTTTGTCTTAATTTTAAAAAACTTAACATAAAAAAAATCACTTAGCCTGCAAAGTTTCTTGTGTAGCTTTACATATGACAAGTTTAACCTTTTTTTTTTTTTTTCTTTTTTGCTCACGTTATCTCAGCTTTTGTAAGTTCATTCTCTCTTTTTAGCTTCCAATCCTTTTTAATCTTAAGTTTTTTTTTCCCTCTTTTAGCTTAAATAAAAAAAAATAAAGAGGGAAAAAAAATAAGCTAAAAATTTTAAAAGTTTTACAAAATTTTTGTCAGTAATGGTTACCTCACAACTGTTTTCTAATCATCCTTCAACAGATTGAATATCATGTGTCACGTCATTTTAATTACCTAACCCATCTTTCTACACTCAATATGGAGGCCGGCCTGGAACCTTAAGTACTCCCACCCTCCCAAGAAACTCAACGGTCGCGCGAGAGCCTCAAAACGCCTGCTGACTGCTAGCCAAGAGATACTTAATTCTAACTTTCTACTAAGCACACGTTACTTTACTTTTTACAAATTCAAATAAATCTCAATAAAATAAAAATTTTAAAAATTATTTTTCGAAATTTTAACAAAGGAATGCCCAAAAAGTCCTAATAATAGTCTATCTTTTTAAGAATAGCGGTCTTGCCGGGCCCAGTTGAAATTGTGTTTGTGGCTGGACACCCGCGCACAGAGCACCTGACAAATTGAAGGAAATTTTCACCAATCATGACCCAGAAGCCAGGCACACTCACATTCGGTCCAATTAGATTTCATTTCCGCAGGCCCAATATTCGATGGAGACAAAAGAAAAGGAATTAATGGATTTCGGCCGTGCATGTCATGATTGGTAAAAGCCTATAGAGCATATCTACAACGCAAGGCCCATAAGATTTGTGGAAACAGACCAAAAAAAGACTCCATGTGGCTTTTGATGATTGCGGCCTTTTGCTCCTCCATGGTGGCTTATCAACAACGTAAGGCCCATAGAATTTGTGGTAAGTGATACTCCGCATGTTGACTAGAGAAGACTTTTCCAAGATCAATTTCCAAGTATTTCTTATATATACACATGACATGCGTGATTTAGTAGCAATATGAACGAATATGGTAGGTTGAACGTCATTGTTGGTAAACGTAAAAGAGAGATAATATTTTTGGAATATTATTTACAAATCAACGCTTAAACAGATCATGAGTGATCTAAAACGTTACATCTTCACCTATTAATAAAATCAATACATACCGAAGCTCATCCTAAAAAAACATTTCGAAGGATGCATCTCATTTTCAAAGTAGTAGGCAGCATTCGTTCTGACTCTCAAGCTTAATTAATTTCTTTCATATATTTTGGTATAAAGCACTTTTTAACACCATTGAACTATAGGAATTTAACACTTTAAATAAAAACTACAATAATTACTTTTCTAACAATATACCTAGCTACCAACTATTGATTTCAGAATTTAACACTTTGTGTTTAATTTTATTTTTTAATTTGAACGGAAATTAATTTTTTACTCTTTGAAATGACAATTTTTTCCCTCACAAGAAAGATTATAAAGATAAAATTGCAATTAATAAACATAATAATTTAGAATATTGTAAAGTGTCAGACCCCAAATATTTTGGAGGTTATAAAATATATTTCTCTCTTCTTCTTTTTTGTTGGTCTTTATCAATCTATTGGGTGGGAAAGTAAATTAGTAAGACAATATAAGAGAAGTGCTTCAAAAGATGATTTCGAATCGCTGGATAATAAACAAATAATTGGGTGCTTTACTGAAGTAAGTACCTCCCTAAAAACAGATTCTACATTTGAAACCAAATTCAATTACTGGACCTTAATAATGATATATACTATAATTAAGGTTATTACACAATATGCTTGCTGTATATATAATATATAGAAAGGAATGAAAATTTCTTCAATTTTGTCGCTAAATTTCATCCATAATTTATGATCTCTAGACGTCCCCTCGTTAATCTGGTTAAGTCATATGTCTGTTTCAAGATTGCAACGAGGATGACTTTGAGTACTCGAGTATCTACCTATACCTATTTGGATTGATGGTTCAATTTTCTTTGGATATTGCTATCAGCGTGCTGGGCCCAAAATGCGACAATAATTGTAATACAGTACTAAAAAGTTCGTATAATAATAGTCTGTCGTGTTGAAAATAGCCGTAATGTCGGCCCTTTTAGTTGAAATTGCGTTTGTTTGTAGGTACAGACCCACGCACACGCAATCTGTGAATTTTGGAATTTTTCACCGATCATGAACCCATGCACACGCAAATTAGAGTCTAATTAGATTTCTCTCTGACGAAGGCACCGATACAGTAAAACAAACAAATAATGAAATTTGAATTATCGCGTGTGCGGGTTGTAACAGTGGCATATCTAGGATATAAAATGAGTGGGGTCGAATTTCTAAGAAAAAATGACCAAAAAAAATTTTTCACGTAATGTAAAAAGTGTCTTAAAATTACAATATCGCAAATTAAGAACTAAAAACATTAAAAATAATGAAATAAACTTACTCTACTATTTGCTAATATTGAGATATGGTAATTGAATCTTACGAAAATTCGACCTTTGAGGCCCCATCATACCCTTGACCTCTCAATTTGGATATTAATAACCCGTGTCTTACAAACAATTTGTCTATAGTAGTTTTTAAAGATTGGGAGCATGTGTCAGTAACATGTTCCACACCAAGAAACCGTTCAATCACCTGTCCACTTTTGTTCACATATCTCAAAACCACTGTCATTTGCTCCTTCACTGAACTATCTCGAGACTCATCAACCATAAGACAAAAAAATCCATCCCCAATGTCTTTAATGATAGCTGTGCTGCACAACACTCACCACAAACACATCTTCCCAGATTGTGCTCCTTTAGGTCGCCTAAATAGATAACACCACAAACAATAAGCTGCATCCTCTGATACACTATTTAAATCCTTCCCACATTTCTTCTTGGGAAAAACATAGCCATGAGGTTGAAAAGCACCTTTGATCAAGTACTCCCTACGAATTTGATCTTGAATACATCGTTCGAGTCAATATTTACCAACAAAATAATATCATCCAAACTCAAAAAGGGTGAGGTTTTTACTAGACTCCCTGTCAACTTTTTTTATCAAAAATATATAAACAAAACAAAAGAAAACAATTTAAAATAAATCAAAAAAAAATAACACCAAAAAATTGCGAAGATAAGGAAATCTTCTGTCAAAATATATTGGCCAAGCTCTTTCTCAAATTCAAAATTAAAAAGGATAAATATATCAAAACATTTCTGTGCTTTCTTTCTAATTGGCAAATGATAAATTAGTGAGAACCTACATAATTTATGTATTAGTGCAGTTAAAGTGATAATGGACCAGTGAGAAACTGCTAATTAATGGAAGAGTGAGTGAGAGAGAGAAAGAGGAGTGAGTAATTTTTTTTTTTTTTTTTAAATCAGAGGGTGAAACGGTGCCGTTTCACCCTCTGATTTAAAAAAAATAAATAAATTAAGCAAGCAGGCCACACGGACTGGGCCAGTGGGTGCGTCCCCGCTGGCCCAGTCCCGCCCCCATTGGCCCTGGAAGTAGGCCTGGGCGGCTGAGCCAGTGTGGGCGGGCCTGCTTCTTAATAACCCAAAATAAAAAATTTACAAAGGATTTTGGGAGCCAGTGGGGGCGGCCGCCCCGCCCGCACCCCTTGGATCCGCCCATGGGTTGTAAGAATGAAATCTTCCTTTCAAAGGAAAACACGACTTTCAGTTTAAACAGCATATATAAATTTCTAATTTATTTCATTAAAGCAACTATAACTATTTTAGTTAGTGGAGAGTAGAAATGACTAATCTCATTGATCAGATGAGATGCATATCTCTATAGTATTGGAGAACGGCCTTATAGGTAATAATCTCTTTCTTATTTCTATCTTTGGAGGGACTTGAATATCTGTCAATAGTTTGGATTTCATGTCGTGACACTTTTATATTCTACTAATTTTCCTATCAAGCTTCTCCATTGGTCTAAGGGATGGTACCGGCACTCATCATGATCAGATTGTAAAGTGGACTTCAATGCCCATGACTTGAGATATATGGGGAAAAGTGGAAGACCATATATTGTATAAAGTGGACGACCTTGACTTAAATGTCCATCCTGTAAGTAGGGGTGTTCATGGAATAGCGAAAGTCGACTCGACCCAGTGTTCCGAATCGAACCGAGAAAATTCGGGTCGGCCTTCCGAGATGTAGGGTCGGCTTTCGGAAGTATCTTTTCTTTTCCGAAAGTTTCGGGTCGGGTGTCAGAATATACATAGAATTTTCGATATTTCCGACCCGACCCGGTATATATATAAAATAAAATATATATATATATAATAGTATCAAAACTACGTCGTTTTGATACTCATGTTAACTAACGTTATACACCTTCAAGTCCTTTGCTCATTTTTTGCCCTAGCGCCTCCACCCCTCTCTACATACTCTACTCTCTCAACCTCTCTCAAAATCTTCTCCTCTGCCCCCTCTCCGGTGATCTTCTCCCTCTCTACGCCGCCGGCCGCACGTCTCCAGTCTCCAGACTTCAGTCTTCACGAAATCACGGGAATACGCCTAATGCCAGTACGCTGCACGTCTTCATCCTCTTCAGCCATCAGGTACGAATTCCTGGAACTCCTTAGGACCTTGTCTATCGATTTTTAATTATTATTCTTATTGTGGGTCATGACTCCTTGTTGCTTCTCATTCTTATCCGCATTTGATGTTGCTTTTACTTCCCATCAGAAACGATCCAATCTCAAGTGTCTTGTTCGCTTGTAAAAGAATTTGACAATATACTAATTTTTATTTTTAGGGATTTGTGTATAGAACTTCTTAATTGTACTTTTTGCGGGTGCAATGAAAGTTCCTAGAGATGCAGGTAAAATTTATATATATAGATGCCATTTAACCGAAAGTTTAAGTTTGGGTTCAATTACGTTATATTAACTGTTTGGGTTATATATGAACTACCTACACTTCGTACTTATTTCTAATGTTAGGATAAGATTTTTACATATGTTCAACAATTTCTCCCTTACATGTGAGTTTGATTTATTTTTCCCTAATCTAATGCTATCTTAGGAAACATGTGCTAGAATTGCAGTCGGAATTTGATGAAAGCTTATAACTACTGAGAAGCCCTTTAAATCCCAACAAATCCATGCTCTGCTCCCTAAAAGCATGCATATCTTGAGAGGAATATAGATAGATGAAATAAAACAATTAAATGAAACGATTATGAATTGACACGTGTAGCATGTCTTCCTTCCATTTTGTAAGGTTTCTGTACAGGATTGAGAAACGAGACTTTCTCAACCAGATTATTATTGTCCAGCTTTGATGCAATAGCTTTGTTTGCAGCTGAGTGTAATCAATAGCTGCCTTGTTCTGTTTATATTTTTTGCGTTTTGGTTTTCTTTAACGTTTCTTTGTGGATAAATATAATTTCTTAATCTTTAAAGATTGTCATTCCAATTGGCAACACAGTTAATTTCTTATTCTATTTTTATAATCGTACTTTATTACAATGCATCATGAAGGGTGATTAATTTAGGGGCTGTTTTTGGTTAGTGGTTAAATATTGTTTTTGCAATTGACACAGATGGAGCCTATGGATTGTAATGAGTTTAATGACGACATCAGCGTTAGTAGAGATGTTGGCACGCCTACTTCAGGGGCTGATTCAAATTTGGGACCAAGTCCAAGTCCCGACACCCCAAGGTCCCAAACGAATCAAACATTCTCCACGGACAATACTCAGCCTCAAGGTACTTCTGGAGGTCGGCCTCCACGTTATCAGAGAAGAACTGAGCTTAAATCCAAAGCATGGGACCACTTTGAGAAGATTGAAGATAGTAATCCACCTAAAGCTAAATGTAGCCATTGTAAAAGTGAGCTTTTTTGTGACTCAAAGAAGCAAGGTACCTCTTCCTTACTTTATCACTTGAAAAAATGTAGACCTTACCTTTCTAAGGAACGTCTATTAGATGACAAACAAGTGAAGTTGGCTGAGATTTTCAAGAAGGAGGGAGAAAGTAGAGAGATGGGCCTTGTTAAATACAATGAGAAAAAAATAAGGGCTGCACTTGTAAGGATGATAATCATAGATGAGTTGCCTTTTAGGTTTGTGGAGGGGCAAGGGTTTAAGGATTTTGTGAGGTCTCTTGAACCTAGATTTCCAATTCCTTCTCGTATCACTATAATGAGGGATTGTTTGGACTTATTTATCCAAGAGAAAGAAAAGTTGAGGAACATGTTTATCAATACTGGTCAACGTGTTTGTTTGACTACTGATATGTGGACTTCCATTCAAAATCTTAATTACATGGTTATCACTGCCCATTTTGTTGATAATGGTTGGAACTTACATAAAAGAATCATAAATTTTATTAAAGTTCCTAATCATCAAGGAATCACAATTGGGAGGACGATTGAGTCATGTTTATTGGAGTGGGGGATAGATAGCATTTTCACAATCACAGTAGATAATGCTTCAGCTAATGATGTTGCTGTTGATTATATGAAAAGGAGGACAAGAGATAGGGTTGGCACTATTTTGGATAATGAATTTATGCATATGCGATGTTGTGCCCATATACTTAATCTTGTTGTTAGTGATGGTTTGAAAGAAGTGAATGACTCAATTGTGAAAGTGAGGAATGCAGTTAAGTATGTAAAGGCTTCTCCTTTACGGCTTGATAAGTTCAAGCTATGTGTGGAAAGACAAAAAATTCCAAGCGGAGGTCTTCTTTGTTTGGATGTTCCAACTAGATGGAATTCCACGTACTTGATGTTGGATGTAGCACAAAAATATCAAAGTGCATTTGATCTTATGCAAGAGGATGATAGTCAATTTGTAGAGAGTTTGACGGAGGTTAGGCAAGGGAGAAGAGACTTGGGGCCACCTAATGATGATGACTGGGAGACTGTTAGAGTCTTTGTGAAGTTCTTGAAGATTTTTCATGATGTAACTGTACGCATTTCTGGTTCTTTGTATACAACTGCAAATTTATATTTTCAAGAAATTTCTTTGATCTACAACCATTTGCAACAATTTCGTAAGAGTGATGATTATATGTTGAGTCTTATGGCTGAGAAGATGATATTGGGGAGATTTTGAGAAGGTCAATATGATGCTTTTTGTTGCGGGTGTGCTTGACCCACGATATAAGATGGAGTTTTTGGAGTTTTGGTTTGATGAAATTGTTGGTACTGAACGGGCAACTGAACTTATTCAAAAGTTGAGGAATGTCATCGATCGCTTGTTTAATTATTATGCCAAATTTGGTGGAGGTTCCTCTCGAAGTGGGGTTGAGTCAAGTGGTGATGAGTCAAATGTGAGTGGTACAACTTCGGTGGATGATAATGATATTATGTTCAGATTTCGCAAGTTTCGAGCAGCAAAGGGTACTAGTGTAGAGTGTAAATCAGAAGTGGATCGATACTTGACGGAGGAAGTTGAGTTAGGAGGAGATACTTTCGATATACTCATTTGGTGGAAGGTGAATTCAACAAGATATCCAATTCTTGGCGAGATAGCACGAGACGTACTAGCCATTCCTATCTCAACCGTTGCTTCTGAGTCTGCTTTTAGTACTGGAGGCCGCATCTTAGATCCTTTTCGAAGCTCATTAGCTCCGAAAACGGTCGAGGCTCTTATATGTACTCAAAATTGGTTAAAGTCTTCACCTACTCCTTATGACTCCCAAGATGTAATGGATGATGTGGAAAGCTATCAACTAGAATCAGGTATCATTCTCCAATTTAATTTTTATTTCATTTATGACGAATGCTATCATGTTTAATTTTTCTTATTCTAACTTTTTTTCACTTAATCTTGTTGTAGAGGTGAATTTGAAGCATGGGTATATTGTGACATTGTGAGTTCTTGAAGATTTTGAGGTGCATGAAGATTATGAGTTAGTACGTGTAGTTTTCTCTATTATTTGTTGTCTTATCTATGAAGTTGCATGATTATAAATTTATAAGTATCTCACTTTGTTTTATTTTGTGCATGTAGGTTATGGGTGATGGAGAACTGAGGAGATGTTTCTATATTTTGTTGGTGTTCTTGAAACTTATTTATTTGAATTTTTAGTTGTATTGATTCCATATTTTTGTTGTTGTTGTTGTTGAAACTTGTTTATTTGAATTTTTAGTTGTGTTGATTCCATATTTTGTTGTTGTTGAAACTTGTTTAGTTGTATTGATTCCATATTTTTTTTGTTGTTGAAACTTGTTTATTTGAATTTTTAGTTGTATTGATTCATTTTTTTTTTGTTGTAACTTGTTTATTTGAATTTTTAGTTGTATTGATTCCATATTTTTGTTGTAGTAACTTGTTTATTTGAATTTTTAATTGTATTGATTCCATTTTTTTTTTTGTAATTTGTTTATTTGAATTTTTAGTTGTATGGATTCTATATTTTGTTGTTAGATCTAGAACAAATGAGGACTAAGGAAATCAAATCATGGTGGATTTCCAATTCTATCGCATGTTTTTCATTCTAATTTTAGGTTTTTTGTTTTTTCTGAAATATATGAAGTGGCCTAATTTTTTGTTTGGTTGAACTGCTAAATATGAAGGCCCTTGGATTACGTTGCAAATGTTGGCAAATGTTGCAAATGGGCTTAAAAATATTTTAAATTACGTTGCAAATGTTGGCAATTAGCATATGAAATGGTTTTGGGCTTAAAAATTAATAAATTGGGCTTCAAAATCACCTTATAACCGGTTGGCAATTGGCATATCAAATTATTTTGGGCTTCAAAATTGATAAAATTGGGCTTTAAAATCCAAATCTAATGATTTTGGGCTTTTGGCCCATTCCGAATTTCGACCCGATTTCGGAATACAAATTCGGCTCGGAATATGCAGAGATTTCGGGCCGACTCGGAACACTTTTATGTGTTCTGAACATTCACGGGTCGCTATCGAAATGCGGAAATTCCGACCCGTAAGTTGTTAAGCTAGCTGTAGCCCACCCTTAAGTTAAAGGCACTTTTAGTCATGACCATTCCAATTTTGAGTTAATTTTTTAAGTTAACTTTTCCCAGAACCCTATTCGTAGGGATAGGTAGGATGAGGAGTCAATTAGCTATCATCATAGTCAATCTTTTGAAAAATTGGAGACAATGCGGGCCCCATTGGTTGAAGTTTGTAGCTGGAAACCCGCGTGCACGCAACTTTATAATAGTTCACTATTCGAGACTTTGAAATACCCATGTAGAGGCACATTCAGTCCAATTAGATTTCTCTTTGCAGTCCCAATTAAATTAAAATAAACAAATAATGAAATTTGAATGAACGTTTGCGTGACTCCAATGCTGTGATCACCACTATCACTCCGTAAACGCAAGAGAGTCGTGTAGTGGTTAAAAAAAAATGATAACAATATATTGATATATTGTTGGTATACGACAAACTTCCACCCTTCCATAAACAATATGGCATGAAATATCATAAGTTTTTTACTTTGTGCTCTAAACCGTTATTTTTAAAACATTACACTATCTAACTATTAATTTTAAACATTTTACATCATTTATCTGACAATAATATTTCTAAGAATTTAATAAATTTATAACAATATGTTCAATATGTATAAAGTGGATTAAGGACATTATCGAGCATAAACAATTTGTCATCTTGGTAGTTAGAGAATGAAATGTCTCAATGTGATAATTTAAGATGCAAAGTACAAAAATTATTAGAGTCCCCACATTGCTAAAGTAATGTGAGAGTTTGTAATCAAAGGCTTATAAATAAACCTCTCTGTAATCTCTCATACACACATTAGTGAGTACATAAATCTACACAGTTGGACCTTCCCACAGTGAATGTAAGTCTATGGACCGAACCACTTAAATTTTGTATCTCACTTTTCTCTCCTCTCTCTTAGTTTAAATGATTTTTCTCTCTTTTATTTTTATTCTTAACATGGTATCAGAGTCATTTCCATCCTATGGCCAAGTTCTCTTTTAGTTCTCTTGTTGGGCTTTCCAGCGCCTTGTCGGCATCAATCCGGTGAACTTCTGACATCTTCTCTTGAGCTTTTCGGCGCCCGTCTGGCATCATTCCGGCATCCTCTCTCGGGCCTTCCAGCGCCTTGTCTGGTATCACTCTGGCGACCTTTTGGCATATTCTCTTAGGCCTTCCAGCACTCGTCCGGCATCATTCCAACATCTTTTCTTAGGCCTTTTGGCGCCTGGTCTGACATCACTCCGGCGATCTTCTGGCATCTTCTCTTGGGCTTTCTAGGGCCCCATCCGACATCCCTCTGGAGAGCTTCCAGTGACCCTCTTTGGCCACATACAGGCAATTATCCGCCTCTCTCTAGCAAGATTCCGGCCATCTCCGGCAACTGTCCGCCCTTCTTCGGCTATCCTCCGGTGCCATTTTTTTTCTTATGGGGAATTTCTTTTTGTAAGTCCGAACTCAACATGTCTCCACCTTGAGTTTGCGGGGGGAGTTATTAGAGTCCCACATTGCTAAAGCAATGTGGGCTATTCTAACCAAAGGCTTATAAATAAGTCTCTCTGTAATCTCTCATACAGATATTAATGAGTACATCAATCTGCCCAGTTGGGCTTTCCCACAGTAGATGTAGGTCTATGGACTGAACCACTTAAATCTTGTGTCTCACTTTTCTCTCCTCTCTCTTAGTTTAAATGATTTTTCTCTCTTTTATTTTTATTCTTAACAAAAGTCATGGTAGTTTGAAGGTGAAAAGTGTATTAACACCTATACAGTATCTAGTGAATATATGCAAGTATAAATTTTATTATGTGTGAGTAAGTTCTTGATTGAACAAATACTTGAGCTGGACAGTTAGTTTGAGTGTACATTTTATGTTGTTCACTTTTCGGTTAGGTTAGATCAACAAAAATTTGTGAAAAACGGCTCTAGAAGTCACGTATTTTACAAAAGGCCGCTATAACGCATAAACATGGCAGCATTTTATGCAAAATACTGCTAAATTCAGACTTTTAGCAACGGTCTTAAACAAACGCAACCTTTTTGCCAGCGTTTGTAAATCAAACGCAGCTAAAGGTCGATCTATAGCAGCGTTTGTGTAAAAACGCTGCTATAGAGTGATTTATAGCTGCTGCATGTACTTTTTAGCTGCAGTTTTTTTGACCGCTGCTAGAAGTCGGTTTTTTTTTTGTAGTGGGGACAGCCACAATACATCCCTAAAAATCTTTTGGGATGGAATCTTGATTTTTGGACGAAATTGCTATTTCCTTTCGTTAAAACAACATAACGATTTTAGTTAGAGGAGAGTGGAAATGACTAATCTCATCAGATTGCAAAGACCGGCGAAGGAGATGAATATCTGGAACTCATAGTACTGGACAAGCGCCATTCTCAGGTAATAATTAATCTCTTTCTTATTTCCACTAATTTGCCTATCAAGCTTCTTCCATTGATTTTAGGGATAACACTTATTAGCCATGATAAGATTGCAAAGTGGACGACCAGCTTGACTTCTTCTTCTCTCTCTCTCTCTCTCTCTGTCTTTCCACAAATGTTCACCTTTGACCTGCTGGGAACGCACAACTCACATACCACCGAGGTAAAGAGAACGATGGTAGTAGATGAGCTTGACTTGAATATCCATCCTTTGTGATATTGCGTGAAACCTTATTCTAGTAGCCTAGCCCCACCCCATGAGAAAATTCTCGACGCCGCCCGCTAGACAATAACTTTTCTATTAATTTGGCACATATCAGATTTCAAAGTGGATGACTTTGAGACTTGATTAATTAATGCACCTGAATTTTCATACTAACACCAAATTTTTTTATATATTGTTAATTAATGCACCTGATAGATTGCAAGAGAGTCGTGTAGTAATTAAAAAAAATGATAACAATGGATTGATATATTGTTGGTATACGACAAACTTCCACCCTTCCATAAACAATAGGGCATGAAATATCATAATTACTAGATATGTAATATTAAGCGGTTGATTTTCTCATTTGTTATGGAATATTATCAAAAAACAAAAGTTTATTATACATTAGAAATAATTTGTCTTTCTCAATTATTGTTAGTACCACAAAACTAAGGATAGGAGTGATGATTCTTCCTCCAATCACACAGTTTGTTGGTAATTTTTCCTTCTAATAGCTAGACCAGTAGTCGATTACGTCGTCACTCCCAGAACAAGTACTCCGGCGCCAGCCTCTTTTTCCCAAAAGCCTCATCTCTTTTTGCTCTTAATTCTTGGACGCTACACTCTCCACTATATATATATTTGAGTCTCGCTTTCCTTTGTATTACAAGACTAATTCCAGGGATTCACCTACATACCTTTACAGATGGCCAAAATCCTCCTTTCATTAACATTAGCATCTGTGGTTCAATGTTACGTGGTTTGCGTGGCTAACGCAACAATTCTCAACATCACCTCTGATCAATCTGCTCTTCTTGCTCTAAAAGCTTGTATTTCTGATGAACCTCACAATCCTTTGACGAACAACTGGTCCACTAGTACATCTGTCTGCAATTGGATTGGTGTCACGTGCGGTTCCAAGCATCACAGGGTCATTGCTTTGAACCTTTCTTACATGAGCCTTACGGGCACCATTCCTCCACATATAGGAAACCTTTCGTTTCTTGTTTGGCTAAGAGCCCGGAATAACAGTTTTTGGGGCTCTGTGCCCAATGAATTGACTCGTTTGTATAGGCTGAAACGCTTGGACTTCAGCTTCAATCACTTCAATGGAGAAATTCCATCATCACTTGGGCTGTTATCTAGACTTCAGTTTTTGTCTCTGCAAGGTAATGGTTTCACAGGTACTATCCCAGCATCTCTATCTAATATATCTTCGCTGCAAATTATCTATCTTGGTTTTAACACGTTAACGGGCTTCATACCTTCATCCATCTTCAACTTATCTTCCTTGCAAAAAATTAGTCTCCCAGAAAACAAGCTATCAGGCCCGATGCCCTCCATTTTCTTTGACATGCCGTCACTACAAATCATTTCTCTGACCACGAACCAGCTGTCTGGTGCACTCCCAGGAGATATGTTTCATCATCTTCCTAATTTACAAGCGCTTGACGTATCTTCTAATCAATTATCCGGCAAAGTCCCATCAACTTTGTTCAAGTGCATACAGCTGTTTTTCTTGGGATTGTGGGAAAACAATTTTCAAGGAAGATTGCCTCCGGAAATTGGAAACCTGACCATGCTCGCAAAATTATACCTTGAGGGAAATAACTTTGGAGGTATGTTTTATTGTCTTGTAGTTGATTATATGGTCATGCATGAGGTATTGATTCAGCAGGCATGTTTGGATTTATAAGGAATGTGGGAATGTTAAATCAGTTGAACCAAACTACATAATTTGGCCCACAAAATTACTCAGATGAGATGCAGGGCCATACAATTGTACTCGTGTTTTTTTAACAAAAAAGAGATTGTCTTGAAAACATGCAAAGTTAATTATTTTATTACGCATCGTAATTAACAGTATCTATGGACATTAATTAGAGTCCAAGTCCAACATTTTCTCTAGCTATCAAACATAATTAAGTGTGAGAATATATATATATATATAGTCCCAACAGATGGCCTTCTTAATGCCTGCTTTAGAGATAATACTGCCACGATCCATGACATGCAATAGTAGCTCATATATATTATCTTATTAATAATTGGCTTGATAGACATGGTTCATGTGCTCCATTGAATGTAAGATTTATTAAAAGCATTTTGTATGACTTACTTCATAGTAATTGATACATGCATGACAGGTGCAATACCGAGTGAAATTGGGAATCTACGAAACCTGGACTTTTTCGGTATTGACAGAAACAACTTCACCGGCTCGATCCCATATGAGATCTTTAATATCTCATCACTGCAAGTCATTTCAATGCCTGTGAATAAACTCTCAGGCCAACTTCCATCCAATATCGGACTTTTTCTTCCGAACCTTCAAGTGCTTTATGTTGGGGACAACGAACTCAGTGGAACGATACCCAATTCGATCTCCAATGCTTCACAGCTCATTGGTTTAGACTTATCTTCTAACTTGTTCTCAGGCTCAATTCCTAAAACAATTGGTAATTTAAGGCTCCTTCATGTAATCAACCTGTCAAACAACAATTTGAGGGCTGAACTAGCTAGTCTCTTTTCTTCTTTGTCAAATTGTCAATATTTTAGGGAAATAATTTTGTCAACCACTTTACTAAGTGGCATCCTTCCCAGTTCACTTGGTAATCTCTCGGCCTCTCTTCAACAGTTTTACCTAGAAGATTGCAGTATAAGTGGCAGAATTCCCTCAAATATCGGCAATTTAAGCAACTTGATTCTTTTGGCTCTAGATGGTACTGCACTGGCAGGACCTATTCCAAATACAATGGAACGATTGCGGAAGTTGCAGTACTTGGACATTTCCAGAAATACACTAGAGGGTCCCATCCCATCCGATCTTTGTCAGCTGAAAAGCTTATTTTACTTATCTCTAAGAAGTAATAAGCTTTCTGGACAGATTCCCCCATGCATAAGTAACCTGACTTTGCTAAGAGAACTCTACTTAGGCTTCAATCAATTAAGTTCTGTGGTTCCATTGAGCTTGTGGAGCCTTACAGATATCCAGGTGGTCAACCTATCATCAAATTTTCTAAGTGGTTCTCTCTCGTTTCACATTGGAGATATGAAGGTCCTAAGAATATTGGATTTATCTAGAAACAAAGTATCAGGAGTTATCCCACCAACCATTGGTGGCCTCCAAGAGCTAGTTAATCTCTCATTGGAAGACAATCGGTTGGAAGGCTCAATTCCTGAATCTCTTGGTAAAATGGTAAGCTTGGAGTACTTGGATCTTTCCAATAATGAATTATATGGAGAAATTCCTAAGTCCTTAGAAGCACTCTTCTACCTTAGGTTTCTAAATGTCTCTTTCAATAAACTCCGAGGGAAAATTCCCACAGGAGGATCATTTGTAAACTTCTCGGCCTCATCATTCATGTCAAATGATGCACTTTGCGGTGCTCCCCGATTGCAAGTACCCCCTTGCAAAGAAGCTTCTCGACCAAGACAAGTCACAAAAGTGCATATACTAAGATATGTACTACCAACAATTGGGTTGCTAATACTTGGAGTGTCTATTGTATTATTTTTCACCAAATGCCAGAATATCAGGAACACCGAATCTTCATCTGAGGTAGAATTGCCGCCTTTAGCAAAATGGAGAATAATTTCTCACCAAGAACTTCAACGAGCAACAGAAGGGTTCAATGCAAACAATTTGATTGGAGAAGGGAGCTTTGGATCCGTCTACAAAGGAACTCTTTCAGATGGTACTAATGTTGCAATAAAAGTGTTAAATTGCAAGTAGAAGGGGCATTCCCAAGGTTTGATGCAGAATGCGAGGTACTTCGAAACATTCGTCACCGAAATCTTATCAAAATCATTAGTGCTTGTAGTAACATGGACTTTAAAGCCTTTGTGCTAGAATACATGCCAAATGGAAACCTGGACATGTGGTTGCATTTTGACAACCGCTTTTTGACTCTGTTACAAAGGCTAAATATAATGATCGATATGGCAGCTGCACTAGAATATCTTCATTTTGGTAATGCAACACCTATTGTTCATTGTGATTTGAAGCCCAACAATGTCTTGCTCGATGAAGATATGGTTGCACATGTTGCTGATTTTGGCATTGCCAAGCTCTTAGGTGATGCAGATTCCGTGACACAAACCATGACTCTCGCCACTATTGGTTATATGGCACCAGGTAATACAAGCTTGCATGTCTATAACTTTAGGCTTGTAGACAAATAACACTCGTCTTTTACTAAGATCGAATTAACCCCTAGGCATTATTTCTTCTGATTATTTCTATATTGAAGTTCATTTATATATTGAGTATAAACGATCCCATGACAATTTATTTTGATGTATTTATAGAGTATGGATTGGAAGGAATTGTTTCTACAAGAGGCGATGTGTATAGCTATGGCATTTTATTGATGGAAATTTTACAAGAAAGCGGCCAACGGATAGAATGTTTTCTCGAGGAATGAGCTTAAAGCATTGGATAGAGGAATCATTGCCAATTTCAATAACTGAAGTTTCGGATGTCGATTTGTTGAGAAATGAAAATGCTTATGTTGCTACAAAAGACTGTTTATCATCCGTTCTCGGATTGGCATTAGTTTGTTGTGCAGATTTACCAGAACAGAGGATCAATATGACAGATATTTTAGTTAGACTCCACAAGGTCAAACTAAAGTTTCTACGAGATGTTGAAGGAGGTAATGTGAGAGTATCAACAAATTGATGATGGTCTAATTCCAATGGCCGTTTCAGGACTTGATTTGGATCAGTGAATTGCAATAATTGCAAGTAATGTATGAATTTGGTCATGTCAATTAATTTAAAATAATCACTAGTTGCTCCGTCTTCAGTTGTCACCAGAGTATATATGCCTAACAGGGTTGGAAAATAGTTCTATTCTCACAGTTTAGGGAGTGCCCTCTTGCTGTGGATGTGGACTAGCGACTGTTTTCCTTTTCTTAAGTGGACTGGTGACTATTATTTGTGGATACTGCAGTTTATGTTGTGGATTTTGAAATGTAATATTTTGCATTTTGTGGATGTGCTCTGTTGCTGAAATTTAGCTTGTTATTGAATCAAAGCAAATTTTTTTCTTTGGTGCGCATGCAATATTCAAGAGAATTAAGCAGTTATATGTTACTGTAAATTGGAGTTGGGTGAGCTTTGTTCGTGCTTTAGTTGTGTTATGGTGTAATATGAACGAATATAGTAGGTTCTTATACACATGCCATGCGTGATTTAGAGGCAATATGAACGAATATATTGGAATATTATTGGACGTCATTGTTGGTAAACGTAAAAGAGAGATAACATTTTTGGAATATTATTTACAAATCAACGGTTAAACAGATCCGTGATCGAGAACTTTACATCTTCACCTATTAGTAAAATCATACATACCGAAGCTCATCCTGAAAGAACATTTCGTAGGACGCATCTCATTCTCAAAGTAGTATGTAGCATTCGTTCGACTCTCAAGCTTAATTAATTTCTGTCATATATTTTGGTACAAGCATGTTTTAACATTTTGAACTATAGGAATTTTAACATTTTAAATAAAAATAAAAATTATTACTTTTGTTACAATATACCTAGCTACATTTCAGAATTTGACACTTTGTGTTAAATTTTTTTTTAATTTGAACGGAAATTAATTTTTTACTCTTTGAAATGATGATTTTTCCCTCGCAAGAAAGATTATCATGATAAAATTGCAACAAATAAACATAATAGTTAATTTAGAATATTTTAAAGTGTTAAGACTCCAAATAGTTTGAGGTTATAAAATGTATTTATCTTTATTTTTTTTTATTTTTTTTTTTATTTTTATTTTTATCTTTAGCCATCTATTGGGTGGGAAAGTAAATTAGTTAGACAATACTAGAGAAATGCTTTAAAAGATTATTTCGAATCGCTCGATAATAACACAAATAATTGGGTGTGTTTCTGAAGTAAGTACCTCCCTAAAAACAGATTCTACATTTGAAACCAAATTCAATTACTGGACCTTAATAATGATATATACTATAATTAAGGTTATTACACAATATGCTTGTACATATATAAATATAGCAAGGAATGAAAATTTCTTCAATTTTTTCGCAAAATTTCATCCATAATTTATGATCTCGTTAATCTGGTTAAGTCATACATAGAGGAGATGGATTAATATTTCTGTTTCAAGATTGCAACGAGGATCACTTTGAGTACTTGAGTATCTATCTATACCCATTTGGATTGATAGTTCAATTTTCCTATAGGATATTGCTATCAACGTGCTGGGCCCAGCAAGCGACAATAATTGTAATACAGTACTAAAAAGTTCGTATAATAATAGTCTGTCGTGTTGAAAATAGCGGTAGTGTCGGCCCTTTTAGTCGAAATTGCGTTTGTTTGTAGGTAGAGAGCCACGCACACGCAATCTGTGAATTTTGGAATTTTTCACCGATCATAAACCCATGCACACGCAAATTAAGTCCAATTAGATTTCTCTCTGACGAAGGCACCGATAGAGTAAAACAAACAAATAATGAAATTTGAATGTCCGCGTGTGCGGGTTGTAAGAATGAAATCGTCCTTTCAAAGGAAAACACGACTTTCAGTTTAAACAGCATATATAAATTTCTAATTCATTTCATTAAAGCAACTATAACTATTTTACTTAGTGGAGAGTGGAAATGACTAATCTCATTGCTCAGATTGCAAATTCCGGCGAAGGAGATGCATATCTCTATTGTACTGGAGATGGGTCTCTTAGGTAATAATCTCTCTACTATTTCGATCTTTAGGAGCGATTTGAATATCTGTCAATAGTTTGGATTTCATGTCGTGACACTTTATATTGATTTTAGGGATGGCACCGGCACTTATCATGATCAGATTGTAAAGTGGACTTCAATGTCCGTCACTTGAGATATTTTGGGGACGACTTTGACTTGAATGTCGATCCTGTAAGTTGTTAAGCTAGCTGTACCCCACCCTTTAGGTTAAAAGGCACTTTTAGCAATGATCATTCTAATTTTGAGTTAATCCTTTAAGTTATCTTTTCCCAATACCCTATTAGTAGGGATAGGTAGGATCACGAGTCAATTAGCTTTCATCACAGTCAATCTTTTTAAAAATTGGAGATAATGCGGGCCTTTGGTTGAAGTTTGTAGCTGGAGACCCACGCGCATGCAACTTTATAGTATTTCCCTATCCGGGACTTTGAAATACCCATGTACAGGCACATTCAGCCCAATTAGAATATTTTCCTTTCAGGCCCAATTAGAATAAAATCAACAAATAATGACGTTTGAATTAACCTGTGCGCGACTCTAATGCCGTGACCACCGCTGGCACCCCTAAACGCAAGAGAGTCGAGTAGTGGTTAAAAAAAATGATAACAATAGATTGATATATTGTTGGTAGGATAAACTTCCACCGACTCCAATGCCGTGACCACCGCTGGCACACCTAAACGCAAGAGAGTCGGGTAGTGGTTAAAAAAATTGATAACAACAGACTGATATATTGTTGGTAGGATAAACTTCCACCCTTCGATAAACAATAGAGCATGAACTACTATAAGTTTTATACTTTGCGTCTTAAATTATCACTTTCGAGATATTGCATTTTTTAATACCGATAAACACTTTGCACCTTCAATCCGATAATAATATCTTTAAGAATTTAATGAATTTACAACAACATCTTCAATATATGCAAAGTAATTTAAGATCATTATGGTCAGTTTAGTCTAACAATTTGTCAAATTGGTAGTTAGAGAGTGAAATGTCTGGAATTAATGAGGTAGTTTAGAGTGCAAAAGTCATAGTAGTTTGATATATGTATTTTTGGAGTCGGATAACCTATTCTAAACCCTGTCTTTATTAGTGGATTAACTTTTAATGGATAAAAAGACATATATGTCTAAAAAAAAGACTATAAAGATCATCTCATTTAAAGTTGTACACTGAGAACTGATTTGTTAAAAGTGAATACTATAGAGATTGTAGTAGTAATTAAGCCAAAAAAGTACGAGCCTTTTTTTTTTAAATCTTTATTCGTTTTCAACGTAATAATTGATGGTGTTGCATTACTGGTCTAATTAAGCTGTGTATGAGCTCTAATTGGTAACATTTTAGCGAAAGCAAAACACATTAACTTTTAGAATGACTTTGACTTGAATATCTAGCAATTTGAATACGGTCCAAACTTTATTGACTTTTCCAGTTTTATTCTATCAACTTGTCCCCACTCATATATTACAAAAAGACGAAGCAACTCTCTCTTTTTTCCCCAAAACCCGCATCTCTTTTTCCTCTCAATTATCGGACGCTAGCTACACTCTCCTCTATACATATATTTGAGTCTCGCTTTTCTTTGGATTGCAAGAATAATTCCAACGATCCACCTACGTAGGTTAGAGAAGGACAAAATCCTTCTTCCATTTCTAGAGCATGAACTATTATAGGTTTTGTACCAATTTTAAATACTTTGCGCCCTCCGTCCGACAATAATACCCCTATGAATTTAATGAATTTATAACAATATCTTCAATATATGCAAAGTAGATTAATATCATTATGATCATTTTAGTCTAACAATTTGTCAGATTAGTAGTTAGAGGGTGAAATATATTGAATTAATGTGGTAGTTTAGGGTCCAAAGTGCAAAAGTCATAGTAATTTGAAGATAAAAAATGTATTTACACGTATACGGTATCTAGTGAATATTGAGTCACATCCCTTTTTTTCCCCCAAAGCCACTTCTTTTTTCGAACGCTAGCTACACTTTCCTCTCTATATATATTTGAGTCTCGCTTTCCTTTGGATTACAAGACTAATTCCTGCAATCCACCTACGTACCTTACAGATGGACAAAATCCTTCTTTCGTTGACATTACTAGTTGTGGTACCATGTTACTTGGTTTGCGGGGCTAACGCAAAAAAGCTCAACATCACCTCTGATCAATCTTAACTTCTTGCTTTAAAAGCTTGTATCTCTGATCAACCTCACAATCCTTTGACAAGCAACTTGTCACCACTAGTAACGGTATTACCGGAGCTGGTCAAATTCTGGCTCCGATATCTGTAGGAATCGGATGCCTATTTTGGCATCTGATTCCGATTTGGCAACTGTCGGAATTCCTGCAATCCTGGTATTGGATGCTGGAATTCCGGCAGTGATATTATAGGCTATGATCCACGATTTTGGGCTCAATTTGGGCAAAATTTTGAATTTTTAGGCTTGGCTGATTACACTTGATTTTTTAGACTTGCTGAATTATTAGCTGAATGCTGAATTGCTGATTACGTCTGAATTTGTTTAGGCTTGCTGAATGCCGATTGGTTGGATGTTGGATCCAATACTTTTTTATTCATTTACAGATTACAATTCTATAATAATTGAAGATGGCATTAAATTAATAAATCACATACATTGATGAAAGAAAAATGATACAAAAGTACAAATAACAAATTTACAAATAAACATAGAAATAAAATCTACAAATATTAGAAATTTACATTTTGAAATAGAAAACAAAGAATACTTGGATAGTTGGATTATCCAATTTGGATAGGTGAATTGAATGGAATAAAATGTTGGCCATATAAACAAAACAAAACATCACTATCATATGATTATGGTAGTGTTAGTTTTGTAATGCCTTTTTATTTATGCCCCTAATATTTAATGACCAACTACAAAAGATTGGTCACTAAAAACTAAACTAATTTAACAAATGCATAGCATAACACCTAATTGATTACTTTCCATTTTTCAAAACATCACCATATCAAAATGATCAACTTTACAAAATAATGAAATATGTGCGCAACACCATGTCCATCATTAAAAAAAAAAAAAAATAACAAATCCAAAAAATAATTGTTTATTGCATACTCACAGTAAATAAAGAACAAAATACAACACACTCCCATAATCCAAATTACTAATTACCAATCAATCTCATGATCTAAGATTTTGAGTCTAACAATTATTAATCTAATATTATGGGTATTTTCCTTAAAAGCAAAAAACAATATAGTAAGACCTAAAGTCTAAACTATAGAACCTATACTCTAATACTCATGGTCATACTGAAAAATGGAAAACAACACCTCCTTCTAATCGTCCATGTCAAGAGTCACGCTATCCATGTTGGAGATCGAGATAATAGACATCAGTTGTCTAGGGTTATTAGTCATGTCTGCAAATAAAGAGTGTTTAGAAAAAAAGAACATTTTAAAAAAAACTTGTAACAATTAAAATAAACTAAACAAAGATTGCATTAGCTTTTTCCATATTATAACTTTCCAAATATTCTGTTCCATCACCAATCTCAGGTACATCATCTTCATGAATGTCCACAGATTACAACAAATTCTGAGCACATATAAGACCATCCACTGTTTTCAAAGACAAAAAGCTTCGAAAAGCATCCAATACACGTCCTTATGTGCTTGGGATGACAAGCACATCTCGAGCAATCTGAGCAAGTATAAGGAACTTAAATTGATTCACTTTCCACCAAGCTAAAATATCAAAACCCTCAGTCTTAGGCTCAGGAGTCTCTTTCAGATATCTATTCACCTCAGATTTGCTTTCTAGGACATTCTCCTCCTCCATGAAAGAATGAAATTCATTCTACAATTATGCTTCTGTCCCACGTTTACTAGAACTAGAACCACCATCACTAGTGCTTTCACTTTCAGTCCTTTTGGCGCCTTGAAGTATTCTCAGAACCAAAAATAACATTATGCTCCGTAAACAATCGATTCAATGTACTTCTAACCAAATCAGTCATCTCTCGACCCTCCTCCTTGGCCAATGTCTTAGAGAACCAAAAACGCAACCAAATGAACTTAAATTAGGGATCAAGTGCTGTTGCCACAAACAATAGCCTATTCACCTTTCTCAAATTACCCCAATATTTATTATACTTTAATTGCATCCTCTTCGCCATATCCACCAACGATGCTTCCCCACTTTCAACAAATTTGGTCAACTAGTTGTAAATCAAAGCCAACTGCTCAAAAAATAAGTTTGTAGTAATCGTTTTCGAAGTAGATATTTTTACAATGACATCATAAAACAACTTTAAAAAGCTTATAAAATGCCTCACATGCCCCCAATCCATCTATAGTTGGAGGCCCTAACCCCTTCTTCCCATGTCTGTCATCAGTTAAGAAATCCAAAAACTATGACCTATCATCCAACTCCAACATATCTTTAAAAATATCTTCATACTTCTCTGTAGACTCCAACATAATATACGTCGAATTCCACTTTGTAGGTACATCAAGTTGCAAGAATTCATCCGTAAAAAGCATCCTCTTTCTCACACATATCCTAAAATAATCCAACCGTTGGGGGGATGACTTAACATACTTCACACAATTTCTAACCCTAACCACTGAATCATCCAATTCTTTCAAACTGTCTTGCACAATCAAGTTTAAGATATGTGCACAACACCTCATGTGTATAAAGTCATGCCCACAAACAACTCCCCCAACTCTACCAGCAGCAAGTCCCACTTGTCTCCTTTTAAATTGGTTAACTGCAACATCATTAGAGGATGCATTATCCATTTTGATAAGAATCTTATCAATTCCCCACTCATGCTTGCAATCCTCCAAATCCCTTCCAATTGTAATCCCTCTATGGTCCGTGACTCTACGAAATCTAAATCCTTTTGTGAATAATCCATATTTTCTTGTCAAACCCTAGGATGCACAATCGTTTAAGATATGTGTGCAACATCCTCATGTGAAAATGGCAAAGTCCACATGCATCTGTGGTCCTTGGTCTACGTGACTCTACGAAATCTAAGGATCCTTTTGAGCAACACCCATTAAAAATCAACAAAATCGCCAGACACAAACATATAGTTCATATTTTGAACAGAAATCCACATGTCAATTGTAAAGTAAACCCTAGGTCCCATTCCCAAAATGATATTCCTCAACTTATTCTTCTCATCAACATAAAAATCCATACAATATTTCATCATTGTGTATCGAGAAGGCATCCTAAATCGGGGCTTAAGTGTATAAATCATATCTTTGAACCCATCCTTGGTCACCAACCTAAATGGCAACTCATCGACAATTATGAATCGAGCGATGACCCTTTTAACTTTTTTCTCATCATATGTATCTATCTTCATCTCCCCCACCACATCTCCTTTCACCAATTTTGAACTTGCATCGTGAGTGAACTTCTTTTAAGAGAAGTCCAACTTACTTTGCTTCTGTTGATAGGCTAAACAACCATTTAAGTGAGACCTCATACTGGAGGTCTCTTGATTCTTGTGGTGAACCCCAACTGCGTGATTACAATAGTTACATTTTGCCATTGGCTTCTTTGGATTAGTCATTTTTTCTTCCCTTGTGAAATGATCCTACATAGGAGACAATTGAGAAATTTTCCTCCTCTTTGGAAGAGGTGGTGCTGACCCATCAACATCACCCCGATGACAAGTTGTGGCTGTGCTGTTGTGCCTGTCACACTGTGGGGCTGTGGGCCGTGGAGATCAGAGAGAGTGAGAGACAGAGAGAGCTAAGATAGAAGAGAGAGTGGCTGTGAGAATTATGAGTCAAGAGACTGAGAGAGAGGCTTAGTGACAATGAGAGAAAGAGAAGGCTTGTCGGAGCTGGAGAGGAGAGCGGAGGAGGCGAGAGACTGAGAGAGGCGAGAGATTAGAGAGGAGATGAGACTGTCGGGAGGGGGGAGGGGAGGATTAACATGTGCAACCCTAGACCAAAACGCACAATTTTGGTCTGTCCAAAACTGTGCGTTTTGGTAAAAAAAAAAAACCGTTACCAAAATTCTGCACTATTTCGGCGGAATTACCTATACCGGTTATGGTACAGCTATTTGCACATTTAGCCTACCGCCTTCGGCTCTGGTTCTGGGCGGTAGGCGATGGGTGAAATTGGTACAAGAATTGGAATTCTAGTACCTGCAAACAAAAAGCCCACCCCTATTTCAGGGTCATTGCCTTGAACCTTTCTTACATCAGCCTTGCGAGCACCATTCCTCCCCATGTAGGAAACCTTTTGTTTCTTGTTTGGCTAAGCACTGCGAAAAATAGTTTTTATGGCTCTATGCCCAATGAATTGACTCGTTTGTATAGGCTGAAAGGTTTGGACTTGAGCTTCAATAGCTTCAATGGAGAAATCTCATCATCACTTGGGTTGTTATACAAACTTCAATTATTGTCTCTACGTGGCAATAGTTCCACAAGTACTATTCCAGCATCTCTGTGTAATCTATCTTCATTGCAAGAAATCGATCTCGGCTCTAACGTGTTGACGGGCTTCATACCTTCATCCATCTTCAACTTATCGTCCTTGCAAATAATTCTCGTCGAAGATAGTAGGCTATGAGGTCCGATGCCCTCCATTTTCTTTGACATGCCTTCACTACTACTCATTTCTCTCTTAGAGAAAAAGTTGTCTAGTGAACTATCAGGAGATATGTTTCTTCATCTTCCTAATTTACAAGGATTTGATGTGTTTTCTAATCAATTTTACAGCGAAGTCCCATCGACTTTGTTTATGTGCAAACAGTTGTGTCACTTGGGATTGTGGGACAACCATTTCAAAGGAAGGTCACCTCGAGAAATTGGAAACTTGACCATTCTCACATATTTATACCTTGGGGAAAATAACTTTGAAGGCATGTTTTATCTTCTTGCAATAGATACTTTTTGTGATCAGTACAGGAATGTAAGAATGTTAAATCAGTTGAACCAAACTACATAATTTGCCTCACAAAATTACTCGGGATAAGCTTCGCACAGGCCGTGCAATTCGACTTTTGTTTTTTTGGTTTTTTTTTTTAAAAAAGAGATTATCTTGGAAATAATCTGCAACTTAATTCTCTTACTACTGTATCGTAACGAAATGTAAAGAAGACTTTTTTTGTTATTTTTCTGAAGTATATTGATCCACATGCATCACTACAAAAAAATTGACTTTTAGTGACAAAAAATTTTGTCACTAAAAGTATTAGTGACGAAATTTTTTCGTCACGAGCTCCGTCAGCGAAAGAGCGTCACGAAATGTATTTTGCGACGAAACTCAAATTTCTTCACGAAAAGTTTTTAGTGACAGAAAATTTTCGTCACTAAATGTAATGATTGATGGGTACTTTTGCCGATCGGTCAGTGAAAATGAAGTGATGGATTGGTTGAAACAACGATTGATCGGTATTTGTTTAGAATGATCTAATGGTTACCAATGCTGATCGATCGTCATATCTAAGATGATCGAACGGTACGTATTGACGATCGATCAGTTATGTATTGGTGATTGATCGACAAATTTAACCGATCGCATGGTAAGAAATAGACGATCGATCGTTTCAGTAACGATGATTGACGTTTTATATAAGCGATCGATCACTTAAGTATAACGATCGATCGTCATGCCAAAACAGATCAGTCGTTTATTTCAGCGATGAAACATTGATTAAGTAACTAATGGATCGATGTTATATGACGATCGATCGTCTATTTCTCCACCGATTGGTTGCTTATAGTACCGACAGATTGCTTGCACGTAACCAATCGATCATTTTCATTACTGATCGATCATTAAATTTTTCTTTTTAATATTGGCGATCGAACAGTGGTATTGAACGATCGATCGGTTTAACAACAATTGATCGATTGCTGAAGATGCCGATCGAACAGTGGTAACAGAATCGGTTTAAAAAAAAATAATAATAGAAAATATTATATAACACGTACTATTATAATAACAATACAATACTCACATTAATAAACATCAATAATAACAAATAGTGATCCGTAATTAAATCGAAAATAACATCGTAATAATACATAATAACAAAGCTATTACAACATACATGCATCTACCTTTTTGAACCCCAAACTGGTTGAATAGTCGCTCATTTTCTTCTCCATTACAAAGGACATTTTCTTCTCCAGCTCCTTTGATATTTCTACCTGTAAGCGCTCTTGCTCCTTTTGCATGCCTCTTGTTCCTGCATGCGCTCCTCGTGCTCCACTCGCATGCTCTTGCTCCCTTTTCATGACTCCTTCTACTCCAACCAATGCTCTCCTGCTCCACCGCTGCTCCTCACGGTGGTCCCTCAGCGTGGCCTCCATCTCAGCTTGCTTCTTCGTAAATTCTTGCAAGTCTTTTTCTCTAGCAGCTCTCATCGCTTCTATCTCATCCCTTGCCTTCGCTAGCTGGTGCTGTAGATCAGAAGACTGTGTAGTTAAAGTTGATGAAGGCAGAGGCTTAACCGCGCGTCCTAATCCCGAACATATCCCGACTTCTTGCCCAATATCTGGAATATACTTCAATTTCGGTGTAAGTCTTCCCTTCTAAATCACACTGGCGCTGGAAGGCATCCATCCGTTCCTGAAAAAATGACAATAATTACCAGAAACATTAAAGTAGATAAACTATACATAAATTACATAAAGTAGATTAAAATGAAAGCGACTTACATAAATTTCTCTCGCTCCTTCCGAGGTCCAAAATGTCATCTTTGTTTGTATAATTCTTCTTATACAGCTCTGCAGGATTGATTCCGCTTTCTTGATTTTTCTACATGGCAAATAGCATAAAGTTATTGACAAACAATATCAATAAAGTCTAAAATTTAGTACTTAACTTACCATGCAAGCTCGAGTGCGCTGGAACGAGCGTGAACCAGCAGCGTGGTTCACAGTCAACTTTGATCTATTCTTCTTTTTTGCGATATTTTAAGTAATTAAATATTAAAAGAATGTAATATTTAAGCAACGGGTTTTTGTAATCACGTACCATAAATGTTTCGCTGGTGAATAGATCGCATAACTCCTTCCACTATTCTTCTATGGTATTAGGGAACTTTTTGAAATACGCATGCATCCGGTTGCGGTGTGTTAGACGTGCCGTCATCATAGTATCAACCACCGTCCTCACGTCCTCCTGACGGGTGTAGTCAAGGTCGAAGTGGTCCTGCATAAGTACCAAAACATACAATATTACAATGATAAACGAAATGCTTAACCAAAAATTCTATGTTTACGAGTTTAATCATACCAACACCGATCCATAATGTACTCCTTCACTTCTGCAGGAACATCAGCCCACTTGTTAACGGAGATCGGAATCAGCCCTCGGACCAACATTCCAATCTTCGTCGATAGGGTGGCAGCAGTGGAAGACACTCCTCCACACTCTCCCTTCGGATATGCACCGATAGTTTCCCAGACCCGGACCCAAGACTCTTCTCCAAACTGACCCCACGTGTCCTACCTCGCCCACGCTTAGAAGCAGATGTCGCTACATAAAATAAAATTAACAAAGTTAGTCGGTCGTTTAACTTAAAAAAATTTAAATATAACTTAGAATAATTTCTTACATGCACACAAGCGTGCCTTGACTCATGGCTTCATTCACTCTCGGAGAAGGAGCGCTCAGAGTAGGACTCGGGATCAGACTCATACTAAGCGAGTAATTGCGCTATGCAACTATCCAGAAGTAACTGAAGGAAATTCTCGTCCACGCTTCATTTCACCGTACAAGCTGTGACATAACAAAAAAAACGATAAAGATATGGTAAAAGAGACAATAATAGTAAAAACAGTTCAGCAAACATCAACATTACAAAGAAAATATACTTGAAAGAAATTATTAATCAGAATCTGATTCTTGCACGTTATCGCCCGATTCATCCTCAGTAGAGTCGCTATCACTTTCGAACGAATCTTCGTCCCCACTTTCTTCTATTTTCTTCAATTTTCGCTTCATCCCCTCCGAAACATCATTACTATCTATACGTCTTTTCTTCAGCCGATCAATTACATTAGAAGCTTGGATAAGTTTGGCGCAACATCATCCCTCCGTAGTGGATTAAGGTTTACATCAACTTCACCATTCGGATCCGGGTTGGGAATGTCATATGCATTTCTACACGACAACTTCTGCACGACTCGCCATGTAGGTCCATGCAGATTATCAACTAGATAAAACACTTGACTTGCTTGATTTGCCAAAACAAATGGATCTTCTAAGTACCACAGTCGGGAAGTGTTTATGCTCTTAAAGTTCTCGTCGATACGAATTCCACGGTGATCTCCGACGTCCCACCAATCACACTTAAACAAATATACTGTATTTTCCCGCAAGTATTGCATGGCATAAATGTCTACAAGTCTCCCGTAAAATTCTATTGGATTTCCCTCATGTGATCCCGGTACTACAATACCACTGTTCTGAGTTCTCCATCGTTCTTCCCGTTGTACTGTATGATATCTACATCCGTTCACAACACATGCAGAATAACGCATCACTCGTGTATCAGGCCCACGTGCCAATGAATACAATTCATCGACCGATGTACATGGATTTTGAGAACGTAATTTTGAACCTACAACAATATATTAGAAGGTCATTAAAAACAAAGACACAATATTAATTTGAATTCTTTGTCAATAACACTTGCCCTAAGAACCAATTCAGAAATTGTTCCTCATGCATACTAGAAATGTCACCAACTCCTTGTGTGCGAAGTTCGTCCATGTGTTCACTGTAACAATAAGGTTAATCAACGACTGAGTGTGAGACAAATTCAAAACAACGACGGACGAGAGTGATCGATTGGTCTCAAACCATTAAACGACACCATCCTTTACCAATCGATCGGTAACATACCGATCGATCGTTAAACCAAATTATTAAAAAAACAATTTTTAACTTAACAAATGAAATAATTATTAAAATTATTTTACTTAAAATGTCATTTTAATACATACCTCATACTAATAACTTATAATCATGTGTTAAATGATCTTTATATCACTAGTTTATGACATCTTAGTACATTGCTCATACTAACTCTTAGAAAATGTTTATTTGATGTAACATGTACAACTTGTACATGCTTTCTTAAATATTAATGAAGTATACTTTATATGTTTTTATGTAATCTAAATATATCATAACATACTTTGTTAATATATATTTTGTATTTCTAATATTTAAGCCCACATTATTCAATCACAAATGTTTAATCATTAAATTTACGATAACGATCGGCCGCTTCGTCTAACGAAAACAACGACGCATATTGACGATCGATCAGTATGCCAGCAATGATCGATTGTTACGCATAAGCCAAAACGACGATGTCCTTGACGATTGATCACTTCAATATTGACAATCGATCGGTCTATTCGTACTGATCGATCGTCTAATTTTACAATCAGTCGGTTAGAAATATCTAAATGACACCATACTTAAACAATCGATCACCTAAAACACTGATCGATTAGTGATCTTAAAATTTAAAAAAATCAAATTTTATTTAAAATCTTATATTACTTATTTAATTGATCGCTATAAATTTTCGACGTATATTTGTATGTACTTAAATTTTATTTACTTGTTTAACATTACAATGTTTGTTAATTTTGCCAACAAAATGGTATTTTGGTCAATTTACGTATGTAAGTGTGGGAAAAAAAATACAAATTAAAAACACATAAGCTATAATCAAAGTCACTACATATCCACAAACAAACATAAATATCCCAAATACGTAAATAAAAATCCAAATAAACATATATGTCTGAAACAAATAAATAAAAACATAAATCCAAATGTATGTCCTAAAATGATAGTTAAAACATCATAAAAACATTAAGGCTGAATAGCATCACGGAAAGTCACCATGTCATCAGGAATTTCACCTGGAATCTTTTGTGGATCTGCCTCTGTCTTGAAATCATCCAGAGTCTTCTTGATTTCTTCCAGCTATTTGTTGACCCCCTTCATATGAGCCATGACCGCCTTGTTGCGTAGGAACGAAACAGTGCACTCTCCTTTCAAGGCGATCCGAAGCTTCTCTTGATCATCCCAGAGCTCCTGCACCTCCTTAGTCAATTTTCCACCTGCTCTTGAAGAGGTTGTAGAGCGGTCTTCACAGTAGCCCCGACACGGCTGTCGAGATCTGCAAATAGCTAGGCCAACTAGGGAGGAGGCACTGCAGGCGCTCCCATCTCGAGAGGTGCCTCTGATTTGGTTGGTCTGGTGTCGGTCGATGCTCGTGCTACCTCCTCTGCGGCCGCTGCGGCTCTACGAGTGAATCGTCGAGTCAAGCCCCTTCTGGCCCCTTGCTCCTGAACAAGGTGAACCTGTTCAGCGTGCTCATCACCTCTTTACGAGTCTCCCTGTCACCAATTGTGACACCCCGCTAGATGAGGAACTGCGTCAGAAACACGTTGTATGGGAGACTGTTATTCTTAATTCCCCAAGCGTCATCTATGATCAGCTTGAACATGTAGAGCGAGAAATCTATCCATGTCTGCTAGCCTAGCAAGACCATGCACTGACCTCTAGTGAACGGCACTCGGTAGAATGTGTTTTGCCATTGACGTTCGCATCCAAATAAGGTGCACCTTCGAAGAGGTATTCCCTATCATTAGCGTCCACAAGTCCTGCTCTGATTTCCTATGCTCATCCGTCAGGGGTACCATCGGGAAGCAGGGGGTCTGGGGCTGGGGGCAGTGTAAGAAATTGGCAATGACATCTGCTGAGAATAAGAACTGCAAGCCTCGCACCTCCATCTGCACCTCAGGTGCTCTATCTACCGAGACGAGTGCACAGAAGAAATCATGCACAAATGTGTCGACACAGAACCCTCCAACCACGAGAGCTGATGTAGAAATCCTTAGTACTCAAAGAGCTGTAGAGGGAGTGCTCCTCGTACAATTACTGGTGAAAATCAGAGAGCATCACTGGACTCTCTTTGGCCACCCTGTCCACTCAGGTACTCCATTCGCCTCTCCAAGGTAATCAGATCAGTGACTTCCTGGTCTTGGGATGACGATCTCGTCCCGGTCCTCGTTGTGCACGCACACTTAACTCTTGAAATTTTATGTATGTTGCAAAAATTATATATAAATGTGTTAATAAGTAATCACAATAACGTAATTAAAGTATTAATGAAGATGTAACAAAAAGGTGATCTATTGCCATCCAAAGCGATCGATCACAAATATACCAATTGATCGGTTATGTCACCGATCAATTGACAATTGAAAACGATGCATTTATGAAAACAGCGATTGATCGATAACACTGCAACGATCAATCAGTCAATTTGACCGATGGAACATGAATGGTAAAACGATGCGTTTCAGTGCACAGACGATCGATCGCCAAGAAGATGATTGATCACACATTAATAAAATGCTGCGCTTCACATTAAAGCTTACCGATTGATCGCTTAGGTGTAAGCGATCGATCGATCACTATTTCTAAAACGAACAGCATAATATACCGATCAATCGTCTATTTGGATGATTGATTGGTCTTACATATAAACACACAGTTTAGATGGACCGATTGATCGCTCAGTAAACCATCGATCGGTCACTAATCAAATACAAGGATTGATCGGTTAATTTTAACCGACCGATTGTTGGACTCAACACTTGCAAGGCGATCTATCGCCTAAGAAGGCGATCGATCGGTACGGGAACGAAAACACACAGACATTAGAAAACCCAAAACAAGCCCAAAATCACCCCAAATTGATCCCAAAACAATCCTAAACTCTTAAAACATACATCAACAATAAAATAAATATATTTTACGGACCTAAATGGATGATATAGCAAATTAAAAAAATAAACTAAAAACTCATTTACAACCGCTTAATATTGTATAAAAAATAATATAAGTACGTACCTTTGACGTAGAAGACAATGAAGGATGATTCCATGCACTTTGGAAGATAATGCAGCACGAAATAGCTCCTTGAAAATTCAGAGATTTGAGAGATTTTGTGGAGAGATAACTGGTAAAAATGACTTTGGCGGTTTCATATAATCCTTTGTGCCGATCGATCGCTATAATTGTAACACGTGGCATCCTGCCATTCCTTGAAATGACGGTCAATCACTTACCCAGTGATCGAATGGTGATTCGAAAAAGTGACGGTTATGCTTATCGATCAATCGTCATATTGTAACGATCGATTGGTTATTTGTAAAGCGTGGTGATCACTCATTCGTTGTGTTGGTGATCGATCGGTCACTTTAACTGATCGATCGTCTCTTAAGGCAATTGACGGTTTCGCTTACCGATCGATCAACGCTTCGCATTTGCAAACGGTTACTCTAACCGATCGATCAGTTATGATGAACGATTGATCGGTTGTCAAAGCCACGTGTATATTGATAACCAATCGATCGGTAGATAAACAACGATCAATCGGTTGGAGTGACGATGTAATTTCATCGCCAAAATTCTTTGCATTTAGTAATGACATTTTTATTTCGTCACAAATAAAACCTTTAGTGACGAAATTGGTGAAGAAAATTATTTTCGTCACGAAAAACCCTTTTTTAGTGATGAAAATAACATTTCGTCACTAAAAGTCAATTTTCTTGTAGTGCATTAATACTGGCTTAGGTTGGAAATTCGAGTACCTAATTTTTAGTCGACCTTATTAATTAGTTGGCTTATTAGAGGTTGTCCTTGTGTTTCCTTGCATGTAAGATTTATTAAAAAGATATTATATAACTTCTCATTGTAGTACTTCATAATAATTGATACAATGGCAAGTGTTGGTGCTAATTGTTATCTACAGCAATAACTTCACCGGCTCAATTCCATATGAGATTTTTAATATCTCATCACTACAAGCCATTTCAATGTCTATGAATAAACTCTCTGGCCAACTTCCATTCAATTTTGGACTTTTTCTTCCAAACCTTCAAAAGCTTTATCTTTAAAAAAAATGAACTCAGTGGGACAATACCCAATTCGATCTCGAACGCTTCATAGCTTCGTGCCTTAGACTTAACTAAAAAACTCGTTCCGGGCTTCATTCCAAAAATAATTGGTAATTTAAGGCACCTTTGAATACTCCACCTCGCAGGGAACAATTTGGCTACTGAACTAGATAGTCTCTTTTCTTCTTTGTCAAGTTATCAATATGACGAATTTAGAGTTATCAGCCTCTTTTCTAAATGGCACCCTTCACAATTCACTTGGTAATCTCTCCACCTCTCTTCAAATCTTTCTCCTAGAAGATTGCGGCTTTAGGGGCAGCATTCCCCCAAATATCAGCAATTTGAGAACTTCATCAAGTTGTCCCTATATCGTAATGCACTGGCAAGACCTATTCCATGTACAATGGAACGATTGCTGAAGTTGCAGTACTTGAGCCTTTCTAGTAATCAACTAGAAGGTCACATCCTATCTGATCTTTGTCAGCTAAAAAGCTCGTTTTACTCATCTCTAGCAAGTAATAAGCTTTTTGGACTGATTCCTGATATAAAACTCTACTTAGGCTTTAATCAATTAAGTTTGTGGTTCCATTGAGCTTTTGTACCCTTACTGATCTATTGGAGGTCAACCAATCATCAAATTTTCTAAGTTGCTCTCTCTCGTTTAACATTGGAGATAAGAAGGTACTAAGAATATTGAATTTTTAGAGAAACAAAGTATCAGGAGTTATCCCACCAACCGTTGGTGGCCTCCAAGAGCTAGTTAATCTCTCCTTGCAAGACAATCGGTTGGAAGGCTCAATTTGTGAATCTCTTAGTAAAATGGTAAGCTTGGAGTATTTGGATCTTTCCAACAATGAATGATATGGAGAAATTCCTAAGTCCAGAAGACCACCTTAGGATTCCTTCAGGAGGACCAACGAAAATTTTCACACATCAAAACTTGCAACGGAAATTATTTAAGACTCAATACGACAACAACTGAACCTAGAGAGGGGGTGAATAGGTTCTGCAGCTTAAATTTTAAATCTTTTTTACATTTTTTGCACAAACTACACAAACCAGATCAGTAAGTTCAATACCCACACATTTTCTAGCAATGAAAATAAACCAATAGACAGTAAATCAATTAAGTTCTAATCTATATTCAAGATTCTTTCAAAACAAGAACACCTGAAAACTTTAGTATGTAGTTCACGATTATTAACTCTTTTAATCAAGAACAATATTTAACAGATCAATCACCACACAAAGACACAATCTTTTGGTTACAAAGAGAAAATCTCTTGGAAACAAATTCCAAGAAAAAAAACTCTCCGGGCCCGTAGGCTAGGTAACGATTTCACTAGCTTTTCAAACTCGAAATACAAGGTGATCCATAGACTTAAGAATACCCAATATCCTAGTTTAACACACTTGATTTCTAACCCGAACAACACCATTCGGATCTGCTCCAATGCAGGGATTGAGAACCTCTCATCCATTCAAAAAGCTATCTACCTTTACCTAGCAATTCATACCTTGCCGTCTCCATTGCGAACTCGCAACAACAGCAAACGCACGAACTTGGCACTTGACCTTCAAGATTTCAGTAACCTCCGAAAGTCTTGAATCTCTTTTGGGGAAATAACCATAGTGATCAATCTATAGAACTAAGAATCCTAAAGGGAGGGGTTTTATCTTCAAGGCTCCATTCTCAGTTTATACACACGAAGGCTCAGAAAAATGGGGGCAGAAACATGCAAGAGCAGGTTTCACGTAGAAGGCACGATATTTCTTGATTTTTCTGAACAGTGTTTCATAATGGAATCAGGGGAGTTATAAACTCTGGGTGACTCACGTTTCAAGTGGAGGGTCTAAGGCTTTTTGGGTCTTTCATGACGTCATCCATTTAGTTATAAACAGACTAACCAACTTCTGTTGCTGCAGTGCCCCAAATCGCGCTTCTGTCTGACTTGCGTCTGACTTCCAGCTAACTTGACATTTCTGGGTAAAAACTCAGCCTTTTACTTCTATCTTCAGTTCTTCATAGTAGCTTCAAAACACCTTAATATCTTAGGAAATAAACTAAATTACATGTGAAGTATAGCCAACTAAAATAGTCCCTAACAACTTTGCGGTGCTCCTTGAATCCAAGTTTACCCCTTGCAAATAAGGTCATGCTCGACCAAAGGTGGCCACAATAGTGCATAGACTAAAATATGTGCTACCAACAGTTGGGTTACTAATACTTGGATTATCCGTTGTATTATTTTTGACAAAATGCTAGAAGAGGAAGGCCAAATCATCGTGTGAGGTAGAATTGCCGCCTTTAGCAACATGGAGAAGAGTTTCCTACCAAGAGCTTCTACAAGCAACCAAAGGGTTTAGTGCAAATAAATTAATTGGAGAAGGGAGGTTTGGATTAGTTTACAAAGGAACACTTTCAGATTCAATAACTGTTGCAATTAAAGTGTTAAATTTGCATGTAGAAGGGGCATTCAAAAGTTTTGACATAGAGTGTGAGGTACTCCGCAATATCCGTCACCGGAATTTGGTCAAAATCATAAGTGCTTGTAGCAACAAAAACTTTAAAGCATTTGTGATAGAATACATGCATAATAGAAACCTGAGATGTGGTTGTATTCTGACAGCCACTTTTTGAATCTGTTGCAAAGGCTAAATATAATGATCGATGTGGCAGTTGCACTAGAATATCTTCATTTTGGTAATGGAGTACCTATTGTTCATTGTGATTTGAAGCCCAGCAATGTCTTTTTGATGAAGATATGGTTGCACATGTTGCTGATTTTGGCATTGCCAAGCTCTTAGGTGATGGGATTCCTTGTCGCAAACCATGACTCTCGCCACTATTGGGTATATGGCACCAGGTAATACAAGCTTGCATATCTATAATTTTATGCTTATGTAGACAAATAAATGTCATCTTTTTCTAAGATCATATTAAATTGTAGAGGTTATTTCTTTTGATTATTTCTATATTGGAGTTCATTTATATATTGAGTATAAACCATCTCATGACAATTTGTTGTGATGTATTTATAGAGTATGGATTGGAAGGAATTGTTTCTACAAGAGGGATGTGTACAGTTATGGCATTTTATTGATGGAAACTTTTACAAGAAAGCGGCCAACTGATAGTATGTTTTCTAAAGGAATGAACTTAAAGCATTGGATAGAAGAATCATTGCCAATTTCAGTAACTGAAGTTTCTGATGCAAATTTGTTGAGAAATGAAAGTGCTTATGCTGTTACAAAAGACTGCTTATCATCCATTCTCGAATTGCATTGGATATTAGTGCACATTTGCTGGAAGAGAGGATCAATATGGCAGATGTTTTAGTTAGACTCCACAAGGTCAAACTAAAGTTCTTACAAGATGTTGAAGAAGGTAATGTGAGTGTCAACAAATTGATGATGGTCTAATTCTGATGGCCGTTTCAGGACTTGATTTGGGTCAGCTTTGTTTGTGCTTTAGTTTTGTTATGGTGTAGTTTGTACATTTTGAGTTGGCAATGTGTGCGTTAGTGTAATTGGGAATGTATATATATTAAAACCAACTTCAATTACTGTACCTTAAGGATATATAGACTTGGGTTCTTAACCATATACGTATATAAATATAGCATTGAATGAAATCTTCAAAAATATTTAATTCCCAAATTTCCAACCACAATTTATCTCATAGACCTCGTTGTTCTGTTTAAGTCATTTACAGACGAGTTTTAACCAACTAATTTCCGTCCATATTTTTTAGAGGAGATGTTTGGAATATGTCTGTCATGAGATTGCAACGAGTAGGATATCAACATGTTGGCATTCATTTTATTGGAATTTTAATGGGCCCTGTTGCATGTACGGTCGCAACCAGTGGGAGACAGGGGGCGGGAGGAGGCCACCGCTTCACCCCTCCCAAATTTTTTGAAAAAAAATCTTTACAATGCTAATAATACTATCCCACCTCCGACCCCTCAATTTCTTTTGAAAAAATCTCCGGCCAAAAATACTATCCCTTTTGTAGGCCTTCAAATAGCATTTATCCCCCAAAATAAATGAGGCAAATTTAATGCTTTAAAATTTAGACCCTTTAAAATTACAATAAATAAGAAATGAAATTAAAGTATCTTTTAAAATAACAACAATGCTAATGAAATTAAAAGTTCACCAAGACATGCAATTTATTTTGTGACCTAAACATCGGTTTTTGTTTCAATTTCATTTTTAAAAAGTGGCTCTTCAATTTTATCTTAACTTTAAAAACCTTAACCTAAAGAAATATCACTCTACCAAGTTTCTTTTGCAACTTTACATTTGACAACTTTAACTTGTTTATTTTTCATTTTTGCTCACGTTATATCGGCTTATGTAAGTTCATTATCTCTTTTTAGCTTCCAATCCCTTTCGATCTTATGTTTTTTTTCCCCTCTTTTAGTTGCTAATTTCAATTCAGTGTAAACATTTTATATTTTTTTTCTTTATAATTGTTAGGTGATGAACCTGCAAAACAATAAATAGTACATAGAAAATAATTACTTCCATAAAATATTAAGGAAGTTTTATTTTTTCTCTGGATCGCATTTTAGAAATTGAATTATAGGAAGTAGTTGTTTCTAATCTAGAACATAATCTAAGGTGATGTTTGGCAATAATAAATTCTCAAAGTTGGTACAAAATTTGGTAGTGGTACGAATATTAAGGTAAATTGATGTTTTATTGGGGTTTGAAAAAAATTGATCATTTTTTGAAAAGATATTTGATTGTAGGTTGATTATTATTTGAAAAATTTGGTTTAGACCCTATTAACACCTATAGGGGTAGAATAGGTGCTTCCCCTATATTTAAAATTTCAATAACAATTTTAGAACAAGTCCTAAAATTTTGAGTCTAGATCTGAATAATCAATCAACAAAATATATATATATGTAGCGGAATAATAAAACAAATATCAATCACACAAGAGACAAGGATTTTATTGACGAAGTGGAAAACCTTTAAACTTATCTTTCAAAGAAAAACCACTCCGGCTAGCAGCCACCAGAAATTCACTAAGAAGTAAAACCTTACAACAGTGATTCAGACACGGGCAACATCCAGTTGCTTGACTCTGACTACCCCGATGTAATAATCTAAGTAATCCAACCTAGACCCGCTTCTTATGGTTAACCCTTAGCTCTCTGAAGTTCTTCATACGAACTATTCAAGAATGTCCTTGTTCTTCGGCATTGGGAACTCCGGCAGCCAAACTCCACCAAGAAGGTTGGTTTTAATGGTGATTGAATCTAGATAACTGGAGAAAATCTGAACAGTTTATGAGCATGGATATCTAAAGGATTTTCTCTCTCTAGGGAGGAGGCTTGAGACCTCCTCAAATTTTCTTGGTCTATCTCTCTATGTATTTATAGAGTTTGTTGAATCTATTTCAAAAAGAATTCTAAAAGGAAGGAAATATTTCAAAATCCAAGTTTTGAAATATTTCAAAGACTTTGCATTACCAGCTCCTTGTTTTAGCTCTTCATCTTGATGATGTCCTTATCCTTTCAAACTTTGAAAGACTCCTTAATCTCTTGAACACTTTGACCAAACTTAAAATACAACTTCAATTTGAATTTAAATTTGACACGGAATTACGCCAACACTAAAACACTAACATTATTGAAATTTATAAAAAATGTAAAGAAGAATGATTTGATGGAATTTTATAATTAAAAATTATTTAAGTTTAGTGAAAAGTATGGAGAGAAATGTTTTGATGGATTCTTTTTTTAAAAAGTATTGGAGTTCGTGTTGAATTTTTTGAGATTTTAGATGTTTAGTTGTGAATTTTTTTACTTTCAAAATATTTCCTTAAAAAGGTGAATATTTGTTATCGTTGAACATCATATTATTTTCCTCTATGACTTCACCCCCAACACTAGGGCTGGGTAGCGGTGTAAACGAGGGAGAGGGTACATTTTTCCCAACTGGCATCACTACCGCCCAGAGTGATGTGCCAAATTCTGCTACCGCTCTCACCAGAGGCTATTCCCATTGCTGGCTATGCGATTACCGTGATGTGGTTCCCAGATAACTGCCACACTTAGGGCTGGGACAGAGATACTGAGTATGAAAGAGAGAGGTGGCTAAGTTGTTGAGATTTTAGTGCTATGAAGCTGAGATAAGGGCAATGTCAAGGTGGAAGCTTCAGGCGAGAGAGGGAAGGG
>CM025856.1:7079326-7098640 GCA_003952965.2 Morella rubra | reverse complement strand
AATATGCAAGTGTTTGGTTCAAATCCTTGTTAAAGATGAAGACTTAGAGTTAAAAAGATTACCCTAGCATCTTGAGTCTTCACTTTAAGGGCACTTCCATTGAAGGGGATGTCACTTGATCGCTTCGTGCTCATTTTGGATCCGCTTTGCTTCACATCTCAATTACTTCTATTGTTATCATCAAAACATTGATTGTGACTAAAAGCCAACAATCTCCCCCTTTTTGATGATGACAATAAATTAATTGATCTTCTTTTTGTTGATCTTGTCTCCCCCTATCTTTGTAATTTGATGTGGGGTTGTAAACATTTTAATACCTCAATGACAAAATGTTAGCATATAATATGAATGAGATTGCGTATGAATAATAAAGAACTTTCATATCATAGAAGCCGTACATCAAAGTTGCAAAGGGGTCCAAAGATACAAAAAGAGAGACTATTCTATTCTCTCCCCCCTTGTCATCATAAAAAGGAAGTACATAAGCAAAGAAAAAAAAATACATAAGCAAAATACAGACAAATGAAATGCATATGCAATGAAAATCATGGAGGAGGAAAACGGGCCATAAAAGTCCTCATCTCGCAAAGAACTGTCTCTGCTCCTCTTGCATAGAAGTAAAACTGTCTTGAATGAACTTGTTCTGTGCCTCATGCATAGCAAAGCATCCTCGCCTCGAAAGCAGTGAATCGAGTATCAGAGGAAGAGGGAAGGTCGGAATCTCTGGTAGGGGAAGGAATAGTGGGAGGATCAGCAGCTAAATCAGCATCGACATCAAACTCCATTGCCTCAGCATCTATCTCCTCACCCTCAGGCTCATCCTCAGCCTCAGCCACAGCATCACTGTCATCCTCATCACCATCCTGACGCTTCAGCACCCAAGTATTTCTGGAAGTCCTTCTATAACCCATCCGGGTTAGGATCGTAGCGTCAAAGTGTTCACACTTGGTCAAAGAGTCTCGCTTGCGAGAACTGAGTGCAACCCCAAAATATCGAAATATCTTGGTAAACAGCAAGCCATATGGAAGATTCTTTTTAGTCTCACATGCTGCTTCCATATGTTTGAGCATAATATAAGGAAGGTTGAACTTTCTCTCTTTCAGAAGTCGCTCAATCACAAAGACATCCATAAAAGTCACCTCTTCTCGGTGCCCACCCCAAGGAATCAGGTTATGGGTGCAGATCAAATGAAGTAACCTCGAACGTATGGATAGTTGGTTGGCATGGATCTTCCTAGGTACATCTTCTGCCACACCATTACCTAGAGGTAAACTAGGGCTTCTCCATAATCAAAGCCCTTACACACGGGCCAAGTTTTAAACTCATAGGCCCGAATCCCGACATGTGGGATACCCAAAATGTCTCCTAGAATAACTTCATTTAAAATAATTTCCTGTCCTCCAACCATACTCTTCACGGTAAATAAACCTCCAGCTTCCCACCCTATAGTCAAATTAGCAAGGAAAAGCCTAACGTATTTGGGAAACACTTTGGTACCCATATTCAATAAATTTCTCCAACCCTGCTTCAGAAATGGACGCTCAATTTCAAAATCCGAAAGTGATTCTACATTCACTTTCCTTCCCAACATGACTTTTCTCTTTGAAAAGTCATTGTAATACTTCTCAGCACAAGCAGGATTATGAAAAAAATAATCAGGCTCACCCGTTTGATCCACTGAAGAACGAGAGGAACCAGCGCGCTCATTTCCAACCATGGCAGCATGCTTTGTCCTTGGCATGATGATTGAGAGTGAGAAAATGAGAGGAAAAGGGCTGAAATGTGGAAATCTAGGGTTAGGGTTTCAAAGGGGGCCGAAATCCCTAATAGGTGAAAGCTTGATGGATTTTGAGGTGAATCCACACAAAAATGAGGGTTTTGGCCGAATTTGATGGGCTAAAATGATTGAGATGGTTATAGGATAGATTATGGTGTTTTGAGAGGGATTTGAGTTTGAGAGAGAAGAAGCGGTTCACGTTAGAAGAGGGTGCGGTCGACCAAAATGTGAACTGTAGTATATATATCGACGAGGCAGTCGACTGCTTGGTGTAGCGGTTGATGTCCATCGACCGCTTGGTAGAACAAGTTCTACTTCGACCGCTTGGTAGCGGTTGATGACCATCGACAGCTTTAGAACAAGTTCTACTAACGGTCGACCACTTCGTGTAGCGGTTCCACATGGTTGACCGCTACAGAGAACAACCTTTGAAAAAATACGCTTTTAGTGCCCAAAATGAAATAGAATGATGTATTTGATGAATTTCAAACATGTAACAACATATAAGGACATTCTAAACATGTTTAAAACATCAAAACAATGAAAATCCATGGAAATCAATAAAAACATATCAAAGAGCATTTGCATTTAAAAACCCAATTTCTCGTCTAAGATCACGAAATCGGTCATTACTCAAGGGTTTTTGAAAATATCAGCTAGTTGATGCTCAGTACCAATGAAATCGAGTGAGATGTCACCTTTTTGAATATATCTCTTAGAAAATGATGTCTCACTTCAATGTGTTTAGTCCTTGAGTGTTGGATGGGATTCTTGGACAATTGATAGCACTTAGTATTATCACATTTGACGGGTATATCTCAAATTCCAGACCAAAATCTTGAAAGTTTGTTTCATCCAAATCATTGAGTACAACAACTACCTGCGGCAATATATTCAGCTTCGGCAGTAGATAAAGAAATTGAGTTTTGTTTCTTGCTCTCCAAGAAACTAGACAGGTTCCTATAAAACAATACCAGAGGTGCTTTTTCTATCATTTGCACCAGCCAAGTCAGCATCAGAATAACCTACTAGTATTAGTGTCCCTAGAATACCAAATTCCATATCAATAGTACCATTAACATATCGAATAATACTTTTTACAGCACTCAAATGAGATTCTTTAGGATCAGCTTGAAATCTAGCACAAACCCACACACTAAAATAATATCCGGACTACTAGCAGTCAAATAGAGGAGACTCCAATCATACTTCTATATTTGAGTGTGTCAACCTTTTACCTCATCCGAATCAAGCTTTCAGATGTGCTCATTGGGTTTCCGTATTTTATTATCCATCCAAACGTTTGACAAATTCCTTTATATACTTTGATTGGTTATAAGATTCCTTCACTATTGTTTAATTTGTAAACCAAGAAAGTAAGTTAGTTCACCCACCATACTCATTTCAAATTCTTTGCATAAATTTGCAAATTCTAGCAAGAGAATCAATTAGTAGCACCGAATATATGTCATCAACATAAATTTGAGCAACAGTAATATCTTGTCTTTCTTGGTGAAAAGTGTTGTGTCAACTTTACCTCTCGAGAAACCTTTTTCAACAAGATAAGTTAAGTCTATCATACCAAGCTCTAGGAGCTTGTTTAAGCCATAAAAGCTTTCTTAAGAAAACAAATTTGATAAGTTTTTTGAAAACCTTTGGTTGTTCTACATAGCTTCTTCTTGATAAATCCATTCAAGAAAGCACTCTTGACATCCATTTGATAAAATAAAATTTTTATAAGCAAGCAAAGCCAAAAGCATTCTAATTGATTCCAAATGAGCAACGGGAGCATAGGTTTCATCATAATCAATACCTTCCACTTGATTATATCCTTAGCAACCAACCTAGCTTTGTTTCTAACAATGGTACCATTCTCATCAACCTTGTTTTTAAAGATCCATTTGGTACCAATAATTTTGATCCTTGGGTCTAGGAACAATTCCCACACATGATTTCTCGAACAAATTGATTTAATTCCTCATGCATAGCCATTAATCCAACTTTCGTCGTTTTCGGCTTCAAGAAAAGTTTTTGGTTCAATTTGAGACACAAATGCAAGATGATTACAAATATTTCTAAGTGAAGCTTTAGTTTTAGTTCCATGAGAGGGATCACCAATAATTAACTCTTGAGGGTGAGTAGTAGCATACCTCCATTCTTTAGGGAGTTCTTGTGAAATACCGTCTCCTTGCAATGGTTGAGTAATTTCTTCACTTGGCGATTGAGCTTCCTTGGTTTGAGAGGGGTTATCCTTAATCTCAAGTTCTTCCATCTCCCCTTCAATATCTTCAATGTCTACACTTGCATTTTTCTCAAACGGACCATTAGTTTCATCAAAAGTGATATGCATTGATTCTTCAATACAAAGAGTCATTTTGTTATAAACTCTATAAGCTTTACTTGAATTAGAGTATCCAAGGAAAATTCCAACATCGGTTTTAGTATCAAATTTTCCAAGGTTGTCTTTGGTATTTAAAATGAAGCATTTACAACCAAAAACTTTGAAATAATGGATTTTGGGTTTTCTATCTTTCCAAAGCTCATATGGAGTTTTCTTCAAAGTGGGTCTCATAGAAACTCTATTCAAAACATAGCAAGATTGTGATTTTAATTTAAAATAGTTCCTTGCCATCTCTTGAATAGTTCTATTCTTTCTCTCAACAACTCTATTTTGTTGAGGAGTTCTAGGTGTTGAAAAATTATGCTCATAACTATTCATGCTACAAAAAGATTCAAACTTCTCATTTACGAATTCACCACCATGGTGACTTCTAATGGCCACAATGGTGTATCCTTTTGCATTTTGTACCCTTTTTGAGAATTTAATGAATTCTTGAATGGCTTCATCTTTTGAAGTTAAAAACAAAATCCAAGTAACCTAGAGTAGTCATCCACAATTACAAAGGCATAAGACTTTCCACCAAGACTTTGAATTCTTGATGGACTAAATAAATCCAAATGAAGTAATTGTAGAGGTCTACTAGTTGAAATGAAGTTTTTGGATTTAAAAGAGATTTTCACTTGTTTTCCATTTGACAAGCTTCACAAACTTGGTCTTTTCCAAAATTCAATTTAGGTAGCCCATTCACTAGATCATGCTTAGAGATTTTCAAAATTTGATGCATGCTGGCATGACCCAATCTTCTATGCCATAGTCAACTATCATTTACATTGACCACAAGACATTTATCCACACAAGCATTTTGATCAATGTCAATCTTGTACACATTTGAGTTCCTATGGCCAATAAACAACAATTTTCCATCTATGACATTTTTAATAAGGCATCGAGAAGATTCAAATATAACTCTATAAACTTTATCACAAAGTTGACTAATAATAAGCAAGTTATGCTTCAATTTATAAACCAATAGGACATTTTCAATTAATGGAAGAGAGTTACCACCAATATTACTTATACCAATGATTTTCCCTTTGGAGTTGTCCCCAAATGTTACATTTCCACCTTTGATGGTTGATAGGCTTGAGAATCTTGATGTGTCACCGGTCATGTGTCTTGAACAACCACTATCCAAGAACCAACTATTGCATTTCTTTTTCCTTGAATCCTACAAAACAAAATCACGGTAAAAATTTTGGTACCCAAATCTTTTTGGGTCCATTTGGGTTAGCTATAGTTCCCTTTGGAACCCATATCCTTTTAAGAGCTTTGCATCCAAGTTTCTTGAGAGGACAATCAAATATTATATGTCCATTCTTGTTGCAAAAGTTACAAGTATGAAGAGATTCATTTGAGGATTTAGCTTTGATAAGAAGTTTTTGAAATACTTTCATTTTTATGAGGCTTGTAGCCTAATCCACTTTTGTCAAAAACACATTTTGATGGTTGAGAATGTTCTCCAAGGCTTTGCTTCCTTGAGTGAATTTTTCAAGAATAGTGTTTTGACAAGTAACCTTGTCTTTGAAAGCTCTGTTCTCAATTTCTAAAGTTGAAACTTTTAGTTTCAATTCCTCATTCTTTAGTTTCAAATTTCCTTGTTCATTATTTAAGGAATCAAGGTTACTTGTAGCTAGTGAATGCTTCTTTTTAAAACATTGTATTTGAGTTTAAGCTTTTCAAACGTAATGTATAACTCATCAAAAACATTTTCTAATTCATCATATGAAGGTTTTGAATCTTCAAGATCCGAGAAATATACCTCATCATCTTCTAGAGCCATGAAGCACATGTTTGCAATTTCTCCCTCATCTTCTTCATCGGAGGAGCTTGAATCACTATCTTCCCAAGTAGCTTTCATAGCTTTCTTTTTGTATTTGAGAAGTGGACAATCCACCTTAACGTGACCGGGTTTCTTGCACTTGTAGCAAGTGATGTGGTCCTTCTTGTTATCCATCTTTGGGTATTCCTTCTTTGGCTCTTCTCTCTTGAAATCTTTGAAGTTCTTCCTTCCTTGCTTTCTCTTGAGGAAGTTTCTAAAATTCCTTGTCATGAGAGCAATATCTCATCTCCACTATCATCATTATCTTCTTCAATCTCAACTACGGAGGATTTCAAGGCTATGCTTCTTCTTTTCGAACTTTCCTCCTCATGTCCCTTAATGGTGATTTCGTGAGTCATAAGGGATCCAACAAGCTCTTCCAAAGGCAATTTGGTAAGGTCCTTTGCTTCTTGAATAGCGGTGACCTTGGCTTCCCAAAGTCTTTGGTAGTGATCTAAGAACTTTTCTCACCAAATCAGAGTTAGTGTACAGTTTTCCAAGAGCATTTAAATGATTTAAAATATTAGTAAATCTAGTAAGCATGTCACCAATGTTTTCTTCCGATTTCATTTTAAACAGTTCGTAGCTATGAACTATTATGCTTATCTTAGATTCTTTCACTTGGTTTGTACCTTCATGAGTGATTTCTAAAGAATGCCAAATTTCTTTTGCACTAACACAAGTAGATATTCTATTGAATTCACTTCTATCTAAAGCACAATAAAGAATGTTCATAGCTCTAGCATTCATAGAAATTTTCTTCTTGTCTTCATCGGTATACTCAACCACGGGCTTAGAGACAATTGTCTCACCTACGGCTTTCATAAGGCAGTGAGGTCCATTTAAAATACAAAGCCATAAATCAAAGTCAATGGATTGAAAATAGATTTTCATCCTTGCTTTCCAATAGGAGTAATCACTTCCATTGAAGGAGAGGAGGTTACATGAGAGTTGTTGCTTGAAGTTGCCATTCTAACTCAAGATTGTTAAATCTTGCTAAAGAGAGCACCAAGCTCTGATACCAATTGTAAATCATAGGATTAAGGCAACCCAAGAGGGGGTGAATTGGGTTTTCAAAACTTTTTTGAAACTCACCCTTTAGAAAGTGTTTGCTAGCTATAAGTTTCACAAAGAGAAGTGATTGCAATAAAAGATTGAACACAAGAATATATATTGCAACTTAAATAGAGAAATAAAACTTAGAATAGGAACTAATAGCACAATGTAATGAGTTAAAGGAAGAGAAGCAAACAGAAGATTTTTAGGTGGTTCGGAAAACCCGCCTACATCCACCCCTCAAGCTCCTTTTACCGAGCCTTGAGGTTTTTCCACTATGCTCCCTTCAACCAAGGGAGACCCTTCCTTAAAATTGAGCTTGAGAAACACCTCTTCAAGCCTCAAGAACGAGTTTGAGAACAAACTGCACCAAAAGGAAACAAGAGAATCACTCTCTTAAAAGTGTATGGGGATGAACAAAAATGCTCACTAAAACTCCCTTGATGGAGTAGATATTACAATGAGAAATTTCTATCTTTAAGCTTCACACAACAACAAGAATGTGAAAGTGTTGATTATATGTGAATGAGTTTGAAAAAATTGAAATCTTAGTAATAGTTGTTCAGCAACTTTTAAAGGCGAAGGAAGGACCCATTGGAAGTCGAGCTGTAAAAAACTCATGAACCGGTCGACCGCACGGTCGACCGCAGGTTAACATTACACAACGGTCATAATGTCAGAAGTCAGAACGGTTCTTTTTTTAAACTTTTTCAAACCAACGGTCGACCGCTATACCAAGCAATCGAAGACCGGTCGACCGCTACATGAGCCGGATCGACCTCCTCAACTTAAGCACATGATCCGGTTGTTTTAAAAACACGATTTTGACCAACTTAAAATACCCAATTTTAAAGACTAACTTCCCATAAGTATATAAAAGGTTTGGGAGTTTGATTGGGATATTTTAAAGCCATTTAAAAACATTTTTAAATCTTCAAAACAAGAGGTAAAACATTTCATGCAAGTTTTGAAGAAATATGCAAGTGTGTGGTTCAAATCCTTGTTAAAGATGAAGACTTAGAGTTACAAAGATTACCCTAGCATCTTGAGTCTTCACTTTAAGGCACTTCCATTGAAGGGATGTTACTTGATCGCTTCGTGCTCATTTTGGATCCGCTTTGCTTCACATCTCAATTACTTCTATTGTTATCATCAAACATTGATTGTGACTAAAAGCCAACTTACATAGCATTTTACTTCATCATTTTTCTCATACATCAATATTTTGCAATAATTTTTCACAAGTACTTTGATAATCATTTGTCCTTGTGGAATACGATCTTGGACTTATCCTTGTTACAACTTGACACTTCTGCACTTGGAAGCACATTTGAAATCACGTCAAGTTTTTGGCGCCGTTGCCGGGGACAATTGGTGTCATCAGAGTATTTTTCTGATTGCGAGAGGGTGTTTTTAGAGTTGTGCACCTCTGCACAGCCAGGGTGATATCTACTTCCTCTCATTTCTTTTTTGCTTTTATCTTTTATTTTTTTTATTTATTTTTTTGAGTTTGTATGTCTGGTTGGGCTAGAGATAGCACATTTAGACTTGTTAGGACAGAATCATTAACCTCATCAGCATCTGTTTCACTTGAATCATTATCTGACACTCATAGCATTATGGCTGAAAATGAACATCCTGATAGGGAAATAGTCAATCATAACAGAACCCTTAGAGAATACTTGCAGCCTGTTAGGACGAGCCCACCATCTTGCATTATTCAACCTTTGAATGCAAATATTTTAAACCCGGGATGATTCCATTGCTACCACACTTTCATGGCATGGAATCTGAAAATCCCTATTTGCATATTAAAGAGTTTGAAGAAGTGTGTTCCACATTTATGGATAGAACATGCATTGAAGAGGTTATAAGATTAAAATTGTTTCCATTTTCTTTAAAAGACAAGGCTAAGACATGGTTGAATTCTTAAGACCAAGATCTATTGGGACTTGGCAAGAAATGCAAACTGAATTTTTAAAGAAATTTTTTCCTATGCATAGAACCAATGCCTTAAAAAGACAAATCATAAATTTTTGCCAAAAGGACATCAAACAAAACAAATCAATGAGTCAAACGAAATAATGCAATCAACTATAATATTTGGCTAAAAAATAAGGCATGTCCCAATGGTTTGTTTTAGGGTTGTTTTTGTTCGTGATGGCTAAAATAACGTAATCAACTATTAACTTATTAGGGTTTGTTTTGTTGTCCTTCCATCCCTGTAGTTTTATACGTTTCCCTTTCATGTCCCTTCACCCAATTTCCATCCACAACCTAACGAAAGTTGTTGACGTGTTAAACCTCTCAACATAATGTCCACTAGTAATACAAAACGTGTCCATCTCTGCCACTGTGCATGCCATGCCAATAACTTAACTTGAAATGTCTATTTTGCCCCTTCCATGTCATTTAAAAATATTCAACAATTATCTAAAGTGGCCCTCGTTTCTTCGCGTCACCCATGTCTCCTTCCTTGTCCATATTGTCCCCAAATCATCTCCTAAAACCCTAGGTCATCCGAAATAGGTCAGAACGTTCGGTGTTGGTGTTGTTGGTCTCTTCAGTTTTTGGTGTTAAAGAATTGTAATGCGTGTTAGAGCATCTCTAGTGTTGTTTTGGACCTTGCGGAAGCTTTTTGTGGATCAAATTGCCACATAGGATTCTCCGCAAGGCTTGGATTAAGATCCAGGGGGCAAAGACATATTGCATCGGTAAAAAAATCCATCTTTCCCTAACTCGACTCTGATCACAGAGAGGAAACAACAAGTTAAAACAAAAGCAGAGTACCACTCTTCCTCTACAAATAGAAGGAAAAGACAACTTGAGCACGCCATCTCATGTTTAGAGGGATACCTTTCCTTGCTATAGTTTACTTTGTTGACAGCCTAAATCTAGGTGATTGTATATTTAAAAGATATCTATAACCTAAAACCGCATGATTGTTGATTTAAAATATCTCGGCAATATAAAATTAGGTGATCGTCAATCTGGAAATCCTTTCCAATGCCTAGGTAATGGAGAGGGTACAATTCTTTAAACCCGCATGCTCTCATGTTGGTGCTGTTGGTCTTTTTGGCTGATTGGGGTTTTTCAGGCCAATGTGGAAGAAAAACAGTTCACACACAGATTTGGGTTGGTCGCGTGGCATGTACAGTGGTAGAGGAGATGAACCCAGTTAGCAACGTGGACACATGTCTTATTATTAGTGGATACTACATGGAGGGGGTTTAACACGTCAGCAACTTCCGTTAGGTTATGGACAAAAATGGGATGGAGAGACAAATGAAAAATATAGAAAACCACAGGAAAGGAAGGACAACAAAACAAACCCTAGGGGCATTTTCAGGAAAAAGTGATACCACAAGAACACGCCTTATATTTTAGCCATTATATTTTAACTGTGGCAATCCTCACATATTACTGCAAATAGAACCAACAACCTCCTGACTCTTGTGGGGGACCAGCCATAGATGAATAAATTCAATTTGACCCCTAGCTCTCGCTTCAGCAAGGTAATCAGCTACACAATTTGAGTCTAAGTATTAGGATAGAATTCCAAATGATACAAGAAATGAATATAATATTTTCCTAATGTTATCCTTATATTTGGTGCTATGATCAACTAGAGAAAGACATTTTCAAGATCAATTTAAAAGTATTTCGATCTTATTATACCCATGCCATGTGTGATTTAGTGGCAATATAATGTCAAATTTGGTGTGACGTTCCTCATTGTTGGTAAACGTAAAAGATAGATTAACATTTTTGGAATATAATTTACAAATCAACGCTTCAACAGACCATGGGTGATCGAGAACTTTACATATTCACCTATTAGTTAAATGAATACATACCTCATATCATTCTCAAAAAACATTTCGTCAGACGCATCTCATTCTCAAATCAGTAGTAGGTAGCAATATTTGTCATATCCTGAAAGCAGTAGGTGCCATTTGTCCAATGAGGCACATGTGATTGAAAAAAAGAAGCAAACAAACATGAGAATCTTGTCAATATATTCACTAGTCGCTCTAGTCTTGATTGGGACACTTAGGTTGCTAGAGCATGCCTCATAGGGGTGAGAGAAGTGTCCTTTCTAACAACTCCTATCAAGCTTATTTCTTTCATATATTTTAGTATAACCACGTTTTTAACACCTTTGAACTATAGGAATTTCACGCTTTAAACAAAAAAAAAAGTTATTATTTTTGTTACAATATACCTACCTTGATTTTAGAATTTAATGTTGTGTTAATTTTTTTTTCAATTGGAACAGAAATTAATTTTTTACTCTTTGAAATGACGATTTTTTCTGAGCTAACCACGATCGATCATGAACGATAAAGATCGGACAGTTCAACCGGAGATCGATCAGTTGGATCCACAATTGACCGGAAGTTGATTTGACATGACTGATCAAGAAAAAGTCACGACCGATAGTATATTTTTGGCTGATTGAACGGCATTCAATTACGATCAATCAATACAATCTTGATGGTCGATCGGCGAATTTCAGCGATTGGACACTCCAACAGATCTGATCTCTCTTGGAAGATTTATAGTCGGACGGTTCAATTGGAGATCGATCATTTGGATCCACAATCGATTGGAATTTGATTTGACATGATCAATCTAGAAAAAGTCATTATCGATCGTATATTTTATGCTGATTAAACGGTATACAATGACGATCGATCAATACAATCTTGACAATCAATCAGCAAATTTCATCGATTGGACGCTCCAATGGATCTAATCGCTCGTAGAAGATTGATAGTATATTGTATGCTGATCAAACGGTATACAATGATGATCGATCAATACAATCTTGACGATCAATCGGCAAATTTCATCTATCGGACACTCTAACAAATCTGATTGCTCGTGGAAGATTTTACGGTAGGACATCTTTTCCTAAAAGATTGATCAATTGAGTTGGATGATCGACCATTCTATTTACTACCGATCGGTCGATTATGTTCTAACTGTTCGATCGATTGCACATGATGATCGATTGTCTATGTTACCAATTGATCGTTATTTTAGGCATTTCATTTGTCCCAATCTGACAGTGGAATTGGCGATCAGTCATATTTTAGCATTACTATTCGATCACTATAATTGCCGATGGGACATTATTAAAAGATTTATGTTTTTTAAAAAATGATAATAATAAAAAATATTATATAACACATACTATACAATAACAATACAATACAATATCACATTCATACATCACATAATCTGTAAACTAACAGTACTAGTACATAATGTAGCAATCACAAAGTAAAAATATTACAAAATATCACATCTTCCTGTGTCGGCCTCCAAACTGGCTACATAGTCACTTTGACATGTCATTCATTTTTCTTCTCCACTATAGTGGCCATGTGCTGCTCTAGCTCCTTTGATATTTCTGCCCGTAAGTGCTATTGCTCCTTCCGCATGCACTCCTCATGCTCTAATTGCATCCCCTCCTGCTCCAACCGAATGTGCTCCTGCTCCACCCGCTGCTACTCATGGTGGTTTTGCAGCATGGCCTCTATCTCAGCTTGCTTCGTCATAAAATCTTGCAAGTCTTTCTCTCTAGCAGCTCTCATTGCTTTTATCTCATCCCTTACCTTCACTAACTGGAGCTGTAGATCAGAAAACTGTGTAGTTAAAGTTGATGAAGGCACATGTTTAACCGTGCGTCCTAATCCCTGTACATATCCCAACTTATTGCCTAATTCATATCTCGAATGTGCAGTGTAAGTCACTTTCTAATCACACTGGCTGCTACGTTCACATGTATTAAAGTAGATAACTGTAATATAGACATCTTCCAACTAGATTAAAATGAAAGCGCAATACACTTACATAAATTTATATCACTCCTTCTGAGGTCCAAACATCATCTTTGTTTGTTAATTCTTCTTACAGCTTTCTGGATTGATTTCGCCGCTGTCCGAATTTTTCTACATGGAAATAGCAAAAAAGTTAGTGACAAATAATTTCAAACAATATGAATATATTAATAAAAATTATAATTTAATAATTAACTTACCATGCAAGTTCCATGCAGTTCGGGTAGTGGAGAGCTTTGATCAGCATTTTGGTTCACAATATTTGATAATTATTTAAAAAGCATATTTTGCAACAATTTAGATCAAAATAATCTTCTACAATTAAGCGGGTTGGCACTAGGAATACCAGTGATTTGCAATACAACCATCCTGCTCAATGGCACTCCTGTGATGCTTCCCGATTTGATGTTTACATCAACTTCACTATCCGGATTCGGGTCGGGAATGTCATATGTATTTCTACAGACAACTTCTTCATAACTCGCCAAGTAGGTCCATGCATATTATCTACTGGAAAAAACACTTGCTTACTTGATTTACAAAACAAATGGATCTTCTAATACCATAGTTGGGAAGTGTTTATACTCTTAAAGTTCTCGAATTCCACAGTACGTATCACACTTAAACCACCATATTGCATGGCATAAATGTCTACAAGTCTTCCGTAAAATTCTATTGGATTTTCCTCATGTGATCCCGGTACTACAATACCACTGTTCTGAGTTCTCCATCGTTCTTCCTGTTGTACTGTATGATATCTACATCCGTTCACAACACATGCAGAATAACGCATCACTCATGTATCAGGCCCGTGCCAATGAATACAATTCATCGATCGATGTACATGGATTTTGAGAACGTAATTTTGAACCTACAACAATATATTAGAAGGTCATTAAAAAAAAAGAGACATGATATAAATTAGATTCTTTCTTAATAACACTTACTCGCCCTAAGAACCAATCCAAAAATTATTCCTCATACATACGAGAAATGTCCCTAACTCCTTGCGCGCGAAGTGCGACTATGTATTACAGTCAAAATTGAAATTTTATTTTACTTATTCTAAGCAGTTGCTGTAGCCTTTGCAATTGTTTAGCAAATATCACCAAGCTTTCTTGAACACTGTTTGGTCTATGTCATGCCCTTTTGCAACCTCTATCAATTAATTCTCAGAGTGAACATATCCAATGACCTCTTTGGTACCTCCATCTAACTTTCATAATCGTAGTTCCAATCCTTGCGATAAAACACTATTTCAACTCCTCGAAGGTATTGAAAACAAAATGTCGAACACTCGTTCTCAATGGACCTTTATACAATCAACTCTTTAGGACCATAAATGACAACTTACTAAACTTGCTACATCCAAGATACAGTTCATGCTCTACCTCTTCTCATAACTTATCAAAGGGTGTTGAAGCCTTCAGTCCCAAAATGGGGTTTCCCTAATATCAGGTGATTACGCCCAAAGAATAACGCGGTAGTTGTAGCACAGCTTTGGGGTGTCGATTCCTCAGGGAGATAGGTGAAAGAAATACAATTAGAACAAGAAAATTAAATGAAATTACTTAATTATCAATTGGAAATAACTTTATTAAACTATGATTTTAGAAACTTAGAATTATAATGGTGAAAATGGTTACTCAAGATTATGGATAGCAAAGCATCGGGAATTCCTCGTTCAAATCTGGTATATCAATTTCTCTTGATTCATTGATTAACACAACTGGGGAATTCAACTCCAAAGTCCCAATTGGAAGATATAGAACTACAAACCAAAACTTAATTCAAAGGTAACCCTTTGAGAAATCATTCACCACTTTAAAACCTTATGAGTTATTATTCTTATTGACATAACCTAATGACGACAATATACCTCGTGGGTAATATTGCAGTAGAAAATCAAATCAACAAGATAATAACTTATCTGAAACACAACCATGGATGTTAACCATTCGATAGATAAAGCATGACTGAATTTATAAAGAGAATCATTCCAAGATCATTCAGAGATGAGAAAACAAACTAATAACAATTGGAGAATGATAAACAAGAGTTGTATCAACGTGAAGAATGATTACATGAATCAAAAGCAAATAGATAATACCATTATTCGTACGAGTTCATCCCTAGCCTTGCTTAGAGATTTAGCTATCCATTTGAGCAAAGAAACTCTCTCCCTTAAAAGATAGCTAAAGAAAAGAAAAAGAAACTCAAAAAACTCCTCAAAACCTAGCATCCACGAGCTTAAGAAGTCCTTTCCACGTCCTCCAAGCTATCTTCCATCCAAAGAAAGAAAATCGTATCCCAAATTCGTACATTCAATGTTCCAGATTTTACTCCTAATATTTCGGGCCATTTTTATCCCATTAAACGTCTGAATTTGAAAAACATTATTTCCTGGTAAAATGTAGCTCTTTGAGGGGGCTTTTATATCCTTTTTGAATCGTATCAATCTGATATCTGACGTGGAATGATATGATAATAAAAGTGATGACTGCTCACAGAATATCGTACCAATAATTTTCTAGATATTGCGGTGCCTATTTCGCCTAGTAAACGTCCGAATATGAGAATCTCTATTTCTTGAGAAACTGTTACCCTTTAAGCTAGGATTTCAACGATTCTTGAATCGGATTAATCTCATCTTAGACAGAAGAGATATTTCAAAAATACTGAAGATTGCGTAGAAGATATTCCAATTCGGGATTTTTTTCAAACTCATTTCATTCAACTTCTAGGTCTTCTTGCTTGATTGGATAGAGCCCAAAACTAGATTTAAGCTCCATCTCTTAGGGTTAGAATTCCAACTCTTCTTAATTTATTTCCTGCAAGAAAATCACCAAAAATTAATCACAACTGGACACTTTGTAAAATAACATTCAAGTTGGAAAAATACCATTAAATGTTCGTATTACACTTATGGATTAGCAAATGAACATGAATAAGTAACATTCAGAGTACACTTTTTTACACTCATCATCAGGGTTCTCCATTTCAAAACCTGCCACACCTTCTATCCCCGCACGAACATCAGTTAAATCCTCATTACCATGTGGTAAGCTCGCACCAGACTCTTGACTCAAATTTTTAGAAGATTGAATACCCTTCCCGTGAAACACCTCACATCAAACCCATTAATGTATATATGATCTTCCATTTTATCAAACTCTTGAAACACTCCATTTCTACACTTTTGACATGGACATTTGATCTGACCTGAGAGTTTACACAACCAGCAGTCATATTGACAAACCTACGAATCCCTCGACTTACTTATCACTAGATCAATTTTTCTCGTCACCTCAACTCTTATCCATCGCCACCAATCTAAAACAATACACGACATTAAAAACTCATAAACACCGCTTCATTGGAATTTGAATTTGTGTCCAGCTGATAGTTTCTATTCCATTTAAGTTTATGCATTCGAAGTTGAACATCAGTTCGACTTGTGTCCATCCATACCTAGAAAAAATTTGGTAGCATCTCCTCCAAGTCCCAAAGTACACGCACCAGCATTGGGGGCAGACGTCGTCAACAATAGATGTAGTAATGTTATACACCAATGCTAGTAGCATAACAAAAAGAAAAAGGGTAGATGATATCAAACTTTCTCCAAGATTGGACCGGGCACAAGTACTGAACTCGTCCAACCTTGAATACACAATCTCAAATTGTCCACATTTTGGACAATTAAAGAGTTATTACTTGATAAACGTATATTTATCACATTCTAACCCTTGAATGGGTCTAGGGTTATACACATTCTAGCCAAAACATAAACCCAAACAAAACAAGTCAAAAACACTCATATAATCATCCTCCATACTTCTCAAACTTCATGATTCGTTTTCAAAACTCAAACACTTCAATAATCAAGATATAAAAAGTATAAATGCTACACTTCAATAATCAATGTTTGCATTAAATATCAATTGATCGGTAAATTTACCGATCAATTGATTAGTAAAGGTGAATGATCGTACAAAATGGCGATCGATTGTATTTAACCCAGATCACAAAAGTTTGCACAAACCATTCAACACCCTCAAATTGTTGCCGGAAATACTCCCAAATCATCCTCATGTAGAACCCATTCTAATGTACTTATCATAAACACACTAATAAGCTCCAATCATCGCCAATGAGCTATAGCTCAGTTGGCACCTCCTCCCTTTGGGGAGGGCTAGATCCGGGGGTCGAATCCCTCTTCCCCACAGGCTTGGTCCTGCTTCTACAATTTGTTGAAGAGAAAAAAAAAAAAAAAAAAGCATCGCAAGTATATCCACAAAACCCACAAATTCCCAAATCAAATAAATCATCACACATAACCAACCAAATCAATCCTAATTAGAGATTGTAGGTCAAGTAACATACATTTTGCACAAAATCCACACCAAAATTTCTCAATGTTCACCTAGTTAAAAAATCAATGAATTTGAGTTTGGGCTTACTCTTAATGATTATAAATACTCTCCCTACCAAAAGGACGGTCCCTGGGCTAATTTTTGAGAAGAAATCTCCTTTGCCGTGGGTGTGCTTTTGCTCTTTACCCATGGCCTTAGAGCATTCTGGTTCTTGAAGCTAGATAAATTCTGATCGGTCGGTGAACTGGCCGATCAATCGCCAAGTCTACTTTAAAATATACGATCGATCGGCATGTGCCTTTAAAATGATGTTGTCCTTTCCAATCGATTGGTAAATATAACCTTTTGATCATTTTAATAAATTAAAATGACAATGGATTCCTACGATCAATCGGTTTGGGAATTTTTTACATTAAAAATGGGAAATTTACAAAACACGCCATTTTAAAAAACTCACTAGATTTTAAAAAATTTAAAAATGCTCACTAGGTTTATCATTTTAATATCAAAACTCACTAGATTCAATGCCGTTAGACCAGTTTAACTGAAAATTCATCCCGTCCAATCACAATGTGACATGTATCATTAAATAAATAAAAAAAAAAAATCTAAAATTAATAAAAAAATGTAATTAATTTTTTTTCCCAGAAAAAAGGAAAAAAGGAGGGATTGGGGACCCCCGATCCTCACAGTCTCTGGCCGCCGGGGGAGGAGAACTCCCCCTCCACTGCTCTAGAGTGCCCGGGTGGGGGTGGGGGTTGGGCCTAGACACTGTCAGGTGGAGGGGGTCCACCCATGGCCGCTCAGAACTGAGCGGCCAGCGGAGGGAAGAGGAATCCCTCCTTGACCCCGACTCTGGGGCGGTTGCGGGATGGGGGAGGTCCCCCAGACCACCGCTCGGGGTGGATCCCCCATCCCTTTGGCCGCCCAGTTTAGGTGGAGGGGGGAGATCCTCCTCCCTTGGCGGCCAAAGGTGGACAGGGTTTCCCCCTCCACCGTGGACTCGATCCTTTCCTTTTTAAATTAAAAAAAATTAATTAATGTTTTTATTAATTTTAGATTAATTTTTTTTATTTAGTGACACGTGTCACATTGTGATTGGACGGGATGAATTTTCCGTTAAACAGGTCTAACGACGTTGGGTTCAGTGAGTTTTGATATCAAAATGACAAACCTAGTGAGCGTTTTTAAATTTTTAAAAACTGAGTGAGTTTTTTTAAAAGTCGCTAAAACTTAGTGTGTTTTTTGTAAATTTCCCTTAAAAAATTTGACGGACCAAAGTTTTTGGCGGTCAATTTTTTTACCAATCGATTGGTTTGCACACATCAAAATGACGGCATTTTGACTAATCGATCGACATGTTTAAACGTTTGAACGGTAGTACACATCTAACAACACCATATAGAACTGATTGATCGGTTTGGTGACGATCGGTGAGTGATCTTAATTATTAAAAAAATGATTTATAAATTGAAAAATAACTTAATTATGAAACAAATTTTAATTTATGATGTTATCTTAATACATGCCTCATACAAATAACTTGTAATCATGTACTAAATGAGATTATATCACTAGTTTATACTATGTATATATACACTATGAGTCTGAATATCAACTCAAGAAGGGGGTGAATTGGATTTATCAAAAATTTAGCCCCTTTTTGATAAAAAAAAAAAAAGAATATCTGAATATTTAAAGCGATAATGACCAAATAACGATAAATGATAGCAATAAGTAGAGAGTAGGGAAGAGAGATAACACTGCAATTTTTAGGTGGTTGGCCAAGACTTGCCTACATCCACCCCACGGCTATTGCCTTCCTTGGGCTTCTCCACTATAACTCCAATAGTGTACAACTTAGCTTCTGGGTGCTAAGTAACCGTTACAAGAGTTTTCCGAGCTCACTCTTCAACTCATCACAAATCTCAAAGCCTATGAGATTTCTTCTATCCTCATGGGTAGGCCCAAGTGTATTCCACACTCAAAAGTTTCTCAAAGTTTAATGATAGGAATGAATAAACAATAGTTCTCAAAGC
>CM025856.1:6978469-7064823 GCA_003952965.2 Morella rubra | reverse complement strand
TATACCCAGGCGTGGTCCTGAGATCGGGTGACAATTCCATTCACATTGGGAAAGTGCAAGCCACCAATAAAGGAATAGTGGTTGGTTTCCCTAGGCAATGGTACAATGCTTGCCTAACCGGTCCTGATGCAGGTGGGCACGGGACAGTCCCAGAGGAAAGGAGGGACGCACAAACCCCTAACTCTTGGGGTTAAACAGATCGCAGTAAGGAACATCTCTACCAGACTGGAAAAGAAAGAAAGTGACATGACCAAGAAATAGATGCATCACATTGCATTGCATCGCTCATTCATCGTTATCTTGCTTATTGTGATTAATGCTTAATTATTAGTAACTCATTGCTTTGGTTGTTTCTGTTTATTTATTCTCGCATGTCATGTCCCCTTTCACCATTTACTGAGTTAGTAGGAATCACCTCTTTTCTCTGTCTTACCCTTTGTATGTAACGCAATGGATATCAAACTCGTCAGTTGAAGAGTTTCTTAAGCGAGTAGATTTTGGATTTTGATCCCTACGTCCTTGTCATAAAAATATGAACGTGAGTAACAGAAATTTTCGAGATAAATGTGGGGTATGAGCGCCAGTGGTACCTTAAGGGACCACCACTGCCCCAACTCCCCCGTCTTGAGGACTTTGGGCTAGTTGATGTCGACCCGATCTTCTTGCATATAGTTCCTCCTCCCCCAACCCTACTGGTGGAGGGTACTGGAGAGACCGAGACTATAAACCTGACCTCCAACACTAAGCCGGAGGATTAGTTGACCTTAATTTTTGGGTGGTTCTAGTCAGCTTGTGTTTTTGACATTGCAGCATCACGAATGTAGTAGTATGGAAAGCTTTAGTCAGCTTCCGCTTTTGTATCTATTTTCTCCACTTTTGTAATCCTCTAGAAGGATATTTCTTTCTTGAAAAAGAGAAACTTTTTGATCAATAGTGGAACCGTGTTATTCATTTTTTCAAAATTTCTCTTATCATATTTCTTTCTTTTTGCAATATTATGTTTTCTTTTCTTTTATTTCCTTTCTTCAACTTCCAAGAATTTCAAACTTCAAAGACTATTTCTTAATGTCACTTTTTCATTAAATTCCTGAAAAATCTATTTTTCCTTCCTTAATAAATTTCTAATTACAATACTATTTTGATTAAACGTTTTTACTAAGCTTTTTTGAAGCCAAACAACCGTACTTCATGGGATCGATTCATGCCGTAATCCCCGCTTGTGTGCATAGCATCTCTATAAGTGAGCTTGGGTACATACATGCACGGGGTGTGACATTTAGATCGCCCACTAGATCTTACGTACGACTTATAATGTATGAATGTATTCTGCAGAAGCATCAGAAAGGGTAAGACATCAAAAGAATATCTCCTTTCTTCTACCCACTATAACAGTATGGGATCCGCATTTTCAGAACAAGAAAATCTCTATGAATAATGAACAGTTTACTTCAAAATTGAATAGGTGAAAATTACATCCCCGATTGTAGAATCAATTAAAAGTCACAATTATTATTTCTGCCACAGCATATCCTGTGAGCAACAACCAGCACACATGCAAAAGTATTATTTCAACCAACATATCTTATGGTTATTATTTCAAATAACATATCCTGTGAGCAACAACTAGCACACATGTAGCAGATTGTACATAATAATTATTTCTACCATAACATAATCTGTGGTTATTAATTCTACCCTTTTGTGGTCTATCAAATTCAAACAATGTAGCAAAATTAAAAAATAAAAACCCTTGTTGGCTTTTGTTCACAATCGATATTTTGATGATTTAATAAATGGATAAGTTTAAAATGGACATCTTCAAAGACAAAGACATTTTATAAAGAGCCAAAGACAAGAAGAGAAGATCAAGAAGATGCAAAGAGCTCAAAAGTGAAGATTCAAGACCATAGGGTATAACCTTGTAACTCTTAGTTTCACTTTTTGACAAGGATTATGAATCACACTTGCATATCTTTCAAACATGCATAAATCTTTTATCCTTTTGTTTGAAAGATTAAAATATTTTAAAGGTTTCAAACACCCTATTAAATCCTCAAACCTTTCATATACTTTTAAAAGTAAGTTTTAAAATTGGGTGTTTCAAAAATGTCAAAAAGGGACTTTTTAATTGAAGCGGATGATGTGATTTATAGCGGTTGAGGACATGAAACGGATGGTTGAAGCATTCTTTATGACCGTTGAGCAACGCATTGAAGCGGTCGACCCATGCGGTAGACCGGTTAAATTGTCAAATCGACCCCAACGGCTATAAATGGCTAGTTTTCATATATGGCCTATATAAAGACCTTCATTGTTCAAAATAGACACAACGACACATATCATTTTACATACTTGAGAAATATCTTAAACCTTCATATTTTATATTTCTCATATCATTCACACAAAACACACTTTCATATCCTTGTCTTTGTGTGAATCAAGAGATAGAACCTTCCATTTTCATATTACTCTTTGAGAGAGTTTATTCTTGTAATCTTCCTATCCATAAGAGGTGATTCCTTTAGTGAGGTTGTTCACTAAAGAAGAAGCTTAGAGAGGTATATCTCAAGCTTGGTTGAGGTTGTGAGTGTTGAGCCCGGGAAAACACTTGTACGGTTCTCTAGCACCCAAAAGCTAGAGTGTACACTATTTGAAGATAGTGGGAAAACCTCAAGGCTCGGTAAAGGAGCTTGAGGGGTGGATGTAGGCGGGTTTGCCGAACCACCTAAAAATCAAGTGTTTGCTTCTCTATCCCTACTCTTTACATTTAGCACTCATTTACTCGTTGCTTTAATATACTTGTGCTAAATTAGTCTTTACTTTGCAAACACGATTTTGGGGTTAAAAGCGAAAAGTTTGGAAAACACAATTCACCCCTCTTCTTGGGTTTACCTTAATCCTTGGACTTACAAACCTTTTGTTCAACAACCAGCTTGCATGCAAAATTTTATACAAGAGGTGACATAGTAATTACCGTAGCCCAGCAACTTTTTGCAATACTATTTTCCCCCTTTGTCTCCCTGAACTTTCGCAATCCCAATATGCACTTCAAAACCCTAAAAATGCAATCAAATGAGGAATAATTTTACACATATTAGACATGTAATACCACCTACTAATCCCAACAAAAAGTTTACTACAAAGAGATTCCCAAGGCTGTAGTCCTAAATAGCACAAGTACAACTAATCCACACCAATTAGAAAAGATAGAGCATACCCCAAATGGAATGAGGGAGCGCGACATAGCAGGTTTGACCAGAGGATAGTAGCAAATTGGGCTACCGGTGATTGGAAACCTGGCGTGCGGGTGGGCAGGCGCTTGCCATGGGTGAGACGTTGCAGATTCAGTTGAAGAACTGTAGCCCAACGATGGTCAGTGATTGCGCTACGCGTTGTCAGTGATTGGCGACTTGTCGTGTGGGTGGGTGGCGATTTTGCTAGGCCAGAGGGAAGGCGAGGGAGAGAGAGAGAGAGAGAGAGAGAGAAAAGAGAGAGAGAGAGAGAGAGAGGATGCGAATGGGTTGTAGGTATAACTTTGTCTGAGCCCGAATTAGAACAAAATGAGGGAGGGTGATGCGAATAGGTTGCTGGGCATTGTGTCACCGTTTTACCCCTCCATGGTAAATCCCCTTTTTATTTTTTAGCTTGATTGCACCTAGGGCCCTTGAGGTATGCAAATGTTGCAAATAAGCCCCTGAGGTAACGTTTTCAACAATTATACCCTTAAGGTAGATTATAAGACAAATCGAGGCCCGTCCGTTCATTTTCTGTCAGCCCCATTAACGACCATGGCTAACAGGGCTTTAAAATCCATCATAACGAATTAAAAAAATGTCAACTGTACATTTAAAATTAACTCGCCACATCTGCACTAATTGTCTACTAGCTCAATAAGTCTTCAAACAAAAAAATAACTTAACACTAACGGGTTGTTTATGCCCTCATCTTCTACACATCACATACGCCATTTCTGCTCCAGTTTCTCTGATTGCAAAGAACCCTAGAATTCCCTTCCTCAACTCCTTGCCATTGGATTAGAACTTTGGTGGTGGCCTTCCCATGACGATAATCGATTGACCATGTGACATTGAAGAATTTTTTCTGGTTGTGGTTTGAATGCGCCAGTGTCCGTGAAAGGAGGCAAAGTGGGCTGCACATTAGTGTTGAGCTTAAGGGTGCACTTCGGCACCAAAATATGGAAAACGGGATGGATTTTGGCATTAGGAGGAAGCTAGAGCTTGTATGCCACATGTCCAATCTTCTGAATACTTTCGTAGGGTCTTGATGGGTGCATAAAAGTGCACTCTGAATGTTCCTTTTTCATGTTCATTTGCTAATCCATATGTATAATTTGGACATTTTAATGGTATTTTTCTAACTTGAATGTTATTTTACAAAGTGTCCAGTTGTTATTAATTTTTGGTGATTTTCTTGCAGGAAATAAATTAAGAATAGTTGGAATTCTAACCCTAAGACTTGGAGCTTAATTCTAGTTCTGGGCTCTATCTAATCAAGCAAGAAGACCTATAAGTTGAATGTGATATGGGGTAGCGAATTTGAAAATATTCCGAATTGGAAGATCTCCTGCACAGTCTTCAGTCTAATATGGGATTAATCTGATTTTTGGAAACTTAAAGAGAAACATTTTCTCAGAAATATAGATTCTCAAAGGACGTTTAATAGGCGAAAAATCCGCAATATCTGGAGAATTATTGATAGATATTCTCTGGGCAGTCGTCATTTTTATTATCAATTCTAACCCTAAGAGATGGAGCTTAATTCTAGTTCTGGGCTCTATCCAATCAAGCAAGAAAATGTAAAAGTTGAATGAAATGATATCGGGTAGTGAGTTTGAACATCTTAATGGTATTTTTCCAACTTGAATGTTATTTTACAAATGTCAGTTGTGATTAATTTTTGGTGATTTTCTTGCAGAAATAAATTAAAAGAGTTGGAATCTAACCCTAAACCCAGCAAGAAGACTTAGAAGTTGAATGAAATGAATCGGGTAGTGAGCGTGAAAAAAATCCCGAATTGGAATATCTTACGCAATCTTCAGTATTTTTGAAATATCTCTTCTGTCTAAGATGAGATTAATCCGATTCAAGAATCGTTGAAATCCTAGCTTAAAGGGTAACAGTTTCTCAAGAAATAGAGATTCTCATATTCGGACGTTTACTAGGCGAAATAGGCGCCGCAATATCTGAGAATTATTGGTACGATATTCTCTGAGCAGTCATCACTTTTATTATCATATCTTCCACGTCAGATATCAGATTGATACGATTCAAAAAGGATATAAAAGCCCCCTCAAAGAGCTACATTTTACCAGGAAATAATGTTTTTCAAATTCAGACGTTTAATGGGATAAAAATGGCCCGAAATATTAGGAGTAAAATCTGGAACATTGAATGTACGAATTTGGGATACGATTTCTCTTTCTTTGGAAGGAAGATAGCTTGGAGGACGTGGGAGAGATCTTCTTGAGCTCGTGGAGGCTAGGTTTTGGGGGAAGGGGGGTTTGAGTTTCTTTTTCTTTTCTATAGCTATGAGACAGTTTCTTTGCTCGAATGGATAGCTAAATCTCCAAGCAAGGCTAGGGATGAACTCATACGAATAATGATATTATCTATTTGCTTTTGATTCATGTAATCATTCTTCATGTTGATACAACTCTTGTTTATCATTCTCCAATTGTTATTAGTTTTTTTTCTCATCTCTGAATGATCTTGGAATCACTACAAGAAAACCTGGCTTCCTTGCCGACGGCTTCTGTAGGCAAAAGTAGTGTAAGTCGTCGAAGAAGCTCTTCAACCACGATTTTCCATCGTCGAAGCTTGCTTGTGGTTGCCGTGTGCCCACAGGTCTTCTGTGACGATCGTCCTCTTCCGTCAACAATGGCTAGCCTTTGTCGACCGGATATGGTGTTGGGAGAAGGGTGGCATCTCTGTCGATAAAGAGTATCGAGTTTCGATCGGGCTTGTCGGGGTTGCTCTCTCCTCGACGCTCCTTGTGTCGTCATGAAAGCTGCCTCAACCTTCTGCTTACAACTGTAGTTTGTGGGCAATGGTCATTCCTGACGGATCAATGGTTGCCGAGATTGAATTTTTGCCTACATGAAATGGTGGTCGCATTTGATTTTTAGAGACCCAATTTTGGTGGGCATTGATTTTTTTTGTCGCACCATAATAGCAATATCGACCACTTCGCGTGGTGGTTTCATGGTGATTTATTAGCAATTTGAAGTTCTACAATTAAGTTCTTTTACTGTGCACTTTCTTAATCGGAATAATATTTCAATTTATGTGCTGCTGTTTTACTTTAATGTCTTCGACATCCTCATAGTTGCCTAGGAATACAGGGGACCTTTAGGGGAACGTCTTTGGAACAAAGTTGAGTGCATGCAATGTCAACCGCTATTGAGAATTAACCAGTGAGACACAAAAAGAAAAGTAGAAAATGGGTTACAAGCACGTTCAATGAAGAAATGACTCTGGTCTTGTTGAAGAGCAAAAATTCAATTTTTAAGAAAGATTACCTTGCCAAGATTGAGCAGAGGATAGAGCAGTGTGGTCCGTTGGCCATTGCTCGGGTTGTATAGAGCTGTGTGTCCGTGTTGATTCGACCTTCCTATTCATCACGCAAAAAGAAACTCGTTTATGAAAAGCTACAGATGGGAACTAGAACCAAGCAAAGAAAAGCAAAGAAATGGACAAACATAACTTGCCTACGATGTCGACGATTGTTCTTCCATTGGTGTATCTTCCTGTTGGCTCTCTGAGATCAAATCCCATGAGAAGATAATTAGCCTTGAAGCAACTCTCAAAGTTCAGCAGAGAAGAGAAGAAATTTTGAATTTGAGAGAGAAGGCATGAGTGGCGGGAGCAGGAACAAAGAGTGAAATTTATAAAGTGCGAACAATGGGTGGGGGTGAGCTGAGTCGTTGGCCCACGTTAATCCCTTAGCGATAAGAGGGCATTTTTTTTCTTTTTCTTTTGTTTGTACTTTATGTTTTATATTCTTTGTCGTTTTATGATTCTCTTTAAAAAATATGGGTTAGTTAGTATTTGCAACCAATAGGCAGAATGAGCTAAAGAAGGGAATAATGTACAAACAACTCGAGTTGTTAATACAGAATCTAATATCATTTAACAATTTTTTTTTATTACTTCAATATATTATTTTATTTTTGAAATGTCGAAATTAGTAATAACAGTATATATATGAATTTTATAAACTATATTTAATAATGTAATATATGACCACCACTTGGCAATCACCTTTCAAAATAACATCTGTCAATTGCAGTAAAGTGGCTAACTTCAAACTAAACAGAGCCATTTCATCCGCAACACAGAAGGTTTCTGCACTTTTTTGCCATTCCTTCTCCCCTCCTCCCTCTCAATCATGTCAAGGCCAGCGAGATTACAAAAGAAGTGAATGAAGAAAATGTATCTGGTTTTTCATTGAACAAATGCGTCTGTACAATAAACCTTTTTATACACAATTGTGGTTCTATCACCTACTTACACTTGGCCTATTATAATTGGGCAATATGACAAACACTTCACGCATATAGCTATTCTCTCACAGTCTCAGTACTATCTAAAAACGCTTCACGTCTTGAATACAACCAAATTCACAACTGGGTAATTTCTAAAGAATCAGTGTTGTGGAATTTTGTTGTAGTGCGCTTGAGATGTGCAGAATTTGTCGTATCCTTGACATTGGCTGTATTCTGTGGGGGCTGGTCTGCAACGTTGTGGTGCAAGGATGCGCTCTATGAAGGTTGCAGAGGAAGTGCTCTATGAAGGTTGCTTAACAAGGCCCATTAGACATTCAAATCGACAACAAGGTAAGGCGCAGGGCACTGAAATTTATTCAGAAAACTTGATGTGTTATAGGCACTGTTGCAGAGGACAAAATAATTCATGTAGGTAGAGGAGACAAAAAAACACCAAAACCAGAAATTCGTAGTGCTTGTGTCATCTCCAGCTCAAGGTATCCCACCAGTTGAGGAAGTCTTGCTAGTCACAGATACTTGTCTGATCAGAATTGTCCTACACTTTATTAAGTGAAGAAGCGTATAAAGTATGAGAGGCAGGATGGCTAAAGAACATAAAAATAAGCTATAGAAATATTTCTAACCGATGGCTATAATAGACGAAATCAAAAGCACTAATGCGAAAACAACAAATGTAACTTTACTAGCATTTTGATTGTTGTAAAATGTGATACTGCATATGACCCTCGTGTAGTGTAGCTCAAGCATAGCATAATAACACTTAGATCAGTATACTATAAGGAGGATAAATTGGGGATGGTCATACGTATGTCATGCCCTACTAAGTATATAGTTGAAGAAATGACTTAAACATCCAGCATGTTTTGCAACAAGTTTACTAGAATTTATAATATCATTTCCACCAGCACGTGTTCCACTAGCATGCGAAGTGCATGAAAATAAGGTTTCCATGTCAATTCTGGGATCAAAATGGATTATGAACAGAGGGTACTCTGATGACTGATCCGCTGGTTGCACTCATTGACTTGAGAAGCACTTGACATGGGCCTGCACTGAACAACTAGACAGAAACGCAAATCATTTAAAGTAGACATACGTAATCAATTAGTGTCATTCGTTCTCCAACAGACGATCACATTGGAAAGGAAGCTCTGTTGACAACTAGATAGAATTAATAAGGTCCAATGTCCAAAAACAGCATTCAACTTCAAAATTTTCTGCAAACTATTTTCAAGAGGCTCGGATGCCTTGAACCAGTTTTTCAATCAACTGTCTATTTTCTTTTCTTCATCATCCTGATGGTCTATTCGCCATCTGCATAGTCCAGAGATCCAAGAGTGGTAGTTTGTGTATCTAACTATTGAGCTATCATTCTCAGGGGCATATTCATGCTTCTACACAATGCAGATTGTTATTTTTAATAGGATCAATTGTTTGTTTCTAACTGACAAAAACTACATTCAAGATAAGATAGGCTATTTGAAAAAACTCTACTCTTTGTCAATCCGGTTTCGCAGGAGAAGTTAAAAGAAATAGATTAATTATCCTTAGAACACATTGTTTAATATTTCTTATCAAATTGCCAACATTGATTATATCATGTTTGTCTATCCATTTTTAAGTTACAATTTAGTTTTTATTGTTACAGGTCTTTTATTTCCAAAAGCTATATCTAATTTTGTATTTTTCTATGGGTAAGAAAATATCATCATCAATTGAATCTTTTAAAGGCACACACTGTGCATAAAAAGTGCTCTACTGAGTGGAGTTATACTGCTGGACAGTTGCACTCTGCAATTTATTTCACATTATTGCTGGAACAGAAAAATTGTGTGAGAACAGAGAGGTTTATACTTATAACAAATGAAAGCATACTATACTTGAAGAGAAACAGTAGTGCAGTGAACTCTCAAACACTCCGGCCATATATTGGTGGTAATAAAAAAATGTGTTCGTGCTAAGCCATGGACAGTCTGTGTGTCATTCTCACAAACAGCAGGTGCACAAAAAACTCTTAGAAATGACAAGCTAGCAGGTGGAAATATGCTCACCCAAAATTCAAAAACCTGCTAACGACGCGCGAAGGTAGGCGAAGGGATAGCTATGCCCATGCGAGGAATGTTATTCCTTTGATGTAATACGGACGCCAAATGCCAAGGTAACCTATGGAATCTGGAAGGGACAAATCGCGAAAAGAAGTGTTGAGACTCCCATTATCGAATAGAGTACCAACACCGAAAGCAAAATGGGGGAATTTTAATTTCCCCCCAATTCCCGGGCCTGTAACCCGATTATTGGATGCAAACGGTAACCTGGTTATTGTGAGAAGTTTGCCTTCGAGCTGAGTTATGACTCCACATAATCTTTGTCAACGGGCTTCCTCAATGAGCAAGGAGGAGGTCGAAGAATGGATGGCCTTCACCAAGATCAGTTTGTCAGTCTCAACATTTTCCCAGAAACCCATTGGCGACGATGACTTGCGCCGATTCTGCAATAATTCTTGACGTCATTGCTGCCGTCGAGGTCTTTTAAAGTCATTTTTGACGGATATCTTTCAGCCGTGGACAAAGCTAGCGCTTTACTGCAATAATTCTTGACGTCATTGTTGCCGTCGAGGTCTTCTAAGTCATCGTTGATGGATATCCTTCAGCTGTAGATAAAGCTGGTGCTTTACTGACGGCGAGCCGCTGACTGCTCCCTATCTCGTGGCTGTACCGCACTTTTCTTGTAGTGAATGATTCTCTTCAAAGATTCATTCATGCTTTGTTTATCAAATAGTTAACGTCTATGGTTATGTTTCGGATAAGTTATTATCTTGTTGATTTAATTTTTACTGCAATATTACCCACGAGGTATATTGTCGTCATTAGGTTATGTCAATAAGAATAATGACTCATAAAGTTTTAAAGTGGTGAATGATTTCTCAAAGGGTTACCTTTGAATTAAGTTTTGGTTTGTAGTTTTATATCTTCAATTGGAGACTTTGGAGTTGAATTCCCCAATTGTGTTAATCAATGAATCAAGAGAAATTGATATACCAGAATTGAACGAGGAATTCCCGATGCTTTGCTATCCGTAATCTTGAGTAACCATTTTCACCATTATAATTCTAAATTTCTAAAATCATAGTTCAATCAAGTTATTTCCAATTGATAATTAAGTAATTTCTTTAATTTTCTTGTTCTAATTGTGTTTCTTTCACCTATCTCCCTGAGGAATCGACACCCCAAAGCTGTGCTACAACTACCGCGTTATTCTTTGGGCATAATCAAATTTTGGTGCCATTGCCGGGGAGTACGGTGTAAGCATAATTTTCTTTAGCAACTCGCAAAGGTGGTAGCTTCGTTCCCTCTTTTAGCTTGCTGTTGTTTTTTTTTTCTTATTATTTTTGTTTTTAGTCATTTTAGTTTCATTTTGTTGCATTTTCTAGTTTTTTTTGCATGCCCATATATAGAGAGGCTTTGGGAAGGTTTATTTGTAGGTCTGTGCTAGAGTTAGAATCATCTTCTTTTAATCCTTCATTTGACATTCCATCTAGTCCCGAAAACATGAGTGAGCATGAGTATTAGGCCTCTAGAACTCTTCAGGATTACCTTCACCCTACACGCATTACCACACCATTATGCATCATGTTTCCAGCTAACACTGCCCAACTTGATTTTAAACCAGGGGTGATATAATTACTTCCCACCTTTCATGGTTTAGATAATGAAAATCCTTATGTGCATATTAGGGAGTTTGAGGAAGTAGTTGCGACTTTCCATAGTTAGAATGCTACAATAGACATTGTGAGACTTAAGTTCTTTGCTTTTTCTCTGAAAGATAAGGCTAAGAGTCGGTTGTACTCACTAAGACTGCGCTCAATAGGATCATGGAATGAGATGACACAAGTTTTCTTCAACAAATATTTTCCCTAACATAAGACCAGTGCTTTGAAAAGGCAGATCTCCACATTTGCACAAAAAGATAGTGAGACTTTGTATTAGGCTTGGGAGAGGTTTAAGGAGTTGTTGAGTATGTGTCCTCACCATGGTTATGAGAATTGGCGTTTAGTTAGTTATTTTATGAGGGACTTACACCTAGAGAGCGCCAATTCATAGAAATGATGTGTAATGGTGAATTCTTGAGAAAAATCCAGATGAGGCCATAGAATACCTCAATGAGCTTGCTGAAAAAGCTCACACTTAGACCGGGCCTAGTGCTACTAAGAGCACTAATAGGTCACGACTTATTGGAATTTACCATCTTAAGGAAGATGATAGTCTAAAAGCTAAGGTGGAGATGCTTACTAGGGAGCTAGAGGTGCTAAAAACTAAGGACTCAAAGATGACTACTTGCGTAGAGTCTTGTGAACCGTGTTTTTTGTGTAGTGGGGTAGATCACCAAGCTCAAGAGTGCCCTACATATGCTAAAATGAGAGGAGTGTATGTGGAACAATGCAATGCCTTAGGTATGTACAAGAAGCCCTTCACCCCTTTCTCGGAAACATACAATCGGGGTGGCGAAATCACCCCAACTTTAGTTGGACATCGGCAGCAACAACATATGGTACAACCCCAAGGTCCTAGGCCTCATCTCACACCCCAGACTTCTAGGAGTTCTGTAGAAGATACCCTGCATGCATTCATTGAAGCTCAAGGCAAGACTAATAAAAAATTTGAGTCTTTGATCACCAAAGTCATGGAAGAGAACAAAGAGATTAAGAATCATGTTTCGAAGTTAACTAGTGCTTTGACCATAAGCGAGCGTGGGAAGTTTCCATCCCAAGCTCAACCCAATCCTAGTGGACTACATATGGCGCAAACCTTCTGACCCTAATAGACAAGATCTTAAGGAGGCAAATGCCATAACCACCAGATCTGGTAAGGTCATAGATGGAACTCCTAAAAATAGGAACACTTAAGAAAGTTCGAGTACCAGGGAATTAGATAAGTCAAAGAATAGTGAGGTGGTGGTAAGTCCAACTAGGGTGCCATTCCCCAAAGCTTTCAAGTCTACCTTGAAAGCTACTGACCATACGACTGAAATTTTAGAGAACCTTAGGCAAGTAAAGATAACCTTCCCTTATTGCATGTCATAAGTCAAGTTCCTACATATGCTAAGGTTTTAAAAGATTTATGCACTGTGAAAAGAAAGCACCATGTTAAAAAAATAGCACTCTTGACTGAGTAAGTAAGCGTTGTAATTGAACAAAGAATTCCACCAAAATACAAAGATCCGGGCTGCCCTACCATTTCATGCATCATAGGGAGTCACGAGTTTGCACAAGCCTTGCTTGACCTAGGAGCAAGTGTAAATCTCTTGCCATATTCGATTTACTTGCTGCTTGGTTTGGGTGAAATTAAGCCCACTTCTATTGTGCTTCAATTGGCTGATCGTTCGGTTAGGAAACCAAGAGGGATAGTTGAAGATGTTTTGATCCAAATTGAAAAGTTTTACTATCCTATTGATTTCTTAATTTTGGATACTCAGTTGGTTGTTGATTCTGATTCTAAGATTTCTCTTATATTGGGTAGACCTTTTCTTGCTACGGCTAATGCACTTATTAATTGCAGGAATGGATTGATGAAGCTCTCTTTTGGAAATATAACATTTGATGTCAACATCTTTCATATTAGTAAGCAACCAAGGGAAGAAATTGAGTGCCAACAAACCTACATGATAGATGTTCTTATCCAAGAGGAAGAAGTCTTGACAACCGACCAGGATCCTCTTGAACACTTTCTTTTTAATTCTGAATTTTCACTTACCGTTGATTCTAATGTGTTTGCTGAAATTTGTACTACCTTTGCTAAATTACATGACTATGGAGGATCACCATAGGAACTGAAGTATGAAGAATTACCAGCTAGGTACGAAAAACAACAACCATTCAGTATGGAAACACCCAAGATCGAGCTCAAGCCACTTCCCAAAGGTCTTAAGCACGTCTTCTTGGGTCTAGGTTATACATTTCCTATTATTATTTCTTCAGAATTAAGTGTTGTTCAAGGTGAGAAAGTTCTTAAAATGTTGAATGAGCACAAGTCTGTGCTTGGTTGGACTATAGCTGACATAAAGGGTATTAGTCCATTGATTTGCTCACATAGGATTCACTTAGAAGAAGGAGCCACCCCTCGTAGAGACCCTCAACATAGGCTTAACCCTACCATGAAAGAAGTTGTGAAAAATAAGGTAATAAAGTTGTTGGATGCGGGTATTATTTACCCAATTTAAATGGGTTAGTCCTACGCAAGTGGTTCCTAAGAAGTCGGGTATCACTCCCTACTTAACCCGGATGTGCATTGATTATTGGAAGTTGAATGTCATTTTCCATTACCATTCATTGACCAAATCTTAGAGCGAGTGCTGGCCATCTTTTTATTGTTTCTTAAATGGTTATTCTGGTTATTATCAAATTGAAATTGCTGACCAGACATGCCTTTTGGGACTTATGAGGCGATGCCATGTAATGCCCCAGGTTGCATGATGAGCATTTTTATATGGTTCTATGGATGGGTGTTGATTCTTGCTTGCTGAATTTAGTCTTGACTTGGTGTGAACAAAAAGTTTTAAATTGGAAAAATGTCATTTCATGGTATCAAGAATTGTCCTTCAGTCTAGGGAATAGAGGTAGAGATTGTAAGCCTTTAAGGATGTTAGATCTTTCCTTGGCCATGCTGGGTTTTATAGGAGGTAGACCATTGTGTAAATCTAAGGAAACCACCAAAGTTTGTCAAGAGGCCTTTGAAATGCAGCTGCTTGATCATACTTCCAAGTGACTATGCTGTAAATGAAAACCTTTTGTCCCTCTTGGTCAAATTCTTAAGAGTACTCACTAAGACTGCGCTCAATAGGATCATGGAATGAGATGACACAAGTTTTCTTCAACAAATATTTTCCCTAACATAAGACCAGTGCTTTGAAAAGGCAGATCTCCACATTTGCACAAAAAGATAGTGAGACTTTGTATTAGGCTTGGGAGAGGTTTAAGGAGTTGTTGAGTATGTGTCCTCACCATGGTTATGAGAATTGGCGTTTAGTTAGTTATTTCTATGAGGGACTTACACCTAGAGAGCGCCAATTCATAAAAATGATGTGTAATGGTGAATTCTTGCAGAAAAATCCAGATGAGGCCATAGAATACCTCAATGAGCTTGCTGAAAAAGCTCACACTTAGACCGGGCCTAGTGCTACTAAGAGCACTAATAGGTCACGACTATTGGAATTTACCATCTTAAGGAAGATGATAGTCTAAAAGCTAAGGTGGAGATGCTTACTAGGGAGCTAGAGGTGCTAAAAACTAAGGACTCAAAGATGACTACTTGCGTAGAGTCTTGTGAACCGTGTTTTTTGTGTAGTGGGGTAGATCACCAAGCTCAAGAGTGCCCTACATATGCTAAAATGAGAGGAGTGTATGTGGAACAATGCAATGCCTTAGGTATGTACAAGAAGCCCTTCACCCCTTTCTCGGAAACATACAATCCGGGGTGGCGAAATCACCCCAACTTTAGTTGGAGATCGACCAGCAACAACATATGGTACAACCCCAAGGTCCTAGGCCTCATCTCACACCCCAGACTTCTAGGAGTTCTGTAGAAGATACCCTGCATGCATTCATTGAAGCTCAAGGCAAGACTAATAAAAAATTTGAGTCTTTGATCACCAAGTCATGGAAGAGAACAAAGAGATTAAGAATCATGTTTCGAAGTTAACTAGTGCTTTGACCATAAGCGAGCGTGGGAAGTTTCCATCCCAAGCTCAACCCAATCCTAGTGGACTACATATGGCGCAAACCTTTGACCCTAATAGACAAGATCTTAAGGAGGCAAATGCCATAACCACCAGATCTGGTAAGGTCATAGATGGAACTCCTAAAAATAGGAACACTCAAGAAAGTTCGAGTACAGGGAATTAGATAAGTCAAAGAATAGTGAGGTGGTGGTAAGTCCAACTAGGGTGCCATTCCCCAAAGCTTTCAAGTCTACCTTGAAAGCTACTGACCATACGACTGAAATTTTAGAGAACCTTAGGCAAGTAAAGATAACCTTCCCTATTGCATGTCATAAGTCAAGTTCCTACATATGCTAAGGTTTTAAAAGATTTATGCACTGTGAAAAGAAAGCACCATGTTAAAAAAAAGCATTCTTGACTGAGCAAGTAAGTGTTGTAATTGAACAAAGAATTCCACCAAAATACAAAGATCCGGGCTGCCCTACCATTTCATGCATCATAGGGAGTCATGAGTTTGCACAAGCCTTGCTTGACCTAGGAGCAAGTGTAAATCTCTTGCCATATTCGATTTACTTGCTGCTTGGTTTGGGTGAAATTAAGCCCACTTCTATTGTGCTTCAATTGGCTGATCGTTCGGTTAGGAAACCAAGAGGGATAGTTGAAGATGTTTTGATCCAAATTGAAAAGTTTTACTATCCTATTGATTTCTTAATTTTGGATACTCAGTTGGTTGTTGATTCTGATTCTAAGATTTCTCTTATATTGGGTAGACCTTTTCTTGCTACGGCTAATGCACTTATTAATTGCAGGAATGGATTGATGAAGCTCTCTTTTGGAAATATAACATTTGAGGTCAACATCTTTCATATTAGTAAGCAACCAAGGGAAAAAATTGAGTGCCAACAAACCTACATGATAGATGTTCTTATCCAAGAGGAAGAAGTCTTGACAACCGACCAGGATCCTCTTGAACACTTTCTTTTTAATTCTGAATTTTCACTTACCGTTGATTCTAATGTGTTTGCTGAAATTTGTACTACCTTTGCTAAATTACATGACTATGGAGGATCACCATAGGAACTGAAGTATGAAGAATTACCAGCTAGGTACGAAAAACAACAACCATTCAGTATGGAAACACCCAAGATCGAGCTCAAGCCACTTCCCAAAGGTCTTAAGCACGTCTTCTTGGGTCTAGGTTATACATTTCCTATTATTATTTCTTCAGAATTAAGTGTTGTTCAAGGTGAGAAAGTTCTTAAAATGTTGAATGAGCACAAGTCTGTGCTTGGTTGGACTGTAGCTGACATAAAGGGTATTAGTCCATTGATTTGCTCACATAGGATTCACTTAGAAGAAGGAGCCACCCCTCGTAGAGACCCTCAACATAGGCTTAACCCCACCATGAAAGAAGTTGTGAAAAATAAGGTAATAAAGTTGTTGGATGCGGGTATTATTTACCCAATTGCCGACAGTAAATGGGTTAGTCCTACGCAAGTGGTTTCTAAGAAGTCGGGTATCACTATAGTAGAGAATGAAGTAGATGAATTAGTCCCTACTAAAACAGTAACCGAGTGGCGGATGTGCATTGATTATTGGAAGTTGAATGTTACCACTCGAAAAGACCATTTTCCATTACCATTCATTGACCAAATCTTAGAGCGAGTGCTGGATCTTAAATGGTTATTCTGTTTTGCCCAGCCCCACCTTTACATGCCTTTTTGGGACTTATGCATTCAGGCGTATGCCATTTGGTTTGTGTAATGCCCCAGCCACCTTCCAACGTTGCATGATGAGCATTTTTAGCGATATGTTGAGAACTGTATGGAAGTTTTTATGGATGATTTAACTATTTTTGGTGATTCCTTTGATTCTTGCTTGCTGAATTTGGAGCGAGTCTTGACTTGGTGTGAACAAAAAGGCCTTGTTTTAAATTGGAAAAAGTGTCATTTCATGGTATCTTCAAGAATTGTCCTAAGTCATGTTGTCTCGTCTTAGGGAATAGAGGTAGATCAATCAAAGATTGAATTAATCTCTAAGCTTTCTGTGCCTAAGATGTTAAGGATGTTAGATCTTTCCTTGGCCATGCTGGGTTTTATAGGAGGTTTATAAATTTTCTATTTTATCTAGACCATTGTGTAACCTCCTATCTAAGGAAACCAATTTTGAATGGACCAAAGTTTGTCAAGAGGCTTTGAAAGCTAATTGGTAAGCTTACATCTGCTTCATCATGCAACCACCAGACTGGACTCTTCCTTTTGAGATTATGTGTGATGCAAGTGACTTGCTGTAGGTGCTATTCTTGGACAGCGAAGAAGGAAAACCTTTTGTCATTTACTATGCTAGTAAACCCTGAATAGTGCATAAATGAATTATTCTACCACTGAAAAAGAATTACTAGCTATAGTCTTTGCTTTGGATAAGTTTCCGAGCTTACTTCTTGGTTCACCTATCACTATATTCACTGATCATGCAGCTCTTAAATACCTTTTTACAAAAAATGATGCTAAGGCGCGACTAATTAGGTGGATTTTACTTTTGCAAGAATTTGATATAAGAATAAAGGATAAGAAAGGCATGCAAAATGCAGTGGCCAATCACCTCTCAAGACTTACTTTCGTGGACAACACCAATGAAACGCCAATCCGAGATGATTTTCCAGATGATCATTTGTTTTCTATTACCTTTTTACCATGGTTTGCTCATATTGTAAATTATTTGGCTGTAGGCGAGATACCTGCAATGTGGAGTGCACAAGACAAGAGAAAATTCTTCGATGAGGTACAAATATTGTCCTGATCAAATTATAAGACGTTGCATTCAGGGTGAGGAGATCTCTAGCGTCTTATAATTTTGTCATTCCTAAGCTTGTGGAGGCCATTTTTCTACGAAGAAAACCACTGCAAAAATTCTATAGTGTGGATTTTATTGGCCTACCTTATTCCGTGACACTAATGCTTATTGTTGTTCCTATGATAGATGCCAAAAGTTAGGATCCTTGTTCCAAGTAACATGATGCCCTTGCAACCCGATCTTAGTTGTAGAAATCTTTGAATGTTGGGGCATAGACTTTATGGGACCCTTTCCACCTTCCTTTGGATATGTCTACATAATTGTAGCCATAGATTATGTGTCTAAATAGGTAGAGGCAACAACTTGTAGAACTAATGACAACAAGGTGGTGACCAAATTTCTTAAAGAAAATGTGTTATCTTGGTTTGGAACACCTCGTGCTATCATTAGCGATCGAGGTACCCACTTTTGTAATTATTCTTTTGAGGCTCTCATGAAAAAATATGGGGTTGATATTGATATCCATGAATATGCGAGACATGCACTATTTATTGCATATGATCCCTTACTGAGTCATTCGACTCACAGTTTTCAAATTATATCATTCCAGACAATATTTCAGGTGAGGAAACCTAAGAAGAGGACCTTAAAACCTAGGAGAGGGGCTGACGAGGACTTCCTCTTCCCTTTTTGATATTTCAGTAAATTTCAGCAAAGGTTTAGAGATAATTTTTGAAAGAGTCGACATGAGCCTCCGATGTGTGGTGGTCATGGGTTATTCGGCCCAGTAAAGTTTAGGGTTTTTAACCAATTGATATTTTGTGACTGTGTTGTAATTATTTCAAGTTATTGTTTGCGGAGCAGGTTCTAATGTTTCATTACGCGCATTAGTCGATATATAAAAAAAAAAAAAAATTTCGCTGCAAAAATTTAGTACGTTCGCTTGAGTATTCCTTGTTGGGGATGCTTGCGGCTATTACTAACCCCTTCGAGTTAGCATTTGGGGCGTGACATGATGTTCATGTGGTGCTGTCAAAACTATGCTTGCTTCTCAACATTCTAACTATGTCATGAGATTCCTGATGGGATTAAATGACTGTTATTCCACTATTAGAGGTTAGATCTTACTTAATGATCCTCTTCCTGCCATAAACAAAGTTTTTTCTTTAGTAATTCAAGAAGAAAAGCAAAGAGAGATCACTTCTCATCTATCCTCTACTCCTGATACTATTGCATTTGTTACCCGAACCAATGATCATAGAAATGGAGGAAAACCTTATAGTCAATATCCTAGAAAGGAGAGGCCGATTTGTAGTCACTGTGGCATTACAAGCCACACTATTAAGAAATGTTACAAGATCCATGGATATCCTCCTGGATACAAGACTCCTCGGCCAAAATTCTCTGCTGCTCTGTCAGGATACTTAACCCAGTCTTCTGCATATTCGGCCAATCAAGTTGCTGTTGCAAGTAACAATGCTCCTTCTGCATCTACTGATGCTTCATCTTTCCATTTCACTCCAACGCAATACAACAAGATTATGGCACTCATTCAACCTGATTTTCCATCTCAATCCTCTGTTAATGACAGCTCTTCCAACACCAGTTTGTCTCTCTTGACAAGTAATTCATTTTGCTTTTCTTCTGTCAAAGCTCATTCTCCAGCAAGGATCATAGACACTAGGGCCACCAATCACATGGTGCAATCCTAATCTTATCTTACTCATGCTATATCGGTTGTTTCTCAATCTGTCAAACCCCCGAATGGACAGTCTGCTGCTGTCACTCATATAGGCCATGTCCAAATCTCAGACAAGTTAATCCTTACCAATGTCCTTTGTGTACCTTCCTTTGGATTTAATTTGCTTTCAGTCAGTCAACTCACCCGTGACATTGGTTGTTCTTTCCTTTTCCTTGCTAGTTTCTGCTATATACAAAACCCTTGCAGTAGGAAGATGATTGGATTAGCTTAGCAACGAGGTGGATTATATCATTTGAAACCTCAGTCTGACAATTGTAATGCTGTTGCATCTATTTTTTATTCTAGTTCTTTTCCAACATGTTGTACTGTTTCTTCAAATAATTTATGGCATTAGCGACTTGGTCACATACCTACTCCTATGCTAAAGGTTTTACAACACACTAATTTTGCTATTACATTCTCAGAATTTTCATCATGTGAAGTCTGTCCTTTAGCTAAACAAAAGAAATTTCCCTTCCCTTCAAGTCAGTATGTTTCTCAACATTCTTTTGAGCTAATACACTGTGATATTTGGGGTCCTATGGCAATCCCCACTATCAATGATTCTAGGTATTTTCTTACTATTGTTGATGACTTTAGTAGATCTACTTGGTTTTACCTAATGCATTCAAAGTCCCAAACTGCTAATATCCTTCAAAACTTCTATGCCATGATCAACACTCAATTCCAAACCAAAATCAAGTGTATTCGCACTGATAATGGGGCTGAGTTTAATCTCACCTCATTTTTTCTATCTCATGGCATTATCCATCAAAAATCTTGTGTTGAGACACCTCAACAAAATAGAATTGTGGAACGAAAGCATCAGCACATTTTGAATGTTGCTTGGGCTCTCAAATTCCACACTCATTTTCCCTTGAATTTTTGGGGCCATTGTATTCTTGCTGCTATTTATTTGATAAACCGCACTCCTACCCCTCTTTTGTATAACAAATCTCCTAATGAAATTTTATTTTCCCGTCCTCCCACTTCTCATCAGCTTTGTGTGATTGGCTGCCTTTGTTTTGCCTCCACTTTACTTAGAAATCGTACTAAGTTTGATCGTAGAGCTTCCAAATGTGTCCTGTTAGGTTATCCTTATGGTTCTAAGGGTTACAAACTCTATGATCTCTCTTCTCACAAGATTTTTGTCTCTCGAAGTGTGACATTTTTTGAAGATGTCTTTCCTTTTCTGCATTTGTCACCTCCTGATAATTCTCTTATTCTTCCTCACTCTTTTCCTGATATTCCCATGTCTCCTCTGCCTTTCGATATTCCTCATTCTTCTGCTAGTCTAGATATTTCCTTTGATATTGGTCCATCGCTTCCCTCTACTGTCCCTCCCGCAACTTCATCTGTTGACAGTCCTGCTATTTCATCTTCTATACTTCCAGATATTCTTCTATATGATCCACAGCTTCCTAGACGTTCTACTAGAATTGGAACTGCTCCTCCATATCTGCAACATTACTATTGTCAGACAGCTCAATCCACTTCTATTCTTCCTGCACAGCAAGGTCATATGGCAGGTAAACCCCATGGTATCTCCTCTTATCTTGGTACTTCACTTCTTTCATCCTCACATCGTGCCTTTACTCCAGCCATTACCACTCATATTGAACCTAAAACCTTACCCAAGCTGTCAAGAGTGTTGAACGCCGTGAAGCAATGCAAAAGGAGATTATGGCTCTTCAAGATAATAATACATGGGTGATTACTTCTCTGCCTCCTGACAAGCAACCTATTGGTTGCAAATGGACTTTTAAAATCAAATATAAGTCAGATGGGTCTATTGAAAGGTACAAGGTCCGGCTTGTTGCCAAAGGCTATACTCAAAGAGAAGGTTTTGACTACTTTGACACGTTTTCCCCTGTCGCTAAGATTTCTACAGTACGTGTTCTCCTTGCTCTCGCTGCTGCCCAACATTTGCATTTACATCAATTGGATGTAAATAATGCTTTTCCTCATGGGGACCTTGATGAAGAAATTTTTATGACTATCCCACCTGGTTTCCAAGTTAAGGGGGAGAATAAAGTCTGCTGGCTTACCAAGTCTTTATATGGCCTTAAACAGGCATCAAGACAATGGTTTTTCAAGTTTTCTCAGTTTTTACTTGAAAATGGATCTTCACAATCTAAGGCCGACTATTCTCTCTTCACCGGCAAGACAGGGTCTTCTTTCCTTACCTTGTTGGTTTATGTCGACGACATCATCCTTGCCAGCAGTGATCTTCACAGTGTTCCTGACTTTAAGCAAGTAATTGCTGATCGTTTTCAAATAAAAGATTTGGGCAATCTTAAGTTCTTTCTTGGCTTGGAAGTGGCTCGGTCTACTAATGGTATTTCTTTATGTCAATGCAACTTTGCATTAGATATCCTTAGTGATTCAAGTTACATTGGTTCTCACCCTGCTCAAACTCCACTTGAACAACATCATCAGTTGACTTCTTCTGCGGGTTCTTTATTACCTTATGCCACTGTTTACCGCAGACTTATTGGCAAATTGTTGTATCTCACCCTCACTCGGCTTGATTTGTCCTACTTAGTCCATTACTTAGTCAGTATATGGATAAGTCACGGGAACCTCATTTACAAGCTGTTCATTGCGTGCTTTGGTATTTGAAAACTACAGTTTGTCAAGGGCTGTTTTTCTCTTCTACTTCTCCTTTGTATCTTAAAGCATTTTCTGATGCTGACTGGGCAGTTTGTTCTGATTCTCGGAGGTCCATAACTGGTTACACGGTGTTTATTACTGATTCTTTGGTCTCCTAGAAATCGAAGAAGCAGCCTACAGTCTCACGCTCTTCAGCTGAGGCTGAATATAGAGCTATGGCCGTTGTGGTTGCTGAAGTTCAGTGGCTTCTCTACCTCTTCGATGATTTTCAGATACCTCACCCGAAGCCTGCCCTTCTTTACTGTGATAATCAATCTGCGCTCCATATCGCTGCTAATCCAGTCTTCCATGAACGGACGAAACACATAGAAATCGATTGCCATTTCATACGCGATAAAATTGCTGCTGGTATCATTCAAACATTCCATGTTTCTTCTCGGCATCAAGTGGCTGATCTTCTCACCAAGGCTCTTGGTTATGACCAGTTATGCTATCTACTTGGCAAGATGGGAGTGCTCAATATTCATACTCCATCTTGAGGGGGAGTCTTAATGTTAAGATAAAATCTGTTCAGTCGCGTTTTGTATATATTGCTGATGTGGCAATTAGTTACACTGGTAACTAAATCAGTTAGATTTGGTTAGAATTATTCGACTGTTATCAGTCTCTCCTCTGTCTGTATATAAACAGAGCTCCTGTAACGTACTTGAATGGTATGAATTATCCTTTTCCAGATCCATTTCTTCTTTGCTCATTCACGGTTTAACAAACCGTCCATCGGACAGGTCAAGATTCGGCCTTATTCAGCACTTCAACAAACTTTTCGTACATTCGACCGACGAAGTCAAAATTTATCACATGGGGAATCGATGCTGACTTGCCGACGTGGTTAGGCAGCTTTTTGCCGTGGCGGCTGGTGAAAAATCACTTTTAAGTCAACTTGCAAAGAGTGAAAAATCAGGGCTCGCTCTAAAGCGAGAGCTTGATTGCTCTCGTCCTCTCTGCTCAGAAAGGTGGGGTTTGCAATTTGTTTGACCAGATCCATTTTCTTCATAAAGAAGGTAGAGAGGACATCTTGGGTGGCTGCAAGGAAACTTCGTATAATATTTATTAATTATCTTCATGTCATATATTCTCCTAATTTTCCATGGTTATATATTGACCTTTTGCACTGAGTCTTTTGATATTTTTTCTAATGTAAATTCAATATATCCACGCGGTCCCCTGCTACATTGTTATTTGGTATGGTAGAATTATGGGGACAAATTAGGGTTCAAAAAAGTGCACCAATTATCTGCATCGGAGGAAAATTTTGAATGAATATTATTTGAAAAATATTCTCTTTTTGACGATAGGCCGGGTTTCCCCACATCGCATGCCAGAAATGAATGTGAAAGCTACTTTGGGTCGCTTTGCTTTTGATCGTTGTCATGATCTTCTGTGGCATGACAAAACAGATGCCTCTGAATAATGGGTTACGGACACTAACGTAAGTAGACAGCACTAGTGCACTTGGTAATAGTACCGATCTTCTTCTCAGCGGAATGGTCATATAAGGAACGAAATCGCCCATACAATCTGTTGAACTTTTCTTTCATCTTTCTCTATCTGTGTTTTCAAGGCAGCACTGAGGTTGAACTGAACATTGTATATTTGACAATCTTGTCGCAGCACCCAATGTAAGTGTTTCTTTAGTCCTGACTCCAGACGTATGTTGATGTGTACGGACGAGTTTCAAGTCGCTTAAAGCTTCAAAAAGCAACAGCCTGCGTGCACCTTCGTCGTAATTTCCGGAGAGACCAGAGGCCATCTTAATATCATTCCCTGCCTATCCTAAATTTTTTATTTCTTTCTGTATTCTCACGTTCGTTATCTTTGTTAAGGACTAAAATGTTTGCAAACCCAGATAAATTGGGTTGTAATAAGAGAGTATAATTTGAGGTTCAGACATTGTTTTGTTTTTTTTTGTTAAACCAGAAATATTATATATGAAGCAAATTACAACAAACTACAAAGAATAAAAAGCCCAATAAACAAGACGAAAAAAATAAAAAACAAAGCTATGGCGGTCTAACACCATTAAACTTCCATAAGCCTCTATTAAGAAGAAAAAAGTGCAGGAACATCTCCAAAAAATGAGTGGGCAGTCGCCCAAGCTGCTAATGAATGGAGCTTCCAAGTTGTCAGCTCGAGGGATATGGGAGGGTGAGAAAGAAGGAATGGAGGAAAATAGTGGTTGGAGATTGAGGATGATCGATGCAATCTTCCAGGGAAAGACCAAGTTTGCAGAAGTGATAGTTTATGTGGAATTAAACTAAAACAAACAACATGTTTTCAACAAAATATCAATCAGGATTATAATTGCAATTGCGGATTCGATTACCTACCTGATACAGGAATTTAGGAATCCACAAATTTCAACCCGCTTTACGATCCAATCCAAAGCTCCAGTAATTCAGAATAACAACTCAGATGCGTTGCTTCCTAAGGGATTTATGTCACTCTCTCTTTTTGAGATTTCTCTAATAGGTTCTGATGGCCAACTCCTTGAATATAAAAGTTATATTTATAGGCCTTGGGAAACCCTAGAGAGAGCATGAGACATAGGATCTTTTGTGATTTCAAATTTCAACCGTAGAATTACACTGAATAACTTTTCTTCTAATAAAATTAGGCTTTTACTAATTATAATCAAGTCCATCAACATATTGTAATTGACCCCTGAAATTTGAGATTATTACAAATATGCCCCTTTACATACAATTAAATTCCTTCCACCAAACTATATTTTATATGTGATATTAGGACTAGATTAATTATTTTTGAATTATCGAGGGCACATAATTCTAACAAGAAGATCCTTGCAAGTAGAATAAGAGGATACTTTCCATCACAGTTTTTGAGTCACCTTGAAAGAGTAAAGTGGAGATTTGTAGATCCGATGCTTTCGTCAAAGCCAGCAGAGCAGCTTCCGCATCTCCAATAGGTTGATTAGTAGAACTGGATTCTTGTGTCCAGGCATGCAAAATATCACCATTGGAGTGAAATAGAATGATTGCGCTCGTGGAAAAAGAATCACGAATCGCTACGTCAAAGGTCATTCGAAGAGATTTGCCTGGAAGAAATGAGGAAGTTGGAACTCTTTGAAAAAGTCTTGGAGAAACTTTCCATGCTGCTACATTTCCTTATATAATAATTGCTGAAGAAGTGAAAGAGGATCAACTTGAATATGATCATGCATCAGCTTATTTATAGCCATCCACAAGGAATCTAACATCAGAATAGCGAATAGCTGAAAGGGATGACAATCGCCGATCGAAGTACCAAGAAATCTTGAAGGCTCTAAAATGCATTGGATCCATTAATCAATAGAGCTTTGCAGGAAAAACTCCACATTTAAAGGCCATGGTGATCGACACCAAATAAGACATACATAACAACAAGAGAACAGCAGATGCGGAAGAGATTCTGAACTATCACCATAGATGAGACAGCTGGATTCTCCCTTAAAAGAGGATTGTAAATTCATGGCAATTCGATGACGAGTAGGTAGGATGTTCCAAGCTACTTTCCAAAGAAGAAATTTCAGTCTCTCATGCATTTTCAGTTGCCATAATTTTCTCCAATCAATTAAGGGTCCATTTCCCAACATTAATGAACTATCTGATGAGATTATCCTGTAAACTGATTTAACAGTAAAGAGACCATTAGAATTAGGAGTACAGGCCAGTTTATCCAGAGTGCTAGGAGGAGGGAGATGGATCTGAAGAATATTTGCAACCGTTAGAACTGTCAGAGGTGTTGTTGAGCAGCTGGACATTCCAAGATCGAGGGGAACCTACAATAAATTGGCTGGCCAAGGAGGTTGAAGGTAATCTTTGAGAACCAATTTGGGGTTGAGGTTTGAAAGAAGGTAAACAAGGAATCCAAGTATCCAACCAAGTGCGAATAGATTCATCATTACCCACTAAGAAACAACGTTGAGAAATGATGGAGCACGATTTGAGAAGTCCCTTCTAGATCCAAGAGGAAGAAGCTTTTCTATCCACTTGCATGAATTCCGCATTTTTTAGGTATTTGGCTCGAAGACAATTAACCCATGGTCTGTGATGTGAGGAAGTCATCAACCAGCCCATTTTGAAAAGAAGCGCCAGATTCATATTGCGCATTTTCTTGATACCCATGCCACCTACGAACTTAGAGGTGCAGATTTTATTCCAGGAGTGAAGAGAGAGGTGTCTATTGCCATCTGTTTGATAACCCCACCAAAACTTCCGAAGTTGGGAATCAATAGTGTTGCAAATTGATTGCGGGATCAAGAATAATGACATACCATATATTGGAATAACAGAAGCAACTGACTTAATCAACATAGTTCTCCCTGCTTGAGACAGAAGTTTGTCTTTCTAGCCTGATATCTTGCCTTCTATACGATGTTGAAATCCTCAAAAGCTGGAGATTTGGATCTTGGCATAATTAGTGGGAGATCTAGATGGCGAGAAGAGGTGGACAGTGGTGAAAAACCAAATCGTTCTCTGATGAGTCTGGCTATGGATCGGTCAATATTAGCTATGATGAGCATGAAAGATTTCTGAGCGTTTGAAGCTTGACCAGACCACTGAGATAATAAATTTAAGTAGAAATCAATATGCTTGGCCTCTGTTTGTGTAGCATGTCCAAAAACTAACAAATCATCTGCATACAGAAGATGAGTAATCGGAGGACCAGCTCTACTCAACCGGATACCATGAATTAATGAGAGAGAGTTTGCCTTATCAAGCAAGCGAGAGAGAATCTCCATACCAATAACAAACAGAAAGGGTGATAAGGGATCTCCCTGACGAAGACCTCTGGGGGGAACAATAAGTCCATGAGGGCTGCCATTTATAAGAATGGAATAGGAGACAGAAGATAAACATTCCCTAATCTAAATAATCCATTTGGAACTAAATCCAAACATTTTCAGACTCCATTTCATCCTATCATAAGCCTCTAACATATCAATTTTGAGAGCAAGGTTCTATTTTTTTTTACCTTTTTCGAGAGAGAGAGCATGAAAAATCTCATGAGTTAGTATAGAATTCTCCTGAAGAAGGCGACCCGGTATATATGCTAACTGATGTTCCAAAATCATTTTGGGATGGAATCGAATCCAAAATACTTGATTCATGATGACAATGACAGAAGTAATGAGATTTGCCAAGTCAAAGGGGATGGATGGATTGGAAGACTAAAAGAGTTGATCGAAATAAGTAGTCAAAAGATCACTAGTATTGTTGTGACCCGTAGTCCAAGAAAGATCATCATGTTGAAGAAAAATAATGGAGTTTCGATTTCTACGAACAATAGTGGATGCATGGAAAAATTTTGTATTCAAATCCTTGGACACCAACCATTCAACTCTTGAACGTTGCCTCCAGACAGGGGCGGAACTACACAAAGACAATGGGGGGCAGCCGCCCCCCATTGCTTGAAAATTCTTTGAATTTTTTTTTCAAGTGTTTAGCCCAGCCCGCCCCCCATGCCCTAACTGCGAGCCCGCCCCACAACATATTTCTGAATGCTGACTGACTCCCTTCTTTTTAAAAGAGGACTTCTACATCCTGAAATATCGTTGTCTTTTGCCACATGTGAACTCATCATATGCTTTTCACGTGGAATATGCTCTTAGTCTCTCTCCAATTCGGTTTTTGTACCACTTACTCTCTTTTTAATTTTTTTTACTATTAGGCCATTTAATCTTCTAAATTCTGACAATGTCACAACATGATTAAATATATAAAATTTAAAATAATTACAATTTTTTTGCCAAAGACTATTAGAATACAACACATTATACCATAAACTATCAATTTTGTAATATTTTCTCTATTAACTACTGTCTGTTTATGCTTTAAACTCGTAGTGTAGATAATTTGGATAAAAATTGATATTTTGATTTAGCAAAATGAAAATTTTAACCATATAAAAAATATAATAGTAAAAAATTATAAAGATATTTTGTATAGCATGTCTTGATCTAAGAAGTGCATTCTCAGCGTTTGATCATGTGAAGTTACTTCGTTTTACTGAGCTTTATCCAAGAGATTTCTCAGGAATTGATCGTGTTATACTTAGAGATCAACTTCGAAACTACATTTATGATATGAGAAGTCTTGATGTTTTTTCTGAGCTTCAAGATATTAGAGGTCTTGTTGTGAAGATGGTTGAGACAAGAAAACATACTCTATATTTATTGGTTTATCAGCTAATTGAGTTGGCATTGGTTTACCAGTTGCGACTGCAATTGTTGAGAGAGTGTTCTCTACAATGAAGTTAGTTAAAACTGACTTGCGTAATAAGATGGGAGACGAATGGATGATGATAGTTTGGTGGTATACATCGAAAGGGAAATTTTATTGAGAACAAAGTTATTTTACAACGTTTTCAGAATATGCAGTCTCGTAGGATCCAATTGCCACCTCTCAGTATCAACAAATAGTACGGTATGTGTATTTTAATATTTTTAGTGTTTTTAGTCCTTAATTTTTTATATTTTAACTCTAAGATATTTTTTTGCATTACGTAATAATTTTTTTTTTTGTCATTCTTCTTTAGGAGTTTGACTCCCTTTGACTGTATTCCTGGTTTCGCCACTGCCTCCAGAGCGATTGCTCTCTAATCAACTGTTCATGAATTGCATCTTTAAGAGAAGCCTCCATTGCCATATTTTGTACAGAAGAATCTTGTTGCTTAGTGTGATCCAAGGCACAAGAGAATGGTTCATCGGTTAGTTTCTGTGCTTGAGTGGTACGTGCAGCAGCCTTTTTCTTCAAACGGGTTTGGTCGCGTTTGAAAGATGTCAGAGCTGTCTTGGATTTTTTGAGGACAGCCAGAATAGGGTCTGCAGCTAAGTTGATGTCCATTGGTTGATTCACAGGAGACGAAGAGAGAGCAGTTTTTTTTTTTTTTTCCCGCAGGGAAGTAAGCTTCCTGGTCAACATCCGATAGGATCCGTTTACCCTTTGACTTCCAGAAGCTATCTTCCATAGCAGCATCCTTAAAGAACGGTGCATGAGGTAAAATCGCTCGAGGTGCCGAAGCTAAGCCTCTGCTTCTAATTTCCATCGCAAGAGTATTGTTTTCCACTGAAGGCTGGACTGAGGGCTTCACAACCAAATCAGAGCTGTCCAAAGAAACTAGACGTTTGCCTTTGTCTATATATCCACGGGTCAGATTAGGAACCGATTGAAATATATTAGGAGCTGGCATAACTTGAACAGGGACTATAGAAGGAATATCACTATCCATTTTTCCTTTTCCCTTAAAGCATTTAGAGAAGTCCACAGGTGCTGGATGAAATGGCACAAGTGCAGTAGATGGTGCATGAGGAGAAACCACAGGTGCTGCATGTGAAGACGTGGGCAGAGGACGCTTAGTGCAAGGTCCAAGAGTTATATAGTGACGGCTTGGACGTGAATAAGAGTGAGCATCCAGATAGTCTGCAAGTGTGGGACCTAAGAAGCCCGAAGGAGGGATTGCACGAGACTCAAGGGAGTCAATGAGGTCTCTAGTTATCACTCGTGGTAAGGAACGATCAAAACCAAAAGGTTCCAGGCAACTGAGGGCAAATTCATGAGCCTCTGTATCGGGGGACTGAGGACGATTTGGAGGAGTGAGAGGAAGATCATTGAGAGGAGTAATGAGAGGAGGTGGTGGTGGAGAGCTAAGGAAAATCACTAATGTGGGAGAAGTGGTCGAAGAGATGGGAGGTGAATCCATGTTGCAAGAGGTTCGGGGAGGAGAGTGAGATGGTGAGGGTGGCCATGCAAGGTGAGGGTATAAATTAGTGGAAAGAGTAGATGGGGTATTAAGACACGTCATGACCGACACAAGGACTCTGAGCATTTGGGGCAGCAATGATGGAGCTGAAGCACCTGTATTTAGGTGATGATGCATAAGACGACAAGAGGCAAGGCTCTTATCTTCTAGGGGCTTCTGAGGCAGCGAAGAACTAATAGGTGCTGCAGTTGAAAGATTAGGCAGAAGAGGAGAAGAGGAGAAAGCAACTTCCTCTCGATTGCTGGCACGTCCACAAACAGGGGAGCTGAACGTGGTCAAGGGAAGCCGATCACTAGGATTATCTTTTAATGATGGAGCTAAAACAGATCTTGAACAAATCTGGAGAACTGGGGCTGATAAGAGGGGAAGTAAATGCGGCTGAATGATGCAACTGTCAGGTGGTTTGTGTTTAGTACCTACGGCAGCCACTTGTCCAGGTGAAAATAAAGTAGATGCCGAGGAAGGGTGGATACTGGTGCCAGCATTGCTAATAGGGGAACTGATAGAGGTGCTGAGCTGTTGAAAATTAGAAGAAAACTCAGCCTGCCTTGACTGAGAGTGGACTGTCGAAGCAACATTGCCAGTTACCGCCAAAATAGGAACCTGATGAGCCTTAGATGAGCCCGAAATGAAGGAGCTATCCCAGGGATTAGCCCTTAACCAAGGACCATAGCTTTGAACAATACTCTGGAGAAGTTCATGGGGACACGTTGATATAGCAGGACCAATACAACCACATTTATAACAGAAATCTGATAATATTTCATAAGGAAAACTAATATAAGCATTGGTAGATTAAGGCGAGGAAGAGAAAAACCCTCCTTAAGAGGTTTGCTGACGTTGAATCTAACTTTGGTGCCAAAAAAATACTTGCAAGTAATACCATCCGGGAACTGTTTCAATTCGACTAATGTACCTGTCACGCCCCGAACGCTAGCTCATCGAGGCTAATGACAGCCGCGAGCATTCCCAACAAGGAACACTCCAGCGAACGTACTAAATTCTTGCAGCGGATTTTTTTTTTTTTTTTTTAAAGCTAGCAATTAACGCGCATACGAAACATTAAAACCTATTTCTAACTTGCATCTTGATCAATAACTTGAAGTAATTACAACACAGTCTCAAAATACCAATCGGTTAAAAACCTTAAACTTTACTAGGCCGAATAACCCATGACCACCACACAATGGAGGCTCATGTCGGCTCTTCCAAAAATTATATCTAATCCTTTAATGAAACAACAAAAAGGGAAGAGGACATTCTCGTCGGTCCCTCTTCTAGATTTCCCCACCTGAAATGTTGTCTGGAATGGTACAATTTAAAAACTGTGAGTCGAAAGACTCAGTAAGGGTTTATATGCAATAAATAATGCATGTCTTGCATAAATCATGAATGTACATTGATGCTTGCATATGCATGAGACAATGTACTTGATCTTGAAAAAAACATTTCTTGCTTGAAAATATTTCTTTCTTGAAAACCTTTCTTTCTTGATTTGGCTACTTATCACGCTCCATTTACCCCTGAAGTCAGGGTTGTGCGTTCCTTTCGGAACTATTCCCTTTTCCCTTGGGAACACATCATTTGGTTGAGCTAGCCCTTGTTGTGGCCCCAGGCCTGATGGCTAGACTCAACCCTTGGAGGTTCACACCTTCTTGCAAGCATCCTTCGGTGTGATTGCACATACCTCGGGACTACCCATCCTTCTCTCATTCGTCCTTCGGAGTGGGTGCCCTTAGGAATCATCCATCCTTCTCGCATTCGTCCTTCGGAGTGGATGTCCTATCTTATTGGTACGGTACCGACCATCTTATTTAGTCCTTTAACTTGACTTGTGATAACATACTTATCATTTTTCATTTGCACAAAAAACTTATGCAAATGCTCATGTCATGTCATGCTTGATAATGCCATGCTTGATAATGAGAAATCATAATACTCCTCCCTTTCATTTGCAAAAACTTTCTTTTTCATCAAGAAAATCATGCAAATGCTCGTGTCATGTCATGATATGCTTATTCATAAACTTTTCATGCTGTGTATCATTCCAGTTTTTCGGAAAAACGTAATTTCCACTTACCTCCGTCCACTTGAGCGAATGGTGGCACCTTGCCTACAATTGATTCATACTAAAGTTATTCATAGGCTTTACTAAATTTAGAGAATAGTCAATCATTCAATCAACTTCACACATCATACAAAATCACCCATATTGTTTGACTTCAATGGTGACCCTATAAAGTTTTCTAAGGATGCCGAAGCCATAAGAATTGGATTCTAAACTGATCCTTACACAAATTTTCATAACATATCAAAATTCTAAGTAATTTGAAGCTCATTTGCTACTCAAAATTCACCCGAAAATACAAGCTGCTGAGGACGTCCAAGCGGGCAGCCCCGACGTCTCCAACTTAAAAATTCATAACTTCAAAATCATGGCTCCAAATTACATGAAATTTATTTAAAATATCAGCTTTCATAGGTCAAGATTGGGGTAAAATTCACAACAGCAAATTTACATACATTTTCACAAACACTTCATTAGGCGAAAATCCTACAAAACTGTTGCTGATTCCAGCTCGGCCCTCCATTTTCAAAATATACAACTCATTCATTTTACCTCTAAATCACACGAAATTTATCTTAAAATGTTCTTCTTTCAAACTTAAAATTCAAGACCAACCTCGTAAAATTTGGACTTAAAATGATCCTCAAAAGGTATCCGAAATGAGCTAACATTCCGGACGTGCAAGGCTGCTGGCAGCTTGACGTCCGGCCTTGAACAACGCATATCTCACTCGATAGTTATCGGAATCATCCAAGGTATGGCTTAAAATCTTCCTATTTCCTAGGCCTACGATCTAGGATCCTCTTAAGATCAAGGATAAGCACAAGTGCATCAGAACACACTCCAAATTCGAGTCTTGAAATCTGCAGAGGTTAAATTTCAGCAACAACAATGATCTTCTCAACCTTCCAAACCTCCAACAACCAAAACCCTAATCTCTTCATGTCACAACCAACATCCAAGGCTAATTTAACATCTCATAACAGCAACCATTCTCTCACATTCTTCCCTCTTTACAACTCCAATTCAAAGTTTACAACAAAACCATGATTCCATCTTCATCAAGCTAAAACTATTGCATTTACCCATTTCTTTTGGACTTTTATCAAACACCTAGGGTGCATTATTGATCCTCTTGCATATTTTCAGATCTGAACATATATCTAACACTTAGGGCTTGGTGGTTCTCAACAAGACTAACATGCATAAACCTAACACATCAACCAATAAATTCGGCCATACATGCTCAAAAATAGATTTCAAGCCCTCTTTAGGCCTTTTATCAAACACTTAGAGCACATAAATGATTTCTCTTGAACCCTCATTTCAGATCTAGCCATTTCCCCATGTTTTCATGTAAGATCTATACTACCCTTAAATCTACACTAAACACCCATGAACACAAGGAGAAAACAACCTAGACAACTACCATCAAAACAACAACCAACCATCAAAAGAAAACAAGAAGAAATGGGAGAGTGTATTTTCGGCCAGCAAGGATTTTACCTTGTTTTCTCCTCTTTCTCCTTCTTCTTCTTTCTCTCCTCTTCTTCTTCTTCTTCTTCTCTTCTTCTTCTTCTTCTTCTTCTTCTTCTTTCTTCTTCTCGGGTGGGTGTTTAGGCAAGTGAAAGGGCGGTTTTTTAGGGCAAGGGGAGTGAAAAATGCAAAAGAGGGGGGGGGGTGGTTTAGACGTGAAAGGCAAGGGGGGGGGAAAAGACAAGGCTGCCCCCCTTTCTCTTTCTTCTTCCCTCTTCACGTGATTCCCCCTCTTCACCTTTCTTTTTTTTTTTTTTTTTTCTAGCTACCATATAAATTTCCAAATCATGCCTTCCCATTTTAAACCCTAAGTCTCACACATTTTCAAGGTTAAAGCCCAATTAAAAATTAAATTCTTCCAAATATTGTAACTTAGGGACATATTCCATTAATTAAAATAATTAAAATAATTAGCCTAATTAATCTCAATTACTCAAACTTTAACAATTGCAAATAATATAACATTTAAATCCTAGCTTAAAACTCATAAAAACGCTAGGGGAAAATTCCACCTAGACATAACTTTAGATTAATCTCCCCATACATGCCTCTCTCGAAAATTAGAGTAATAATAATAATTAGAGCAATACAAACTTAAGGAGTCATAATTCTTTAAAATGAAAGCAATAAATAAGGTTGGGGTCTCACAGTACCAATAGAAGAACCAATTTCAGAAATAGTGCGCTGATTCATGCCTGCCATTGGTAAACCATGAAGTTGGATCCAGAAGAAGCCATGGTGAGATCAACTTCATCAATTGTAAAGGCTGGAGATTAATGTTGGAGCACTAATAGATGACCTTTAAAATTTTATGGAGTCATAAGAAGCACCTTGTCTTTATCAATGGATCTGGAAAAGTGAAATAGATAAGTGGAATTTTCCATAGCCTCAATACGAAGATTGATAGCAAATTTCCAGACAGCCAGTATGTTGTTAACAATAATAGAGCTGCCTGGAGGTTTAAGACCAATAATTTTTCCGATCAGAACAGTGCTGGACACCTAAGACGCCATTTCCATGTTGAGAGAAAGACGGGCAGGAAGTGAGTCCCACAGCATTTCTTCAGTTTTCTTCGTGATTAGATCCATAGCCTCTGAAAGTTTTCGTAGACCAAAGAGAACAAGCAGGTGCAGAATGACGGAGAAAATTTATCTCTGGTATATTGAATGAAAGAGAAATACAAAGTGCTGAATATATACAATTGCAAAAGAATTAAAGAACCCAAAATGACCCAGCAGTGACCTTAACAAAAACTATAACGAACGCAACAGAAATAGAGGCAACGTATAGAGCCTCTCGCGAGCGAAAGAGCGAGCAAGAGAGAGAGAGAGAAAACAGAAAATAACAAACTCCAGCTCAGCAAGATTCTTCCAAAACTGCATTCGCACTAGCAGACACGTCCTTCATCTCTTCATACAACGATGCATTCTTCTTCTCTTCATATGTCGTCGTCTTCTCGTTCTCGGTATCACCAGAGGAAGCATGCTGTAATACCCCCACGCAAGATGGAGAATAGAGATTAACTATTCCCATCTTGGAGAGGTGGCCATAGAGCACATAAGCAAGAAGTGCTTTGGTAAGAATGTCAGCAAGCTGAGCATGGGTGGCAACGTGAGCAGTGCGAATAAGTCCGGCTTGAATCAAATCATGAATAAGGTGACAATCAAGCTCAATGTGCTTTGTCCGTTCATGAAAGACTGGATTAGCAGCGATATGGAGTGCAGCCTCATTGTCACAATACAAAGTAGCAGCGAAAGGATGGGAAATGTGAAAAGCTTGAAGGAGGTAACGAATCCAAGTTATTTCAATACAAGTAGTTGCCATCGCACGGTAATCAGCTTCAGCTGAGGAACGTGAGACCACTGATTGCTTCTTGGATTTCCAAGAAATGAGAGAAGATCCTAAGAAAATACAGAAACTAGTCACTGAATGCCGGGTATCTGGACAAGAGCCCCAGTCCGAATCACAATAGGCCTGAAGTGTACAAGTAGAAGAACTGGAGAAATAAAGGCCTTGTCCAGGAGCAGCACGAAGGTAGCGTAGCACTTTATGGGCTGTAGCAAAGTGAGCATCAGTAGGACAGTTCATGAATTGGCTCAAAATATGAATACTGTAACTTAAATCTGGCTGAGTGATGGTCAGATATAGAAGCTTGCCAATGAGTCAACGGTAGGGAGTAGGGTCAGACAGTGGGCTTCCCGAGTCACGGCTCAGGCAAGTATTCTGTTCCATAGGAAGCTTCAATGGTTTGCAGCCTAATGTACCAAAATCTGCAAGGAGGTCAAGTGCATACTTCCTCTGGCATATATGAATTCCCTGGGTAGTGTGAGCAACCTCAATCCCATGGAAGTAGGGCAGGTTGCCACGGTCTTTAAGCTTGAAATGAGAGTGGAGAAACTCTTTAAAAGAAGTAACAAAGGAAGCACAGTCACTGGCGATAATCACATCGTCAACATAAACAAGAAGTGCCAAAAAAGAATCCCCGGAATGCTTGATAAATAAACTATAGTTAGCCTTAGATTGGACAAAACCAAAATCAATGAGGGCTGAAGAAAATTTGGCATACCACTGTCTGGAGGCTTGTTTAAGCCCATATAAACTTTTCAGTAACTTACAGACTTGATGAGGACCCCCACGACGGTAACCAGGAGGTTTGAGCATGTAAATTTTCTCTTCCAAATCGCCATGTAAAAAGGTGTTATTAACATCAAACTGCTGCAATATCCACCCGTGAATGGCTACAAGAGAGAGGAGACACTTAACAGTAACCATTTTAGAAGTGGGTGAGTGAAAAAGTCTCATTATAATCGATTCCTTCTTGCTAAGTATATCCTTTTGCAACCAAGCGGGCTTTATGCTTTTCCAAGGAACCATCTGAATTATATTTGAGTTTGTATACATATCTACAACCAATAGCGTGTTTGCCTGGAGGTAGATCTGTAACTTCCCAAGTGTTGTTGGATTCTAAGGCTAATATTTCAAGTTCCATGGCACGGCACCAGTTGGGATCTTTAGAGGCATGGGCATAGGAAGTAGGTTCGGTTTGGGTTGATATAGTGGAAGAAAAGGTCTTAAAAGCAAGAGAAAGTCTATGGTAGGAGAAAGAGGCCGAGAGAGGAAAAGCGTTACCTGTGGAAGTAGAACCTGCCTTGGAGTCCGATTGGAATGGAGAAGTGAACTGGGCTTGTTGACAGTGATAGTCATGTAAATATTGTGGTGTTGTTCTGGTACGTGTGTACCTGCAAAGTGGTAGAGGTGAAGGAATTGGAGGTAAGGATATAGGGGTGCTGGAAGATAAGGAAGGTGGTGACACAGGTGGAGAGACAGGGGCCACAGAAGGAGGTGTGGTAGAAATAGGTGTAGAGTCTAGAGGAGTTGCCGAGTTAGGAGCCACAAAAAGAGGTTGAAGAAACAGGGGAAGAGTCTGGTGGAGTTTTCAATGGAGTGGAATCAAAAGGCAAGTGAAGAGGTACATATGTGGTTGAAAAGTCAATATTTGGAGGATCAGGTGGTGACATAGTAGAAAAAGGAAAACTAAATTCACGGAAGACAACATTCCTAGAAATAAAAATAGTGTCAGTGTCAAGGTTCAATAATTTGTAGCCTTTGACACCAAATGGGTATCCTAAGAAAACACAACGCTGACTGCGAGGATCAAATTTAGTTCTGCTGTGAGTGAGAGCGGAAGCAAAACAGAGACAGCCAAAAATTTTGAGGTGGCTATAACTAGGTTTGCGATCGAAAAGAATTTCAAAAGGAGTCTGATTTTGAAGTAAAGGAGTGGGGGTTCTATTTATCAAATAAACTACAGTAAGCACACAATCATTCCAATATTTGAGAGGGAGGTGAGCTTGGAAGCGTAAAGTGCGGGTGACATTGAGAATGTGTTGGTGCTTATGCTCGACCACTCCATTTTGTTGTGGAGTTTCGACGCAAGAAGTTTGATGAATAATTCTTTTGGTATGAAAGAAATTAGACATGTGGAATTCAGGCCCATTGTCACTACGTAAAATTTTAATTTTGGTGTTAAATTGACATTCCACCATGTTGGAAAAAGACTCAAGACAAGCCCGAGTATCAAATTTCGCCTTAAGTAAATACACCCAAGTGCAGCGGGAAAAATCATCCACGATGGTTAAAAAATATTTAGAACCATCATATGCAGAATTGGACATGGGGCCCCAAATATCACAATGAATAATTTCAAAAAGAGAAACAGTTTTATGAATACTAATGGGAAAGGGAAGCTTATGTTGTTTGGACAAAGGAAAAATAGCACAGGGCATTTCATTAGAATTAAAAGAAATATCGTTCACAAGAGGATCATTAACAAGTTTCATTATAGAATGTGAAATATGCCCTAAACGACAATGCCACAAGTTGGAAGAAGAAACATCATGATTGACGACAGCTAAAAAGGACACAGATGCGGGAACAAAGGATAATTTTGTGGCTAAAGCAAAAGGTGGAACAACATCTTGTCGTAGTTGATAGAGCCCCTGATAAACTTCACCCATCCCAATCGTTGTCCAAGACGAAAGGTCCTATAGAAAGCAAGAGTTAGCAAACGAAATCAAACAACAAGAATGGGTTTCGGTGACCTTTTTAACAGAGAGCAAATGAAAAGTAAAAGTAGGTACACAAAGGACATTATGAAGAGTCAGAGTGTCGGTTACTTGGACTGTCCCTACCAAATCCACTGGTACCATTGTACCATTCAACAATTTCACAGTATAAGAAACCTTAGAAGGAACAGAGGTAAAAGAGGTGGGGCCTCGGTGTCTATAATCCAAGGAACTGTAGCCGATATATGCTTGTTAGATGAAGAGATGGAAGAACAAATACTAATACCCGACATCTTGGTTGCATCATAAATACTAGCAGAAGGTTTCAATATTGTTTGAGCTTGATTGGCCGAATGAGAAGAGGATGAATGCTTAGGTTGCAGCAAATTCAACAACTGCTGGTATTGATTTTTGGTGAGAGCCATTTTGTCATCCATTTCATCATCGGAAGCTCCTGTAACAGCATTAACACTTGTAGCAAGTCTCTTGTTGGTTGGATTCATTTTATGGCTGAGTGGATAGTCATGTAGTTTATAGCACTTGTCTGCTATGTGGCCCGCCATATGACAGTGCGTACAGATAGGTGGTTGAGCATTTCCCACCTTAAAACAATTCTCCAGTGTGTGCCCTGTAATTCGGCAATGAGAACAAAAAGGTCTGTTTTGTTTTTGATTGAAGTTTTGTTTGGGTCTGGACTTTGTATCAGTAAAAGTCCTTTGGGTATAAAAAGCCATGGATTCAAAAGAGGGGGCATTAGAAGTCATTTTGTGATGTGTCTCTTGTTGTTGGATCATCAAAAAAATACGATTACAGGAGGCAAAGGATCTAGAAGCATAATCTGGTCTCTAATGTTCGAGTAAGTATCATTCAAATCCATTAAGAATTGAACAACACAATCCCTCTGATGTCTGTCAATCAGTACCTTCAACTTACCACAGCTACATTTGGGTATAGGGTCGTAAATAGCAAGCTCATCCCACAGAACCTTGAGCTTTCCATAATACACGCTGACTACATCGCTTTCCTGCATCAACCCAGCCACTGCCTTTTTAAGTTGAAATATTTGCGGACCATTCTGCTGAGTATACCGATCTTCCAGCTCCATCCACATTTCCCTTGCATTGTCAATAAAGGCAAGGCTGGTTTTCACAGAAGTGCTGACCGAATTCTGAATCCATGGCATTGCACACGAATCATCTATTAGGTTTGAATCCATGCTCTTCGCATGGATCTGGACCAAGATTGGGTTTCAAAAAGTCTCCATTCACAAAACCCAATTTGTTCTTGGCCCTCAATGCTCTTCGCATGGATCTGGACCAAGACAAATAGTTTTTGCTGGTTAGTAAGTCAGCAACTAAAACAGTTGCTGGGTTATCCCCATTGTCAAGCCGATAGGGATTAGTAAGGTCGTTAAAGTTTAGAAAGCATGAAGAAGGGTCAGTAAAAGGGTTTGAATCATCTACCATTGTTGCTCAACTTGGCTCTGATGCCATGAAAGTTTTCGTAGACCAGAGAGAAAGAGTAGGTGCAGAATGACGGAGAAAATTTATCTCTCGTATATTGAATGAAAGAGCAATACAAAGTGCTGAATATATACAATTGCAAAAGAATTAAAGAACCCAAAATGACCCAGCAATGACCTTAACAAAAACTATAATGAACGCAATAGAAATAGAGGCAACGTACAGAGCCTCGCGTGAGCGAAAGAGAGAGAAAGAGAGAGAAAGAGAGAAACAAAAAATAACAAACTCTAGCTCAGCAAGATTCTTCCAAAATTGCATTCGCACTAGCAGACACGTCCTTCATCTCTTCATACGACGCTGCATTCTTCTTCTCTTCATACGTCATTGTCTTCTCGTTCTCGGTATCACCAGAGGAAGCATGCTGTAATAGCCTCAGAGAGTTCAGACATTGAAACAGCAGCTGCATAGAAACTAAAAGAGAGGATCGGGTAAAAAAAGGCAGAAAAGGAAGACCACGTATACTGCTAAAAGTTGGAACCAAGGATAGGAGGCAGAAAAATCGTCAGAACAAAAGGAGAAAAGATCACTGGGAAGATAAGAACTAGGTGGAAATGGAAGAAAAGGTAGTTAACAAGGGAAGAAGAGCCAAAATAGGATGAAACTCAAACCAGACAGGACATCTGGAAGAAATGCAAAAGAGAGAGAGACGCTCTCAGAGAAAAAAGAGAGAAAAAACTCTTGGAATTATCTTGTGGGTGTGTAATCCTTTTTCTTGATAGGTTCAGACATTGTTAGGCAATGTAAAATGGGATGAAACGTGGTTTGGTAGTGGCAATAGCGTAATATGTGGATATAGGATCCATACTAATGCAAGGCTTTGCAAACCAAGATGCAATCCTTAGAACTATTTCCTCTCGGAAGGCAACATTTCTATAACAAATCAGGGGAAATGTTGTGGACCAAGGGGGAGACCTCAAAGCATTTATATACGTGCCAAACTAATCACATTTATATACAACATCGTCACGGGTTAGACATGGGCCTCTACCGCGTTTGATTTGTGTTCTTGAACACGTGAACTTACCACTATCCTCAAGTCCTAATCGTATACCACAAGAGCAATAAACACATAGGCGATGCACTGACTTTACATAGATAAACTGTCAGTTAAGCACGTAACTAGATACATATACAAACCATAAGCATATAGATTCCACTAATCCACATAAAGGGTCATTACTTATGAAGTAAGCACCCATGACTGGAACATCAGTTTGAATTGGTGGCATTGTGTCCAGTTTTAGCTGGAAGAGCAAGGACATTGTGTAACTTGGCAAAAGTGTCAACAGTTCATGTTGTTGTAATGTTCCTTGAGATTCCATGGTGGGCTAACTCCAGAGCTGGGTTTATAGGGGGGTCAACATGGCATGATTTGTGGTGGCTCAACAGATAGGGCGTACGAGATTATGGGGAAGCGAGGAGGGCTCGGTTATTGTGTTGAGGCTTAATGTGCTGATGGGTGCTGATGGACGGCCACAATCTAAACTTCACAATCTAAAGGTTGTTAACATGCCACCTCAATTAAAAATATTTGACTCGCACCTAACCCGAATTCAACAAGACCCGAATTGATGACCTGTAATTTTTTTTCGAAGAAAACCTGTCTTCTTCTTCGCATAGCTCCCAGTCGCTACCCAGCTCCCATCCTCCCACAGCCGTCGCGCATAGCCGCCCAGCTCTGTCCCAGCCCCCCTTTTGCTTGATCTTCAACAACTCATGTAGAGCCTTTCCTGCTTTCTTCTTCTTCACTGTGTCTGTTGCATGCATTTGAAATTTCTCTCATACCATTTATACCCAAATCTGAGGATTTTGGCAGTAAAATGGAGGGCCCTGAGAACAAGTGACCTCTCTGGTATGGGATCTTGCTAATCGGTGTATCTTTGTGAACAAGTGATTCAAAAGCCCGAGTAATATGCAGAACTACCACCAAGGCTGCTTGTCTTTTTCTATAAGACGCCCATGTGACCAAATAAAGACCGGCGAGGATTAAACATCCCCCTAAAACACTGTTTCTCTAGATCTGCAAACTGCGAAAACCAATCAGGCAAAGGATTTCTAAATGTGTTCCATCTCAAATTCAGTTTCTCAAGACTCCTCCCAATACATCCATGTGCATCTTTAGAAGGGTTCGGTATTGTTCCATTTAATTTGTTCTTATCTGTCAATGGAAAAAAGATTCGACTGTGGGAGGACGGGAGCTGTGCGAAGAGGGAGCTGGGCGAAGAGGAAGACAGTTCAATTTTCTTTGAAAAAAAATCGCAGGTCATCAATTCGGAGTAGGTCGGGTCTTGTTGAATTCGGGTTAGGTGCGGGTCAAATCTTTTTAATTGAGGTGGCATGTTAACAGCCTTTAGATCATGAAATTTAGATCTTGGCCATCCATCAACACCCATCAACACATTAAGCCTCAGCACCATAACAGAACCCAAGCGAGGAAGTAACTTGAGTTAGTGCTACTTGTTAGGTGACAATTGTTGGAACACTTGAGGGAGTTGGGATCGGGATTATGGTATTAGTCATGCCTCCACTACTAAGTTTTGATCTCCCTTCCAGTTCATTGGACATGGCAGTGCAAAGTCTGGGGTTGTGGCTTGCGATTCTGGGTTGGAAGTTTTTTTAAGGGGTGAGGGGTGTATGAGTTGCAGAAAGACTCCTCCACTTATGTTCGGGTGTGCGGCTAGAGAAGTGGATGGAAACTGCTTTCCCATGGGATTTAATAGGGGAAGATTATGGCAATTATGGCAAAGGTGGTCGGCAATAAAACCGGTGGCATCATTAATTAATCAACAAAATAATACTCTCTCTTCCTTCTCGCCTTTGTGTATCCCTGCTTGTCAATTAGAGTTCAATGACAACAGTAACTTGATAAGACTGCCTAGAGAAGCCCAACTATTAACCACGAGAAGAGTAGCTCTATGTCAGAAGATTATTTAAACAGGCTAACCTCCCCCACACTTCAGCACCTCGCCTACTACCAGTTTCTTTGTAGACTATCAACTTGCAACGGTGGGACAACCTCCGCGTTTAGATGAAGTATCCCAATCCGACGATGACACATCGACAATTCTGATCTCAAGCACCTACAGTTCTGAGAGCCCCGTAAGAATTATTTGTCATGTGTCCATTGGATGGCTCAGTCAGGATTCTGTCAGCTCCAGTCCAGCTGCTTGAGAGGTGATTGTAATCAGCGATTCTTCCCCTCCATTAACAACACCTCGACCATCGTCTTCCAGGGCATCTTGCTTCCCACTGAAAGGAAAAGGCGTAAAGCGCGAACTAGACGGCTCACTTTTGGTGGAACAACCAACATGAAGGAAGGTCAATGATGCCTCGAGGCAACTCGTGCTTGACACCTCCAAAGATACAATGGCTATGAACTAGGAGAAACGTCGTGGGAGAGCACCTCCCACGCCAGGTAATATTGCATGCACGAGTGCATATTCATACTGTCACTTAGGTCACCACATCATATTAACAATATTTTTTCTTTAATACACTATTTGGTGTTGTTAGCGTAGAGGGGACCTAAGGTGGCACCATCAAATGTGCCGCCTGTAGACTCCATAGACTGATGCAATCAAGTCACCAGGGTAACTTTGCGGACAACGGAAGTACGAAGGAGTAATTTGGTTTTGTTAGATTTAGGCTGATTTCAGTATATCTTTTTGTACTGTGTCAACGTTATAGCTAATGCTACTGTGTAAAAATTCCCCTAATTTGTTGGCATGCTAACTGTGTTTTGAATGACCTGAACCCTACTGGAATTGTAAGACCTTGTTGTAGTGATGACCATGAGTGCCAAACTACGTTGTATTGTTTGTTATTACTTTCTACTTTTCCTACTTATGTGCTGCATTGGGAAAATATCAGTGACACATTTTCTCTACATTTTTGTTGTGGTATTGTCTAAACCAATGAAAGCATGTGTGTGGAGCCTAGTTTCAGCCATTGCTAGTACTAGTTATAATGAAGCTAGGAGTCATCGACAGTATTCCTTACAGGGAAGCAAGGAAGGCATGGATGTTGGTGAACGAATTTGTTTAATGACTAGGGTGCATGCACCCCTGTCATGTCTTGTGCCTATATTAGTTTTAAGGTCTCTTTATAGTAATAAAGATGCTATAAATGGCGTGATTACGATACGTCCTTATTCTAAGTTCCTGAGACTGTGTAATTCTTTGAAATTTTAAAACAAATATTGCTCGAAAATACAGCGGAAGACTTGTACATATAAATGGAAATATGAAGGTGAAAATGGAAGTCAAGTTAAAAACCTTAAAAATATTGAAATATTTTAAAAGACAATCAACCAACACTGGATACATGTTCTGACAATAGATAGTGGTGAACCAATGGTTCACTTTAAGCCTATCAAATCTCTAACCCTATTGTTCAAAAGTTATATTCAAACATATCATAAAAGCTAAATAAAAGTAGAAAAATCAATCTTCATTGTCAGTTAGGGTGAGGTCCACCCAGTTAAGATCTGCGCGGTTCTGTCTAGAGGGGTTTGTCATGTACTGAGGAACGGTGAGAACATTTGGAGGCGGATCTTTGAGGACCAGGTAGGGTTGATGATCCATGATCATGTCAAGATCCTCCGAGACTAGGACTCGAGCATGGATGATTAGGATATGGGTGGGGAACTCATGGAAAATATAGGACTCGAACAGCGCCATTTTCTGTCTTAATGATAAACATACAATATGGACAAGGAAATTGCGGTGAGGCTTAAGGACTCAGTAAGGTAGGAAATGGGGCATGTGATGATAAACATGAAATTAGACAATTGATAGTAAGAGATACGGTACTTACATATTCAGGAGGCAATTATTGTTTTAGAAGCAATACCTATCATTATCACATGATAAGATGCAGAATGATGGATGAATGCAATGCAGCTTGTGCCGTATGACCTTTGCAATATCCTTTGGTGTCCACTATTTCACCTCCTAATGATAGGGTTGTGCATCCTGCTACCCTGCACTATAGAGGCAAACATGTGCTATCCATTGCACTAGAACGAGTAAAGGCTCTCCTATTGCCTTCTACCTAGAGGGCCATCCACTACTCCTTAGTGATGGTTGCACTCCCCCGATGATGAATACCGTCATCCATTGATCAATACTTTCCTCTATAATTTGCCATTGATGTAGATGTCATGCTCATGTATGCAACATTTGATATCATTGATGCACATGTCTCCTACAATGGATATTTTTTCATTTATATATTTTGTTAATCATATGTATTTTATGCACTAATCTCATTCACATGGCAAATATTTATTTAATCACATATTCATGCCTTGTATTTTATATCGAAAGCAAGTATACTAAGTCTTACATAAGCCATGATTTTTCAAATTAACATTCCCTAAATCAATAAGCTAATCATTAAATCTTGTTTAAGAAAATCCAATTTTTAAACAAGGCAAGTCCAATTACAACTTATATATTTTTAATATGTTGTCCTATTTTAGGCTTCTCAAGTCCAATAAGGACATGAACTTGGGCTCCACTTGTAAGCCCATATCTTACTAAGTTTTATGAGTCTCAAGGCCCATTTGAATCAGCCCAAATACTAGAAATAAAGCCCAACTCTGTTTCACATAAAATAACCCGTTTCACTTAAAAACTCCATTTTAACCCTAATTTTTGAATGCTAATAACTCTCTCACCTTAACTCCGATTTGTTTGAAATTTTGACCATAGGTTCCTTACACTGTCCCGTGACAGTCCTCCGAATTCTATGTCAAGATGAGGTCGTTTGACACTTGCGATAATCAACTAAGTGCACTGACCTCACAGAATAGCAAAACTAGCATAAATGTTGTCGAGTTGTTTAGTTCTTTATTTTTACACGTATAAACTCTTGCATGAAGACTATCCTTAGGTCTACTAACATTCTTTTAATCGCCCAGCAACCACAATATTTACATATTTCCATCAAATCATATAAGAATCATCCTAATGTGTCTAAAATCAAAGTTAAGCAATGACTACTTTCATTTGAACAAATATCTCAAATTTCCCTTCATCTAATCATCCCAACCTCCATTCTAACAACATTTTTAGTATAACTAAAGATCACATATCTCAACCTAGTATGTCTCTAACCTAATTACATCAAAATGGCAATAGTCATTACCAAATAGAATCTACCCCTTACCTCTTAAACTTCTTGACTCTTTGATGATTTCTTGTGAGACCCCAACCTTATTTCTATCATTTTAAAGAATTATGACTCCCTAAGTTTGTATTGCTCTAATTATTATTATTACTCTAATTTTGAGAGAGGCATGTATGGGGAGATTAATCTAAAGTTATGTCTAGGTGGAATTTTCCCCTAGCGTTTTTATGAGTTTTAAGCTAGGATTTAAATGTTATATTATTTGCAATTGTTAAAGTTTGAGTAATTGAGATTAATTAGGCTAATTATTTTAATTAATGGAATATGTCCCTAAGTTACAATATTTGGAAGAATTTAATTAGGGCTTTAACCTTGAAAATGTGTGAGACTTAGAATTTAAAATGGGAAGGCATGATTGGGGTAATTTATATGGTAGCTGGAAATAAAAGGAAAAAAAAAAAAAAAAAAAAAAGTGAAAGAGGGGGGAAATCACGTGAAGAGGGAAAGAAAGGGGGCAGCCTTGTCTTTTCCCCCCCCCCCCCCCCCCAAAGCAAATTCACGTCTAACACCCCCCCCTCTCTTGCCGCATTTTTCATTTCTCCTTGCCCTAAAAACCGCACCTTTCACTTGCCTAAAACACCCAACCGAGAAGAAGAAAGGAGAAGGAAGAAGGAGAAGAAGAAGAAGAAGAAGAAGAAGGAGAGGAAGAAGAAGAAGGAGAAAGAGGAGAAAAAAAAAAAAAAATCCGGCCCTTTCTGCTGGCCGAAAATAACACTACCCCATCTCTCCCATTTTCTTCTTGTTTTCTTTTGATGGTTGGTTGTTGTTTTGATGGTAGTTGTCTAGGTTGTTTTCTCCTTGTGTTCATGGGTGTTTAGTGTAGATCTTGCAAGTATTTAAGGGTAGTATAGATCTTACATGAAAACATGGGGAAATATGGCTAGATCTGAAATGAGGGTTCAAGAGAAATCGTTTATGTGCTCTAAGTGTTTGATAAAAGGCCTAAGAGGGATTGAAATCTATTTTTGAGCATGTATGGCCGAATTTATTGGTTTGATGTATTAGGTTTATGCATGTTAGTCTTGTTGAGAACCACCAAGCCCTAAGTGTTAGATATATGTTCAGATCTGAAAAAATATGCAAGAGGATCAATAATGCACCCTAGGTGTTTGATAAAAGTCCAAAAGATATGGGTAAATGCAATAGTTTTAGCTTGATGAAGATGGAATCATGTTTTGTTGTAAACTTTGAATTGGAGTTGTAAAAGAGGGAAGAATGTGAGAGAATGGTTGCTGTTATGGATGTTAAATTAGCCTTGGATGTTGGTTGTGACATGAAGAGATTAGGGTTTTGGTTGTTGGAGGTTTGGAAGGTTGAGAAGATCATTGTTGTTGCTGAAATTTAATCTCTGCAGATTTCAAGGCTCGAATTTGGAGTGTGTTCTGATGCACTTGTGCTTATCCCTTGATCTTAAGAGGATCCTAGATCGTAGGCCTAGGAAATAGGAAGATTTTAAGCCATACCTTGGATGATTCCGATAACTATCGAGTGAGATATGCGTTGTTCAAGGCCCGGACGTCAAGCTGCCAGCAGCCTTGCACGTCCGGAATGTTAGCTCATTTCGGATACCTTTTGAGGATCATTTTAAGTCCAAATTTTACGAGTTTGGAAGAGGAACATTTTAAGATAAATTTCGTGTGATTTAGAGGTAAAATGAATGAGTTGTAGTATTTTGAAAATGGAGGGCCGAGCTGGAATCAGCAACAGCGTTGTTGTAGGATTTTCGCCTAATAAGAAGTGTTTGTGAAAATGTATAGTAAATCCTGCTGTTGTGAATTTTACCCCCAATCTTGACCTATGAAGCTGAATTTTCAGAATAAATTTCATGTAATTTGGAGCCATGATTTTGAAGTTATGAATTTTTAAGTTGGAGACGTCGGGGCTGCCCGCTTGGACGTCCTCAGCAGCTTGTATTTTCGGGTGAAGGTTTTGAGTAGCAAATGAGCTTCAAATTACTTAGAATTTTGATATGTTATGAAAATTTGTGTAAGGATCAGTTTAGAATCCAATTCTTATGGCTTCGGCATCCTTAGAAGAACATTTGCATTATAGGGTCACCATTGATAGTCAAACAATATGGGTGGTGATTTTGTATGATGAGTTGTGAATAATTGAGTGACTACTCTATACATTTAGTAAGCCTATGAATAACTTTAGTATGAATCAATTGTAGGCAAGGTGCTGCCATTCGCTCAAGTGGACGGAGGTAAGTGGAATTTGTAAGTAGAAACTTACATTTTTCCGAAAAACTGGAATGATACACAGCATGAAAAGTATTTATGAATAAGCATATCAAGCATGGCATGACACGAGCATTTGCATGATTTTCTTGAATGAAAAAGAAAGTTTTGTGCAAATGAAAGCATGAGGAGTATTATGATTTCTCATTATCAAGCATGGCATTATCAAGCATGACATGACATGAGCATTTGCATAAGTTTCTTTGTGCAAATGAAAAATGATAAGTATGTTATCACAAGTCAAGTTAAAGGACTAAATAAGATGGTCGGTACCGTACCAATAAGATAGGACATCCACTCCGAAGGACGAATGCGAGAAGGATGGATGATTCCTAAGGGCACCCACTCCGAAGGACGAATGAGAGAAGGATGGGTAGTTCCCGAGGTATGTGCAATCACACCGAAGGATGCTTGCAAGAAGGTGTGAACCTCCAAGGGTTGAGTCTAGCCATCAGGCCTGGGGCCACAACAAGGGCTAGCTCAACCAAATGATGTGTTCCCAAGGGAAAAAGGGAATAGTTCCGAAAGGAACGCACAACCCTGACTTCAGGGGTAAATGGAGCGTGATAAGTAGCCAAATCAAGAAAGAAAGGTTTTCAAGAAAGAAATATTTTCAAGCAAGAAATGTTTTTTCAAGATCAAGTACATTGTCTCATGCATATGCAAGCATCAATGTACATTCATGATTTATGCAAGACATGCATTATTTATTGCATATAAACCCTTACTGAGTCTTTCGACTCACATTTTTAAATTGTACCATTCCAGACAACATTTCAGGTGGGGAAATCTAGAAGAGGGACCGACGAGAATGTCCTCTTCCCTTTTTGTTGTTTCATTAAAGGATTAGATATAATTTTTGGAAGAGCCGACATGAGCCTCCATTGTGTGGTGGTCATGGGTTATTCGGCCTAGTAAAGTTTAAGGTTTTTAACCGATTGGTATTTTGAGACTGTGTTGTAATTACTTCAAGTTATTGATCGAGATGCAAATGTTAGAAATAGGTTTTAATGTTTCGTATGCACGTTAATCGCTAGCGATATAAAGTTTAAAAAAAAAAAAATTTAGATATTATGATATTTCGCTACAAGAATCCTCTGAATGAGAAATATTCCGCTGCAAGAATTTAGTAAGTACGCTGGAGTGTTCCTTGTTGGGAATGCTCGAGGCCGTCATTAGCCTCGCTGAGCTAGCGTTCGGGGCATGATATTTCTTTAATATCAAAAACTTAGATTAAGCTCAATGTTAGTATCAAGATTCAAAATAACAACTTCAAAAGACCAAAGCTCAAGATACTTCAACCTCCTTCTAATTTTTCTTCAAAATTTCTTCTTCTTCTCACTCTAGGGTGGCACGGCTTCTTTCTCTCTTTCTCTTCAACTCTCTAGCTCTCTCCCACTCTCTCTATCTCTTTGTTATTGCCGAATGAAGGTGTCAGGCTATCCCTCACATTTGCCTCCTACTTATACTACTCTTGACCTTAGTTATATCACTAGGGTTAGTTCTAGGTTCCTAGGGTTAGATAGGTTGTAATTATCTTGTCTAGGCTTAGCTTAAGTGGTCTAAGCAAGAAAAATGAGGGCATTGGGGGTGTTGGGTGGCAACTACTTGTTGAACACCAACTGTTGCATGGTTTTGCATGAGATAGTGATTACTCATCATTTGTAATCATTGATTGTTGTAAAACTATGGGCATGGCCAGTTTCTAGAGGACAAGGTGAGGTGGCTTGGGCTTTGAGAGGTGTAGCTTGATGGGGGCCCAATTGGTTTTTATTTCAAGCCCACATGCAATAAAACCTATTTTCTAAACCAATTTTAGCTAATTAAATGAAATAATTCTCAAAATATTCCTAAGACACATGGCTAAAATATAACGCATCTTATTAGCTTAGTAATTAACATTAAAAAGTGTGAAAAAGATTAAATTTAAAAAGGCTATTTAGGCAAAAATCATGAAATAATAGCATTTTCAAAATTTTAAAAGCATAAAGTCTCTATATAAAAATTTCTAAAATATTAAAAGAGTAAAATAGATTACTGAATTGAAGAACTTGAAAAGAAAGGAAAGAGGAAATTTTTTCTAGTAATTTTTGGCAATTTTCTAGCTATTTTTAGGGATTTTTTCCTATTTTTAAATAAAAAGCAATTAATCTGAAAATAATAAATAAATATTATTTTATAATATAATTCCCTAATTTAATATAATTAATGAAGTTTAAAAGGTTGGGGTGTTACAACCCCTAACCGTACACAGCTTTCTTTTTATACCTATGTGCACGAACGTGGAGTCTCGTGTCCATGATTGCGATCCTTCCAATTTCTCTCCATTTTTTCGACATCTGCTTGTCGTATATTGTTGTGGGTGTGATAGTAAAATAGGTGAATCATTGTTCGCAGTTGACTATGACATATGTGAAACACAACCAAACTGCCGAGATTATGGATATATTTCCTCCTTGGCGTGTAAAAAATATAAATTTTCAAAAGGGATTTAGAGTTTAAAGCAAGAAAGGAGTCGATGTAAAATTTTACAGGAGTTCACGTAAATAAAATTTTATATAAGTTTTCTGAGCTGTGAGGTGTGTGCGAAGACGATCCTTTGTTCATCAACACATATATAAAGTTTTAACATAAATCAAATATGTTCCCGCACCACCTCGCGTAACAATTGAATATAGTGTATCCAGCAAACTTGAACTCCGTATATCCCAGTTCGAATGTAATCAAAAGCTTTGCCTTGTCAGGAAGCAATTGATAAGAGTGATACATGACACATCGACATAGGGTCTTCTCCCCATGGTCTAGATATCATTCTCCTGTCAATATTTGTTGAAAAAAGCAACACTTAAGCTTTTGCAGTATTAGAGTCTCGGGAGTCAAATCTATTTGGATTGATCCATTGAATCAATTTGGAAGGAGCTCATTGACTAGATACAGGCAATAATTGAAATCTGTACAATTCAAGTTCATAAATGGAATACAAGTGCATAGTTGGAATTTGGACAAACAACTTCAAATTGGAATGCCTTTAATATTTGGAATATGGAAAAAACAGCTTCAAAAAATATCAATGCAAAAGCTTCAAATACATCATCTGCTTCAAACCTGCTTTTGGCAAAACAAAGTCTACATAAGCTCCTAACAAAACAATGTCTGCTTTTAACTACTACAGTAATTACATCATCAAAATACAATCTGCACAAGTAGCTTAAAAAAGCCAAAGCATATGTAATCACAATACAAATTCCAGCACATCCAGCTGAAAAAAAACCACCAGCAAATCCAGCTTCAACCACCAGAACATAACTCCAACTACCACCATATCTAGCTTCAACCACCAGCATATAACTACAACTACCATCACATCCAGCTTCCAAAAACTAGCTTCAACCACTAGCACATAACTACAACTAACGGCAAAATACAATCTTCAAAAAACCAGCTTTGGGCCATACCATGCTCAGCAACAACACTAGATTCAAAACTATTCACAGCTACATCTTTTTGGTCTTCTTTTTTTTGGTTATCCTCCAAACCACTTGGATTATCAACCCACATGTCTACCTTGCACTTTTCCTTGCCACTGTGAGGTCAATGATAATACCAGCACATATATTAGATGCCACACCACATATATCATTTATACCATGAACACTGCATATATCATTTATATATATCAACTGATCTTATTGCTCTAACAGCACACTAGTCTATGTATCCACAATAGGATCTGTGAGGTCAATGAGGAGTTGCCAAGGAGTCTTCGACCCCGGAGCCAATCCCATTAGGCGATCAGAACTCTGTTTTCTCGATGCCACACCACCACCAATTTTGGACGTTTTGGCCATGTCCCCTTTATGTATTGGAGTTGCAGTAGTTGTAGTTGATGGGCTGGTCCTCCTTCCCTAGCTAGCAGTGTAATTCCAACGTTCATCAAAGAGTGGTGGTCAAGATTTGGTGGAACCAGCAAAAATCAAGATGAAATCAAAGTAAAGCAAATACATCAATAGATATAAGTTTTAATATGAGTCTTACATCATCATTCGTCAACGTTGAGGCAGCAGTAGCTGAGGACTCAGCTTGAGAGGGAGGAACCTATGACAGACATGGGTTTACAATTAATAAGTCTCTTACAATGAATCATTCTACACACTTGCACAAAATTAACCAACACTTACTTCGAAATGATTGGATTGTGAGGGCTCTAAGGTAATTTTCTTCTTCTTCTTTTTACATGACCTAGAATTGTGCCCCACTACGCTACATTTAGAGCATTTGATCTTTGTGCCAACTTTGTGAGTCTAGTTCAAGACTTAGGTTCATCTGTGCCCCTCCTCTTTAACTTCTTCGGCCTCCCAAGCTGCACCTTTAATATTGGAGGTAGGACTGGTTCTCGCGGTGTACGTTCCCATTGTTTTGCACATAGCATTGGGTGAATCATAGGCCCGTATGTCTTCATGTACATTTCAACCGTGTCAAAATTGTCCACATAATCCTCAGGCTTCCCCCCATCGTAAAGGATTGTAAAGATGGCATGCGCACAAAGGATTCCCATGAGATCCCATCACTGACACCCATAAGTCCTCTCTATTAAGTTAACAATGAATTGCTTTTGCTTATGCTCGACTTCAAATAGTCCTTTCCCAGCATACGTCGAGATACACTAGCACAACTCTATGCCATTTCTATCCACCTTCTTCAAAATGGCCGGACACAATCTTTCATTCATCTTCCCCATCCAATTCCTCTTCACGTGGTACCGACTGGCACGTCCCGTGCTTATATTAGTCCCTAAGCTCTCCTTATAGTAATAAAGTGTTATACATGGTGAGATTATTGCACAATCTATCCTAAGGTCTCAAGACAATGGAACTTCCTTGTAAATTTTAAATCAAAAGCTACTCAAAATATAGTAGAAGACTTCTAAAAATCTTTGAAAATATTCAGGTGAAAGTGTTAGTCAAGTTAAAAATCACTTGAGCTTACCAATCTCCTAACCCTATATTGTTTAGAAAGCATAAATATTTACAGACCATAAAAGTAAAAGTTAAACAAACATTAAATACATAAGCTAATCTTCATCATCAGTAAGTGTGAGGTCGATCAGATGCAGGCCGGGGGTGATGAGTCCAACGGATTTCGAGATGTACAGAGGAACTGGTATGACACTGGGGGCGGGTCCTTGGGGACTAGGTAAGGTAGGTGCTCCACCGTCACTTCTATGTTCTCTGTCACCTATACTCGGATGTGAATTACTAAAAAGTGGGTGGGGAGCTCGTGGGAGAGAAAAGACTAAAAAATGTCATTTTCTGTTACTTAAGTATATGCAAAACAAACAACAAGGTGGGGTGAGTCCTAATGACTCAGTAAGGGGGGATAGGGGGCATGTGATTATTGCAAGCATGTTTTCAAGGAACTTAAAAATGTAGAACTTACCATTTATAAGCTAATAATGCATAAAACAAATTCATTACCATCCATGCAATGCAGAGATGAATGAACCTTTCCTTTTTTCTTGGTGTCTACTGTTTCACCCCCAAGTGACAGGGTTGTGCGTCTCGCTCCCCTTCCCTCTGGACAGTCCTATCCTATCTGTCACACCAGGACGTTGAGCAAAGGCTCTCCTATTACCTTCTACCCAGAGGGCCACCCACTACCCTGTAGTGGTGGTTGCACTCCCCTGATGATCGGTACCCTCACCCATCTCATTTCTTTTCTTTTCCCTCGTTTTTGTAACCATGTTATGATGCATATGCTCTATGAAATGCATGTGTATGTATGGCAAGCTAATCTCATGTATGTTTTTACCAAATTTGTTTACTAACCACATGTTAGTTACTTATCACATTGTTCACTAATCACTTAACTACATGTATAAAAATAATTATATAATTTTCAAACTTAAATGCATGAGATATAATTAAGATGAGCTTAATAAACTAAGGCCTCTTAATTAGTAAGGTAAGGAGATGTAAAAATAATTAAGTTTTTAATTAGGCAAGTCCAACAACTTATGGACCTAAATGACTAAGGCTTATTTGGCTTCTCTAAGCCAAATAAGGACTATTACTTGGGCCTACAATGCAAGGCTATCCTAGACTAAGGTTCAGGTGTCCTAGGGCCCAGCTAATTCAGCCCAAATAGCAAAACTTAAAGCCTAATTTGTATATGCCTAAAATGACCCGTTTTAGAAAACTTTCAAGTTTTACCCCTAACTTTGAAAGCTAATAACTTCCTAACTGTAACTCCAAATGGGCTGAACTTGTAACCAGAGGTTCCCTATCCTGGCCTGAGTTAACCCTACAAATTTGGGATCCAGAAGATCCCATTTGGCCCATGCGATCATAGCCTAAACATACTGTCCTTGAATTTAACACAAAGGGACTCTACTTGACCAATCTGATAAATTCCTTCATTTTCTCACATAAACCTCTACAAGATAATTTCTCCTAGGCTTTCTAACATCCCTAAGACTACCCAGCAATCCCCAATGCCTCAAAATTCGCATGAAATCTACCCCATGCACCTATGACCCTTATTTAGGTAAAAATGACCCTCCTTTTGCAAATTTCTAAGCAACCTAATGATAATGCCTCTAATTTCATTATTCTAGGAACCTAATCTCCTTTCTAACATGATAATGAACATAGTAGTATATGATTAAAGTCTTAGCCTACAAGCCTGATGACATTTTACTAATCCTAACATGAAATCATGCCTAATAACCTTCAAAAATCAAACTAACCCCTTACCTCTTAGAACTTGGATTAGTGGCTGGATAATGGGGTATCAAGAACCTACAAGAATCATCACTATTAGTGGCAAGATCAAGGTGACAGCGACATCCTTCTCTTCCTTCTCCCTCTAACCTTCACTCAAGCTCTCATTATCACTCAAAACACTCTCTAGAAAGCCTACTCTTGGCCGGCTGTTGGTGTGAGTTTAACCCTCACACCAAGGTCCTATTTATACTACTCTAAACTAGGGTTAAAGCTCTAGGGTTAAGTCTAGGTTACTAGGGTTAGTTTAGCCTAGGTATGATTATGCCTACCACTAGCTAGGAGGTCTACTCAAGTAATTGAAGGGGATTGGGGAACAAGGGAGGCAACCATTGATATTAAGCCTATTGGCTTTTAGTTACAATCAATGTTTTGATGATAACAATAGAAGTAATTGAGATGTGAAGCAAAGTGGATCCAAAATGAGCACGAAGCGATCAAGCAACATCCCCTTCAATGGAAGTGCTCTTAAAGTGAAGACTCAAGATGCTAGGGTAATCTTTGTAACTCTAAGACTTCATCTTTAACAAGGATTTGAACCACACACTTGCATAATTCTTCAACACTTGCATGATCTATTTTACCACTTGTTTTGAATATTTAAAAATGTTTTAAATGGCTTCAAAATATTCCAATTAAACTCAAACCTTTTATACTTACGGAAGTTAGTCTTTAAAATTGGGTATTTTAAGTTGGTCAAAATTGTGTTTTAAAACAACCGGATCATGTGCTTAAGTTGAGGAGGTCGACCGGCTGGTGAAGTGGTCGACCAGTCTTCGACCGCTTGGTATAGCGGTCTGCTGGTTAGTTTGAAAAATGAAGAAATAGCCGTTCTGATTCTGACATTATGACCAGTTGGGTAATGTAAACCTACAGCGGTCGACCTAAATTGTGATTTTTACAGACGACTCCCAATGGCTATTAACGGCTATTTTTCTTATGAGGCCTATATAAAGTCATTCCTACGCTTTTTTAAAAGTTGCTGAACGACCAAAATCATTTTAAAGCTAAGAGTGATCTAAAACCTTTCAAACATCATTCACACATAATCAACACTTTCACATCCTTGTTATTGTGTGAAGCCTAAGAGATAGAAATTTCTCATTGTAATATCTACTCCATCAAGGGAGTTTTAGTGGCATTTTCGTTCATCCCTATATACTTTTAAGAGAGTGATTCTCTTGTTTCCTTTTGGTGAGGGTTGTTCATCAAAAGAAGGAGTTTGGAGAGGTTTGTTCTTAAACTCGTTCTTGAGGCTTGAAGAGGTGTTTCTCAAGCTCAAGTGTAAGGAAAGCTTTCCCTTGGTTGAAGGGAGCATAGTGGAGAAACCTCAAGGCTCGGTAAAGGAGCTTGAGGGGTGGATGTAGGTGGGTTTGCCGAACCACCTAAAAATCTTTATATTTGCTTCTCTTCCTTATCTCCTTACATTGTGCTACTAGTTTCTTGTTCTAAGTTTTATTTCTCTATTTGTTGCAATATATATTCTTGTGTTTAATCTTTTATTGCAATTATTTCTCTTTGGGACTTGTAGCTAGCAAACACTTTCTAAAATGTGAGTTTCGAAAAAGTTTTGAAACCTGATTCACCCCCCTCTTGGGTTGCCTTAATCCTAGGATTTACAACGCCATCTCATTACATGGTTTTGTAGACCAAATGTTGAGTCATGATTAAAAAAAATTACCCTGGGCATGAATCAAGGGGCTGACCGATTTTGAGTCACAAAATAGGGTAGGCTGGGCTGATCCTAGGGTTGATGGAGGCCTAATAGGCTTTTATTTCAAGCCATTTTGAAATAAAACCAATTTTCACTACAAGAAATTTAACTTTTTGGGACAGATAAAAAATTTTTTGGGAAGCCAAATCCATAAAAAGTTTTTCAGGAAATTTTAAAACATAAAAGTTTCCCTTTTTTTTTTGGCCACCCAAAAAAAAAAAAAACTCTTTGCAACAGTTTTGAAACTTTTGGGACAAAAAATGCCCGTCCAAAAAAAAGGATTAATTATTTGGGACAGAATCTCTCCGTCCCAAAAAAATCTCATTTTAGTGACAGAAACATCCTCCCGAAACAAACATTCGAATAGGCCACAATACATTTGAACACTATGCGGCATTATATTACAAAACCTTGAACAAAAATTACGCATTCTAACCCTGAAATGATATCCTGTTTGAAATTATACCTGTCGTTCGAATTCTACTGAAAATATCGGAAGAGTGAAACTGACATTCCTTCTTTAAAACAAACGTTAGAGAATCTTTTAGGACAAGGGTGTGTATCCCAAAAACTCGTAATATGTTCAAATGCATTCAGAGGCCACTTTTCCACCTACCCCAATAAATGCAAGTCCAATTGCCATAAATTTTATATTTGTATATTACTATTTGAATGTTTACTGTCACCTGTTCTAACGATCATGTGACGGTCTACATATGAACAGTTGGCCAATGAACGGTTTTAGACGAATTTTGCTTTAAACTTTCGAATGCGTTCGAATGCTCGTTGAAATATATGAACACTCGAGTCTCATATTCACGTATTTTGCCCGTATACCGTCCCCTCTCTCTCTTGAATTCTCTCAAACTCCTTTCAATCTCCATTGCATCCTTTCTAGTCCTACACACTCCAAGTACATTTTTTAATGCATTTTAACCGATTTAAACTTGTTTTTTAAATTTTTTTTGGATTGATTTTGCGTATTGAATTCGGCTTTGAATATGTTAATAAACTTGTAAAATATTATGCGTGTTGTTGAATGTGAGTGTTTGTAGTTAGTTTAGGATTGTTTTGTACTGATTTTGACATAGAAAAGTATAGTTTTAGGCAGTTTTAACATGGCCGTGATCATTTTCGAGCTATAGTGTTCAAAGGGTAAGCTTTACCTTCCGAATGTTTTAAATCTAGTATTTCAAATGTTTTCCATTAGATAAAGGAATATTCCGTTCGATGCTTAGTTACATATTCATTTGAAAATAATAAATAAATATTATTTTATAAACTAATCACCTATTTTAAGAAAGCTAATGATGTTTAAAAAGTTGGGATGTTACCCCGACGCATCAGCTTCTTTCTTATTGTTTTCATCATGGTGATGATGGGTTTATCACGTGCATCCATGATGTAGGCATTAAAGCATTCTGACAGGTTGTTCACAAGTAAATCTGAGTTCGAATATGTTGTGAAATGTGACCTCGCCCATAATACTGGGTCTACATCAGCCATGTACTTGTATGCCTTTACATTTAGTGCCTTGAGGGTGAGCATCTCAGCTTGGAATTCGGCCTTAGTGAACCCAAATGCAGTTGCTCAAAGTCTATCCTTCAATAACTGAGCCTGATGACCTTTATCTTTGAAATTGTTGTACAAATATCATATGCAAATCCTATGGTCAGTAGTGGGAAGGATTTCATCGAAGCTTAGGATGAGGCCCTGTAGTGTAGCATACAAAAAGTCAGAAATAAACACATTGAAAGGGCACAAATCAACATAATATGATAGGACAAGACCAAAATTTCTTACTTTCTATCAGTTTAAAATAAATGTCCAGCCATGTGGAAGATTAGGTCTGAGATCAGATACCAATACATGTAAAAATCAGGACCAGTTATCCTTCGTCTCGACCTCTATAGCGACAAAAGAAATTGAGTAAATGCTCTCGTTCCCATCCCGACCAACAGCACACAGAAGTTGTTCTTTATAAGGACGCTTCAAAAAATTCCCTTCCAAACCAATTAGTGGTCTACAACTAGCCCTGAAACCATCTCTCATGGGTGCAAGTGAGAAGTACATCCGTTGAAAATTAGGTTACAGCTTCCTTTGTGGCCTATCAACTCTCATAATTATAGAAGACCCCTGGTTGGTCCATCTCAAGGTGGCAAAATAATCCCACAATAGAATGTATTGCTCTTAGTGCACCCCAAAGATCTCCGTAGAGGCCTTTTTCTTTGCCCTATATAGCTTGTTTCAACTTACATCCACCTTCCAAGATCTCTTCATCTCTTCCCATAGTGCATCGATTGGCCAATCAAGATTATGCTTGAATTGTTCCAAGTACTTCCTCGATATCCACTTGGAAGACACTTGGGTATTTTTGTAACTTCAGATGCATCGGTGGTTGCTCGAGAATGATATTATTTGGGAGGTGTTAGCTCATTCTTTATGTTGTGAGCAAAAATTTTGTAGTTGTATCGTTCTCGCTTACAATGGACAATGACTCTACCTCGATCATTCTTCGCTCAGTGGAGATCTTTCCTAATATGTATGGTGACCTTTTTGACAGTCTCTCTGAACACCTCAACACTCGAGAACTTCATCCCTAGTTCCAACATTGGGTTGTCTAATTATTTTGCTTTAAATTCTGGAAAATTGCCACATGGTTATTTGACCCCTCATCTAACTCACTACAAGACTCTCTAATGTTTGACGTCAGATCCTGACTACCCACACAGACGACCTCCAATTCAGCATCCTCCTCACCTTGGAGGTCCTCTTCAACCGTCACACCATATGGTTGGTACCCACTAGTTGCATGCTCCCCTCCATCCTCAAATACATTATCTTCCTCACTAACGACCTTATCAAAAAATGAATCAAGTTGGGACTTTTAGGCTCCTCTTCATCTTCAACAATTTGTTTCCCTTTGTCCATTGCCCCCTTCTTCTTTACAGGCAACTTATACTTTTTTTTTCTCCTCTTGAACATGGTTAATTTCTTCTCCAAATCCAACAACAAACAAAATAATGATATTATGACCTTTGTGGCAGGTCACCATGTCCAATACATCTATATCTTATTTCAAAAGAAGGACATGCAGTCCATATCACCAGTTGTGTATCCATAATCATGACATATAGCTTCTAGCACAAAGAAGGACGGGCAGTCCATATCTCATGGCTCGTGGTGCAAATCTTATTGACCTATAACATACTCAGTGTGTGGTAACCTCTTAAACCTTGCCTCATGATTTACCTCAAACAAGACAACTTTGTTGCTCATTATAAAAGCACCTGCAAGTTACTTATCAAAAAAGCAAATATAACAAACTCGAGTTTTTTAAAGCACAATTAAAGTATTGAAATTACAGACTATAGCAAAGAACTTCAAGTCATTTTATAGCAAAGTACTAAAAGTCAAACATATTATATGAAGCTATTTGTGGGAGCTTGAGTTTATGCTCATATATTGGATGGCGGTGATGTTAGTCGATGTTCTGATGTGAACTATAATATGTTTCTTGTGTCAAGCTAATCAAGGTTTATGCAGTGCCTTATATATCCATAATTACTTTATGGTGCAGTAAAATTGTATAAAAGCATAAGTAGACAAGAAACTAACTAAACCATGCAAATTATTATTTATCATAGACTAGAATTGGACTAACATATGCAAATTAAGCCAACACGTGCTTGTCAAACATATTATTATTTAGTACGGACTGGAATGTGAATCACCTTTTTTTTTTATCTAAACCAATTTTAGCACAAAGTCAAACAAATTATTATTTATACATAATAGACATATTAACTTTAGCAAACAAACTAGTTAAATAGTGGGAGGGGACCACTCGAAGAGCACAATGAAACAGGTGCTTAATAAATTAGCAAGCAAACAAAAGCAAGCACATTAGTTTTAATGACCAGAGCAAGCAAGCACAAACAAAAGCTAACAAAATGGTGGGAGGGGACCACTCGAGAAAGGGGACAAACACATTAGTTTAAATCTTGTGTCATTTGTTGTCCTTTACTGCTTTACATATCGCATACTAACAAATTAATAATAGGAAGCACATTAGTTTTAATCCACTCCAGGACAGATTAACAATAAAAAAACTTGGCTGACCCTCCCAATATTTTTTTCACGCATCCACTATTTTGTCATTTTTTTTCCTACATAAACATCGGCCCCCACCCCATTCGCAAGCAACCGAGTACAAAAAAGACAAATAGACATTCGATTTGGGCGAAAAAAACATAGAAGGAATTTATGTGGCTTACCTTCGGTGCAAGACAACCAACACTTCTTCTCTGCACCGAAATGCCATCAATTTCTTAACCCTAGAAATTATCTAAAGGTGAATGAGGAAGAAAGGGCTTCAATATCTCGTGTGAGCAAACTTTTGATTTTGACTAAGTCTAACTATTTTTAGTTTTTCGAATACACGTAGGGACAAAGACCAAAATACACCATCTTTCTTGTTGAGGTGGCAACATGTCATTGGTCGTTTCCTTTTGAGCGGGACCCACACAAGCCCAAATTCAGACAACTGCGTCTTTGAATTTAAATGAACACAATGGGAGCAGTTTGGTATTTGCATGAAGGGAGGGCTCACATGTGGTGGAATACAAGCAATGGTAACAAGAAATATGGGTTCAAAATGGATATGCAACAGTTATCGTTGGTTATGGTGCTGAGTTGCCACTAGTTCAAGTTCAGGGAGGTTTTTGAGGTATTTGTAATTAACCCAAAATGAAATAGAATAAGACATCAAAAATGTGTAGAATGGTGATACTAGAAAATGGACTCGACTTGAAACACCACCAAGGCCCAATACTAATGGATTCTTAGGCCAAGGTCTAAGAATGATCACAACAAGGTGACCATTAATATCCACCAAAAGCAAACCAGTCAAATACAGGTATGCCTAAAACCCTACCAAATTTTAATATTTTTTTTGTTCAATGTGTGGTGTTTGCATCCTAAAATTTTAGTCAAGAAAATAGTAATAAAATAACTATAAAATGAGATCTCTTTCTTCCATTAAATCATCTCTTTCCATTACAATAAAAAAAAAATTCACTCAAATAATCTAATTCATCTCGCAAAAATATTCTCAAAATTTTGGTTTGCAAACATCACTAGTATTAGAGGTTCTTCAGAGCCTCAAAGGCTTATCTTTCCAACTTGTAGAAATTCTACCAACGTGAGTTATCAGAACTATTCATTCCTTAGGCACTAAAGATCATCTAATTTATAACATAATAGAAAAAAAAATTGATACACAAAGAAAAATATGATGAAATAAAAAATAAAAAATTTACAACCTAAGATCAAACGTAAAAATAATATAGAGTCATCTAAATAATAATTAGAAAGGAGTACAATTAAAATGAAACAACAAGTGATAAAGAGTATTAGCAAGAACAAAGCCCAAAAAAAAAAAGAATAAGAACTAAATTAAATTGAGTTGAAAAAATTAAAAAAAAAGTGCTCGCTTTCATCTTGGGATCCACTTCCTGGAAAGGGAAAGGAGAATAGTGAGTTGTGAGGCAAAGGTGAACCATGGGCTGGGGATATGATAGTCACCCATGCCCATGGACCATGTTCCACTCCCGCATAAGTGGGGTTGGGTGGATCATAGATGCCAAGGATCCTTCTCCCCTGTTCGATGGCCCAACCCTCAGATTCTCCTGTCAATGACTCTCCTTTTCTTGGCGAGAGTATGGGTCAGAGATAAACTAAGAAATTAGTAAGTGAGTATACATAAAAATAATCTACCTAAATGAAAATTTCTCAAGCTTTTCTACGAGATAATAATCATCAATGTAACTAATAATAATATAAATAGGTCTAAAGCATAAGCTTTGCAATAAAAAACAAGCTTAATTTGTGATAGGTGAATAATCCTCGACCTATGATGGAAATCATCCCAGCAAGGCCCAAGGCGCTTCAAGCTACATGAAAGATCAAGGCACAACAAAAGCTCATGGTCAAATGGCTTGTTTCTAAGGGACCTGACACATGAAATGAAAAGATATTCTAAAGGGTGTGTTTGTTTGCTAAAATTTTAGGCCTTCTAAAATTTTAACACAATAAAATAATTACAATATAATCTCTCTCTCCTCATCAAATCATTACTTTTCACTATAATAAATATAAAAAATTCATTCAAACCATCTCTCTTCACTTTTTCACCAATTTCAATACCCTAAAATTTTAACCTCCCTAAAATTTTAACACTCAAACACAACCTAAATATAGCGCCTATTAACTTCGTCACTATGAGACCGTGCCAAGCATAGAAAGAATCTTCCAATAAAAGGAAAACTATTCAGCCTCACCTCTCAAACCATGGTCTACTTAATGTCCAGTCAAAGTAAAATCACCAACATATCATAAACCCAAAAAGTATGTGAGACACCGACTTAGAGATTAGTAGCGTCGATCAATTTAGATTTCCTTCTATATTAGTTTAGACAGTAAAATTTTACTTTCTCACTCTTACTTTCTCACTCTTTTGTATGGTTTATTTTAAAATTTACGTCTAAGGTGAAATTTTACTACTACACTTGTTTTTAACCATTTTTGTTAATATCCAAATTTTATATTGTGTGCTAGTCTTGAAATAAGCATGTTTATTTATTTATTTATTTTTTGTCTGATATAGCATATTTCAAAATCTTTGAGATTAGAGTTCCATTATTTCAAAATTTTCTAGCTAAATTACAAAATTTACAAAAATCTAAGTGCATTAAATTTAATATGTAGGTCATACATTAAATTAGGGTGTGAATATTTAACTAACAAAAATGAAGGGTAGGATTTCAAATATATATAGAACATAGGGAGAAAATCAAAAGATTTAAATGTGCTGCCCATGAGACCCAATGGGCATAGGCGATACAAATAAAGATAGGGGCAATTAAGTCAATTGCATCCCTTATCTTCTCCATTCTTCTCCATCGTCGAGCATTCCTCTCCCATTTTTCATTTTGTGTGTACACAGCTTAGAGAGAGAGAGAGAGAGAAGGGGAGAGGTAGAGATAGAGAGAGTTAGAAGCATGCAAGGGAGGAGACAAAGAAGAAACAAGGAAGGAGGACTCGTGGATTCAGTAAGTTTTGAGAGAACAACTTAGAATCTTTGTTTTTAGCTTGCATGTAATGAGCTAGAGTTAAGTTTGTGCACAGGGTCAAGGAAAAATGAGGAACACCAGAAAATTGAAGAAAACCATGGTGAAATAGTTATAGGTTGTGAAACTAATGAAAGAAGGGATTCCTGATGGAGATTTGGTTGTTTGGTTGTGTTTATGTATTAAAAATATTTAGAAACTCATTTAGATTTGATATAACTCGTTGCATGTGTGATCTAGCGTACAAAGATTGAAAAACTCAATTTGAAATCCACTATTCTGAAGAAAAATTAAGTTCTGCAGGACAGAGTCTCATTTAGGGACCTTTCTATGCTGATTCTTGTATTATTTCGAAACCAAATCGACTTTATCTAAAATTTCTTTCAAAACCAAGGATTTCAACACAACTTTCAGGTGATTTATATACATATTAAGTGAGTTATGAATTTTTAAAGTTTAGACGTCAAGCTGTCGCCCAGCCTTGCACGTCCCAAATTTCTTAATTATTTCGAATATCTTTTACTAGGGCATTTCAAATCGGGCTTTTATGAATTATATCTTGAACTTTATGTTTATGAAAGGGGAACATTTTAAAATAAATTTCCTATGTTTTAGATGAAATAGGAGTGAGTTACATGATTTTGAAGTTTGGTGTGTAAACTACACACGAAGTGAAACGTTCCAAATTTTGTTCTTGTTTCGGAGATCTTTTAAGGGGTCATTGAAATCAGATTCTTATGCAGTTAGTCTTGAACTTTAAGTTTATGGAAGATGAACATTTTTAGACAAATGTTGTGTTATTTGAGTGTGTACTATACAAGTTATAAATTTTTGAAAATGAGAGATTGAGCTAGAGATGCAGTGATGCGCTCCAAATTTTTCGAACTTTGTAAAATTTATTTAAAATGCCTTTTCAGGTCATATTTTTGTGTTTCTAGTTTGAAATTTAAATTCAAAAAATGATATTATTTAGAAACTGACATTTGAAATTTTGAGGAAGATAAACAAGTTACAAATTTTTAAAATTATAAAGGTCAAGCTAGAAACAGTAGTTTAGTCTTGTATTTTTATCTATTGTGAAGCGTTTTTGAAATTGTAAATCATATCTGATTTTTACATGTTTTATCTTCAAATTTAATTTCATGAAAGAAGAAAATTTCAAAACTTGTTTGCAATTCAAAGCTATACTTATAAAGTTGAGGATTTTTTAAGTTGGAGATGTCGGAGCTATCATCAACTAGGACGCCTGCAACAACTTGTATTTCAAATAAATCTTTTGAGTAGCAAACAAGCTCTAAATTATCCTAAATTTTACTATATTATAGCATCAAGTGTGACGACCATTTTGGCATCCAATTTTAATGGTTTTTTGCTGCATCAAGTGGAATTCTAAATCGTTTAAGTGACGATCTTAGTATGACTCACTTTTTGGCAATGCACTACCACAAGCTTGAGTGGATAAAGGGTAAAAATTATTTTTCACGGGGTGGGAATGGCATATGGGCATCATGAATATTTATCATAAGCACATCATGAAATTTGCATTTGCATATCCGAAGGACAAATGCGAGAAGGATGAGTAGTCCTTGAGGTATGTGTAACCACACTGAAGGACGAATGAGAGAAGGTGTAGACCTCCAAGGGTCGTGTCTAGCCGTCAGACTTGGGGCCACATCAAGGGCTAGCTTGACCAAACTACATTTTCCTAAGAGAAAGGGCAACGGCTCTGAAGGGAGCGCACAACCCTAACTTCCGAAGTAAATTGGGCGATATAGAAGTAGCCCAAATAAAGATGAAAAGACTTTTAAGCTAACTTTCAAATACAAGAGTCTCATGGATAAACATGCATTTATTTTTGACACATGTATACCTATCATTCATGATCATGCTTTAAGTCACTCATATTTCAATTCATCAATCATCCCTTACTAAGTCATTCAACTCATAGTATTTTCAATTGTATCATTCCAGATGACGCCCTAGGTGAAAAAAATTATGAAGAGAACCCAGGATATGAGGCGAGGGCTAATGAGGTTGTAAGAAATATGGCCAAAAAAAGTCATTATTTTAGATAATTGTTATTTAGGTACTACGTGTTTATATTTATTATATTAGGTAATATGCTGTAACAAAAGATGTTACACAGTTATTGTTGAGTGATATTGTAGAAAAGTTATGCCAAAGGTAAATGAATCAAAGGCAGGGAGCATGACTTTTCGGTTCCTTGTATATTGATTGAGCTAGAATATTTCATGTTTAGTACATCTAAAACTAAAATAATATTATTTGTTTAATGTTTTAAATATTGATTTTAGATGGAAAAATGATTAAGGTTGTGTTTGTTTACTAAAATTTTAGGCCTTCCAAAATTTTAAAATTTCAATATAATAAAATAATTACAATATAATCCCTCTCCCCATCAAATTATTATTTTTCACTATAATAAATGTAAAAAATTCATTCAAATCATCTCTCCCTTCACTTTTTCATCAATTCTAATTCCCTAAAATTTTAACTTCCCCAAAATTTTAACACTCAAATACAACCTAAGAGGCATAAATCACTACTAGAAATTTGACCATTGGTGACGAAATTCTCGGTGATGAAATGTTATTTTCATCACTAAAAATAGATTTTTCGTGACAAAAATATTTTTCGTCACTAAAGGTCTTATGTGTGACAAAACAAAAAATTATGTCACTAAAAGTTAATTTTTTGGTGACAAAAATTTTCGTCACACAGCGATCGATCGGTAAATACTAATCAATCGGTACTTTTTGTGACGAAACGTTCCGTTACTAAAGGAAAGGGGTTAGGAGACGAAAATTTGCCGTCACCAAAGACGATCGATCGGTAGTGACAAACCGATAGATCAGTTAAGAATCAACACGTGGCTTTAGAATACGATCGATCGTTGAACATAAGTGACCGTTCATTTAACATAACAATCCAAAAACCCGAAGCGTCAATTGATCGGTAAGCGTAATAGTCAATTTAATGAAGGAACGATCGATCGGTTCTTCCTTACCGATCGATCGCTACAGCAACGAATGGCAGTGCTCCACGTGTTGGACACTAGTTACGGGCTACAATTTGATCGGCAGTATCCTAGAGATCAATCGGTTCAAGTAACTGTCAGTTTTTCGAATCACCATTCACTCGTCAACTAAGCGATCGATCGGCATATCCACAAATGAAAGAACACCAAGTGTCAAAAATGAAAACGATCGATCGATAAACAAACACTGATTGATCGTCATGAAAGATTATATGAAATCACCAAAGTCAGTTTTACCGGTTATCTCTCCACAATCTCTCGAATCCTCTCAAATTTTAAGTACCCATTTCATGCAGCATTGCTCTCCAAAGTGCGTGGAATCATCTCCCCTTGTCATCTACGTCAAAGGTATGTATTTTTCTTGTTTTTTAAGCGATATTAGGCGCTTTTAAATGAGTTTTTAGTTTATGTTTTTTGATTTGCTATATAATCAATTTAGGTTCGCAGAATGTATTTATTTTAGTGTTATTGTATATTTTAGGAGTTTAGGATTTTATAAGGATCAATTTGGGGTGATTTTGGTCGTGTTTTGGGATCTTACAAGAACTATGACATTTTGTCCCCATGTCGACTGATCGCTTGATTATGGCGATCGCTTGTTAGTTAGATGCTGACTGAAACGATCGATCGTTCAGAGTGGATGATTGATCGTTAGTTTTTTAATGGGGATAGGTCGGTACATAATGTAGCGATTGATCGATCCCTTAAAACTGTGTTTCAATACAATGCGTTTTATGAACCGTAACTGTTCGATCACTTGTAACATAGCGATCGATCAGTATACTTAATGTGAAATGCTACATTTTCGCTTAAGACCGATCAATCGCCTTCTTGGTGATCGATCCCTATTTGATTTTGTGCATGGACGATCGATTATCTCGACAAGCAAACACACCGTTTTGAATGTAGCAATCGATCGTTGTGACGTTGTGATCAATCGCTATGCGGCGTGATCAATCACTGTATGTGGCAATGGATATCCATTTTGTTGCAGCTTCTTTAATACTTTAATTACATTATTGTGGTTATTTATTAATAGATATTTATTTATATATAATTGTTGCAACATTCTTAAAATGTCAAGAGCTATGCGTACTCGCACAAAAAGGACCGGGGCTAGATCATCGTCCCAAGAGCAGGAGGCCTCTATGCTGACAATGACCTTAGAGAGGCGGATGGAGTATTTGAAGGGGCGGCCAGTGGCCAAAGAGCGTCATGTGCATTCTCTGATTCTGATTAGTTACTGTACAAGGATCACACCCTCTACCAGCTATTTGAGTATCAGGGATTCCTATATTAACTCTCACGGATGGAGGGTTTCTGTGTCGACACCCTCGTGCATGATTTCTTCTGTGCACTTCTCTCGGCAAACATAGGACCTGAGGTTCAGATGGATGTGCGAGGAGTGCAGTTCGTATTCTTGGCAGATGTCATTGCTGATTTCATACACTACCCTCGACCCCAAGAACTCCAGCTTCTCGGCGATACCTCTAACAGATGCAGAAGACATCAGAGCAGGACCTATGGACTCTTATGTCAAGGAACACCTTTGGAGTTGTTGGCAGCAACATCAAGCAAAGTGAGTTCTTACCGTTTTGGTGAATTTTGCACCTCATCTGGATGCCGAACATAGATGGCAGAACACATGGCACCGAGTGCCCCTTCACTAGAGCTCAGTGCATGCTCTTGCTGGGTCAGCAGGCGTGAATAGATTTTTCGCTGTATATTTTCGAGCTGATTATGGATGAGGCTTAGGGAATTAAGGAATTATAGCCTCCCATGCGGTGTGTTTCTGACTCATTTCATGATTCTCGGGGTGTTGTGATTGCTGCCAGTGAGACTCGTAAAGGGGTTATGAGCACGCTGAACAAGTTCACCTTGTCTAGGAGCACAGGGCAGAAGGGGGCTTTGACGAGACGGTTCGCTCGTAGAGAAGCAAACGCCGCAGAGGAAGCAACACGCCCTTCGACTGACAGATCAAAGGTACCTACAATGCCCCCTCCCTGGGTGGCCTAGCTATATGCCGACCTTGACAGCTGTGTCAGCACAAGTGTGAAGACCGCTCTATAGCCTCTTAAGCGGGAGATGAAGTATTTACAAGAGGAGATGAAAGAGCTTTGGATCGCCTTTGAAGGAGAGTGCACTTTTTCATTCCTGCATGACAAGGTAGTCGTGGCTCATATGAAGAATGTCAGCGATACATTGGAAGGAATCAAGAAGACTCTGGATGATTTCAAGACAGATGCAGATCCATAGAGGATTTCCGGTGATATTCCTGATGATGTGGTGACATTCCGTGATGCTGTCAGTCGTTGATGTTTTTACTATGTTTTAGTATATATTTGGGGCATACATTTAGATTTCTGTTTTTATTCATCTGTTTGAGACATATGTGTTTATTTGGATTTAGGTTTTTATTTACGTATTTGGGATATTTATCTTTATTTATAGATATGTAGTTTATGTGTTTTCTTATTTATATTTTTTTCCCAAAACTTAGATACGTAAATTGAGGAAAATACCCTTTAGTTGGCAAAAATAACGATAATTGCAAAGTTAAACAACTAAATAAAATACATATGTAAATAAAATTTAAGTACATACATATATGCCTAGGAAATTTATAGCGATCCATCAAATAAACAACATAAAAATTAACTCAAAATCATAAATTTTTTTTTTAAATTTTGGATCACCGATCGATCGGCATGTTGGCTGATCGATCGCTAAAATACGGTGTCGTTTAAATATAATCACTGATCGATCTCAAATAACTGACGATCGATCAGCCAAAAAAATGATCGATCGCCATGAGAACATCGATCGATCACTTTCATGCGTTGTCGTTTTGTTTACGATTACCAATTGATCTCAATGATGAAGAAAGCAATCGTTAAAGACGGCGTCGTTTTTGTTTATCTCTATCGATTGATCGTTAGCTGAAATGATGATCGATCCTAGTCGTGCATCGTCATTTTGTTTACAAAAAGTGATCGATCGATGCATTTAAGTGATCGATTGTTAGCAATGTTGTCGTTTTAATCGCAAACGATGATCGATCAGTAGTTGTACCAATCGATTGGCGGACTAATTTTCTTTCTAATCATTGTAATTGAATAATGTGCGATTAAATAATTGGAAACACAAAATATATATTACAAAGTATGTTAAGATGTATTTAGATTTCATAAAAACATATCAAGTACACATCATTAATATTTGAGGAAAGCGTGTATAAGTTGTACACGTTGCATCATAGAAACATTTTATAATAGTTAGTATGAGTAATGTATTAACATGTCATAAACTAGTGGTATAATGCTTATTTAGCACATTATTATATGTTATTAGTATGAGGTATGTATTAAGATGACATTTAAGTAAAATAATTTTAATAATTAAGTCATTTGTCAGGTTAAAAATCATTTTTTAATAATTAGATGAACCGATCGATCGCTATGTGGATGATCAATCGGTGCAGTATGATGTCGTTTAAAGTTAGATTAACGATCAATCGTGAGTCCTTACCTATCGATCGGTAGAGAACGGTGTTGTTGAAGACTTTATTGTCGATCGATTGGCACAGGCTTGCAATCGGTGGCTAACATTCGTCGTCGTTTTAAAGGCACTTACTGATCTGTCAATGTAGTTCACCGTTCAATCGGTCTAAAGTCTTAGCGGGAATTTAAAGATGAAAAGCGATCGATCACTGTGTGGACCGATCGATCGGTGTTTATCGGCCTTGAAATGCGAAAAATTCTCAAAGGCTGTGGGTGAAGCAAAAACACATGGCGAGGAAGAGCCCTAAAGCTTGCGACAATGACTTATTTTTCCTTTAAACTTAACCCAATCACAATCCTTTTGGTTGAAAGAGTGTTTAGAATAGGTTAAAGTGTACGCTCAAGTTCAAATTCTTTGGTTTTTTAACTGGGTGAATATTGAAAAATTTGGACGAAATTTATGGGATTTTTGTGTGGATTTGGTTCATTTTGGTGTTAATCTCGTGCAAGAGGTATGTTACTTGACCTACACTATAATTTAGGAATGTTTTGGTTGGTTTTTTGGTGATTTTTTTGACTTGTCTATTTGTGGATATTGTGTATATGATTTGTGATAATTAGAGCTTATTAAAGTGTTTTTAATATGTATATTAGAATGTGTATTGCATGAGGATGATTTAGAGTATTTTGGGTGTGGATTTGAGTGTGTGGGGAGGCTTGGGAAGTTATTTATTGATCTGGGTTACGAACGATCAATCGCCATTTATGGACGATCGATCATCTGTAAGATGAATGTTCGGTGATCGATCGCCTTGGCATACCTATCGATTGCTTTTGCATACCGATTGATCGTAGTTTAGAGCATATTGCAAAATAATTTACATGTTTGATTATTGAAGTGCTTGAGTTCTGAAATTGAATCATGGAATTTGTGCTATTTGTTTACATGTTTGATTATTGAAGTACTTGAGTTCTAAAAATAAATTAAGAAGTTTGAGAAGTATGCAGGATGAATATTGGAGTGTTTTTTACTTGTTTTGTTTGGGTTTATTTTTGGGATATAATGTGTGTAACCCTTAGACCCATTCAAGGGTTAGGATGCGATAAATATGTGTTTATCGCGTAATAACCCTTGAATTGTCCAAAATATGGACAGTTTGAGATTGTGTATTCGTGGTTGGACGAGTTGGTACTTATGTCCTGTCCAGTCTTGGAGGAATTCGGTATCATCTACCTTTTGTCTCTGGTATACTACTACATTGGTGTATGACGTCACATAACTATTGTTGATGACGTTTGCCCCCAATGCTAGTTCGTGTACTGAGGGACTGAGGGGAAATGCTGCCAAATTTTTTCCTCATATGATGGACATAAGTCGAACTGACGTTCAACTCCAAATGCACAATCTTAAATGGGATAGGACCTATCAGCTGGGCACAAAGTCAAGTTCTAATGATTGGGTGTTTATGAATTACTTAATGTCGTGTATTGTTTTAGATTGGTGGATGGATAAGAGTTGGGTTTACGAGAAAAATCGGTTTGGTTAAAATTATGCAGAGGGGGTCGTGGGTTTATCGGTATGGCTGCTTGTTGTGTAGACTCTTGGGGTCAGATCAAATGTCCATGTCGGAAGTACAAAAATGTAGTATTTCAAGTGTAAAAGAAAATGGGAATTTATATATCTGTGGGTTTATCGGTATGGCTGCTTATTGTGTAGACTCTCGGGGTCAGATCAAATGTCCGTGTCGAAAGTGCAGAATGTAGTATTTCAAGTGTAAAATAAAATGGAAGATCATATATATATATATATATATATATATATGTATATATATTAATGGGTTTGATATGAGCTATAAGTTATGGGTGTTTCACGGGTAGGGTATTCAACTTGCTTCAAATCTGAGTCAAGAGTCCGGTGCGAGCTTACCACATATTGATGATGATTTAGAGGGAGATAGCTTTGATGGGATGGAGGAAATGTTAACCGATTTTCGTGCCGGGTTAGAAGGTGGGGTAGGAGGGTTGAAACGGAGAACCCTGATATTAAGGAAACCCCCACTTCGGGATCGAAGACTTCAACATTATTTGATAAGTTATAGGAAGAGGCAGAACGTGAACTGTATCCTGGATGTACCAAGTTTAGTAAGTTGTCATTTGCGGTCCGGCTGTTGGATGTGAAGTTAGAGAATAAGCTGTCGGTTAAAGCATTTGATATGGTATTACAGTTAATTAAAGAGGCCTTGCAAGAGGGAGAGACATTACCGAGATCATGTTACAAGATGAAACAATTACTCAAGGGTCTTGGGTTTAGTTATGATAAAATTCATGCATGTCAAAATGATTGTGCGTTGTTTTGGAAGGAAAAAAGTGAGTTAGATAGATGTCTGGTATCTGGGTGTCTTGGTGGAAATTCAAAGATGACTTGCGCAATCAAATTCCCAGGAAAGTGTTGCGTCATTTCCCTTTGATTCCTAGACTTAAACGTTTATTTACCACAAAGATGTAGCTCATGACATGAGATGGCATAAGGAGAAACGGGTCGATGATGGGGAGAGTTTGAGGCATCCTGCAGATTCATTGGTTTGGAAGAATTTTGATAAGGACCATGTTGGTTTGCTTAAGATGCCCACACGTCCGCTTAGGTCTTGCTTTAGACGGGCTCGATCCATTCGGAAACATAAGCAATGCATACAGTATTTGGCCAGTCGTTGTGTTTCCATATAATTTACCCCCATGGAGGTGTATGAAGGTCTCATTTTCACTGATAACTCTTTTGATCTTGGGTCGTAAGTCACTGGAAAATGATATAGATGTATATCTTCAACCCTTAGTGGACGAGTTGAAACAACTATGGGAAGATGGAGTTGAGACACATGACGCTTCAGATGGGATGACATTTAAGATGCATGCAGCTTTGATGTAGACCATAAATGATTTCCCAGCGTATGCCAATTTATCTGGATGGAGTACCAAAGGGAAGTTGGCATGTCTAACATGTAATTTGAACACTGACTATAAGTGGTTGAAGCACGGGAGAAGAATGTGTTATATGGGTCATAGGAGATACTTGACACCAGGGCCTGCATGGAGATATGATGTGGATTCGTTCAATAGGAAAGAAGAACATAGACTTCCACCTGGGAGTTAACTGGTGAGGACATATTGGAACAATTGACGCATGTTGGGGAAACTATCTTTGGTAAAGCGTCAGGGAAGAATAGGGGAAAGAAGAAACATTCATTGGAACGTTTGAATTGGACGAAGAAGAGCATCTTTTTTCAACTACTGTATTAGAGTAAGTTAGGGTTACAACATAACTTGGACGTGATGCACATTGAGAAGAACATAAGTGACAACGTGATCAGGACAGTGATGAATATCGTGTTCAAGACCAAGGATTCAGCTAGTGCACGTAAAGATTTAGCTGAAATGGGGGTTAAAAAAGACTTACACTTGGTGTATGACTGTCAGGTCGAATTGATGCCTCAAGCAGCGTATACTTTAACTAGGGAAGAGTGAAGGAGGGCCTGTGAATGGTTAAAAGACGTGAGGTTCCCCGATGGTTATGCTGCTGAGATTTCACATTGTGTGAATCTAGATGAGTTGAAGGTGTCTGGAATGAAAAGATTGTCATGTGTTCTTACAGAGGGTTCTTCCAGTGATGATCGAGGGTTGTTGAAGGAAGACATGTGTGGCGAAGTGACCAAATTATGTTTATTTTTTTGAAAATTGTGTTCACGTTTATTGAAGATTTTTATATTGCAGAAGATGTTAGAAGATATCGGAATAATTTTATGCAAGTTGGAAATGATTTTCCACCCGCTTTTTTTACGATGATGATGCATTTGGCGGTCACTTACCGCACAAGCAATGCTTGCTGGACTGGTACAGTACAAATGGATGTATCTAGTTGAACAGTTGATGGGTGTCTCTAAACGGTATGTGAAAAATAAGTCCCATCCCGAAGGGTTGATTGCATAAGCGTATATTGAGAATGAGTATTTGACATTTTGTTCCTAGTACCTCCAAGGGGTCGAAACAGTGTTTAATTGCAGAGATCGAAACTACGATTCTGACAGCGAATGGAGGTACCAAAAAGGTCATTGGATGTATTCACTCAGAGAATTAGATTGATAGGGGTTGCAAAAGGGCATGACATAGACCAAATAGAGTTCAAGAAAGCTCGGTGGTATGTGCTAAACAATTGCAAAGGCATCAGCAAACTACTTAGAATAAGTAAAATAAAATTTTATAGGTTTCTATAATATACAGTCATTGATTAACCTTATCGTTATAGTGAACACATGGATGAACTTCGCGCGCAAGGAGTTGGTGACATTTCTCGTATGCATGAGGAACAATTTTCGAATTGGTTCTTAGGGAGTAAGTGTTATTGACAAAGAATTCAAATTAATATCATGTCTTTGTTTTTAATGACCTTCTAATATATTGTTGTAGGTTCAAACATTACGTTCTCAAAATCCATGTACATCGGTCGATGAATTGTATTCATTGGCACGTGGGCCTGATACACGAGTGATGCGTTATTCTGCATGTGTTGTGAACGGATGTAGATATCATACAGTACAACGGGAAGAACGATGGAGAACTCAGAACAGTGGTATTGTAGTACCGGGATCACATGAGGGAAATCCAATAGAATTTTACGGGAGACTTGTAGACATTTATGCCATGCAATACTTGCGGGGAAATACAGTATATTTGTTTAAGTGTGATTGGTGGGACGTCGGAGATCACCGTGGAATTCGTATCGACGAGAACTTTAAGAGCATAAACACTTCCCGACTGTGGTACTTAGAAGATCCATTTGTTTTGGCAAATCAAGCAAGTCAAGTGTTTTATCTAGTTGATAATCTGCATGGACCTACGTGGCGAGTCGTGCAGAAGTTGTCGTGTAGAAATGCATATGACATTCCCGGCCCGGATCCGGATGGTGAAGTTGATGTAAACATGAATCGGGAGCAGTGAATGAAGCGTATCAAGAGGATAATGTAATTGACTTGTTTATAGAATTCCAACAGTTTAACATTAATCCGCTACAGAGGATGACATTGCACCAAACGTTATCTAAGCTTCTGATGCAATTGATCGGCAGAAGAAAAGACGTATAGATAGTAATGATGTTTCAGAGGGGATGAAGCGAAATTGAAGAAAATACGAAGAAAGTGGGGACGAAGATTCGTTCGAAAGTGATAGCGACTCTACTGAGGATGAGGCATCGGGCGATAACGTGCAAGAATCAGATTCTGATTAATAATTTCTTTCAAGTATATTTTCTTTGTAATGTTGATGTTTGCTGAACTGTTTTTACTGTTATTGTCTCTTTTACCATATCTTTATATCTTATTGGTTTGATGCAATGATTTTTCCTTCAGTTACTTCTGGATAGTTGCATAGTGCAGTACTTTACTTAGTATGAGTCTGATCCCGAGTCCTACTCTGAGCGCTCCTTCTCCGAGAGTGAATGAAGCATGAGTCAAGGCACGCCAGCTTATCCTAGTAGTTGTGCATGTAAGAAATTATTCTAAGTTATATTTTAATTTTTTAAGTTAAACGACCGACTAACTTTGTTTTTTATTTTATGTAGCGACATCTGCTTCTAAGCGGGAGGTAGGACACGTGGGGTCGGTTTGGAGAAGAGTCTTGGGTCTGGTCCGGGAAACTATCGGTGCATATCCAGAGGGAGAGTGTGGAGGAGTGTCTTCCACTGCTGCCACCCTATCGACGAAGATTGGAATGTTGGTCCGAGGGCTGATTCCGATCTTCGTTAACAAGTGGGCTGATGTTCCTGCAGAAGTGAAGGAGTACATTATGGATGAGTGTTGGTATGATTAAACTCGTAAACATAGAATTTTTGGTTAAGCATTTCGTTTATCATTGTAATATTGTATGTTTTTGTACTTATGCAGGACCACTTCGACCTTGACTACACCCATCAGGAGGACGTGAGGACGGTGGTCAAGACTATGATGACAGCACGAATAACGCATCGCAACCGGATGCATGCGTATTTCAAGAAGTTCCCGAGTAAAGAGGCGGCATTGCTGAAGCCCCACCCTGATACACAGAAGAATAGTGGAAGGAGTTATGCGATCTGTTCACCAGCGAAGCATTTATGGTACGTGATTACAAAAACCCGTTGCTTAAATATTACATTCTTTTTAATATTTAATTACTTAAAATATCGCAGAAACGAAGCGAGCAAAATAAGAAGAATAGATCAAAGTTGACTGTGAACCACGCTGCTGGTTCACGCTCGTTCCAGTGCACTCGAGCTTGCATGGTAAGTTAAATACTAAATTATGACTTTATTGATATTGTTTGTCAATAACTTTATTATGCTATTTCCATGTAGAAAAATCAAGAAAGCGGCAAAATCAATCCTGCAGAGCTGTATAAGAAGAATTATACAAACAAAGATGATTTTGGACCTCGGAAGGAGCGAGAGAAATTTATGTAAGTCGCTTTCATTTTAATCTACTTTATGTAATTTATGTATAGTTTATCTACTTTAATGTTTCTGGTAATTATTGTCATTTTTCAGAACGGATGGATGCCTTCCAGCGCCAGTGTGATTTAGAAGGGAAGACTTACACCGAAATTGAAGTATATTCCAAGATATTGGACAAGAAGTCGGGATGTGTTCAGGGATTAGGATGCGCGGTTAAGCCTCTGCCTTCATCTTGTTTAACTACACAATCTTCTGATCTACAGCACCACCTAGCGAAGGCAAGGGATGAGATAGAAGCGATGAGAACTGCTAGAGAAAAAGACTTGCAAGAATTTACGAAGAAGCAAGCTGAGATGGAGGCCACGCTAGGGACCACCGTGAGGAGCAGTGGGTGGAGCAGGAGCGCATCCGGTTGGAGTAAGAGGAGCGCATGAAAAAGGAGCGGAGAGCATGCGAGTGGAGCACGAGGAGTGCATGCGAGTGGAGCACAAGGAGTGCATGCAAAAGGAGCAAGAGAGCTTAAGGCAGAAATATCGAAGGAGCTGGAGAAGAAAATGTCCTTCTGTAATGGAGAAGAAAATGAGCGACATGTCAAAGCGACTATTCAGCCAGTTTGGGGCTTCAAAAAGGTAGATGCATGTATGTTGTAATAGCTTTGTGATTATGTATTATTACGATGTTATTTTCATTTAATTAGGGATCACTATTTGTTATTATTGATGTTTATTAATGTGAGTATTGTATTGTTATTATAATAATACATGTTATATAATATTTTCTATTATTATTTTTAAAAAAAAACCGATTCTATTACCACCGTTTGATTGGCATATTTAGCGATCGATCGATTGTTGTTCAACCGATCGATCGTTAAATACCATCGTTCGATTGCCAATATTAAAAAAACAAAAATAATTCCATCACTTAATTAAACGACCGATCGGTTTTGAGATAATGATCGATCGTAAAATTTAAGTGATTGATCGCTTATATAAAATGTCCAATCGTTGTTACTGAAACAATCGATTGTTTATTTCTTACCGTCTGATCGGTTAAATGTGTTGATCAATCACCAATACGTAACCCATCGATCGTCAATACATACCGTTCGATCATCTTTGACATGACGATTGATTGTTCTTGGCATCCATTCGATCATAGCAAACAAACACCGATCGATCATGGATCCAACCGATTGATCACTTCATTTTCACCGACCGATCGGCAAAAGTACCGATCGATCATTAGATTTAGTGACGAAAAATTTCCGTCACTAAAAAATTTTCGTGATAAAATTCGGGTTTTGTCACAAAATACATTTTGTGACGCTCTTTCGCTGACGAAGCTCGTAACGAAAAAATTTCGTCACTAATACTTTTAGTGACAAAATTTTGACTTTTAGTGACAAAATTTTTTGTCACTAAAAGTCAAGTTTTTTGTAGTGAATATGAGTTGTGCATTTAATTGTTGAATTTATATAAAATTAATTGCTTTTTGGGCTCGCAGACAACAAGAGTATTCTACAGGGACACATGGCAGAGCATGAGGGATTCATTAACAGCAGTGTTGTAATTCAATAATGAATGAGAGACACTTAAATCTCAGCCCTCCATCTTTGTTTTCACTCTCCTTTTATTTTTAACCTAACAAACCCTACATCTTATTCTCCTTCTCCCTACTTTTTCTAACCTAGCCTCATTTTCCCTAGTTTCTTTCTCTCTCCCTTTTTCTTTTCTCCTTGGCCGACTCTTCCCCTATTTATTCTCTCTCTTTTCCTTTTAGCAAAATCACTCTCTCTACCTCTTTATTTTATTTTTCCAGCTGCTCTTTTTCTCTCTCTCCTCTCTCATTTTTCTCTCTTTATTTGCCGCTCAACCCTATTCTCTCCCTTCTTTCTCTCTTTTTGCCGCACCTTTTCTTCTTTCTTTTCTCTCCTTTTTTTCTTTCACCTTTTAGCAAACAAACCCTAGTTTCTCTAATTCTCTATTTATGTTTCAGCCGCACCTCTCACACTATTCTCTCTCTCTGTCATACCCCGGGCTTTTAAACATCACGTGCATATTGTTTATGATATCTTGCTGCTTTAGGGGATACTTAGTGACTAAGAGAGAGTATTTAGTACTTGAGATACTAAGTTCGAAACCATGATTAAGTGAAAATTGGAGTTCACTTGAGTTATTGTTCAGGAGATTAAGGAGCACGTATTGGATCAATTTAAAATTTTAAGCTAATAGGTCATTTTTATCTCGAAACCTAGGACTTGATTAAGTGAGATTTGGATTATTCAGCTCGTATTGGATCAATTTAATTTTTTAGTATTTTTGTCTACATGATTTTTATTTACTTATGTTCTAGCTTATGGTTTTTTGGAGACTTTTTATTTTTCCCCTTAGAGATGAACAAATCCTGACCCCATTCTTTAAGTCTTCCTTGGTCCAGCTCATCTCCACCTCTCTTAGAGGTAAATTAGTTGGTTCTCTCTCTACCTCTTTATTTTAATTTTTCCGCTGCTTATCTCTCTCTCCTCTCTCTTTATTTTTGCCGCTCAACTATTGTTCTTCATGTTCTTTTTTTCTGTCTCTTGAGTCAGACATGTGCGTGCCTTAGTGACAAGAACTAATCACAATTGGAGTTCTATTGTTCAACGATCAAGCCATTTTTATCTCGAAACCTTTGATAGGACATTCTTGTTCGAGCTTATTGGATCTTAAGCAAGTAAGACATTTTTGTCTCGATGTTATTCTACTAATATGTCGGAGCTTAAGTTCAAGTCGATTTTTTAATTCTTCATCAACTGCTTTACTGACTTGTGGATAGAGATGACTGCTGGATAAAGATGAAAGCATAATCTTGACGAAACTTAACAACTAAGTCTTCCTATAAATAAGTTCATTAGCAAATTGTGGGTTAACTTGAGATTAGTAGAGAAGTGAAGTAGGAAATCGCTTAGTGAAGATCAAATTAGAGGTAAAGTTTAGTTGGTTATCTTTGATTTTGATTCAAGTTTTCAAGATGATTATTGTGAATCTCTTGTATTTATTATTCTACCATCTCTTGATGTTGTTAGTATTTTTCTATTCTTTATTGTTCTTGATGTTCTTCGTGTTCTTGACGAAGAACAAGCTCGTCCTTTCGAAAAAGTATCATTTTCAAAGTTCGATTCGCTTTCAAGTTGTTTTTCAACTTTAATCCTTGCTTTTCAAAAATTCTTCCAAAAGTTTTTTTTCAAAGCTTGAACATATTTCTTTCCTTCTGATTTCAATACTTTTTATGTCAAAATTTATTTTCTACGTGGTGATTAAGCCTTAACCGAGAAATCAAAGTATTATTTTTGCCTTCACAACACTTTCCGATGTTAAGGTGTTGCATACCATAAATGAAATGTATGGGTGTTGATATGAGACATGCACACTTAACTTGTAATTGGAAAGGAATATTGTGATTCAAGTGTGGTTAAGGTGTTGCATATCATGAATGATATGTATGGGCGTTGACATGAGATATGTATACTTAACGCATACTTTGAAGACGTGACAGTACTATGCACAAGAGGATGTGTTCACTTATGGTGATATTTTGGGCTCTCCGTCGTACGTAGAAAGATCCTTTGTTAGGATAAACTCATTGAGATATTGTACTCTGGAGTACTGCTACAAAAATACGAGGTTACTTGACTGTCAAGTGATTCACTTGGGAGTAGAGTGGTGATTAAGAATGGAAAAGGAGAAGATCATTTTGGAGAAAACTGACTCTTTTCATTTACTTCTTCTGTTTTGAGATTTTATTGAAACGGGTTTTCTTCAATATCTTTTCTTGTATCTGTTGTTTGTCTAACCACTGCTTTACTGAGTCATTTGGACTCACAGTTGTTTGTTAAATTCTTTTAGCAGAAATTCAAATGTACCTGGGAGAATTTACTTAGACTTTACTCATGAGGTCTTGATACTAACTGGTAGTTAGGTCTGGGTCACTGAGAACCTAGACATCATCATTGAGAGCATCTTGATTATATTTTCTAGCTGACGAGGAAGAGTATAAGAGAATGAGATAAAGACCTATGTATATTGTACTTAATATAGTAGTTATTCTGCTATGATTTGTAGACATACATAGGAAGTAGAATTGGTACTCTTTTGTGATACAAAAATTGGAATAAAGAGTCTTGATGACATTTATTTCTTAGAATCCTATTGGTTTAACGATCCTCCTAGATGTTCTTCGTTTTGGAATTGACGAAGGATAAAGATAAACTGTGGAATAGAGATGAACTATGGATAGAGATGAACTGTGGATAAAGATGAACCGAAGATGAAGTGGATAGAGATAAAGTTGTGGATAGAGATGACTGCTGGATAAAGATGAAAGCATAATCTTTTGGATAATTGACGAAACTTAACAACTAAGTCTTGGAAGCCAAGCCTGTCATGTAAACTCACACCATCTCATTAAAATTGTGGGTTAAGCTTGAGATTAGTAGAGAAGTGAAGTAGAAGGAAGAAGGAGGAAATCGCTTAGTGAAGATCTAATCCATTGTTGTCTTTGATTTTGATTCAAGTTTTCAAGATGATTATTGTGAATCTCTTGTATTTATTATTCTACCATCTCTTGATGTTGTTAGTATTTTTTATTCTTCCTATTGTTCTTGATGTTCTTCGTGTTTTGACGAAAACAAGCTCGTCCTTTCGAAAAAGTATATTTTCAAATTCGATTCGCTTTCAAGTTTTTTTCAACTTTAATCCATTCTTTTCAAAAATTCTTCCAAAAGTTTTTTTCAAAGCTTGAACATATTTCTTTCCTTCTGATTTCAATACTTTTTATGTCAAAATTGGTATTTTCTACGTGGTGATTAAGCCAGTTTTTAACCGAGAAATCAAAGTGTTATTTTTGCCTTCACAACACTTTCCTTTGATAAATTTTTTATAATGTTGTGATGATGGAAACGAGTTAAGGTGTTGCATACCATAAATGAAATGTATGGGTGTTGATATGAGACATGCACACTTAACTTGTACATTGGAAAGGAATATTGTGATGCTCAAGTGTGGTTAAGGTGTTGCATATCATGAATGATATGTATGGGCGTTGACATGAGATATGTATACTTAACGCATACTTTGAAGACGTGACAGTACTATGCACAAGAGGATGTGTTCACTTATGGTGATATTTTGGGCTCTCCGTCGTACGTAGAAAGATCTTTTGTTAGGATAACTCACTCTGGAGTTTGAGACCGTATTGTACTCTGAGAGTACTGCTACAAAAATATGGAGGTTACTTGTAACTCATCACTGTGGCCAAGTGATTCACTCTGGGAGTGAGAGTAGTGGTGATTAAGAATGGAAAAGGAGAAGATCATTTTGGAGAAAACTGACTCTTTTCATTTACTTCTTCTGTTTTGAGATTTTATTGATGAACGGGTTTTCTTCAATATCTTTTATTGTATCTATTCTGTTGTACTAACCACTAGTTTTACTGAGTTATTTGGACTCACCGTTATTTGTTAAATTCTTTTAGCAGAAATTCAGAATGTACCTGGGAGAATTTACTTAGACTTTGACTCATGAGGTCTTGATACTAAGCTGGTAGTTGGGTCTGGGTCACTGAGAACCTAGACATCATCATTGAGAGCATCCTGATTATATTTTCTAGCGATGATGAAGAGGAAGAGTAGAAGAGAATAAGATAAAGACCTATGTATATTGTACTTAATATAGTAGTTATTCTGCTATGATTTGTAGACATACATAGGAAGTAGAATTGGTACTCTTTTGTGATACAAAGGTTGGAATAAAGGGTCATGAAGATATTTATTTCTTAGAATCATATTGCTTTAACGATAACCTCAATTTAATACATTACTTTTGAGGTCTTGACTGTCTGGACACTCTCTCTCTCTCTTCTCTTTCCTCTATTATCTTTCTCTTTGTCTAAACCTGGCTCTGCCATCTCTCTTCTCTTCTCTCTCTCGGTCAACTCTTCCTTTTTCTTCTCCACTTTACTCTCTCTTCTCTCTCTTTCTCTCTCTTTCCTCTAATCTCTTTCTATCTCTGGCTTGGCCGTTCAATTTTCTCCCTTAGCGGATACTCTCTCTTCCCTCTCTTCTCTTATTTTTTCTACTTTGGCCTCTTCTCTCTCTCTCTCTCTCTCTCTCTCTCTCTTGTTCTCTTTTCTATTGTTCCAATATCAAGTTTTATTTTTTAGTCATTATTTTTGGTTTCTAATTAGTTTCTTTTACACTTTATTATTTCAATGTATTGTATTTCAATTCCTAGGATTTAGATTTAAGTTTCTTGCTTTTTAATTTCTTGTAATTTCTATTTCAATTTTGTATTATGTTCTCGTTGTTTTTTCTTTTAACTTGAATCTTGGATTGTAATAAGACGATATTATTTAATACAATAATATTGTGCTCTTTTTTATTCCTTGTCATTTATTATTGTCATTTATTTACCGTTGTTTATGTTTTCTCATTTACTTTATGCATGTTATATTCTTAGTTTACGTTTTGTATTGTTTTAATTTCGTTACAAACTATCAAAAATCCAAAAATATAAATCTGAATTGTGTTAAGTAAACACTTTTATATTCTCTTTGTTTTCTTTACATGAGTTTGAAATTAAGTTATTTTCTCTAAGGAGACGATCTGGCTTTTTGGACTAATTATTACAAGACAGAACTTCTATACTTTGAGATAGCCTTTGCACTGCTCGTTTTAGAGTGAGTCATACACTTGATGTTTTGTTATAGGCCAATGTACATAATTATGTACAATATGTCTATACTCGTTGTGCCTCTATAAATAAAAATATACTAGTCATCAAGGTAGTGACCTTAAGCAAACAAGTGGGTGCATTGTAAGAGTACATGCATTGAACGAGATCAAATATGGATACCTTCTAGAAGTGATCATTGATGTTGAGAAGGTATTCAGCATAATTTGTTTATGTTATCCTTAGACCTGAGAAGTTTGTGTAGATTTGTTTATTGTGTACTTGTACTCTGACCGAGTCATTTGGTGATGATCTTTCTAGGTCAAATATTCGAGACAACATCAGGTCTTGCGCATGATGAATGAGTTAGTATAAATGCTTAATAAGGAATCCACCAAGTCTCTTCGTGAGATAGTATATTCAAGTATATCTGTATAGGGTTGGACTCGAGAAAAAGAAATCTCTGCCAAAGGAATTTTGTGAAAATGTTTTCGAAATTAATATATATATTTATTTATTTGTGAAATTGTTTTGAAAAAATTTTAAGAGTCCAACAAATTACAGATTGAAAATTAAGAATTATATGAGCTAGAAATTTTATCAATGATAATATACCAGTCCTATTAGCTCATAAAGAATATAGTATGGTGGAAGGATAAATAAACAATTATAATTATTAGCAAAAGAGATTTTAAAATCAATCTCATCTTTCTCGGAGGTGAATTGTGATATGTTGATGGACATGATTACAATTAGTAGAAGCCTAAATTCGGAATAAAAGAATATAAGGGAGTTAATGAAAAGAGTTTTTATGTGATCCTACGGCCAAGATCTGAGATCCCTAACGATCCCACGCGTATCACAGCTAGTTTTCATATAAAATGATAGCCATGAGATAGTTTACCTTAATTACCAGTTTAGATTAGCCATAGAACTCAGAAAATCCTACGACGGCTGTCAGCGTGGAGAGGAAGGAGATAGAACATTTGAGCTGCTATTGTAAAATTCTCAAGATTGTGAGATCAACAAAAACCTGAAGATTATTGAAGAATTGTTGGAAATTCAAACGAAGAGAATTGGTAAGTTAATTTTTTGTAATTTTAACTTTCAGATGGCACCCTCCCCTGATTCGGACTAGCGTTCACGGCATGACAAAGTATCTACCAATTAAGGAAAAAATAGTTAGTCATCACAATATCCGGAAAATTAAGATAACTCCGTAATTGAGAAATGAAAGGGGAAATGAGGCCCATCTCGCCCTTACTGTGGCTCCATGGAATTACTCTTACCTCTATACGAGGTGCAGGTACGCATTCCAGGATATTATCCATGCACTCTTCCCACAGGCATTGGATTCTCAGCCACGTAACGACTCTAGCCCAATTTCTTACCTTCTTATATATATCGTTCATGATTTTGAAGGTGTTGTGATAGAGACCGTCGTTCATCTGCTGGGCCGAATAGTACTCGGCATCATCAATTTGCAAGCGGTTTTGTGTGGTAGGGCAAAACTCAATTCCATAGATTATATATTTGAGTTCTTTTTGCGTCATACGGTCGTATTGAGATCTCATATATATCTGAATCCTACATGTTTTTGGCTTTTTCTTGGATAAACATATTTGCATGATGCGATCTGACAATCACTGTACTTTCAATTGCATACGCGGCCTAAACGAAAAAAAAAAAAAGAATTTCAAACGTAACTTCGGGCGATCTCGACCGGGTTGGAATTTGGAAAGTTCCAACTTCCGATGAGCTTGACTTGTCGGTGTAGGTGACTGACCGCACCATTCTCCTACGAAGAAAAGAAAGAAAGAAAGTTACATGTGATGGAAGAGGAACATTTCTACTTTCATCACGTCTCCTTCTCATAATTCTCACCTCGTTGGATTACTAATCACCTTTTTTAACTTCAAAAATAGGGGAGAGATTTTCAAGGGATTGCTTACAACAGAGTTATTATTATTTTTTATTTTCTTTTTTTTTTGGAAAGCTTGGAAATGAATTGAGTGGGTGTAAAAATTGGATAATGTGATCTTGTGAGAGCGGAAAGCTAGTAGGACCCCGCTCTTCACTTCATCCACCAGAATGAAGTCATTATCTTCCAATAGATTTTAGTACATCACCGAGTTTTTTTTTTTCTTTCTGAGTGGGGGAGTGAGTGCACCCAATAAATTTCATGACAGTCACGTAGGACGAAGGATATGATCGACTTTTCAAATCTCAATTTTGTGATTATTTTTGTTTCGTTTTGTTTTTCATATTTTGGTAGGTTAGCCATAAATGGCCGGGAGTTAGGAGCATTTGAAACTAGGCCAAGGATTATCAGGGTACACAGCCTTTCTTAGCCACTGACTTCAGATAACCTTTTTTATTTTTAATTATTTGATATTTTTAAAAGATTTTAATTACTTCAGATATCAAGGATACTCATAAAACATATATATTCCATTTTTGTATTTTCTTAAATAAACCACGAGCATCCTGCTCAATTTTACAAAACTATTATTAATATTTTTATGTGCTCATTGTAACATAAAATAAGAAGGAAACAAGGGCACTTGCTTAATAGTTGGAAGTTCACATAAATAAGAAGTTAACGTACTAATCAAACATTTTAGGAGGTAGTATATCCCGTGGAAATAAAATTAACTGATT
>CM025856.1:6946342-6973238 GCA_003952965.2 Morella rubra | reverse complement strand
GTTCCAATATCAAGTTTTATTTTTTAGTCATTATTTTTGGTTTCTAATTAGTTTCTTTTACACTTTATTATTTCAATGTATTGTATTTCAATTCCTAGGATTTAGATTTAAGTTTCTTGCTTTTTAATTTCTTGTAATTTCTATTTCAATTTTGTATTATGTTCTCGTTGTTTTTTCTTTTAACTTGAATCTTGGATTGTAATAAGACGATATTATTTAATACAATAATATTTGCTCTTTTTTATTCCTCCATTTAATTATTGTCATTTATTTACCGTTATTTATGTTTTCTCATTTACTTTATGCATGTTATATTCTTATTTACGTTTTGCATTGTTTTAATTTCGTTACAAACTATCAAAAATCCAAAAATATAAATCTGAATTGTGTTAAGTAAACACTTTTATATTCTCTTTGTTTTCTTTACATGAGTTTGAAATTAAGTTATTTTCTCTAAGGAGACGATCTGGCTTTTTGGACTAATTATTACAAGACAGAACTTCTATACTTTGAGATAGCCTTTGCACTGCTCGTTTTAGAGTGAGTCATACACTTGATGTTTTGTTATAGGCCAATGTACATAATTATGTACAATATGTCTATACTCGTTGTGCCTCTATAAATAAAATGATACTCAGTCATCAAGGTAGTGACCTTAAGCAAACGAGTGAGGTGCATTGTAAGAGTACATGCACTGACGAGATCAAATATGGATACCTTCTAAAAGTGATCACTGATGTTGAGAATGGTATTCAACACAATTTGTTTATGTATCCTTAGACCTGAGAGGTTTGTGTAGATTTGTTTATTGTATACTTGTGCTCTGACCGAGTCATTTGGTGATGATCTTTCTAGGTCAAATATTCAGACAACGTTAGGTCTTGCGCATAATAATAGTTAGTATAAATGCTTAATAAGGAATCCACCAGTCTCTTATGAGATAGTATATTCAATATATCTGTATAGGGTTGGACTAGAAAAAAAATCTCTGGCCAAAGGAATTTTGTGAAAATGTTTTTCAAAATTAATATATAATATTTATTTATTTGTGAAATTGTTTTGAAAAAATTTTAGAGTCCAACAAATTACAGATTTAAAATTAAAAATTATATGAGTTAGGAATTTAATCAGTGATATTATTCCAGTCCTATTAGCTCATGTGAATATAGTATGGTGGAAGGATAAATAAACAATTATAATTGTTAGCAAAAGGATTTCACAAATCAATCTCAAATTCTCGGGGTGAATTGTAATATGTTGATGGACATGATTACAATTAGTAGAAGCCTGAAATTGGAATAAAAGAATATAAGGGAGTTAATAGAAAAAGAGTTTTTCTATGTGATCCTATGCCGAGATCTGAGATCCCTAACGATCCCACGCACTATCACAGCTAGGGTTTTCATATAAAATGATAGCCATGAGATAGTTTACCTTAATTACCAGTTTAGAGTTAGCCATCAGAACTCAGAAAATCCTACGACGGCTGTCAGCGTGGAGAGGAAGGAGATAGAACATTGAGCTGCTATTGTAAAATTCTCAAGATTGTGAGATCAACAAAAACCTGAAGATTATTGAAGAATTTTGGAAATCAAACGAAGAGAATTGGTAAGTTAATTTTTTGTAATTTTAACTTTCAGATGGCACCCTCCCCTGATTCGGACTAGCGTTCACGGCATGACAAAGTATCTACCAATTAAGGAAAAAATAGTTAGTCATCACAATATCCGGAAAATTAAGATAACTCCGTAATTGAGAAATGAAAGGGGAAATGAGGCCCATCTCGCCCTTACTGTGGCTCCATGGAATTACTCTTACCTCTATACGAGGTGCAGGTACGCATTCCAGGATATTATCCATGCACTCTTCCCACAGGCATTGGATTCTCAGCCACGTAACGACTCTAGCCCAATTTCTTACCTTCTTATATATATCGTTCATGATTTTGAAGGTGTTGTGATAGAGACCGTCGTTCATCTGCTGGGCCGAATAGTACTCGGCATCATCAATTTGCAAGCGGTTTTGTGTGGTAGGGCAAAACTCAATTCCATAGATTATATATTTGAGTTCTTTTTGCGTCATACGGTCGTATTGAGATCTCATATATATCTGAATCCTACATGTTTTTGGCTTTTTCTTGGATAAACATATTTGCATGATGCGATCTGACAATCACTGTACTTTCAATTGCATACGCGGCCTAAACGAAAAAAAAAAAAGAATTTCAAACGTAACTTCGGGCGATCTCGACCGGGTTGGAATTTGGAAAGTTCCAACTTCCGATGAGCTTGACTTGTCGGTGTAGGTGACTGACCGCACCATTCTCCTACGAAGAAAAGAAAGAAAGAAAGTTACATGTGATGGAAGAGGAACATTTCTACTTTCATCACGCCTCCTTCTCATAATTCTCACCTCGTTGGATTACTAATCACCTTTTTTAACTTCAAAAATAGGGGAGAGATTTTCAAGGGATTGCTTACAACAGATTATTATTTTTAATTTTTTTTGGAAAGCTTTGGAAATGAATTGAGTGGGTGTAAAAATTGGATAATGTGATCTTGTGAGAGCGGAAAGCTAGTAGGACCCCGCTCTTCACTTCATCCACCAGAATGAAGTCATTATCTTCCAATAGATTTTAGTACATCACCGAGTTTTTTTTTTTCTTTCTGAGTGGGGGAGTGAGTGCACCCAATAAATTTCATGACAGTCACGTAGGACGAAGGATATGATCGACTTTTCAAATCTCAATTTTGTGATTATTTTTGTTTCGTTTTGTTTTTCATATTTTGGTAGGTTAGCCATAAATGGCCGGGAGTTAGGAGCATTTGAAACTAGGCCAAGGATTATCAGGGTACACAGCCTTTCTTAGCCACTGACTTCAGATAACCTTTTTTATTTTTAATTATTTGATATTTTTAAAAGATTTTAATTACTTCAGATATCAAGGATACTCATAAAACATATATATTCCATTTTTGTATTTTCTTAAATAAACCACGAGCATCCTGCTCAATTTTACAAAACTATTATTAATATTTTTATGTGCTCATTGTAACATAAAATAAGAAGGAAACAAGGGCACTTGCTTAATAGTTGGAAGTTCACATAAATAAGAAGTTAACGTACTAATCAAACATTTTAGGAGGTAGTATATCCCGTGGAAATAAAATTAACTGATTAGTAATCAAAATCGAAAAAGAAACAAGGGCACTTGCTTAATAGTTGGAAGGATTGATCTCCGCTGGCTTGATGAACTGTATTCAAAGGTAGGTGTGGATTTAAATTTTATTGGTTGCGAGCGAGTTCATAACTAATCGTCGTATTTGCTATGAGGCCGGTGTGTACAACCCAATCAAAGGAACACATCCCTCGATGGGTTACAAGTTACTCCTGATAGGTATTCCCTGGTAGTAGTTCTTCTGCCTCTAAGGAGATTAAGATTAAGTTACATTAGTAGAATCTAGTGAAAACCTCTTGTAGAATATTTTCAAAATACATATTGTATATTTTATATTAGAAAAAATAAACTTTATACCCTGTAATTCTAAGAGTTTTCACATTTTTCCCTTCCCTAAAACTATTATTTTTATCACATTACACCAACCAATTATAGATATTTCACATTCTTTGTCACTTTCAATTCAAATTAGTTGAAAAATTGAACGATGGGTACAAATCTGAAATGAGTAGCTTATGGATACAAATGACAAAAATAATAGTTTAGGTGTAAGTTGTCAAGACTTTTTATAGTTGGAGGTTGCAATATGTATTTATCTACTTATTTTATATTTGAAATTTTTTATTTTCATATATTATGAATGAATTTGTGATGAGAGTATCACATGGAGAGTGATAAAAATAAAAGCATTTATGAATGCTGAAGTTAATTATATCAAATCGTTATTATTTTGGACTATTATAATTGTGCAATTTAGAGGTGGTATTAGCAAACAATATGTAGACATGTGCAATCTAACAAATTTTAATTTTAGACTATTTGATAAATGGATGGTTAACATCAAGTGATCGTAGATCCAAGCATTTCGTCCGTATGTGTTAAAAGAAAGCCATCGATCATAATTTTGTTCTTTCTCCTTAAAAAGATCCAGTGGTTGAATTAGAATAATTTTTTTTGTGTGTGTGTAAGCAATGAAAATTGAAATTGAATATTCTATTTGATGTGAGAGACAAAATTTTATCTTATATCTTTTGCAGCACTCTCATTGTTTATTTTGTTTGTCTATAAATAAAGAATAAATAAAAAAAAAAATCCTCAATTTTCAACATTTTCCACGACCGTCTGCAGTGATTATCGGGAAGAACCCCTTATAATGTGGCCTCAGGGAATTAAGGTGAGGAGGGACTAAAGGAATTGATGAAGAACCGGCGTTGAGTAATTCCAAGTCGGTAACGCAAACGCGTTACCAAATTCGGCCCTTTCTTGTTTTGAGAAAAACTAAAAAAAGAAAAAGAAAAGACAGAGAGCACATAAGGAAACGACCTGGAAACAGTAAAAGCAGTTGTGTGAAGCGGTCCGAGTTCGTGGTATCCGGTACCACTTCCCCCTCACTCTCCACCCTTTCAACACTCGCCTACTACGTGCTGCGATGATTGGTTTGTCGATCTATAAGTCAAGCAAACACAATGTACAGTGTACTCGCGAAATCAGAATCAAATTGGCAAAAGGCGTAGATTGCATCACGTGGCAATCAGTGAAGGCGAGTTTCTATTAAACGGCTCATGCTCGCGAGTGTGAAGCATTTTTTGCGTCAGTTGTGTTTTCTTTCAAAACGCGGGTGAAAAAGCAAGGAGAGAGAGATGACTAAGAAGGCTCTTGTCTGGTTGGATAGTTGGTTTTTATTCGCATTTTTGTGGAGAGGAGAAGAGAGCGCTACTCTTTCTCTCTCCTCCCAAAACTCTCTCTCTCTCTGTCTTCGTCTCTGTGTCTCTCTCTTTCTCTCTCTAACCAGCTCCTTGTTTTCGGCTTTCTGATTACGTTTAGTCGATCGGTTTTTGCTTGGAGTTGAGTAGGCGATAGCCTGAGGGACAGGTGGTGGTGGGGGGTGATTGGTTGGTCTGGCCGTCTGTGGGAATGGGAGTTCCGGTGGGAAGTGATAGAGTGACAGCGCTGTGGTGATGGAGCGATGGAATTTGACGCCGGAATTCCGATGTCCCGAGCGGCGGCAGCCGCAGCCGCGGTTGCCGTGACCGAGGGAGCCTCGCGCTCGCCGTCCACCTTGAACGAAGGTACGGTGCATACAGCAACTACCCTGTTTTGCTTCTGTTTTTTTTTGGGGGGGGAAGGGGGGGGGAGGTTTTTTGGTTGTTCCCAATGTCTCCGAAACGCAATTCGGTGGTTGTTATTGCGTTTGCGATTCATTTGCTTCCACAAACTCCCCTTGGTTGTTGGCTGTGATGGCTATATAGTGGTTAGTGAATTGTGGTTATTGCCCTGCTTCTCCCTGGTGAATTGGGTTTGATCAATGATCAAATTTCATTCTCTTTCGTCACTTTTGGTTTTAAATAATGGAGGAAAAGGAAGGGGGCAAACAGTTTCCATTTTGCTATTTTCTTGTCTGTTTGTATGTGTATATTGTTTTTCTTTTCTCTCTTCTCTCTTTTGAATGCAGTTTATTTGATTTTATCTCTTCCATGTTTTTCGTCTCGTTTTCTATTTCGAGTGCACACAGAAATGCATTTCATGGGGTAAATTGTTATGGGTCTCATTCGTTGGCTGTCTAAATCTGCCTCTGCCTCTTCCTTTGTTTTGTTTATTCTTTCTATGCCTTCTCTTTACTCGACTGAACTGTAAAATGTCTATTCTGCCCCTTCATTGATAATAAACTTAAATTTCTGTTGGTTTCTCAATACATATCGTGTTTGAGTAGTTCTGTGTGAGGATTAGGGATTAGTAAAGGAGTATCTTGATTACAGACAGGAATTTCAATCAACTAATAATTTCCTGTTATTTGTTATTTAATTTTCTTCTTTTCTTGTTTCTTTTTCTATTACTCAAGGGTTTAATGTTGTCTTATTTTTTTCTTGAATGTTTTTTGATCGGTATTGTGATACCCAAGTCTCACATGGAATGTGAAAGGAGAATGAATGAGCAAGGAATAATATACTTGTAAAGTCTCACATGAGATCCTTATTAAGTGGAATTAGGCCTTATAATGATTCCGATTGCTTCAAAGTAAACCTTGACCACTCCTTTTTTAGTATAGTGCAATGGTTGGCACTTACTTAGGGTGTTATGTGTCTCCTTCATTGTGGGAATTCCATTTTCTCTGTGATTAATATATGAACTTTAAAAGTCCTTTTATGTGAGTAATCATGTGTAGTTAGTGATAGTTGCCGTATTATTGTTCCTTTATCTGCCATGGAAATTTATGAATAAAAAAGATGTAAGTTCAATTTTTTTTTTCTTTTTAAAAAAGGGTCTGTTTTTGTATGTATGTTTTGGTGTTTCCTTTTTTGTGTTTCTCAGTTGTTGATCATAAGGTCTATTGTTTCTTTTGCAATTTTTAGGTGGCAATGTAAAAGGTGTTTCTTTACTTCTACAGAGATTCCATGTATGTGATTGGGATAGACAGGAAAAGGATTTTCATCTCATGTTGTTTCTTTTCTTTTTCCTTTTTTTTTTGCGGTGCGGGGAGAAGCTGGCAATACAAATAGAAAATGTAGGAAAGAAGACCGTTTACTTGTCTATGATTGTGGCATATCCGACTTGAAACCCCTTACACTTCCATTTAACATTTTGCTTTTTGGGGGTTTTTCTCTGTTGACCTTTATGAGGTCATGGTTGAATTGAAGTGAGAGTTTATCTTGAAGGTAGACAATACGGAAGGCAATGGTTTGGAGATTTCAAGAGTATTGATTTTGGATGAATGAGCACTGTGAAATTACTGTTCCTTTTATCTCAATAGTTTTTATGAGTTCTGAACTTATTTGTTTATCTACCATTGTTCGTGATCCATGGTATAAACTTCTTCATCAATGTAATTGCAGATGCAATGTGGCAGATGAACTTGCTGTCAAGTGAAACGATGGACCCTGGGCCATATCCTGAGCGTCCTGGAGAGCCAGATTGTTCCTATTATATAAGAACGGGCCTATGCAGATTTGGGGTGACATGTAGATTTAATCATCCTCCTAACAGGAAGCTGGTACGAGCTGCAGCATAGTTAGAAAAATCTTTTGGACTCATTAAAATACGAGTGAGATAGCTTTGGTGTATTGTTATGAGAATCTTACATTATCCATGTAATACCCTCAGTCTCACCTAGAATGGGAAGAGGAAGAAAGGACGGCAATCAAGTCCCTTACTAGATTTTGACTAACTAGAACTGAGTTTTATAATGACGCCAAAACACTTTCAAACGTACCCTTGACTAGTTTTTTTGAAGTTAAAATGAGGATGTGGCCAGTAATGAAGTATTACAAATGGTATCTGAGCAAGACCTTGTAACCACTAAGGTGGGAGAGGGGACCTAGTAACTACAAAGGTGGGATCAGTAGACCTTAAATAAATTGCTGATGGAGAAAGGAAGGGAGTCACGTCCCACATTGGACCCTTATTAGTTAAAGTTGAGCCTTATAATAACTCCGAGAGAATTGAAAGTCAAGCTTGATCATTTTGAAGTTAAAGTACAGATGTGAGGGGTGTTGAAATCCAGTTCGATGCCTTTAAGTTTTCATACCAGAGTCTAATAGGTTATTCAAGTGCATATGGCTAAAGACACATGAACCATTGCATTATGTGGTCCTTGCTGTCAAATTGATACTCTGTCCTATTCTTGTTTATTGTTATCATCTTTATAGCCTTCCTGTAGAATTGCCTCAAAGTGGATACTAGTTCTATAGTTTTCCTGTCTGGTTCTAGGTTAGACTACTTTGGCTAGTATTTGTGATGTACATATATTAGTTGATTAAACTTCCTGGAAAATACAAATCCAGAGTGGGGGTCATGAGACGAATATAGTTTCAGATGGATATGCATGCTTTCCTGCAAATAGTTAAACAAGTGTGATTAGACAGCTAAGTTTGAAGAAACCGGCTCTAATGCTCCGCTGTACTTTATCTTGCTTCATGTACTTTTTAACTCAGCTGGTATACTTTATGTACTAGTTTTATCAGTCGTTGAACACATCTCATGAGTAGTCTTAAGAGTCTAACATTCCTCATGTGTGGTTTGTATTTGGCAAACCTAACTGACTCAATTCTTGTTTATCTAGGCTATTGCCACTGCAAGGATGAAGGGAGAGTTTCCAGAAAGATTAGGGCAACCAGAATGTCAGGCATGTATTCCCATTTTACTTGCAAAATTGCTTGTTTGATTTATATGGTCTGCATACTTACTTATTTTTGGTACAAATTAGTCCACTTCCTTGTAACATTAGTATCACGATTTGGCTTCTGCTTATTTAAGCAACAAATTCTTTGATAGAAGAATAGAAAATAGATAGAGGACAACCTTATCAACTTTTTATGTGTAATGGTATTGAGAGAGAGAGAGCTTGTGTATCTCAAATCCTGTAAAAAATTAATATTGACTTCAGATGTTTTTTGGGGGTCATGAACTGCTAGGTAGAAGCTTGCTTATCTCAAATCGTTCTAATAGTCTTGTGAGGACTTATAAACCTAACTTCTTCAGAAGAAGACCTATCTTCTTCAAAGAACTTAATTACACTTCACAAGCAGGATGTGCTGTGATGTTGGATTCTTACCTCTCTATTTGACTAGGTTGATTACAACAAAGGATGCAAATGAACCTGAAGATGACCTAGTCAAATGGGCCCTCGCCCACTCTATTTAGAGAAACCCTCAACATTACTGTTTGTGAAATTCCTTGTTGGTGTCTCCCTTTACTAACAGAGTTTTAGATTCAACAGTTTAATTTAACACTGGAGCCTAGTTTGTATGTTCTTGGACTCCACGTGCCGGGTCATTTATATTTCACTTTCCATCTCGTCTTTTTCTCTGTCTCTCTGTTTGTTTAATTTCAGTTGTGGTTGGGCTGTGCCCCTTTATTTCCATTTTGGTTTCAGTTGGGCCCTGAGATAGAGAGGGTTGTTAAGAAAATTCCACATCAGTTTGGTATGCGCTTGATTATGGGCATTTTTCTTGTTGGCCATCTTCCTCAGTAGCTAATGTTTTTGGGGTAGAAGCTATAAGAAATATGATAACTGGAGGGTCCATATTGACAGCACATACACGTACAAATGCAGAGGATGAGTCATCCTCTTTAGGTTCTCTCTCTACTTTATGAAACAAGTGGAATTACAATACTCGCATCCTCAATTTTGCGGAGATCAAGAACAGCAAAATGATGTATCTTAAAATAATTGCAAGCGTGGAACCCAGCACAAATGCCGAGTTTTATTTGGTGAATTTAGGACCTTGTCATGGCCAAATTGAGATCTTGTTGTGCAAACTGGGTCCTAGATAGTGAACAAGAAAAAATGATAGATAACTTATACCCATGTTTTTCTTCATTTTGAGGGTTTCTTTTACCTGATTTTCCTTACATGATTTCACCCTCTTGTTTCTTTATCTATCAATTAACTTATTCAAACGACCAAGGAGTACATAAGAAAAAGTTAGCCAATCAATTCCTTCCCTCGCATTTAGGTGAAAATACATGACCAACCTGGTATTTTTTTGAAATTCCACGTTGCTCATGGTTTATTGATGTTCCTTGCATGATTTCATCCTTTGTTTTTTCTTAAAATATATATTTGATTCTTAAAAACAGGTAAAACAATTTTTTCCTTTGGATATAGTGGAATACATGACATTCCTTGTGTTTTAACATGGTGTTCTGAATAAGAGGACTACATCAATAGGAACTGAACATAGATTATCTTTCCATTTTTCTTTTGGAAAGAGTAGCACTACACTTAGTTTTGAAGGGGGGAAAAAGTCACATAGAACGTGTACATAGGGTAGAACATATTGATCTGAGCATTCTCTTGTGGAGAAAGTGTTCTAAAACTTGGTGTAGTTTAGAAATTCTATACTCATTAACATTGACATTAATAGTTCTCTCTTACAGGAGTAACAGAGATATTGAAGAATAAACTCGGAGTAAAACAATGAGGGATTGTGCTAAGTTCTAGAGTTAGGGTTAAGTTTGTGTATCTCTTATAAAATCCAGGGGAGGCCGAAATATTGTAACCAATAAAAATTGTTCCATCTTTCTACCAATCTGTGCTTATGAAGATAAGTAATGAGGCCATTTGGTTTTAAGAGTCCCAGTGGCTTCTTAGTTGTTAAAATTTGTCACTTATAGTTCTTTCAGTTCTCTTTTTATGGACTTTAGAAGCCCAATTCTTTGCATGTATTTGTAGTAATTAATGTTTCTGCATTGTATGGTAGAATTTGCAGATTGTTCCCATGCCATTAATCCAGTGATTGTTTTCACTGAAATTTTTTCAAAAAGAATGTTTCAACCACCGGTGTCTTTGGCAGGAAAGAAAACGTATGTCAAAGGAAAATAACATCTTGGGCAATGAATGACATTTTGGTGGGGTTGAAAAAATTATTATTAAGAGAAGTAAACTATAAGGTCATTGTTACCATTATAACGTTTTTACTACGACATCTTCTGAGGCTTCAAGATATTGAAGTTCTAATGTGTGTGCTTATCCACTATCCACTAATTTTGTTTTAAGGCTTGTTAATGCTTACAAATTAGAAAGTTTAGTATTTTACAACATTGATACCATTATAACGTTTTTTACTACAAAATCTTCTGAGGCTTCAAGATATTGAAGTTCTAATGTGTGTGCTTATCCACTACGACTATGTTTGTTTAAGGCTTGTTGATGCTTACACATTAGAAAGTATATGAATTTACAATATGCTATGGTTTCATTAAATTTTTCAGAAAGAATGTTCTCAACCTCCGGTGTCTTTGGCAGGGAAGAAAACGAATGTCAGAGAAAAATATCATCTTCGTCAATTACTAACATCTTTGGTGGGGTTGAAAAAAATATTATCTGGGGGGAAAAGAGAAAAAAGGCCGGGGTAGGTTTAATTTACCCTGAGCAAATTGTAGCTACTAGGGATTGAACTCTGATATCCTTGTCTCTAAAAGGAGTAGTAGTAGGTTACAAGGTCATTGATGCCATTATAATGATTCTACTATAACATCTTTTGAAACTTCAAGACGATATTGAAGTTTTGATGTGTATGTCCATCACCACTAGTTTTGTTTTAAGGCTTGTTGCTGCTTACACATTTGAAAGTATATTATTTTTACAATATGTTATGGTTTTACTCAAGCATTGTGTACGAATTGTAGTTAGCATGTCATATTTGATTATTTCTTCGCATCCTTCTACATGAAGAGATGTATCATCACTTGGCATTTGTGGGTTATTTCATTTATTCCTTGTTGGGGATGGAAGGGATGTATTTGTATATACTAATATGGGTATAAAAATTTTCTAGTTCTTGTTTCTCTTGGGTAGGAGGGGGGCGCTGGATTCAGGATTTCTGTTGTCTAGATGTGGTGGTTGCATTCAATCCTAACCTATGTGAGGGTAGAACTTGATATCAATTGTTGGTAGAACCCAGGAGAGTTTTACCCACTGAAATAACTTACCCAAAATGAGGGAGATATATGCTATGGTAGAGGGTACTTTTGTGTAGGTAGTTGAACTTTTGGACTCTATCTGTGCAATTGACCTATTAAGCAATTGCCGTTTTGAGACAATGCTGATGATGACTATTGTATGCCCTTTATCTTGGTGAAGATAGGTAGGGAAAGTAAAAGGATACAACCTGAATCATTGTGCTTTCCTGGATTTGTGGAATCACCCCCCCAAGTTCTTTTTGTTAACAACTAGATGTGTCTGATACTGCTCAACAAACTCCGAAGTTGCTTATGACAGAACGGAAGCATAAGTGGGAAAAACTTTGAACTTTGAAACTTTCAGTGCTGCGTTGAAGGAAAGATTATTCAGTGCTTTGTAGTTGGCTAAAAGTTCAATTAATTGTGGGTTTGCATGCATTTTTGGACAAAAAAAAAAGGGATATCCTCCTGAGTTCAGTTATTTTGTAGTGTATATTTCACTTCATGTTTTGAAGATAAAACACAGTGATTGTCATGAAGTTGTAAACATGCTTCTGATTATCCTGGTTATTTTGATACATCTTAATCTTGTATGGCTGAAAGGGAACCTTTTTGTGCAAGACAGTACTAGCCTGTTTTGAGTTGATTGATTATTGTTTTTTATTTTTTTGATAAGTAAGGCAATATTATTGAATGAAAAAAGGAATAGAAGGAGCAGTACAAAGGACTATACTAAAACCTCTAGACCAAACAAGCTAGAAAACTAATGAAATCCAAAAACTCTGAAAAGGGAGAACCCAACATAGCATTCACCCATAAGAACAAGGACTGCAAAAAATTGCCCCTCAGACCCTCCATGGACACAGTCACACCCTCAAAACATCTCCCATTTCTTTCTCTCCATAAATTCCACCAGATACAGGTAGGGATCACTCTCCAAATAGCTAAGGCCCGAGGGTCTTTAAAATCCCTTTTCCAGCACAACAAAACTTCCGCTTCCCTCTTAGGCATCACCCAATCATAGTCCATAATAGAGAGCACTAAGGACCACAACTCCCTAGCAACCAAACAGTGCAGCAAAATGTGCTCAATAGACTCCCCATCACATTTGCAAAGATAGCACCAATCTAGCACATTCACTCCCCTCCTCCTCAAGTTGTCAGTGGTAAGGATTCTTCTGTGGGTGGCTTCCCAAACAAAGAAGGACGCTCTAGGCGGGGCTAAAGACCTCCAAATCTGTCTCCAAGGAAAGCTCACATAAAGCCCCCAACTAGAAGCGAATACCAAGAATTCACCGAGAAAACACCATTCTTGGATCTCACCCATCTCATCTTGTCTTCAGCATAACTCCTTAGAACTTTAGAGTAAAGTAAAGTGAAAAGCGCCGAAAACTCCTCCAACTCCCAATCATTAGCCCTCCTAACAAACTGAATATTCTACGAAGCACTCTCGGATCCCCACTCCAAGCAGTTCGCAACCATAGCATTCTTATTACATGCTAGAGAAAACAAAAAAGGAAATATATCCTTTAAGGATCTCTCACCACACCAATGATCCTTCCAGAAACGGACTTTGAAGCCACTTCCCACCTCAAAATGGATGTTCTCCGCAAAGGAATCCCATCCTTTGCTAATATTCTTCCAAAGACCAACACCATAAGAGCCATTGCATACAAGAGTGTTCCACCCACCCAAAGCACAACCGTATTTCTCCATGATAACAAGCTTTCTCACTCAACCCCAAAGCGCCAAAGCCATTTCCCAAGAAGTGCCCTATTAAACAAAGTGAGCCTTCTCAAACCCAACCCACCGCAACTAATAGGAGAACAAACTTGATTTGACAGTCGGCATTCCAAATTGATTTGGATGTATTTCTGGATATCTAATTGCTGTAGTTCATGGATTCATTGATTGCCGCTGTTTAGTCCATTACTTTTTGGCTGTGATTTCTGATTGACTGTGTGGAGATCAAGCTTCTTGATTACTTTTGCCTACACCTGTCTGGATTGATTTCTCTTTTTGACAAGGATAAGGCTTGTTCTTATCATTGTGTTTTTCATCATTTTTTGTTTATATAGCTAAAAAGATATGATGAACTAGCGTTTTAATGCCTTCTGGAAGGGTTAAAAAGAGATTTTGCTCGCCGGATGTTGGATCAATTGAGATTATCTGGTAAGCCTAAAGAAAATTGATTGACACACAAACATTAATGGCTGAAACTGTACACAATAAAGGATTATGTTACTCCCGTATTCTTCCTTAAAGCCAGATTCATTTTTTTGGTTGTCACTTTGGCCCATTCATTTTTTTTTTTCTAAGCAAACTTCATTAAAACTAAAAAGAGTCTGAAACATCAAGGAGGCTCAAAAGAGATCCACAGTAGCAACATACAAAGGAATAGAACTTAAAGGTATCAAGCCAAAAGACATAGAACGGGCAGTCCAAGCCACCAAAAGGTGAGCTAGAGAATTCTGTCTTCGGGACGTCCACTTTGGCCCATTCCTTATTTTGAAGAGATGATCACGAAAAGGACAACTGCTTATTTTATGCCAATAGTCGGGCAAAAAGAATATGGAATTATTATATATCAATTAGTTCTGATTAGTAAACAACTTGTCCTCCAAATCTCAGTCTGTCTAGGCAGTTCATAGTTCAGGTTATTTCTCTAGGTTCTGGATGCACATTTTTTCTTCTACATGTGATTTTTTTTGCTCTAAAATGCATGAAATATTCTGTTTTTCTTGTATGGTTTGGGCAACTAATATTCTGCTTTGATCTGTTGTATAGTACTACTTGAAGACCGGCACTTGCAAGTTTGGAGCAACATGCAAGTTTCATCATCCTAGAGATAAGGCTGGGTTTGTGGGAAGAGTAGCCTTAAATATTTTAGGATATCCACTTCGCCCGGTAAAATAAATACTTTTCTTCCACTGTTTTAAGTATGACTTCATATAAGTTGTGAATCAGCTTCTGAAACATTCTCTTATGTTTATCATTGTTGGTTCCATATCAGCTGCTCATTAAAGAAAACAGATATATAGAATCTTCACATATTTGGGCCTTTCATGTCAGTCATGTTGTAGCCCTGCAAGCATGCATCACATGTGTGAAACGGACATCGCTCTTCTGTAGTTGTATCTAGATGGATGGAATTTATGTTCTTGTTTTTTGTCTCTTCCCCCTCTCAGAATGAGACTCAATGTGCCTACTATTTAAGAACTGGACAATGCAAGTTCGGAAGCACCTGTAAATTCCATCACCCGCAACCAACAAATATGATGGTTTCATTAAGTGGTTCTCCTGTTTATCCAACCATCCAGTCTCCAACTACTCCTACTCAGCAGTCATACCCCGGAGGAATTACAAACTGGTCAAGAGCATCTTTTATTGCCAGTCCACGCTGGCAAGGTCCTTCGAGCTATGCACCTTTGCTTCTACCTCAGGGAGTGCTGTCGGTTCCTGGGTGGAATGCATACAGCGTAAGCTTTTATCCAGTCTTTTCTACATTCTATGAGTCAAAGTTCTTTTGGTTGTTTGTCTTTCTGCCATGTTGGGTAAACTAATAGGAGGAAGAGGAAAAAGGAGGTGAATGCACCTCAGGGTTGGGAAGGGGAGGAAAGAATATTTTCTGCAGGATGTTTTGTTATTAAGGCAAAATGAAGAGAAATAAGTCAAATGGTACTCCTATGAGGTTAAACATTCTCTCTATCTTTTGTGTCCTCCCAAATGGGAAGGAATGGAGATGGTCAGTGGAACTCTTTATCTTTTCTTTCTTCCATCTAAGTTATGCCTACATTCAATCCTTATAAAGGTTGTGGTTGGACGATGCAACTATGGTGATGTAGTGGTTACTTCTTGTGAACATGTGCTTGTGCCGGTATTTGGTGGCAGTAGTAGTGGAGGTCCTCAGATGCTACTTGTAAGATGGAGGTTCTGGTGGTGGAAGATAATATGAGATTGAATACCTTTCCCTGTCGTTAGGTTATTTTGTTTTGAGGGAAGGTTGCTTTAAGCTGGATTGTAGCATCAAGGTTTGGGTCAATTTCACTCATACACATCTGGGGTTCTAAGTGTCTAGGTTTCGGGATCTGCTTCGCTGTGGTCCTCTTTAAAAGTAAACTGAACTTAAAAATTCTCTAAATATGCTGTTGCACGTATATTTATCCCTGCACGTTGAATCACAATAGCAGAGCCAGAAATTAATCTTTGGAGGGGCCACGTAATATAATTATTATTTAATCCCATCTAAGTTATACACACACATATGACAATACCTAACAAATTATAAATATAATTCAAATCTTATAAATTATCGTTAATAGCTTTAAGCCCTATAGATACACAATACATGTCCATCATAGTTACAAATAATGCATCCATTGAATTAATGATTATCTTTCTTCAATTAAAAATTTATTATAAATAATATGTTTCCCTTTAAATTTGTGGAAGAAAATACAAAGTAGGTGAAAACAAGAGAAAGACTAAAGTGACTCAAAGGACAAGGAAGAAGAGTCACATATTGAGATTTTTGGATCGGATACTTTTTTGCCTGCCTTGCCCTATATGGTTTACGAATTAATTATAAATATTTTATGAGCTTGAATTTTAGTTTCATATTTTGGGTGTGTTGGGGGGCAAATGTCATTATTTGAGTAAACATTTGAATAGAACCCAAGGGAGGAGGGTGGTTTTACAAAGTTTTGGAGGTAACCGTGGCCCCTAGTTCCCATTCCCTTTTCCATTGGTCAATCACGATGCTACCTCGATCTGCATGGTACCTCTTTCCTTATCCTATGTAGTATGAAGAACAATTCCTGTCATTCATTGTACTATCTTTCTTCTAATATGTAATGAAGGAGAAAAATCACTCTGCATCCAAAACTCTTAAGCCCAATGTCAAATGGGGCAAACTACCTAGGGTGACATATTTAGTCTTCAAACTATTATATTTTTATGAGTGTGACATATTTAGTCTTCAAATTGTTATATTTTTATCACTGTGCACCTTCTGCTAATATATGACTGTTAAGATTGTGCACTTAGCCCTTTGTTTCCTGATTTGAACGTTCAAATCTTGACAAGTGAGTCACATTTGAAATGTTTGATAGTTGAGGCTTAATATGTCAAATTTGGTAGTGTGGACCCCTCATTTGATATTGGCTCCATAGTTTGGTAAGGCAAAGTGTGTTTTTCGAAAAGATAAATTGGGTAATAAATATGTTGAAGTATTTGATCACTAACTACTTCCAACATGCTAATGGGATGATCGCTTTTCAGGGTCAGCTTGGATCAGTGTCATCTTCGGAAACTCAGCAGCAAAGTGTGGGAAATAGTCAGGTTTATGGAACTTCACGCCAGGGTGAACAAGCTAGTGCAGGATCTCAAGGGACATTTTCTCCGCTTCGTTCGGGCTCTGTCCCCATGGGGTTCTATGCATTGCAGAGAGAGAATGTATTTCCTGAGAGGCCTGGCCAGCCTGAATGCCAGTTTTACATGAAGACTGGTGATTGTAAGTTTGGTGCAGTTTGTCGGTTCCATCATCCTAGAGAAAGACTAATTCCTGCTCCAGACTGTGTCTTGAGTCCCATCGGCCTGCCATTACGTCCGGTGAGTGACTTGACCAGTGCTTATTTTGAACTTTTATTTCATTATTAGCATTTTAGTCTATGCCAAGTGTTTTTAGTTTTTGTTCATTGTCACTTTTGCAATTTCCTTTAAAAGACAGTCACACAACTTTTTCGAGGCCTTGCAAATGGCAATCAAATCGGTTTCATTGTTTTGGAGTTGTAACTTATTTTATTTGGATTGCTAAGACATCTTCACTTTCTTTTTTTTCAATCGGTAAAAATCATATCCCAAAATCAGAAGTACAACAATTTGGAGATAGTTCAAATCGGCATCTAAGACAATTAGTTGGTAGGCTTTGCAAATTGTGTATGCGCTATTTGTGGCCTTAGTCTAGCCTTTGCATCATTAGTGATGGATCTCTTGCTTTGTCGCAAAGTGTGGAAGCATAACTGTCCCATACTTGAAGCTTCTTGTCATAATATATATGACAGTCCTATATTTTTTTAAGATTTTACAAATTTCTTTTCCAGTCCAATACTTTTCACCCTGCCGATCGCCTTGTGTAAAACTTTGTAAAAGTTGCACAAATGGTAAAAGGGTAAATTTGGGAAATAACCCGAAAGAAAAGTAAACCAATTGCAGCTATTCTAGCTATGTTTACAGTATTCCTGAATGTATCTCAAAGTTATAGCACTTCAATTCATGACATCTCATGATTTTTATTTTTATTTTTTGCCCTTTTTTCTTTCTTGTTTATATCCACATTATTATCGAAAAGGGTCAAAATGGTATTATGATTTTTTCCCCATTTCCAGTCTTATTTTTGTCAACATTAGTACTCCTCCGATTAACCTCCTGCTTATTCATGTGGACACTCTCATTTTTAACAGGGAGAGCCTTTATGCATCTTCTATTCGCGGTATGGTATCTGCAAATTTGGTCCAAGTTGCAAGTTTGACCACCCTATGGGAATTTTCACATACAATCACTCCGCATCATTTTCGGCCGATGTCCCGATCCGCCGTTTGCTGGGGTCATCATCCGGACCTGCTGCACTAAATTTGTCAACCGATGGACTTGTTGAAGCCGGCTCAGCAAAGCCCAGGCGACTTTCACTGTCGGAGACTAGACAGATGCCTTCTGGTGATGATAATGTTGACACAGAAGGCTGAAGACTTGTAATTTTTTACAAGCTTTTGTAGGTTAAACGGGCATTTCTGTAAATTTACTTCCCATTGCTGAAGATGTACAGAGTTCATGTCAAGTTGATTTTTGTTCCTCTGAAAATTTATTTCAGTTGACAGGCTTGACTCTTCTGAATTTCATATCGCTGCATTGTATTTAAGTCTGCAAATATTTATCACATATGATGAAATATTCCAAAGTGATTCCAAAAGCTGATTTCTCTGATTCCAAGGCTTTATTTCTTTCTCCCAGTAGTATCTGTAAAGCATTTTTTCTTCTCTCTCAAGTTTTGGTAGCCTCAGTCTGTCTTTCCCTTGAATCTTTTGTGGTGATTACCAGGTCAGAAATTTCTGCTGCCTGTAAACTTCTTTTTTTGTAATCATAGTCATCAGGTTCTGTTCTCTGACGATACAATTAATATAGATATTCTCAATTATAGTTGAGAAAAACTATGGTTATAGCTTATCCAACTAATTCAACGAACCAAAATTAACACCCAAATAAACAAGATATATATGACCCAAGAAGGAACCATTAAATATAAACGAATACGTGGCAAGCCTATATTATTAGTCCTTATATACAAATTAGTTCCCTATGAAGATCTTCAATATAAGCTGTTAAGTATTGGAAATTCCTAACGAACCGTGCCTAGTGTTACACCAAAGCTACTGATCTTCAAATTTAATTTATCAATTACCTTGGATAGTTATACCTGTAAGTATACCCCGAAATTATTTTATTGATGGTTGGATTTGATTTTTAGATTGAACTTAAATAAACAAAACAATAATAATAAAAAAAAAACTACTAAGGTTTTAAGGATTCATTTGACAATGCTTGATGTCTTTGATCAGTTATACATAAATGGATGAGAATGACGATTCTCTCCTATCAAAAAATCTAACTAAAAGCCCTGCAAAGATATTCATTTGATAGGATTATGAATAATAAATGGTTTGACGCTAAATGTCTAATTTCACATCACAAGGATTCTTAAAGCATTCAATGTATTTGGAAATCACAGTAAGGATCCGTTTGTTTGCTTGTAAAATTATTATTTTACGTAAAAAAAAACTTTTGATTGAAATATTTTTAAGGAAAAAAACTTGTTTTTCAGTATTTGGTTATTCTTTTAAAATATTTTCAAGAAAATATTTTTGATGTTTGACACACTTAATGATTTACATATTTACGTAAAAAGGCTTAAATATTGTACAGGTCTTGTAGTTTATATTTTTTAACATTTTAATCTCTCAGGTATCGATTTCAACTGTCATGCTCTTGAGGTAAGTTTTTTTAGACAAATCGATCTTCTATCCTATTGTTGTTAGCCAACAGAGGAATGGTGCTTACGCAAATTTTAGATGTCATCTCAATGCCAATCATAGCTGCCCCTGTGGCATGAAATTTTTCTCAAAATTTTAATATTTTAGTCCTAAGGTACTGATTTCAACGTGAAGGTCCCTGAAGTACACTTTTGAGATAAAATTGGTCCCCGTAGTTCAATTGCCGTTAGCCAACTAAGGGAGAAGTGCCCACGTGCCTGGTAAGAGAAGAATATAAAACTATCATATGCAACCTTCAAATTTAATTTTATTTAAAAAATATTAATTTTTATTTATATATCATTTTTTTATTTTTTAATACAAATTTTTAATATTTTTTCTTGGAGGGGCATTTCGGTCTTTTGCATGTGGTTTAAAAGGCCAAATCAAAGGGAGACAATAATTGATTATTTTTGAAACATACGAGACGGTAGGCTGGGCTTTTCAGGTTTCGAGTCGGGTTTCACTCACCCCGACTCGATCAAGGCAAGGAAAATGAAGCCCGACCCAGAATGACTCCTAAACCCGAGCCACCTCGGGAAGATCAGGTTTGGGTCTGATTTTGTTGGGCTTTTTATTTCATTATATTATAGGTCCAAAACGTTCTAGACTGTAATTTTTTTTAGCCCAAGACTATATTTTTTGAGAAATCATGCATAGGCTTACAATATTCGAGTCAGGTTTGGGTTTTTCAAAATGTGTTTAACAAACCCAAACTAGACCCGAAAACTGTCAAAATGCATTAAAAAAACCTGACCCCAATCCCAAATAAAAGCTAACCCAGTCTTGGGTTTTTTGCCTAGCTTTATAATGTGGAATAAAATATTTTGGAACTTAAGGGAGACTTATTGATTTTTGCTCACAGTTATGAGGTGTACTATAACATTCCAAAATAAAATAAAATTGATTTACTAAAAATTTGAGCTTAGTTTGTTTTCTAAAAAATAATAAAGCTTTTATAGTTGACTTTAAAATTTTTTACTTTGACCTCATTTTCGTGTGCTTGCCAAATACTTGAAAACAAGTAAAACAAATTACAAAATTTGTTATACAAGCAAACAAACGGACCCAAAATCATTATGAATGTACATATGACAAATTAATTTGACGATATAGAACTATTAGATTAAACATAAATCACTTTATTACCTTGTTAAAGATCAAAGTAATGTCACACATCATTTAACCTTAGCAAGAGAGTTCTAGCTTGACATCTTCACAATGAAACCATGAATTTTTGAGAAAAAAGTTTAATTAGAAAAGCAACAAAAGTGAAAAGTGCCTCAACAATGTGTTATCCTTTTTTTTTTTTTAATTTCCTCTTCTTCGAACACTTATTCACCCTCCAGATGTGCGAATCTCAAAATCTTTCTGAAATCCAAAGTTGTAGAAAACTAACTCCGTAAAGATTGCTTTATTTGGATAACTAATGAATTAGTGACAAATTTGTTTGCTAAACACATCCAGATACATGCGTCTTTGTCTTGATTTTAAATTGTTTCCTTGAGTTCAAATGTTGTTTCCCTCCATCCAATCCTACAAAATTGGCACGAACATAGTCTTGCAAACTCTCATCTTCATTAATTGAATAGAACTGTGTAATTAAATCCTACAAAATTAGCATGAACGACGTGTTTAACTCATCCACCATGACGCCACGCTGGAAGCCCAATCATCCGATCTCATCCACCCACGCTCCACGTTAATAGTGTCTTTTAAAAAATAACAAGTCGTTAAAATTGTGTGTTGAAGCCAAATACAAAATCCTCATCCCTCCTAATTGGCTTTAACCCCACCCCTTCCTGTTGAAGCCAACTAGAAAATCCCCAATCTTGAGCTCTTGAAAAACCTCACCCCAATCTTCAGCTCTATCACTTGCACCGGTTCTATGCAACCTCAGCCTAACAAGGAGGAGGAATGTTTCAACCACGTGCGAGAAAATTGAATGAACTTTCGGAGGCTTCAATTTGCAGATGCAACCTTTGGGCATGTGTGAGAATGTCAATGATGGAAGGAAATCTGGGACGTCGTTTTTTTGGTTGTCCAATGTACATCCATCGATCGGCGAGAACTTCAAATCATACTGCTTGTGAGTCTAAATAACAACCCAAGAGGTGGGGGGATGAATTGGATTTATCAAACATTTAGTCCTTTTTCGATAAAAACACAAATCTAAAAAATACCCATTTTTAACAAATAAAAAATGCAGATCTGAATGTGTTTAATGCTAAGCTAAAGTTAAGCAATAAATGATAAAGCATAAAGCACCACAAATATAGATATGGAATGAATAATAAAAGAGATAGAGTTAAAGAGATGACACTGCAATCTTAGGTGGTTCGACCAGTACTTGCCAACGTCTACCCTAAGGTTATTGACTTCCTTAGACTTCCTTCACTATTCTCCAAATAGCAAATACACCTTAGCTTCCCGGGTGCTAAGGAACCTTTACAAAGCATTTTTCGAGCTCACGCTTTAACTCTCTTCACAAATCCCAAAATCCAAGAGATTTCTTCTACCCTTATGAGTAGGACCAAGTGTTTACCCAACACTCAAGTGTTTTACAAAAGATGGGTACAAAGGAATAATAAAGAAAAACTCTCTAAACCAAATCAGCAAGTGGAAAGCACAGAAGTATGGAATGACTCTCTAAGCCAAATCAGCAAGTGAAAAGCTCAATAATGTGCAAGAAGACAAGATTCTTGAAAGAAAGCTAAAGTTTGGCAGGTGGGAGCACAAGCTTTCTTGGTAGATGCGTTCTTCTCTCTTCTTCAAGGCACTTTCTCTCTCTAGAAGCTAGGGTAAGAACAATTACAAGTGTGTTGTCTTTATCTCTCTATCTTCTTCTATTTATAGCCCCTCTAACTTCAAAGGTCTTCAAAACCCTCAAAAGTACCTTTGGAAGGGTATCCATGTCTTTTTGGAGCATTTTAAATAAGCTGGCATCGTTTTAGTTTTTCTGCAAAATCGCAGCATATGTCGACACATAGTTTGCATGTGTTGACACATTAAAACTTAGTTTGAAAATTGTCTTGGGTGTAGTGCAATGTGTCGACACTTGTCTTCAATGTGTCGACACATTCAGTGCTGGAGAGAAATATCAACATATTGAAAGTGTTCAATCCATTCCAACACTTCTTTAAACACCTACAATATGAAAAATTGATCTATTAACTTTGCGTAATAGTGTTCAAGTACACTTAGAAATATTTAATGGAGATAACCTCAATCTTTTGAAATACTTTTAGAAATAATGGATTGATAAGGTAAAATCTAAGAGTCTTCAAAGTACTTTGAATTTTTTGTTATCATCAAAATCAAACATGGATTGTTTGTAAAACAACCTTGGGCTAACACTAGTAATTTCTTGTTAGATACTTTTTACTGGTTGCTGAGAAGTGAGACATAACAAATGGAGTTTATAGGGTCTATTGTTATTGCTATTATTGAAAAGGATGCTATTGTTGAGGAAGTTAGATATTTTTTACTAGATGCAACATCCGGTTTAAAAGATGCTATTGTTGTTATATATTAACTAAGAGTACCGTTATTGTTAAATTATGTGTTAGGTGTCCTGATTTAACTTGTTTGAAGGAAACCTACAAGTCTACTACGCAGGAGGTATGTAGAAGTGAACCAGAAGTGTGTTGCTTAAGTTATATCTATTTTCAACAAATTTGTGGACCAAAAGTTGGAAGGGTTGTAGATTTTTAAATTGCATTTTGTGTTGACGTTAGCTTTGCTTTCTTGATCAATTTCATTGTTTTTAGTTTTCTGAATTGGGTTGTTTTTGTTTATCATATTTGGTAAAGGGATTCATCATGTGGTTACTTCTAGTGGTTTGACCTCCCAACATGTCCTCACGGTGAAGAAATGTTGCTTCCTTTGATCAAGAAGATTAAGAGGATGAAAGAAGAAGCTCGAATGTGGAAAACAAAAGAAAAGCGCATGCTGATATGTTTGATTACATCGTGGGTAATACTTGCTGCCATCGTTTTATTTATTTATTTTCAATGTGTTACGATGGAGGGTCGAGCGATTGTTGCCTTGAGTTTGTATTAGACTAGCAATGATTATGTATTAGACTAACAATGACTGTGTATTACGCTAGTTGGATGGTAGTCTAGTTCTTTATGAGATTTGTGTTACTTTGTACAAAAGACTATGTAACAGATTTCAGTTATTTATGAAATTTGTGTTACTCCCTTTTGGTGTATCTTTTCCCTTTTGGAAGGTTGTTGTTGAGAAATTGAGATAAAGTTTTCGGGATATTAGTGGAGAGCGTCATTACATTGTTACACATGTCATTCCCTTTGGGGAAAGAGTGTCAGGAGTTTACACCAATTTTTAGATTATAGAATACGATTGACAATTTTATCATGGAAATGATAAGTTGATCTTTTTGGGACACTGAAAATATGTCCCATTTTTTTTTGGGGGGGGGGGAATTCATGATGTTCTTGCAAAAAGTATTAGCTTTATGAGTAGGAAAAAACTTTTTCAAAAAGTTCTCTTTCCATCTGTTGTGATATGCCAATGGATCTTGGTTTCAATAAATTGCCAAATCTAGTTTTTTTAAAAAAAAAAAAAAGAAAAAAGAAAAAAGAAAAAAAAGAGAAATGGAAACAATCTTAGGGACTTTCTTTTTTGGCATTTTCAAGTTACCACCAAGCTGCACCCAATATAAAATCAGTTAAACATTTTCACCTGCCTTCAACATTTTTTTCAATTTTGCCTAGCCTAGCTTGTAAGAAATTATTGACATAGCCTCCAAATATGGGTTCAGGTCATTTCAAACAACGGATAAAATGAAAATTTAAGAAACATATGTGCCTCAACCGTTTAGAGGATTCAATGCCTGCCCATGTGAAATGACAGAATCGCCCTAAAACTTTCTTACTGTTGAAAGTTGTTTGAGGGAAGATTCCGATCATATGCACTACCCAAAGTTGACACAAATCAGCATGTTTGTTATTTTCCTTCTTCCCCAACTGTTTGATGTGTCATGCAAAATCGCTGTTTGTGTGTGTGTGTGTGTTTTCTTTACCACTTGGTTGAATTATCCCATGCAAGTGCAGAGGTGAGCAAAATAACTGGGAAATTAAGATTTTGTTCACATTTATATATACATATGGAAACTCCCTTTGGTAGTTCCCCCTCCCAAAAAAGAAAATAAATAAATTGAATATTTTGCTCAACATACAAATGGATCTGTTACTTTATCCTTTCTCAATAATAGATCATCTACAAATTCACGATCATCTATTGCTTCACGAACTTTTAGTTCTAGAAATTTTCGATCTGCCTTAAATTCATTTCTTCCAAGTACTTCTATATTTCCTTCTAGTATTCCTCTCAATCTACGAATACCCGAAATAACTAGTACGAGAACTGAAACAGCAGTTATAACAATTCACAAGAACCTCCTTTACTTCCTGTGAAAAAACTTCTCATACTCAATCTGAAGCTTTTTCTCTTCAACTTTCTCATTCTATACATATATTACACACTGAGTTTTTTTTAAACAAAGCTATACTTCAAAACGATTTTCAATCCAATGATAACTCAGTCAAACATATTTGGTTCTTGAACAAATACTCTTCTGATGAACAAGCTCTTATACGCACTAATTATTATAATCATATGATCGAGGTTCAACAACATATTCTTTTTTTCTCTTGGTTTGAAAAGAATCTTCATTCTTTAAATGTTTTAACTAAATATCTTCCAAGGATTACTCATGATCATAAAAAAGTGTTTGAATTTTATCCTCCTATGGAAACTATCAGTTTTAATAATAATTCTCGTAATTATTTAGCCACTCCTTTCAAAACTAATAGCATTTCTAATAGTGATAAAAAACTTGATAATATTATTCAACAAAATAATTATACAAACACCTTTTTACAACAAGTTGGAACATATCTTAATAAAATAGAACATTTGATAAAACCTCCTATGATTGCAAGTTCCTCTACTACTAATACTCCTCTTTTCATTCCTCGTGAACTTCCAAAGATTGCTCCTTTTCTAAGAATCCCTCTACAGATATTGACACTGTTTTTCACAAAATAGAGGATATGCTTTCAAAAATCTCTCTTAATTTGACAAATAATATTCATGCTCTAAATACCACCGCTTCTTCTTTCACTGATACGGCTGATACCGTTAGTATGCTCGATCTAGAAAACCAATTTCAAGATTTAAGTCTTAATAAAATCATTAAATCTTCCACTCGAATTCCTTCTAAATATACTCAAGGTACTTCACGAAATTATTATCCTCGCCCCACAACTCCTAATCTTCAATTTGAAGAACGTCATCTTACTTCTACAGCTGCTTTTGCATCTGACCTCCTTTACGAATGGAATATAGATGGTATTTCGGAATATGAAATTCTCAATATTTTACATGAAATGACTATGTACTCTAATGTTTTAAAAATCGCCAACCGCTCTGATATCAAGTGTTAATTGTTTAATTACGGGTTTTACTGGTCAATTAAAAAATTGGTGGGATCATTATTTATCCCAAACCGAAAAAAATAAGATTACTTCTGCCGTTAAATTAGATGCTAGTAGCGATACCATTATGCATAATGGTTAATCCATCCCTGATGCAGTTAATTCTCATCTTTATACTATTACCAAAAATTTTATTGGTAATCCTTCTTCTTATAAAGATAGAACTTCTGATTTTCTTGTTAATTTAAAATGTCCTACTCTTTCTGATTTTCATTGGTATAAAGATGTTTTTCTTTCCAAAATTTTACATCGTAATGATTGTCATCAATCTTATTGGAAAGAAAAATTTATTGCTGGTCTTCTTATTATTTTGCCCAAAAAGTTCGGCTCAATCTTGCTACTCTTGATGATCTTATTTCTTATGATACTCTTACTTATGGTGATATTATTAATATTATCAACAAAACTGGCCTTTGGATATATAATGATCTTCATTTAAAAAAGATTTTAGAATTCGATAAGAAAAATTAACCGTCGTGAGTTGGGATCTTTTTGTGAACAATATGGTTATCCTTCTCTCATTCCCCCTTCCAAACAAAAGAAACGTTTTCATAAATTTCCTCGAAACCCGAACTATTCTTCTCGCAAATATTATAAGAGGAAGAAACATACTTTTTATAAACATGATAAACCCTCGCCTTCTTTTAAACCATCTCTGTCTACAAAAAAACCAATTAAACCTCCTTCCAAAACCAAAGCTATTTGTTGGAA
>CM025856.1:6907582-6945342 GCA_003952965.2 Morella rubra | reverse complement strand
TTATTTGCGAGCTTGTTCTATAGCATTTACACTGGGACTCTGTTGACCCTCACCATATCATGGCGATTAAGACTAGTAAAAAATCCCCCTCTTCTTATGAGGCGAAAAAGGAAAAACATGGATGCAATTCTCAGAAGGCCATTATGATGAATGTTACTGTGGTAACAAATAAAATATGTATACTTTTCATGGTAAGACATAAACTCTACCACAGCAATGTTGGAAGAAGAGCCTTCTCAAGGTAATCTACGTAAACACCAAGAGAAAATTGAGCCCTATGGATTTCATGGTGTTAGACTGTTAGTGCAGGAGAGGAAATGAGAATTGAAGCACACTCGATAACTTTGGAAGATGATAAAGCCAGTTTTAAGACCGAATCTTTTCGAATTGAATTGTTTACGGTTTATCAATGTAACTGGATGTCTACGAAAGATTATCAGTGTGTAGTATGAAAAAGCTGTGATGAAAACTAACTTTCCCCATTGCTTATAACTGTAAATAAAATTATTACTTAAAAGAAGTGATGCTCAAAATTACATTTCCAGGTGTGAGCCGTTTGACACATACCCAAGAACATATGACCTGTTGCATGCAAATGGTCTATTCTCCGTTGAGAAAAAGAGGTACCAGTTCAGCTCTTTCTCACTTTCGCATCTGTCTCCATTCATGCAAATGTCACCTTATATCGTTGTATAATCAAATTTTCGACTGATTCTTTTGTGTCAGGAACAAATGTGGTACCTCAACCATTATGCTAGAAATGGATCGGATGCTAAGACCAGATGGGCGTGTTTATATACAAGACACGGTGGATGTTATTGATGAAGTGAAAGAAATTGCGTCTGCCTTGGGATGGGTGCCAGTGGTGCACAACACTAGCGAGGGTCCACATTCAAGATGGAGGCTCTTGATATGTGAAAAACGTATGTGACCTGCTTGATTGTGGGAAAACGGAGGAGTAAGCAATTCTTTTCTTCTTATCCTTCATAATGATTCATTCAGAATGTGAAAGTACTCTCCACGAAGTCTCACCAAAAGCGATAGCACGGCAACTAACTCATAGCACGTGGTTTTTTTGTAATCTTCATTCGTACATTATATTGGACAATAATAGCTTATTAACTTATTACTCCGAAGTTTACAGCATTAGATTCGGAAAGTTATGAATATTTATGTGATTTTGAAAGAGAATGTTTTCCTTATGACCTTTTGTTCTTATGATTTATCATATAGTAAATGGTTCTTACTACATTGATTGAGTACTATAGAAACTAGCTTTTCCTGCATATAGGTGATCTAAATAACTTCCTCTTTCTTTATTTCCCAGAAGAGAGCATGAGGCGAAAAGAAAAAAATCCACTTATTTGATCATTTTTCTTTGAAGAAAATCAATAAAAGGACAGGCAACCGCATCAACTAAAAAGAAAATATATGTTACCAGAATTGGATGTATCCACTTTAGCTGAAGAATCTAATAGGACTGCACGAACAACCAGTTTTTGATTGGTGAGTTTTCTGATAAAAACAATGACAAAGAACATTAATTACAGTCTAATCATTCTAGTTCCAAAGAAATAACAAAAAGGCTCGTTCTATGTTCGAGATAACAAGGATAGATAGAAATGTCCAAACCTTATCTTTGGGCTCAGGCCTGAAAGCTTTCTTCACTGCAGAAAACCAGCCCCCTTTCTTCCCCATTCTCTAGTCATTCACCTTTAGAAAATCAAAGTAGAGCAAGAATCAAAAACTCAACCCAAAAGATGTTGCGACGCCCAGGTGCCAAAATCGAAAGATTTCTCGTTGAACAAGGAAACTAGATCAAATTCTTTAGATAATTTTGCAGACACGCCCCTTATAGAGAGAGATAGGAACATAGAACCCCCATAAATGAGGACAAAAATGGACAAACATATCATTGACGAATGCCAAAATAGTAGAAACCCACCTTGAGCTGTATCGCTCTAGATTTGCTAATGGATGGCCATGGAAGACAAAAAATAAGAGAAACAATCGGGAAGAGAAGATAAGAGGAAGAGGAAGAGCGAGAGAGACTCAACAATCGGGCTGCCGGCTCGGAGGCGAATGAGGCAGACGGCGGCAACTGGTGTCTGGCAAGCAGGTTGAGGCACGGCCGCAGAGAAGGATAAGGAATCGAAGCTTAGGGTTTTGAATCAACTACTCAGTGTGACATGATTTCGGGTGCGTCGGTCGGGTTAAACATATATTTAGGCCCGACCGAAATATAGTCGGGCTGCAGCATTATGAGCCCGCCCCTACCTGGGCCCGTGTAGAGCCCGACCATATTCGGTCGGTTTCGGGTCGGGCGGTCCGGGTCGGGTCGGGTAAAATCTGTACAGCCCTAATCCATTTAGATATAAATATATAAATGGGAGATTATGCTTAATTAATTATTCTCTTTCTAAAAGCTAGCTGTGCTAGACCTGATGATCACCGTATAATGCCCTTAAAAAAAATGGTATATGAAACATGATATATATATATATATGATCTAAGTGATCAATAGAGTACTCGATCCCAAGATGATTTATATATTGTCATCCTCACATATTTATCTACCAATAATTATGAGGAATTTAATTAACATGTTTTGATTAATTAGGGCTCACTTCTTGACCATAAGCAAGCCCAGTACTTGTTTACAACATCCAGGCCTAATCCCTCTCATAAGTATTTTGAAGGATAGATCAAATCATAGACTTGCCACGAGTCCCTTTTGTTGAGACGCAAAGGATATATATTTAGGTCAACGAGTTTCCACCAAAAAAAAGTTAATGGACCGACGATTTAGTGCAGGTCCGATACGCAAACTGTCTGATTTGTGCCCACCGAGAATATTATGTGCTCAGGAATCCAATTGAGTGAGACAAAAGGATGTAAAAATATGTGCATAGTATTATAACCACGCCTCAAATGGATTGAACAGATGAGGTCGAAGAACATATCACTACAAGAAAAACAAGCAACGCTGACTGAACGCTTAGAATTTGTCACCAAAGAGTAGGCCTTTAGGGACGTCACTTACAAAAGTGTCAGGACTAATATCTTTAGCAACAAACAGATGGTTGCCGTAGACACAGAATAATACTGACGTATAATATTTTATTAGAGACGATTTTGGCCGTCACTACAGATAGTTAACTTTTTGACATTTTGGGAAGAGTAAATTACGCCTAGACACACCTATCTACCACCACTTTTACTGTCGCCATAGCCCATTGTCCACGAAACATGGCTTTTCAATTCTTTCCTCAGATTACTTAGCAAAAAAAAAAAGCAATTCTTTCCTAACATCTCGTCTTTTTCTCTCCCTTATTTCCTCTACTTTTTTTTTTCCTTTGCCCTTTCTCTCATCGTCATCTCCAACATAGATCTGTGTCGAAAGCTTCACTCCATTCTTCTAATACCTGGTGTTTTCCCTATTCAAGATTTACCCAACAACAAGAAGCCACGACAAGATGTATGAAGAAGGGGTTTGAGAAAAGAGAACAGTTAGTGAAGAGGTATACTGGCCTATGTGGAGCGGCTGGAATTTTTTGAAGCTCATTGGCTGCCAACCCAGCTATTTGGGAGAGATGGGGTTGCAATTTGTGAAATCCTTTGTTGTTGTCGATCTTTTTTTTTTCTTTCTAAGTTTGTTGCAGATCTAGCCTATTATAGATCTAGATTTCCATCTGGTTTGTTGCAGATCTTTGGGTTTTCTGGTGTTTCCTGCTATGGTGATTTGTAAAGTTCTTTATTCATTGTAGATCTTTTTTTTTTCTGGGTTTGTTATAGATCTGGATTGTTGTAGATCTAGATTTCCAAATCTGGTTTGTTGCAAATTTTTGGGTTTTCTGCTTTTGTTTCCTACCATGGTGATTTGTAAAGTTTTAAATTTTGTAGAGTCAAGTCATTGTACAACCGTTTATGAAGATTCAAATTTTATATAGATTGTTGAGATTCAAATTTTATATGGATTGTTGTCTCTCTCTGTTTGAAATGGATTATCTGCTTGGTTTTGCTATTTCTGCGCATATGGCGAAGAAGGACGGCGGCTTTAGCTCGTCAGCAATGGGGTTGCACCTCTATTGACAAACTGGAGCTCGTTGACGCTGCTAGACTAGTGCCAACGGAGAGCTTATGTCGTCGAATTAGGGCTCTCTGCACGCTACAATCTCGACCGAGCTTCGACGACTGAAAGTCGCGGCTGAAGAGTAACTCCCACAACTTTTGCCATTTCTATCTACGGAAGCCTCCGTCAGCGATGACCCCTTTTCCTCTAGTGTATTTTAACTATCGACAGTACTATTCAGTTCAGAAACGCTATAAGGGAAAAAACATTTTATAGGATGGAAAATTCTACATCGAATTCTGAATGAAGCCTGCAGCACGCAGCTATCTGAGGTTTTTTTTTCAGAACTCCCACGGAGTTTCTTGGCAACTTCTTTTACAGGCCTGCAGGACCGAAATATGACTATGTTTATTTCAATATGCATGTACCATTCTGTACGTAAGTCTAACCTGAAAGGGACCGGACGGCCATCTGTTTAGCCCTTACATATAGATATCCATCTGGCTTAGAATGCATCACAGTGATATATGTGTTCAAACAATCAAATACCACAAATATTTCTGATCATTCGGATATTTGTGTTGTTTCTGGAGACCGCCGTACTTTGCGGTTATGTCTCTCCTCAACGCCAACGATTTGCACCAGATTTTCGGGAAGCTTGACAAGAATGGAGATGGGCTCGTGAGCCTTGAGGAGCTCAACTGGCTTCTCGACAAAATAGGCGTCAAATTCTCCCTAGACGAGCTCGAACCTCTAGTGGGAAAAGCCAGCCTCGACTTTAACGAGTTCTCGTTCTTTTACGATTCCATATCAAAGCAAAAGAACAGCAGCAAGGAGGTACCGGCGGAGGAGGAGGATCACGACAGCGACCTTGCTAAGGCGTTCAAAGTGTTCGATTTGAATGGTGACGGCTTCATTTCTTGCGAGGAGCTTCAACATGTACTGTCGAGCCTGGGGCTGTGGGATGAGAACAGCGGCCGAGATTGTAGGACTATGATTCATGTTTATGACACCAACTTGGACGGCCAACTTGATTTCGAGGAATTCAAGAACATGATGTTTCTTGCTATTGCTTGATTTGTGATCATTTGGCAGAATCATGGTCAGCCTTGTTTTACTGCATGAATCATGATTTGGAGCATGCATGTCTATCATATATATAAAAATCCAAATTGTCTTCTCATGAGAAGTTTAGTACTATTCCTATTATTGGATCGATCGAATTGTCGATTGGGAGACTTTTCTGTTCGACAACCATTTGTCCCGATAAAGGAAAGGTCATTGCTGCAGAAATAATAACGTACCTAGGAATTTCTCAAAGAAAGTTCTAATATTCTAGCAGATAAGAAATATATTTCTACTATATATATGCATAAGCTTCCTTGAGGAGTAATTTGTTCTTAGTTATGACTTACGTGGGGTACAAGTTTTTCCTTTTCTGATTCGAAAAATTGGTTCTCTAAATTCTAATAAGTAACCATTGGCTTTTCAAATCACATGACAAGTTCTCTGTAAAGCACGAGGGAAACTTGGTTCTCTGTATTCGAAGTGACTGCGGTTTTCTCGTTTCTTTGCACGAGAAGCTTTTGCAAGGAAGTGACATTGAAGGAGAGCTAAAGGACATACCTTCACTTTAAATGCTTTTGCCATTAATTTTATACTCATAGACTAATGACTATCACCTATTTTGATACAGTCTTATTATCCATTGGACATGCTTGTTGTATATATGCAGGTTAAGATTTGACCTCGATACTTAAGATCAAATGAGTCAATTGCATTGCCTTAATATATGAGGTAAAATGTGTCAAAATTCTGCAAACTGAATACCAGATCGTAAAAGAAACAAATATATATATATAGTTCATAGTCTGATTGGTGGAGCTAAAACAATGTGGACTCTTGTAATCGAAAGCTTATTAATTAATTTTTTCTTGTAATCTCATCCTTACATCAGTGAGTAAACAAGTGTGTTATGGGTTAGACATTTCCACAGTACATGGATGTAGGTCTATATACCTAACAACTTAATATTATGTCTCTTTTATCTCTTTCATTTAGTTTAAATTATTTTTTCTTATATTTTAATTTTCACAATTCAGGATCGGACATGCGTGATAAGTATCTACGAAAGAGAAATGGTCATAATTTCATGCCCATTGGTTTGATCTCATGACTCGGAAAATGATGGTATATTATAGATAAGATGCCCATTGGTTTAATGCCCATAAATTCAACTTCGTTCCATCCTAATTCCTATAGACGCTTTATCAAACCTCACACCCGTGCATCTTGCGTCCGAGATGTTTCACGTGAATCACGGTTAATTAATTACCATCTAGATCATATGACCTGACACATAATATAATTAAGTTCTCATGAATTATTATACACTTAAGAGAAGTTGTTACCTAAAAGTTATGTCTCGATCAAGTGGGCAAACAAAAAGACGAAGGGTCTTTTTTTTTCTCTGAAAAAGATTGATAAGCAGATTCCAGGAAACTCACAGGAGTTGCACGTGCGCATTCTTCATGACTTACCAAGTCTTCACAGAGTCAGATCAAAGGCCTTCAGTTTCCTGCACATTCATGCATTTGAATCTAATTCTATGGCACATATTTTTTGCCTTGGTCGTAACGTTAGAAGTTCCTGTACTCATCATTGTAGAACTTTTTTTTTCTGGGTTTTGTTATTAGATCGGAAATTGTTGTTTTTGCGTGAGTGAGTTCCTTCTCTTACATGCTGTGTGCAAATTTTGTTTTCTCCATTGTTTTACACCTAAGGATCCATGCAACCGTATTTGTTATTGCTCCCAATTTTGTAGACGTTCAAGTTTTCAGAACCCGTCTTCCTGAAGATCTCAGCAATATTTAATATAAGGAGATTTCTCCTCGTCTTTTCTTGTTTTGAAATGGAAAACATTATCTGCTTGGTCTTTGCCCCGCATATGGCGAAAAGAGACGCAGGCTTTAAGCTCACGTCTGCCTACCGGTGCCGTACTCGCGCTCGTCAGCAAAATGGTGGTTGCACCTATCTTGACGAACAGGAGCTCGTCGACGCTGTTGACCAGTGCTAACGGAGAGCTTTTGTCGTCGAATCAGGGCTCTCTGCACACTACAATCTCGACTGAGCTTCGACGACTGAAAAGTTGTGGCTGAAGAGTAACTTCCACGACTTTTGCCATTTCACTACGGAAGCCTCCGTCAGCGATGACCCCTTTTCCTCTAGTGTATTTTAAACCCCTATCGACAGTACTATTCAGTTCAGAAACGCTATAAGGGAAAAAAACATTTTATAGGATGGAAAATTCTACATCGAATTCTGAATGAAGCCTGCAGCACGCAGCTATCTGAGGTTTTTTTTTCAGAACTCCCACGGAGTTTCTTGGCAACTTCTTTTACAGGCCTGCAGGACCGAAATATAACTATGTTTATTTCAAGATGCATGTACCATTCTGTACGTAAGTTAACCTGAGAGGGACGACGGCCATCTGTTTAGCCCTTACATATAGATATCCATCTGGCTTAGAATGCATCACAGTGATATATGTGTTCAAACAATCAAATACCACAAATATTTCTGATCATTCGGATATTTGTGTTGTTTCTGGAGACCGCCGTACTTTACCTTTATGTCTCCCTCAACGCCAACGATTTGCACCAGATTTTCGGGGAGCTTGACAAGAATGGAGATGGGCTCGTGAGCCTTGAGGAGCTCAACTGGCTTCTCGACAAAATAGGCGTCAAATTCACCCTAGACGAGATCGAACCTCTAGTGGGAAAAGCCAGCCTCGACTTTAACGAGTTCTCGTTCTTTTACGATTCCATATCAAAGCAAAAGAACAGCAGCAAGGAGGTACCGGCGGAGGAGGAGGATCACGACAGCGACCTTGCTAAGGCGTTCAAAGTGTTCGATTTGAATGGTGACGGCTTCATTTCTTGCGAGGAGCTTCAACATGTACTGTCGAGCCTGGGGCTGTGGGATGAGAACAGCGGCCGAGACTGTAGGACTATGATTCATGTTTATGACACCAACTTGGACGGCCAACTTGATTTCGAGGAATTCAAGAACATGATGTTTCTTGCTATTGCTTGATTTGTTCATTTGGCAGAATCATGGTCAGCCTTGTTTTACTGCATGAATCATGATTTGGAGCATGCATGTCTATCATATATATAAAAATCCAAATTGTCTTCTCATGAGAAGTTTAGTACTATTCCTATTATTGGATCGATCGAATTGTCGATTGGGAGACTTTTCTGTTCGACAACCATTTGTCCCGATAAAGGAAAGGTCATTGCTGCAGAAATAATAACCTAGGAATTTCTCAAAGAAAGTTCTAATATTCTAGCAGATAAGAAATATATTTCTACTATATATATGCATAAGCTTCCTTGAGGAGTAATTTGTTCTTAGTTATGACTTACGTGGGCGTACAAGTTTTTCCTTTTCTGATTCGAAAAATTGGTTCTCTAAATTCTAATAAGTAACGTCTATATATTCATTGGCTTTTCAAATCACATGACAAGTTCTCTGTAAAGCACGAGGGAAACTTGGTTCTCTGTATTCGAAGTGACTGCGGTTTTCTCGTTTCTTTGCACGAGGAAGCTTTTGCAAGGAAGCATGACATTGACATAAAAAGGAATTTCTACTCACAACCAAATCATAGAGCTAAAGCCCACGACATACCTTCACTTTAAATGCTTTTGCCATTAATTTTATACTCATAGACTAATGACTATCACCTATTTTGTAATACGTACAATCTTATTTTCCATTGGACATGATATTACACCATCAAACCACCAAAAACTTGTTGTATATATGCATCCTCGGTTAAGATTTGACCGTCGATACTTAAGATCAAATGAGTCAATTGCATTGCCTTAATATATGAGGTAAAATGTGTCAAAATTCTGCAAACTGAATACCAGATCGTAAAAGAAACAAATATATATATATAGTTCATAGTCTGATTGGTGGAGCTAAAACAATGTGGACTCTTGTAATCGAAAGCTTATTAATTAATTTTCTCTTATAATCTCATCCTTACATCAGTGAGTAAACAAGTGTGTTATGGGTTAGATATTCTCACAGTACATGAATGTAGGTCTATAGACCTAACAACTTAATATTATGTCTCTTTTATCTCTTTCATTTAGTTTAAATTATTTTTTCTTATATTTTAATTTTCACAGTTCAGGATCGGACATGCGTGATAAGTATCTACGATAGAGAAATGGTCATAATTTCATGCCCATTGGTTTGATCTCATGACTCGGAAAATGATGGTATATTATAGATAAGATGCCCATTGGTTTAATGCCCATAAATTCAACTTCGTTCCATCCTAATTCCTATAGACGGTTTATCAAACCTCACACCCGGGCATCTTGCGTCCGAGATGTTTCACGTGAATCACGGTTAATTAATTACCATCTAGATCATATGACCTTACGACACATAATATAATTAAGTTCTCATGAATTATTATACACTTAAGAGAAGTTGTTACCTAAAAGTTATGTCTCGATCAAGTGGGCAAACAAAAAGACGAAGGGTCTTTTTTTTTCTCTGAAAAAGATTGATAAGCAGATTCCAGGAAACTCACAGGAGTTGCACGTGCGCATTCTTCATGACTTACCAAGTCTTCACAGAGTCAGATCAAAGGCCTTCAGTTTCCTGCACATTCATGCATTTGAATCTAATTCTATGGCACATATTTTTTGCCTTGGTCGTAACGTTAGAAGTTGCTGTACGTTCTTAATTCTAGAGGCAGAAACAGTTGGCCGCCTGGGGTACTGGCAATGACAGGTAAAAGTCGTTAAGAATTAAGATCTTGATAGGTTGGGCGTCTGTTAAGGTTTGGTTCAAAAGTATGTGTATTTGCTGCGAAATTCTCCTTCATTGACTAATTAAATCCAAATCTGTGTCATTCCTCCGTGGTCCAAATTAAACTAATTGACTTGGTCGATGAAGAAAACTCATTAAAATGGATAAGCATTATACAATATAGTTATGTTAATTTCAAGACTTACTGATTAATTAGATGCATGATTTGATAGTTCAATACCGCCCCGCGTTCAAATCGTGTTATTTGAGAATTCCAATTTTCTTTTCAAGAAAATTACCCTTTCCTCACCCACCCTCTTTCGCTTTTTAAAGAAGAAATTAAGTGGTCGACTTAACTTTAATTACACTATATTTATTTTAAGTAGGCATCCTTGAAGGAAAAATTTGGCAATTATAGGTAGACTACATGTGAATCTCTGTGAAAAAAATCCTTCGTAAAATAAGTTATTTTCCCTATTGATGTCAGCAACACAGGTTTCATGAAATTAAAACTATGTTCATGACGTAATATGATATGTTTGACATTTCTTTCAAAAAGTTTGAGGGAAAAACTATATTTTTCACCCTCTAAACATTTTACAATTTACGTTATAAACTGTCAATCTTGATTTATTGCACCTTAAACTACTATTGCTATACATTATGAAGTTTTAACATGGAATACATCATGTAAAGCATTTATCGGTAATTTGGAGTGCAATCTATTAATCTTTGTAGTTTAGGATGTAAATTACAAAATGTATAGTAATTAAAGAGTAAAAAATGTAATTTTCTCAAAATTAGAGGAGTTTCGCTTAGATTTTAAAATCCAATAAAATTGTTTAACAAAACAAAATCCAATAAAATTTGCTAGCTAGTATTTCCATTTTAGACATTAGCTCTTCCCACATAATTATTATATATCTCCATGAAATTCAACAATTCTGTATGTTATTTTCTTAGTTTCTAGATTAGAAAATGCATTAGATATTAAAAGATTAGAGTGATAATTAGTAGAAATATCAAATAATGCTCGAAAAAGTTTGGTAAGGGACAATCCTTATGGGGACCGAATATTTTGCCTAAAGACAAGTTTCTAAAAGGGCCTGTGAACTTTACCTGTAAAATCCTTTGTTGGTAAGATTATGTTGCAGCATGTAAGTTTAGTGGTGAGTCAATTAGGTTGATCGGTAGTGGGCTTTTGAACATTGGACAGTCTCTTGGGCTGACGTGTAGGAGTTCTATTGATAAATGAAGACCCACGTATGTTTAAATAGAGCCATGTGTATTCTCCTGCGAAATTTCCTTCATTGAAATCCAAATTAAACTAATTGACTTTCGATGAAGAAAACTCATTAAAATGGATAAGCATTATACAATATAGTTATGTTAATTTCAAGACTTACTGATTAATTAGATGCATGATTTGATAGTTTGTTCAAATCGTGTTATTTGAGAATTCCAATTTTCTTTTCAAGAAAATTACCCTTTCCTCACCCACCCTCTTTCGCTTTTTAAAGAAGAAATTAAGTGGTCGACTTAACTTTAATTACACTATTTTATTTATTTTATTTTAGTAGGCATCCTTGAAGGAAAAATTTGGCAATTATAGGTAGACTACATGTGAATCTCTGTGAAAAAAATCCTTCGTAAAATAAGTTATTTTCCCTATTGATGTCAGCAACACAGGTTTCATGAAATTAAAACTATGTTCATGACGTAATATGATATGTTTGACATTTCTTTCAAAAAGTTTGAGGGAAAAACTATATTTTTCACCCTCTAAACATTTTACAATTTACATTATAAACTGTCAATCTTGATTTATTGCACCTTAAACTACTATTGCTATACATTATGAAGTTTTAACATGGAATACATCATGTAAAGCATTTGAAATCGGTAATTTGGAGTGCAATCTATTAATCTTTATAGTTTAGGATGTAAATTACAAAATGTATAGTAATTAAAGAGTAAAAAATGTAATTTTCTCAAAATTAGAGGAGTTTCGCTTAGATTTTAAAATCCAATAAAATTGTTTAACAAAACAAAATCCAATAAAATTTGCTAGCTAGTATTTCCATTTTAGACATTAGCTCTTCCCACATAATTATTATATATCTCCATGAAATTCAACAATTCTGTATGTTATTTTCTTAGTTTCTAGCATTTGAAAATGCATTAGATATTAAAAGATTAGAGTGATAATTAGTAGAAATATCAAATAATGCTCGAAAAAGTTTGGTAAGGGACAATCCTTATGGGGACCGAATATTTTGTTCCTAAAGACAAGTTTCTGTTTAAAAGGGCCTGTGAACTTTACTTGTAAAATCCTTTGTTGGTAAGATTATGTTGCAGCATGCCGGCAACGCATTAGCGTAGTTTAGTGGTGATGGGTTACTTTGTCGGTAGCAATTAGGTTGATCGGTAGTGGGCTTTTGAACATAACAAACGTGGACAGTCTCTTGGGCTAGGCCCTATTTCCTTAACCCAATTTCTCCCTACCAATTTAATGACGTGTAGGCCTAGTTAACACCCTATTGATAAATGAAGACCCACGTACCAGAGAAAAGGAAAAGCCATGTCCAAGAAAAGAATCCGGCTACAAAAAGAAATTGGTTTCGTATAGATAAATTTTTTTAAAATAAAATATTTTAATTAGTCCACTAGTATTTGAGATATTGCCTAATTTCAAACTAGTATTTAGGGTAAGTTTCATCTTAGATTATTTAGGAAATTTAATTTTTGATCACTAAATTTTGACATATTTTACGAATTAGTCACTAAGAAATTTTTTTAAAAAAAAATTCAGTCGTTGAGGGTGTTAACCATATTGTCCTATCACCCATGTTTTTTCTACATCACTTCCCTCTCAACCTAAAATATTTAAAAACAATACTATTGCTGGCTGAATTAAAATCTAATTTGCACCTTTTTGTTAAAAAGTAATCCCAAATCTAACATACACCCAATATTCCTCTTACGCAACACCTTCAAATCATGAACATCCAACTGTCCTGACTTGCGAGCTTCGAGAACTGTGATTTTGTGAACATTTTCATTTCATGCATCTCTTAAGAATCACCAATTTCTCTAGTGTAATTTCGATTGCTGGTTTTTCATCAAAAGTTCATATAACCGTTGCACGATTAAGGTTGCAATAACATCAATTTCTATTCTTCACCAAGAAATGAGAGAACAAGGAGTTGTTAGCAAGAAACTCTTACTTCTTTGTGATGTTACGACCAATTTAATACCTAGTGTTCTTACAGCATTGATGGGTGTCGATAGATCCGAGAAAACAACTCTATTGGATGTTCTTGCAAGAACAAAGGCTAGTGGCCACATTGAAGGACAAATAATGATTGGTGGGCAAGGGTGGTAGGTTACTGTGAACAAATGGACACCCATTCTCTTCAAATCACAGTAGAGGAATTCCTAAAATTCTCTGATTGACTTAGACGGTCTTCTTAGATAGGGGCAATGTGGCTAATGTGGATAGGGTTCTCGTTAGTCAAAATAACAGTCTAACAGAAGAACCACTTATTTGCATAAACTAAGTGACTACAAATTGGGAAAAAAAAATCTTATTGACTTATTTGTAAAATGGGTCAAAACCTAATGACCAAAAATTGAATTTTCCTAGATTAATTCATGTAAATTTTTTGTGTCTTTAAATGATCATTTCATCAATTCAAGTGACCTTATAATAAAAAAAATTCAACGTGTCTAATGAGAACATATGTTAACCATTTATAAAATAATTACATGTTTCCATTAATTGTCAAATCAATTAGTAAAATATAATAGATTTTCATTAATTTTAATTTCACTTAACACTCTTTAAGCTAGGTTGGACGGCTCAATGTTTAAGAGAGACAATCAAACATTGAAAATTTAAGATAGAATTAAAATTAATGACAGCTTGTTTGTTTTTAAAATTTTATCAAAATTTTGTTAAAATTTTATGTTGGTGTTAAAAATGAAGTGTTACTGAAATTGATGAATTAGTGGTAAAAATAAAAATAAAATTTTAAAATGTGTTTAATAAAAATAAAATTTTATTAAAATTTTTGTTTAACAATCGCAGCGGAGGTATCGGAAATTAAATATTGGTTGACATGTATAAATCAGGTGAGATTTTTTCCATTTGGACTGACTGGAATTTACTAATATGACCGACACCGAAGTTTCCAAATCGGCACTTGCTATAAGCATCCCAGTTACGGGAAGTAGTACTCATGGTGGGTCCCAGCCGTGGGGTCTACCTGTCACCGAAATCCAAACTAGACAGCCACACGCCATCGCTATCTCCTCACTCTTACCATAGATTCTCGCTCTCTCTCTCTCTCTCTCTCTCTCACCCGCCCCCATAGTCCGCACACATTCGTACCGTCTACGCTCTGCCGACACTTCCTCTGCTTCTCACCATGTCCGTTTCAATTATCCCGTATCTTCACGAGAAACAAGCAATTAGCTCCTCATGAAACCCATCACCATGGCTCACCTGAGCGAGGCTGTTAGGAGCCCGACTTTCGTCAAAATTACTGCCTTTGCTCTTCTCTCCCTATCCCTATTCTTCCTCTTTGATCGTTTCTCTGCCGGTTACCCTTCCCTGATCTTCTCCTCACTCCCGCCTCTGACCAGAACGACGCCGTCTCCTCTGCCTCCTCCTTCTAATCCTCCTCCGCTGCCTCTCGCCACAGAAACGTCTTTGCCGCCGTCTCCGCCTCCTCTTCCTCCGCCGTCTCCGCCTCAGTATCCGCCGCCGCCGCCGGTGGACATATTGATCAGGATGGGGATAGTAGACGAGACGGGAGCGATGACGCTGGACTTCGAGGTTGGAGAGATAGATGAGAGTATCACGGATGACGAGTTGAAGCGTTGGGCCGCTGAGACAGAGGAGGAGAAAGTTGGCGGTGGTGGCAGTGTTAAGGTTGAGAAGTATGAGGTGTGTGACCAGAGTATGCGTGACTATGTACCGTGTTTGGACAACGTGGATGAGATTAGGCGGCTGAATTTGGGTGACAGTGTAGAGAAGTACGAGCGGCATTGTCCGGAGGAAGGGAAGGGGTTGGATTGCGTCGTACCGAGGCCGGAGCGGTATCAGGTTCGAATACCGTGGCCAAGGAGCCGAGACGAGGTAGTTTGATTTAGAAAATGTTTGCTTTTATTTCCACGGGGTTAGCATTGATAAAAAATTATTATTTGGTCTTGTATTGGTCGTTTAGATCAAATGAATGAGGGGTTTCGCGCATGTGGTGTTCGTTTTTTTTTTTGGTTTGGATTAGGTTGAAAGTTTGAGGTTTGAAATCATACAGGTGCTTTCAAATCTCAACGGGAAAATGTTGTGATAATGATATGCGGGTGATAGATGTAGGATTCAGAAGCATTATGGAATCCAGAACTAGTGGTTGTACAAATTGATACTGATAAGAAATTTTGTACGGGAAGCTTTTGGTGGCAATGAGAATTCAGAGCCAACTGCGACACTTGTTACAAGAACCTGAGTATCTAATAATAGAAGTAACTAGAAACAACTCAATTTTATTGTTTTTGTTTTTGGGTAAACTGAAGATGCTGGAGCATTTATTGTTTAAGCACAACGTTTAGACAAAGGAATAAGGAAGTTTTGTAGGAATGCTGGCACGCCATGCAAGAGGAAGGGCTTGTCCTAGATGATGCTTAATTGTGAAAACAGCTCCACTTTTTTGACTGTATAATGTTTCTTTTTCACCTTCGTACGTACTATTCTCAGATCTCTCAACGCTGGTTGTGCAGACTTTCCAAAAATATAGTTATGTGCTTAGGACCTGGAAATTTCTGACAGAAAATAATGAAGGCTCCTCCTGAGTATGATTTTTAATTATCAAGGTGGCATAGGCTGAAATCCAGTTAACTTGTGGCTTCCTAAAGTCTACAATTCATTCTCTTGTTTTCAGTCTGCACCACATCGGTGCTTTGTCTGGTATAAGCTTTAGAGGGGTTTCTTTTCATCCTCTTTCTTGGCTAAGTACGAGATATAATTGCAGGTGTGGTTGAGTAATGTACCCCGTGCAGAATTCGTCGGGGATAAAGGTGGCCAGAAATGGACATCAATAAGTAATGACAAGTTCGTTTTCTTGGGAGGTGGAAGGACAGATAAACACTTGAATCTGATTTCTAAGGTTAGTCTCTTCTGTAATGATTATCATGTTTTGGTTTTCATCTGCACACAGCGATTCCACCTTTTCATTGAATGGACAGATGGTTCCTGAGATTGCTTTTGGGCAAAAGACCAGAATAGCCTTAGACATTGGTAGTGGAGTAGCAGATGTTGGTGCCTTGTTGATGCAGCGTAATGTGACTACCCTGTCAATAGCACGAAAAGATGTTCATGAGAACCAGATTCAGTTTGCTTTAGAGCGCGGTGTGCCTGCCATGATAGCAACATTTGCTACACATCGTCTGTTGTATCCAAGCCAGGCTTTTGACTTCATCCATTGTTTAGAATGTGGAGTGAATTGGACCCTTGATGGTATTCCCTTTTCCCTCTGCATATATAGCATTAAAACCTTTTTTGGCCTCTAATATCTTAGAAGTTGCTCTTTTCAGATTTTCAGTATCAAGATGCTCTAGTCTACATCTTGAACATGTTTCTGCATAATGATAAACTACCAGACCATTATTCTGTATTCTTTATGAAGTCTCTAGGGTACATCTGATGCGATTATTGCAGAAGTTTCATCATTTCTCTTCAAAACGAATGGAAGAAAATAAAAGGAAAAAAGGTTGTAAATGTATTTGATACTTGTTGGCTAAAGCTCGTTGAAACTGATTGTCCATTTCTTGTTTGCTTGTGATGGAGGTGGAAAGCTGCTTCTTGAGGCCAACAGGATGCTAAGGGGAGGAGGATACTTTGTGTGGGCAGGAGAGCCTGTTCATAGAGACCAAGAGAACCTACAAGGACAATGGGGAGGTAGCTCATCATGATAATGTTATTATGAATATCCGTTATCTTTAAAACAATTGCTGTCAATTACTACCGTGTTAGTCTACACTTTTACAGGCTTTTTAATGTCATTCCCCAGATTGATGTTGACATCCAAGAGCTTTCTCTCTCTCTCTCTCTCTCCCCCTCCCCAAAAAAAATCCCACAAAAAAAAAAAAAACCCTCTGTTCTGGTGATTTCTATTTTATTAGAACCATTCTCATCTACCTTTGGAGCTGAGAGTTTGTCACTGTCTTTGAATTGTGCTTATTCACCTTTGGGCTAATTTATCTACAGAAGTGGTGGACCTGGCAACTCGCATTTGTTGGGAACTAGTAAAGAAGAAAGGATATATTGCTATATGGAAAAAACCTTTGAACAACGGCTGCTATCTTAATCGTGATAGTAGAGTGCAACCTCCATTATGTGATTCTAATGATGATCCAGACATGTTTGGTATGAACTACTTCACTCCTTGGAGTTTACTTTCTTTAGTTGCACAGCATACAATACACAGATTTTTGCATGTCAATCCAGATCAATTATGATTCTCTTCGGTGCATGACCTGTGACGCTATTATAGTCTTTACAAAGTTGATCTCTTAAAAGTTACGAGAGAATCTGTTTTCATTGGAGCGAAAACATAAACATGTGGCAAAGCCTTAATGTGTTAATTCGTAATATTGTCCACATTTTGGCCTCATGGATAGTCCAATTTAGCCCGTCTTTAGTTGAGTTGAGTTGTAGGGAATGAAACATTATTTATTCTGTTTGTCTTCTTTTCTTTGTTTATGGGCAATTTGACTGTAGGGAAAATTAAGGGAAACGAATGCAGCAGGGGAATGTACATCATGGACCTATCAAGGAAAAGTGGGGAAAAAAGGACTCCAGTAGTAAAGTTGTCCAATAGCATTTAAAATAGATAAAGTAGGAACATGAGTACCCAAAATCTGCATTCTGATAGTCAGATGCCTCTTTAAACCGGCAAGAACTTCGGCCAGAAACAGTGAGGTTTTCATTTTTAGTAACACTGTTGAAAGATATAAAATGAAGTATCTTGGTTGAACTTCTGCATGTAAATTTTTGCCAGTAGATCTGGTTGCTTTATTGCACATACAGTGTGCCCAGTAACTTTGATAGACCGCAAAAGCTAAGTAAAGGCTTAACTAGTTGTGCAGGAGAAGATTGAGTCAAAGTAAATTACATAACCTTGACAATTGGAGTATTTTCGGCAGGTACATTGGTTTGAAGGCATGCGTCACCCCATTGCCAGAGAATGGATATGGAGTTAACGTAACTACGTGGCCTGCACGCCTTCACTATCCACCAGACAGGCTCCAGAGCATAGAAATGGATGCCTACAAATCCAGAAAGGAGATATACAAGGCAGAGTCTAAATATTGGAACGAGATAATAGACGCTTATGTTCGTGTATTCCGCTGGAAAGGGCTTAAACTAAGAAATGTGATGGACATGAGAGCTGGATATGGAGGGTACGCCATTACATAACTCTTGATATCTTTGACACACTTCTACATAGAAATAGATGTTTCGAGCTGCTGATAGTTTTATGTTTTCTACATGCTTGGAGAGAATTTAAATGCAATTTGACTTTGGCAGGTTTGCAGCAGGTTTGCATGATTTCCAGATTGATTGCTGGGTTATGAACGTTGTTCCTGTCAGTGGGCCCAATACGTTGCCTGTTATCTATGACCGTGGGCTTATAGGAGTTAGGCATGACTGGTATGTGCTTTCCGCATTCAGCTATCTGCTTCATGATTGCAGCTTCTTTTGTTTATTTGCGAGCTTGTTCTATAGCTTTTACACTGGGACTCTGTTGACCCTCACCATATCATGGTGATTAAGACTAGTCAAAAATCCCCCTCTTCTTGTGAGGAGAAAAAGGAAAAACATGGATGCAGTTCTCAAGAGGCCATAATGATGAATGTTACTGTGGTAACAAATAAAAAACATATAATTTCCATGGTAAGACATAAACTCTACCACAACCATGTTGGAAGAAGAGCCTTCTCAATGTAATCTACGTAAACACCAAGAGAAAATTGAGCTCTATGGATTTCATGGTGTTAGTGCAGAGAGGAAATGAGAATTGGAGAATTGAAGCACACTAGATAACTTTGGCAGATGATAAAGCCAGTTTTAAGACCAAATCTTTTCGAATTGAATTGTTTACGGTTTCTCAATGTAACTGGATGCTACGCAAGATTATCCGTGTATAGTTTGAAAAAGCTGTGACAAAAGCTAACTTTCCCCATTGCTTATAACTGTAACTAAAAAATGAGAAGTGAATTCAAAATTTCATTTCCAGGTGTGAGCCGTTTGATGCACCCCTAAAGAACTGTAGTGACCTGTGTGAGCATGCAAGAAATGGTTCTGCAAATGGTCTATTCCGTTGAGAAAAAGAGGTACCAGTTCAGCTCTTTCTCAGTTTCGCATCTGTCTCCATTAATGCAAATTGCACCTTATATCGTTGTATAATCAAATTTTCGACTAAATCTTTTGTGTCAGGAACAAATGTGGTACCTCAACCATTATGCTTGAAATGGATCGGATGCTAAGACCAGATGGGCTTGTTTATATACAAGACACGGTGGATGTTATTGATGAAGTGAAAGAAATTGCATCTGCCTTGGGATGGGTGCCAGTGCTACGCGACACTGGCGAGGGTCCACATTCAAGATGGAGGCTCTTAATATGTGAAAAACGTATGTGATTTGCTTGATTGTGGGAAAACCGGGTAGTAAGCAATTCGTGTCTTCTTTAACCCCCATAATGATTCATTCAGAATGTGAAAGGACTCTCCCCGAAGTCTCAGCAAAAGCGAAAGCACTGCAACTAACTCATAGCTCATGGTTTTTTTGTAATCTTCATTCGTACATTATATTGGACAATAATAGCTTATTAACTTATTAGTCCGAAGCTTACAGCATTAGATTAAGAAAGTTACGAATATTTATGTGATTTTGAAAGAAAATGTTTTCCTTATGACCTTTTGTTCTTATGATTTATCATACAGTATATGGTTCTTACTACATAGATTGAGTACTATGGAAACCAGCTTTCCTGCATATAGTGATCTAAATAACTTCCTTTTTTCTTTATTTCCCAGAAGAGAGCATGAGGGCAAAAAGAAAAAGGAGAAAAGGCAAAAGGCGTAATAAACTAGGGGACGGGCACATCTAAAGACAGGTAGGAGCAGGGTTTGTTGGACATGGAATTACCAATTAAGTGGGCACCATCTACTGCAAGCTTTCTTAGTTTCCAGCTGCCTTGATCGTTGCCGGCTACTAAGATTTCATTCACTTCCTTGATTGCTGTGTGGCTCCTTTTATATCTGTCTATTTCCCAACACATACTTTGTAGATATTAAAAACACGGCTCCCACATGAGCTTCGGGAAATAATACTTTTGGAATACCAAAAGCCATAGCTATTTGGCACGCTTCTCTTGTTGCAGGACACTTCGACTTTAACCATTTAGCTTTTCGATATTTAACAGACGTACACTCCTCTTCCATTAATTTCAAAGCAAGCATCAGAAAATGGATGACAATAATGAAAGAAAAGCCGCATGTTAGCATAAGAATGTCATGAAATGGCAATTCCAATGTTTATTACAAAAAGCCAGCTGTAGACCGTAGAAGTATTGTTAAGAACTGGTGATAGACGGTCCAAACGCTAGTGCTAGTGCTTGTCATAGGCAAAAAACAACATTTTGCAGCCAGTCAGCTTCGAATTTTCACCTATTATTCACAATGGACTTGTCGAGATTTGGAGGAAAGCAAATCATTCAACACTGCAGGACAGATAAGCCAGACACATTCCAAATTTTGGACCAAAATCCAATTACAAAGCTTTCCGACCCAACAACATGAATTCTGATCAAGCATCCATATCCCAAGATCAAAAGCAATCGTTGCTTCTCTCCAGCCTACCAAGAAAACCCCGTAATTGTCTATTGCTTCATTGAAGAATCCTAGTGGGCAGCAGTATTAACCTGTTTGGAGAGATAAGCTTCAAAGATTTCCACTATAAGCCGTGGATCCTTCTCGACAAGCTCCGAGTACTCCTCCATTTTAGTAAGCTTGTCCATGTTGTCCATGATCAATGACAAAGCAGCCTCAAGCAGATGCTTGGCATTGTGCCGGTGGGCAAACCCGTAGCTCGCGATAGAATTCTCCCAGCTCAATCTCGACACCAAGAACTTCTCACAATATGCCTTGAGATGCCTTGCCTGGTACTTTTCAGCCAACACTAAAAGGTCACAAGCCATCTGATCATCGAGCCACGCTTCAGCAGTGTAAAATAGTTGACAAAGGCGCAGAGGACATCATAGGACACATCACAAATCTTGATGGTGCCACTTCGGCTTTCTTCCATTTCATTCTCAAGCATAGCCTTGAACACTGGGGAACGGTTAACCTGATTCCCCACGAAAAAGTGTAAGAATAAGTTAAACCAACCGATCAAATCTCTAATGATATTTAGCATCAAATATAACACTTTTTTTTCTTTTCTTTTTTTTTTTTCTAATAGGTGTCTGGACAAACTTAAACGCATATCGACTAATCTCAGGACTGTGCAATCTCCCCATCCACACAAACCGGGCAATTACGTGGCTAAAAGTTTTGACCCCAAAGGGTTGGTAGCAACAATGAGGTTTTAAACTTAGGACCTCAAAGAGAACACACCACCAAAGTTCAAGCCTGAACCACTTAGGCCAACCCTCTAGGGTTAATATAACATTTTCATTACCGCTAAGTTATACCTAAAAAAAGCTAATCGAATCATACTCAGGTTCACATCCACAAAACACAAAGAACCAGAATTTGCGATAGCTACAAGAATAAATAAAATATGCTCACTCAAATTAATGATATTTAGGAACAAGTGCAGCCACACTCGATATATTCAGAAGCAAAGGCAACGCTTCAGTAAAATGAATAAAATAATTAGCAAGTCTTCGTGTATAAGTAGTAGAGCAGCCAGGTAGCACGCTTTGTTTTCAAAATTGAAGTCTTCTCCTCCGCTGTTTCTCAACTTCATGATTAATCAAAGTTCAGATTCACAAAGGGGTAATTAAAGTTGATTATTTTACATACCAAACTACATTAACATGTATATGGGTTCAGTCATCCACCAGAAGGAATTTAATATAATTATTTCAATAGGTGTATACCCCTGCCCACAATAACACAAAAAAAATGAAAAAAGAAGGGTTGGTTGCTGACCAGAAGGGTATGATATAAGGGCGTTTGTTTACCGAAATTTTAGAGAATATTTTTAAAATTTTGAGAATATTTTGAATGTTGAAATTTATTAGAATGAAAAATGTGAAGTATATGTATAAAAGTATAAAGTTTATTGTTGTGAAATGTGTTTGGTATGGTAAAAATTTTGACTCTTAAAAAATTAGCAAACAAACGCCCCAAAATGTGTGGGGACGGGAGGCCGAGCTCGCAGAGGGGTCCTCTGAGGAGGCGACAAGGACGACATCGGTGAAGCGGGGCCCACTGGGCCGGCCCGGTTGGTAGTGGAGGTCGAGGGGAGACCAAAACCTGAGGAAAGCGACCTTGGCCTTCAACTCCTCGATCTCCCTCTTCAGCTCCTCCTCCGTCTCGTTCGCCTCCTCGTAGCACTCCTTGCACGTGCCCGCGTCCTCTGCATTGTACTCCCCCTGACACGACACGCACAGCATCGCCTCCTCCTCCGACTCAATCTCCGGTTCACGTATCTCCGTTATGCACCGTCTCCGTTGCAATTGCATCGCCATCCTTGGGATTTGGGAATGATTAAAGCTGGTCCTATGTTCTGCTTTCCGCAAGGGCCCTTATTTTGCAGACTTTTTATAGGGGATGATTCTCATAGAGAATTTTACAGTGTGAGGTTAATTTCCGATTTTTTTAAATGCATGTGCGTACGTTTTGTATTTCTTATCCTTTTATCAAAATTTTATTGAAATAACTTGAAAAAATTGGTCAGGTTTAGGCTTTATTGATTTATTTTCTCTAAGATATTAAATTTAAAACTAAGGGTTACTATTTTTTTTGTCACCCTTAAAAATTTTTAACCTGATAATTGTTTGATTTGTATGTAACATAAAATTATACAGATTATAAAAGTCGAGCTATACTTACGTTGACCTTTACACTGAATTAAAATAGGAATTTAATCTTGAGAAGAATTAGTCATCAAGATTTTCTCCAATAGTACTATGCAAATTCCAATTGCATTTTAAATATATCCAAATGTCACATCAAATCACTGGGAAAAAGAAAAACCCTTAAAATCGTTTTTAAAAATGAATTTAAATACACTAATAAACACTGCGGTTCTATAGAGGATAATGAGAGCAAAAATATTGTAATCAATTGCTTGTTTCTCAAGAAATGGGAAGAAGAAATACGTTGTACAGTGTCTTAATGAGGGAAAAATGAACAAATTTGTGGGCGCAGTTATTTATGGGGGGCCAAGAAATAAATTAGAAGAAAGAAATATCACTGACTCTCTTATCTCTTTTTTTTTTTTGGGGGGGGTCTTTAATGGACTATTTTTTTTCTATTTAGGCAATAATAAAGTCACAAGATTATTCCAAAGACAATATAATTGATTTGAGAAATCATAGTGATATGTAGCAGATTGATTCACCCCATGTGCATACCTACTGTACACGTGGAATTTGATCGAGTACCGTGCGTGTACATTTAGACCAATGAGTAGTCAACACCTTACATGGATGGTACCTCCAAGTTTGTGATTTATATATTAAAGAAGTTAAAAAGAAGAAACGAAAAGAACAAAGTTATGTATGAAAAACCAAGAGAGGCCATATGTCGTAGGCATAGTAATTAAAAGTAACTAAGCTCAAATCATATGAATGGGACAATCCTGCTCAGAAGAGGATAACTGATGTTTGTGAACTAAATTTCTGAGGTAGTCAAATTTTTGGTTTTACGAGAGTTATGAAAAGAGAGACGATTTAAATAAATTTTTTTATATATATTATAATGAAAAGAGATAATTTAATTCGAAGAAAGTGATTATTTTAAAATTATTTTATTAGACTACAGTTTTGGCCACACAAACACCACACGCCCTACATTATGTGCTACAAACTTGTTGAATCTAAAGACATTTTAAGATGTTCACTTGCAAATTACTCGAATGTCTGCAACAAAAGCTATATAATTAGAGACCATTTGATACAATGCATATGGATGGATGATATGATTATTTTCAAAGTTCAGGAAAGAAAAAACAAAGAAATCCAGAGAATGGATATTCTCTATAGTTGTTTGTAGGGGGGGTTTTGGGATTTCTGACAGCGATTCAGTAGGGGTTGACTCTTATTTTGACCGTTCATCTCACAACCGCAGCTCGTTATTTCCCGTCTCCCGCCCACCACTTCCGGATCACCCACACCTCAGATCCGACCCAATATACCTAACAAAACGAGTACAACAAACAAAGAAAATACCCGACGAAATATTTATTATTCGCGAAAGGTCCTCTGGATTAGGCCGCTGGAAGGATCAGTGCGAAGTCCCAACGCTTCTACTTCTTTGATTTTAGGGTTCCGATATCTCTGTTTAAGGCTCCAAAGTCCGAAATTTTCACTTAGGTACGGGTTTCTCTCTCGCTGTCAACTCTTTCTCAGCGTTACTCTCTTTGTTATCCGTAAATTGTTCTCTCCGTTTTCTGTTTTCATATTGCTCTGTATGACTGCTGAGAAAAATGTGGCAGGAAAAGACAAAAAAAAAAAGTAATAATAATAAATTTTGGAAATTTCAATATTGCTGAGCCTAGGGAACTAATTATTTCACTTAGAGGAGTTAGGCGTATGTGTTTGTGCTGATTTTGTCTGTTCTTGATGGTTTGGTGCAGTGGGTATTGTACTAACTCAGACAGTTTCCAAATCTTGGAATGTAGGTGTGACTTGGAAACCTAATTCCACCCCCTCGCCGGCGTGAGTTTAACATGGGTGATGAAGAGGGAACCTGCAATGGCAATGGTACAGAATGCACGGGCTTAAAAAATGAAGCAGGGAATAAGGGATTTGTAAATGGAATTCGGAATGATAGTGTTGCTGATGGAGCGCCAATGAATGTGACAACTAATGCACAGAGAATTGAGCTTTGAAAATTGAGCTTTTGGATATTCAAAGTATTGGAAAGTTGAACTTTGAGAAATCAAAAGTTTTTAATATTTCAAAAGCATTTTAATGTTTTCCTTTTACCCAGACTTCTAGTAAGTTGAGCTTTGACTAGTAAGTTATGTTTGAACTCTTGGAAAGTTATAGCATGACTCTCGGAAAGATATAATGCAATGCAATTAATGTGACTCTTTGAAGTATGTAGGACAATTAATGTAAGGAGTAGTATAAATATGCGGTGGGTGATGTAGAGGGAGGAATTCAGAAAATACATTCACTTTTTGAAATCAGAATTTATTAGAGCTTTGCTCTCTTATCCTCCTTCTCTCGTTGTGAGTTTTGTTCTCCAAATTCTCTTTCTCTGTCTCCTTTCCTTTCCTCATCAGTTGCTCTAGTGGAAGTGAGGGTTTTCGAACTTACAAGAGGCGCAAGCATGTGAAATCGAGATCAGATAGCAAAGCTCAGGAAGACGGTAGAGTTTTTCTGGAGGCTGCAAGCCAATTAGCAGAACAGGTTGTGCTTCTCTTTATATCGCCCATGTCCACTACAATTGCATGATGGGTTTGATATATTTGTTTTCTAATACCACTGTGGGGATGAGTTTCAAGGTTTAGGATTTTTGTTGTTGCATGAAAATGTGGTGTGAGACATGATAAAACAGTTTTGGATTGGAGGAACAATCAGCGCGGAAACTATACGAACAAGTGACACGAAATAGGTTTATCTCTCTAGGAATAATCCAAAACAGCAATGATCAATGTGAAAAATGGAGACTTTCAGTGGGGATTATTTTCTTATTAATATTTCTGGTGAATTATTTCATCATGGCATTGGAGAGTTACTCATTTTAGTTTAATCTTTGAAGTTATAGTAGCTAGTTCGAACATGTGATCTGTTTTCACATAATCAGAGATGCAAAGCTGATTGGGAGCGATCACTCTCTCTGTCGATTTTAATCCAAGTTCGTCCTTTCACCACTTTTTTTTAGTCCATAACTCTCCCTCTCTAGACAAATCTCTCCACTCCCACATTTTTCTCCAAAATAAACTTCCACAGACCCACAGGGAATGGTGTATTTGATTGTTAAAATTTTAAGGAAGTTAAAATTTTAGGGTATTAGATTTGATGAAAAAGTGAAAAGAAAGATGGTTTTTAATATTTATTATGCTGAAAAGTAATGATGTAATGGAGAGAGAGATATTATATTATAATTTTTTATTGTGTTAAAATTTAGAAAGTGAAAATCTGCCTGCTGTCATGAAGAGAGCTCCAGAGAAGTTCTAGTTGGTTCATCAACTGACACCTGTGTCTTATAATGGAAAGCCTTGAGACTCCATTGCATGTAAGGGTTGGTATCAAATGATCCCAGTGAGTGAGTGTGGCACAGTTGCGCGCGTGATGTGGTTTTAGCAAATGTTTAGTAAGTTTACTGTGAGAGCTAAGGTCCGCGTGTCCTAGAGTTGCTATTATGAATCATGAGAAACTAGTGTGTGATCATCATATATTTGTGTCTTGTATTGGAAGAGGTTCTCTTAGATTTTGGGCTTTCAGTTGTCTCAACAAGGGAATTCTATTTGAGCGCAAATTTTGCAACTCTGTCTCTCTCTCTCTCTCTATGGGCTGTGGGATTGGGAATTGTGGCTATTATTAGAGGTGGTTTGCTATAATCCTTGGGTATGAATCTGTAGGCCAAAAACAAATGGCAAAGTTGTCAGGATATCTAGAATGTGCCTGTTTGTTTATTGAATCCAACATTCTGATGATTCAAAATAGCCAAATCTGTTTCTTTTCTAGCAATATACATATCACTCATAAGAAAACCAACCAAGAGTTTTGCGGTGGAGAGTAGGTCGTTTATGGTTGAGGTAAAACACGTGATAGTCTCAGAAAGGGCATTTTCGTCACAATTTGATTTTGATGAGCTTCAGGGGCAATTAGTAAACTGACATGGAGAAAAAACACTAGTGACGAATATCATGTATTTTAACGTCAGATTTTACATCGAATTACAAACTGTAGGAGGAGAAAATATAAGAGACTCAATATTTTAAAAATAATACATCGGGTACAATGTGTCAACACCTTCAAAGACAGAGTTACAAAGTATATTTAATCCTATTTATACCCCTATTGATGGTACTATTCAATTCAGAAAAAACTAGTTGGGAAATAACATTTTATAGGATGGAAAATTCTATATCGAATTTTAAATGGAGCCTGCAGCACGCGGCTATCTGAGAGTTTTTTTTTTTCAGGACTCTTCCCACGAAGTTTCTTGGTAACTTCTTTTACAAGCCTGCAGGACCGAAATATAACTATGTTTATTTCAAGATGCATGTACCATTCTGTGCGTAAGTTTAACTTGAGAGGGACGACGTCCATCTGTTTAGTCCATATATATAGATATCCATCTGGCTTAGAATGCATCACATTGATATGTGTTCAGACAATCACATACCACAAATATTTCTGATCATTCGGATATTTGTGTTGTTTCTGGAGGCCGCCGTACTTTACCTTTATGTCTCCCCTCAGCGCCAACGATTTGCACCATATTTTCGGGGAGCTTGACAAGAATGGAGATGGGCTCGTGAGCCTTGAGGAGCTCAACTGGCTTCTCGACAAAATAGGCGTCAAATTCACCCTAGACGAGATCGAACCTCTAGTGGGAAAAGCCAGCCTCGACTTTAACGAGTTCTCGTTCTTTTACGATTCCATATCAAAGCAAAAGAACAGCAGCAGCGAGGTACCGGCGGAGGAGGAGGATCACGACAGCGACCTTGTTAAGGCGTTCAAAGTGTTCGATTTGAATGGTGACGGCTTCATTTCTTGCGAGGAGCTTCAACATGTACTGTCGAGCCTGGGGCTGTGGGATGAGAACAGCGGCCGAGACTGTAGGACTATGATTCATGTTTATGACACCAACTTGGATGGCCAACTTGATTTCGAGGAATTCAAGAACATGATGTTTCTTGCTATTGCTTGATTTGTTCATTTGGCAGAATCATCGTCAACCTTGTTTTACTGCATGAATCATGATTTGGAGCATGCATGTCTATCGTATATATAAAAATCCAAATTGTCTTCTCATGAGAAGTTTAATACTATTCCTATTATTGGATCGATCGAATTGTCGATTGTGAGACTTTTCTTTAATTTTCGAGAACCATTTGTCCCGATAAAGGAAAAGTCAATATATGCAGCAGAAATAAGAACTTAAGAATTTCTCAAGTAATGTTCTAATATTCTAGCATATAAGAAATATATTTCTACTATAAATATGCATAAGCTTCCGCGAGGAGTTTGTTCTTAAAACTTACGTGGGGTACAAGTTTTTCCTTTTCTGATTCAAAAAATTGGTTCTCTAAATTCTAATAAGAAACGTCTATATGTTCGTTGACTTTTCAAATCACATGATTAAGCTCTTTGTCCTTCTAAAGCACGAGGGAAAGGCTCTCTGCATTCGAAGTAACAGCGATTTTCCCGGTTTTCTCGTTTTTTGCACGAGGAAGCATGGCATTGACGTAAAAAGGAGTTTCTACTGACAACCAAAATCATAGAGCAATTGCCCACGACATATCTTCACTTTAATTTTGGTACGCACGCCCATTAATTATTTGGCAGTCATGTATACATCAAATGGAGAAAAAAAAAAAAGTTATCTAGGAAGATATACACGTTTTACTCATAGACTATCATACATTTGTAATACAGTTTAAGTATCAATTTGGAAATATATATTACACCTTCAAACCACCAAAAAATCGTTGTATGCATCCTCGGTTAAGATTTGACCGTCAAGACTTGTATCATATGGCCTATTTTTGCTCTACTTTAGTAATCAGGTCTTAAAGAAATGAGTCAATTGTATTGCCTTAATATTTGAGCTAAAGCAACGTGGACTCCTATAATCTAAGGGTTATAAATAAAGTTTCCCTTGTAATTTCATCCTTACATCAATGAGTATACAAGTGAGTCATGAGTTGGGCCTTTTTTATAGTATATGGATGTAACTGAACTACTTAAATCTTATGTTTCTCTTTTCTCTTTTTTCTCTCTCTTAATCTAAATTATTTTCTCTTATATTTTAATTTTTCACATTCAGGATGGAAAAGGCATGGTAATTAGTATCTAGGATAGAGAAATGGCCATAATTTCATGCCCATTGGTTTGATCTCATGACTCGGAAAATGATGGTATTGTATATAGTCTATAGATAAGATGCCCACTGGTTTCATGCCCGTAAATTCAACTTCGTTTCATCCTGATTCGTGTAGTTTTATCAAACCTCACAAGTCACGGCCCGTGCATCCGAGATGTTTCACGTGAATCACGGTTACCATCTAGATATATATGACCTTACACATAATAAAAGAGGTTTGAATAAACCGCACGCAGAATATGGCTGGAATCCTCAATAATTATTAAGGTAAAGAATTTAAATTATATAGATAACTTTTACAAAGAAAGAGAATCCTATATACAAGAAAATAAACTAACAGAAGAAATATGTTGTGATCATATAGATAAGGAAAGGAATAATACAGGTAAAATTCTAAATAACAAATCATCTAAAATCAAGGAAAGAATCAGAAGATGATTCTTTCTTATCACCCCCTTCAAGTTGAGCGTGGGAGAAGGGTTTATTTCCCGACCTTCGATGAATAACTAATTGATCGCGTAGCTTTTGGAACGGGCAATTCATCAATCAAGGAAAGTCACACTTCAGGGTCGGAACGCGAAGCTTGCTGCGAAAAAGAAGGAACTGAGGTTTGGTGATACCCTCCAAAACAAGTAATTGTTGGAGCTCAGTTTGATGGTGAGCATGTGCACCATTGAGTTCAGCGGCAGAGACGACAATGAGGACGTATTCACAGCCATTTGATCGGTGAAAAAAAAAAATTTCAACCTGCAGGATCTGATACCATAAAGAAGTTTGAATAAACGTAGAATATGGTGGAATCTTCAACATATAATTATTGAGGTGAAGAATTTGAATTATATAGACAACGTTTATAAAGAAAGAGAATCCTATATACAAGGAAATAAACTAACAGAAGAAATACATTGTGATAAGTTGTGAAGAATTTGAATTATATAGACAAACTTAAAAAAAAAAAAAAAAAAAAAGAATCCTATATACAAGGAAATAAACTAACAGAAGAAATATGTTGTGATAAGTTGTGATCCTATAGATAAGGAAAGGAACAATACGGGTAAAATTCTAAATAACTTAATAACAAAAATCAAAGGAAGAATCAGAAGAGGATTCTTCCTTATCACTTAATATAATTAAGTTCCATCTCATGAATTTTTATACACGTACTTGAGAGAAGTTGTTACCTAAAACTTAAAAGTTATGTCTTAATGATCAAGGGGCAAACAAAAAGACGAAGGGTCTTTTTTTTTTTCAGAAAAAGATTGATAAGGAGATTTCAGGAAACTCACAGGGATTTGCACGTATTCTTCATGGCTTACCAAGTCTTCACAGATTCAGAAAGCCCTTCAGTTTCCTGCACATTCATGCATTTGAATCATCTATATATGGCACATATTTTTTGCCCTGGACGTAACGTTAGAAGTTGTTGAACGTTCTTAATTCTAGAGGCAGAAAACAGTTGGCCGCCTGGGGTGGCAATGACAGGTAAAAGTCGTTAAGAACTAAGATCTTGATAGGTTGGTCGACGACTCGACTGTTAAGGTTTGGTTCAAAAGTATGTGTATTTGCTGCGAAATTCCCCTTCATTGACTAATTAAATCCAAATCGATCTCTAGCTAGCTGTCCCTTTGATGCCAATTATCTCTGTCATTAATCCTCCGCGGTCCAAATTAAATTAATTGACTTGGTCGATGAAGAAAACTTATTAAAATGGATAAGCATACAATATAATTATATGACAGGTTCGTAAAATAAGTTATTTTCCCTAGAGATGTCAGCAACACTGGTTTGAAATTAAAACTTTGTTCATGCCTTAATTATATCATAGGTTTGACATTTCTTTCAAAAGTTTGAGGGAGAAACTATTTTGCACGCTCTAAACATTGTACAATTACACTATAAACTGTCAAAATGGTAGTTTGGAGAAACTAAACATTTTAGAAGGCCATTCCAAAATTTGGCATAATAAAATAACCTTGCAATAATCTCTCTCTATCAAATTATCTCTTTTATCAAAATAAATATAAAAAATATACTTAAATCATTTCTTTTTTCAATTTTTCACCAATTGTCATACACCAAAATTTTTAAACCTCCAAAATTTTAGGAGCCGAATCCCACCATATATTGCATTAAACTGTCATTGCTATACATTCTGAAATTTTAACATGGAATACATAGTGTAAAGCAATTGGTAGCGTGGAGTGCGCACAGTTTGTTAATCCTTGTAGTTTAGGATGTAAGTTACAAAATGTATGATAATTAGAGAGTACAAAATAAAATTTTCTCAAAGTTTGAGGAGTTTCGCTTTTAAAATCCATTAATAAAATTTGCTAGTATTTCTATTTTAGACATTTGCTCTTCCCACATAATTATTATATATCTCTATGAAATTCAACAATTCTGTATGTTATTTTCTTAGTTTCTAGTATTAGCAAACGCATTAGATATTAAACGATTAGAATGATAATTAGTATAAATAATGCTCGAAAAAGTTTGGTAAGGGACAATCCTTATGGGGATTGGGGACCGAATATTTTGTTCCTAAAGACAAGTTTCTGTTTAAAAGGGCCTGTGAACTTTACCTATAAAATCCTTTGTTGGTAAAGATTATTTTGCAGCAAGCCGGCAACTACTTTAGTGGTGATGGGTTGCTTTGTCGGTAGCAAGTTGGTTGATCGGTAGTGGGCTTTGAATGTCATAAACCTTGACAGTCTCTTGAGCTATGCCCTATTTCCTTAACCCAATTTCTCTCTACCAATTTAATAACGTGCAGGCCCAGTTAACTCTCTATTGATAAATGAAGGCCCACGTACAAGAGAAAAGGAAAATCCATGTCCAAGAAAAGAATCCGCCATCAAAAAGAAATTGGTTTAATATAGATAAAAAAAAATTTATAAAAAAAGCTTTAATTAGTCCATTAATCCTTGAAATATTGCCTAATTTCAAATTAGTCCGTAGAATAAGTTTCATCTTAGATTAATCCATATTAACTATTTGTCAATAACCACATGTTCCCATTAATTTTCAAATCACTTTAAATATAATTGATCATTAATTTTAATTTCATCTGACATTCTTTATGTTAGATTAGATTAGCTCAAAATGTTCAAGAGTGACTATTAAACGTTGAAAATATAAGATAGAATTAAAATTAAAGAGGATAGTCATATATAGTATGTTGAGTAATTGAAAATTAAAAGACTCGTAATTGGTTAACATGTGTATCAGTTAGTCAGGTGAGAATTTTTTTCATTTATACAGTCATTGGAATTGACTAAATGACTAACTTATGAGTTTAAAATGAAACTTAACCTAAAGACCAATTTGAGATTGGACAATGTCCTTTGAACTAGTGGGACTTATTAAGCCTAAATAAAACATGAAGTTCATTTTTTTCATTTTCTGTTTTATTTTTTGTCTTAATTTTTCATTTTCTATTTTATTTTTGGTCTTAGTGAAGACATAAGAATTGTAAGGGGGTGAACTTTTAAGGCAAAATTACGCAAAATTTTTTTTCCTATATAATACAAAAAGTGTCTTAGAATTAAAATATCGAAAAATATTGACTAAACGCATTAAAAATATTAAAATTCAAGTATGTACTATTTGTAGAAACTGAGATATAACAATTGGATCCTATATGTCTGTATCTTCTGAAAACATTGCAAAATGGTTTTGTTCTCAGTACTTTCAAAATTTTCTCTCTATCCCTTGTTCGACTGCTCCACTATCATCTCATCTTGACTTTGTTGAAGGGTATCTTGCTTTTTATAATAAGCTCCGACCATATTCTAGCACATGTATGTTTTCTAATTTATTTTAATAGTTTAGATTTTAATTTGGAGGTAACATGTTAAAAAATAGTAATTTGAGGAGGAAAATTATCGAGAATTATAGTTTGAGAGGCAATTTGTTTAATAGAGTGTAAATCTTGAGTGACAAAAAATACTTTTTTTCTTGTCTTTTTTTACATTTGAGCTTCTTAATAACAACATTATTAGTGGTAAAGTGTTATTTTTTTTCTTGTTTAAGATCCTAATAAGGCAAGAATATACACTTGTTACTATTATATGTCTGTATGATTCTTTTAAGGGTTCCATTTTTTGTATGGAAATGATCAGAAAAAGGATTTCAAAATACTGGAGACCATACGTAAAAGTGAAAGACGAGGAGAGTAGAATGCGAATTGAAAAGAGGCCGGGGGAGAGAGAAGATATATACAGTACGAATGATATGACAGAGACAAAATTAAAAATTTCCATACATATATATAATAGTTTCTATATTAAAAAAAAAAAAAAGAACTAATTGTTGTGGCCAGCCGGCGTTGGTTCCGCCTCTGATTTCCCGTCCCGTTTGGGTCCGTCCAGTGCAGACACCTCACTAACGCTAGCAGAAGTTTCCAAAATCGGCACTATTTTTTTTTTTTTTCTCCAAAATCGGCACTTGCTATTAGAGCTGCACAAAATCGAACCGGACCATAAAATTGGACTGAATTTGTGATTTTAGTAGTCCAAATTCAGTCCGGTTCGGACCAAATTTGTAAAATTGATTATATCAGGTTCGAACTGAACCGGATCGAATTTCTTAATATAATTCATAAATATTTTTTTTTTTTTTACAAACATAACACTTTTTTACACTTTTATAATTTTTTTATTTTGACTTATGGTACTTAAGTTTTTTTAAGATATTTGCAACTAATTTTTTTTATCTTAAGATGTGAGCTAAAAATGAAAAAAGAAAAAAAAAAAAAGAGGAACCGGTCCGGACCACTTAAGTGGTCCGGTCCGGTTCTTAATTTTAAGTACAACAGAAATCCAGTCTGACACCCCTACTTGCTATAAGGACGCGTTTGCAAAACACCGATCTTTCATAAAATTTTTCAATATTTTAAAATTTTAGTCTGCAAACACAACTAAATCAAAATTTTTATCAAATAAAATAACTTCAAATAATATTTTTCTCCCGTCAAATCATCTCTTTTTATTACAATAAATATAAAAAATTCATTCAAATCATTTCTTTTTTCACATTTTCACCAACTCCTATAAAATTTTACTTATATCTCTTCACTTTTACACTAACTCCTATAAAATTATATTTTATTACAAAACTGAATAAAAACTCTAATTTTCTCAGATTTTTTAAATATTTCACTTACTTAAAGTTGGCAAAGCTTCTTTGGAAGAAAATATTAACAATCTTGCTAAAGAAAAAGGATAAAGCAAGCAGATATTAACATTCTTAGTAAAAAAAAGAAAAAGAAAAAATAACATGTTATGAAATTTTCAAGAAAACAAATAAGGTAATGTAAAATTTATTTGTTTTATAAAATTTGCACGATTTTTATGTTGGGTCTTTTTTATTTTTATAAATATTTTTTATTAGTTTGATATTTTATCTAATTTTATAATTTTTATATTTATGAAGCTATTTTTTACTTATTTTTTTGAATTAAATATATTGAATATTATATAACTATAAAATAATATTATTTAATTTAATGAAATATAAATCATTCTAATGTTAATCCACCAAACAATCACTTACAACAAAAAAATTTTTAAATCTTAAATTTTAAAAATATGAATAACAAATTAAAACCAAAATAAAAAATATAACCCCTTAAATTTTAAATTTTGAAATTGGAATAAAAAATCAAAACCAAAACTATAACTCTTTTCAAAACAAGAAAGGAAAATGAGAAAATATTTGCAGGAAAATAAAATAAGTTTCAATATTTGACTAATTCTTTGAAAATAAACCTACAGTATTTGGTTGAGATAAAAAAAAGTAGATAGCCTATATATGTTGCTATAGAATAAAGAAAAAATAATCACCTGTAAAATAAGTTTCTTTTGTCAGGATAATAGAAAAAAATAGTAAATAACATATATATGAGAAAAAATAGTACACTATAATAGAAAAAAGATAGTCATGGTAAGTTATTTTCAGTCTTATACACGTTATTTTCTCTAATTCTTCTTTGACTCTTTTTTTGTTCAGCTGCTAACGGACACATATTTTTTGAAAATATTCTGCGTGAAAATATATTCAGTCGAAACAGTTGACACAGCCTAGTACTCATGCTTCTCTCCATGTCCGTTTCAATTATCCCGCGTCTTCACGAGAAACAAGCAATTAGCTCCTCATGAAACCCATCGCCATGGCTAACCTGAGCGAGGCTGTTAGGAGCCCGACTTTCGTCAAAATTACCGCCTTTGCTCTTCTCTCCCTCTCCCTTTTCTTCCTCTTTGACCGTTTCTCTGCCGGTTACCCTTCCCTGATCTTCTCCTCACTCCCGCCTCTGACCAGAACGACGCCGCCTCCTTCTAATCCTCCTCCGCTGTCTCTCGCCACAGAAACGTCTTTGCCGCCGTCTCCGCCTCCTCTTCCTCCGCCTTCTCCGCCGCCGCCGCCGGTGGACACATTGATCAGGATGGGGATAGTAGACGAGACGGGAGCAATGACGCTGGACTTCGAGGTTGGAGAGATAGATGACAGTATCACGGATGACGAGTTGAAGCGTTGGGCCGCTGCGACAGAGGAGGAGAAGGTTGGCGGTGGTGGCAGTGTTAAGGTTGAGAAGTATGAGGTGTGTGACCAGAGTATGCGTGACTATGTACCGTGTTTGGACAACGTGGATGAGATTAGGCGGCTGAATTTGGGTGACAGTGTAGAGAAGTACGAGCGGCATTGTCCGGAGGAAGGGAAGGGGTTGGATTGCGTCGTACCGAGGCCGGAGCGGTATCAGGTTCGAATCCCGTGGCCAAGGAGCCGAGACGAGGTAGTTTGATTTAGAAAATGTTTGCTTTTATTTCCACGGGGTTAGCATTGATAAAAATTAGGGTGAAATACGTTTCGCCCCTCGTCTTTGGGTTCATTTATACTTTACATTCTGATGTATTATTTTTGACATATTGAATTCTTTAACTTACACATTTTTTTACTTTAGACCCCACGTACAAATTGTCGTTAATTTAGACAAATTCCGTCAAAACGTGGGGTGCAATGTGTACATACACCTAAAGATAAGGGTGGCAATGTATACATACGCTAAAAGATAAGAGGGATAATATGTATAAATTTTGACGGAATCTGTCTAAATTAAAGAGCAATTTGAGTGTGGGGTCTAAAGTGAAAAAATGTATAAGTTAATGAGTCTAATGTGTCAAAAATAATATATCAGGGTGTAAAGTGTAAATAACTCTAAAGATAAGAAGAACAAAATATATTTAACCCTAAAAATTATTATTTGGTCTTGCATTATTTGTTTAGATGAAAATAATATAAAAATATTCGTCAACATAAATTAAAATAAAAATTAAAAAATTGGGGAAGTCGTATAACACATATAAAAAAAATTCTCAAAACTAATTAATTTCTATAGATTACAATTGAAATTAAAAAATTATCAAAATAAAAATCTAAAAACATTCAGAAAATATAATAATTATCAAAATTATAGTAAAATATTATAAATAGGTTAAAAAAATCGAAACATTTACTAAAATAAAAAAGTATAAAGTATTTACAAAAATAATTAAAAATAATAATATTAACAACAAACAAAAAACTTACAACTATAGAAAATTAAAATAAAAAAGTATTCAAAATATTTATTAAAACAAGAAATGGAAGTATAAAATTTTTTAAAAAAATATTTTTGGAGATTCAATAAAATAAAAAAGCAAAAATTAATTTACAAAAAGTTTTAAAAATTGGGGCCACCCAAAGTAGCCAAAAGTGCGCCATCTCTTAGGGTTGTGCCTAGAGGGAGACCCCACTGGAGCAGTGCCACCTCACCAGGGTGGCTAGTCTCAAAATAATTTTCATTTTTTTAATATTCTAATATTTTATGTTTTTCTAAGTATTTAGATAATTTTTCTTAATTTTTGTATCTTTTGGTTATTTTAAGCACAACCTTTAGACAAAGGAATAAGGAAGTTCTGTAGGAATGCTGGCACGCCATGCAAGAGGAAGGGCTTGTCCTAGATGATGCTTAATTGTGAAAACAGCTCCGCGTGTTTGACCGTATAATGTTTATTTTTCACCTTTATACGTGCTATTCTCAGATCTCTCAAAGCTGGATGTGCAGACTTTCTAAAAATATAGCTATGTGTTTAGGACCTAGAAATTTCTGATAGAAAATAATTTAGGCTCCTCCTGAGTATGCTTTTTAATTATCAAGTTGGCATAGGCTGAAATCCAGGTAACTTGTGGCTTCCTAAATTTTACAACTCATTCTATTGGAACATTCTCTTGTTTTCAGTCTGCATCACATCGGTGCTTTGTCTGGTATAAGCTTTAGAGGGGTCTCTTTTCATCCTTTCACTTGGCTAAGTACGAGATATAATTGCAGGTGTGGTTGAGTAACGTACCCCGTGCAGAATTCGTCGGGGATAAAGGTGGCCAGAAATGGACATCAATAAATAATGACAAGTTCGTTTTCTTGGGTGGTGGAAGGACAGATAAACACTTGAATCTGATTTCTAAGGTTAGTCTCTTCTGTAATGATTATCATGTTTTGGTTTTCATCTGCACACAGC
>CM025856.1:6890770-6907482 GCA_003952965.2 Morella rubra | reverse complement strand
CGTTAAATGACTTGACGGATGGACTGGATGCAAAACGTGAAAGAGCCCAGGGATTAGTGTGGAACAAATTGAACCCTAGGGACCAAATGGGGAAAAAGTTAAACCCCAGGGACCAACAGGAATATTATGCCCGGATCCCAATGGCGTTTACTTATCAATAGATTATTGTATTGTTCAGTTGTCCTACAGTCAAGCTCAAACTCCAAGACAGCCACAATGGAAGGTGGGCCCCAAAAGAGAATCGCGATCTCCCTCCTGCAGACAAACCTTCGCATGACAAATGATCATTGGTTGATGATAACAAAAATTCTCTTACCTGCCCAAGAAGAAACTTCTTCGACGTTTCGGGGAAGCTATCACAAATGCTTTGAACCAATAGAAAGGCAACAGATCCCACTTTCTTCTTAATTTCAACTTCTCAAGTTCAATCTTCAACCATAGTCCCAAAACAAAGTGCTTTTCTTGTTGGTTGGACGAATCTTACTCATCTCTTTGAAAAATTCCCGTATAGACGAAGTTACAGTTTGTTTTTCTAATATTTTGGGATATGAAAATTTTTAATAAATAAACACATTCTAAAATTTTTAACTTTTACATATATATATTTCACCTTTCACAAACTTCAATAATTTTTAATAAAATAAAAATTCTCAAAATTTTAAAAACATTCTTTAAAATTTTAGCAAACAAATACCTGAAGCATGAAGCATCCAACAATTACTGGGCGATGGTGATGGGGTAGGCCGTAGGGGGTAGGGGAATTGGAAGAGAGGAAAGCAAAGAGAGAACGCAAAGTTTGGCCTGAACATATATAAGTACGTGCGAAAACACGGCTAATAGTTCACTGCAACAAGTCGTACATGGAATGAAGATGTTTGGTCCATTCTCTTTTGTCTCTTTAATCTATTAACATTGTTTAATGGTTTGGCTACTTTTGGAAGTCAAACTCTGGCCCCATTATACACTTCATCTGATATTTAAGTACACCCAAAAACCTATGCCTGACTAATAATTTGTATCTTTCAGAAAGGAAGGGAAGGGAGGAGGGAGAATAGATGCATACAAAAGGAAAAAAAAACAAACAAATAGGGAAACAAGAAAAGAAGAGAGTTAAAAGCTTTTTTTAGCTGTCGCCAAAGGTATCATGTGATGTGAGTCGACATGAGTGCAAAAATTCAAAAAATCTTCCAAGTCATAAGAAGATGAAAAAGATGAGCAGTTGAAGCTCAACATTCAACAAAGCCATTAGAAAAAGGTATAAAAATGTAGAAACGACACGACTTTTGATTTTTATGCAAAATAATAAGTGAATGATTAAACAGAAGCTAGCTTTTAAATAAAGTTAATCGCTTTCATACTTTGTCTTAAACTTCTTTTGTTTTAGTAACCGACAAACTACTCCTAGGATTTTGGTCCCATTTCTTTTTTCATTTTCTTGTTCATAATTGACTTTGACCTTCAATTATATCCACATAAAAGAGCTAAGAAAATAATTGAAAATCTTGAAAATTGGTTTCAAGATTCATCCTAATTCAAAGGATTAATGTAAATTTTTTAAGTTACTATGGTATTCCACTGTTATAAGTAAGACGAGAGTATTTAATAAATATGGGAGGTAAATCTTTTTTTACGTAAAAAAAAAATGTAAATCAACAAGATTTCATTCGTTGTTGAACTTAGGCAAGTCCTGTACAGCATACGTTCTTCATTCCATCTCAAGAGACAAATGAAACATCTCGACATATATTGATCTGGTGTTTAGATTTTGAGACCTTATGAGAGAGAGAGAGAGAACTGGTGGGGACTGGAGATCAGGGAAGATCCAATAAGTATAGCTTTGCTTTGACCAAGAGGTGGTTAAGACACCCAAAAAAACAGAGAAATGAGAGCACCCTTTGGATGTATCCCCACTCAAGAGAAAGGTAACAGATAAACAAATAGATTAAAAAAAAAAAGAGTAGACAAGCCCTGTTGGGAAGCAGATTTTATAAGAAAGTCACAGGCAAATAAAGATTAAACGGATCTAGAACACAATACCCCAACAAGTAATCTTCAAGCACAGGCACTTGCATTACACATGTATACTGCAGTCCTTGCCATTAGATACGTCTAGTAGAACAGAGTCTAATCTAATAGAACATCAGAAACTATCAAATGAAACAATTACAGTCTTAATCCACAGCCAAAAGCGGAAGAAAGATCAAAAGAACCATCAATATAGGACAAGCTGATTCTTTTGCCTCGTAGCTAATTGAGGGTCATTTGGATGGTGCTGGAGATATTTGATGACCTTTGTGGGGAAAAGTCTTCATAGTCTTGAAATTTCCAGTGGATTTTTCGCTTGGGGAAGTCATTTCTGACCGGGAAGAAGAAGGGAGGTGATGGGGCCGAAGAAGAGTAGAAATAGATTCAGCTATAAACTGTCAAAATGGTAGTTTGGAGAAACTAAACATTTTAGAAGGCCATTCCAAAATTTGGCATAATAAAATAACCTTGCAATAATCTCTCTCTATCAAATTATCTTTTTATCAAAACAAATATAAAAAATATACTTAAATCATTTCTTTCTTCAATTTTTCACCAATTGTCATACACCAAAATTTTTAAACCTCCAAAATTTTAGGAGCCGAATCCCACCATATATTGCATTAAACTGTCATTGCTATACATTCTGAAATTTTAACATGGAATACATAGTGTAAAGCAATTGGTAGCGTGGAGTGCGCACAGTTTGTTAATCCTTGTAGTTTAGGATGTAAGTTACAAAATGTATGATAATTAGAGAGTACAAAATAAAATTTTCTCAAAGTTTGAGGAGTTTCGCTTTTAAAATCCATTAATAAAATTTGCTAGTATTTCTATTTTAGACATTTGCTCTTCCCACATAATTATTATATATCTCTATGAAATTCAACAATTCTGTATGTTATTTTCTTAGTTTCTAGTATTAGCAAACGCATTAGATATTAAACGATTAGAATGATAATTAGTATAAATAATGCTCGAAAAAGTTTGGTAAGGGACAATCCTTATGGGGATTGGGGACCGAATATTTTGTTCCTAAAGACAAGTTTCTGTTTAAAAGGGCCTGTGAACTTTACCTATAAAATCCTTTGTTGGTAAAGATTATTTTGCAGCAAGCCGGCAACTACTTTAGTGGTGATGGGTTGCTTTGTCGGTAGCAAGTTGGTTGATCGGTAGTGGGCTTTGAATGTCATAAACCTTGACAGTCTCTTGAGCTATGCCCTATTTCCTTAACCCAATTTCTCTCTACCAATTTAATAACGTGCAGGCCCAGTTAACTCTCTATTGATAAATGAAGGCCCACGTACAAGAGAAAAGGAAAATCCATGTCCAAGAAAAGAATCCGCCATCAAAAAGAAATTGGTTTAATATAGATAAAAAAAATTTATAAAAAAAGCTTAATTAGTCCATTAATCCTTGAAATATTGCCTAATTTCAAATTAGTCCGTAGAATAAGTTTCATCTTAGATTAATCCATATTAACTATTTGTCAATAACCACATGTTCCCATTAATTTTCAAATCACTTTAAATATAATTGATCATTAATTTTAATTTCATCTGACATTCTTTATGTTAGATTAGATTAGCTCAAAATGTTCAAGAGTGACTATTAAACGTTGAAAATATAAGATAGAATTAAAATTAAAGAGGATAGTCATATATAGTATGTTGAGTAATTGAAAATTAAAAGCCCAGTTAGTCAGGTGAGAAGTCTTTGCGTCGTGGTGAGGTTGCTTTGTCGCCAAGACTGAATGGGAAAGATTTAATTGGTTAATCCATGTAGCCTTTAATTAGATCCTTGAAATATTGCCTAATTTCAAATTAGTCCGTAGAATAAGTTTCATCTTAGATTAATCCATATTAACTATTTGTCAATAACCACATGTTCCCATTAATTTTCAAATCACTTTAAATATAATTGATCATTAATTTTAATTTCATCTGACATTCTTTATGTTAGATTAGATTAGCTCAAAATGTTCAAGAGTGACTATTAAACGTTGAAAATATAAGATAGAATTAAAATTAAAGAGGATAGTCATATATAGTATGTTGAGTAATTGAAAATTAAAAGACTCGTAATTGGTTAACATGTGTATCAGTTAGTCAGGTGAGAATTTTTTTCATTTATTCATTGGAATTGACTAAATGACTAACTTATGAGTTTAAAATGAAACTTAACCTAAAGACCAATTTGAGATTGGACAATTTGAACTAGTGGGACTTATTAAGCCTAAATAAAACATGAAGTTCATTTTTTTCATTTTCTGTTTTATTTTTTGTCTTAATTTTTCATTTTCTATTTTATTTTTGGTCTTAGTGAAGACATAAGAATTGTAAGGGGGTGAACTTTTAAGGCAAAATTACGCAAAATTTTTTTCCTATATAATACAAAAAGTGTCTTAGAATTAAAATATCGAAAAATATTGACTAAACGCATTAAAAATATTAAAATTCAAGTATGTACTATTTGTAGAAACTGAGATATAACAATTGGATCCTATATGTCTGTATCTTCTGAAAACATTGCAAAATGGTTTTGTTCTCAGTACTTTCAAAATTTTCTCTCTATCCCTTGTTCGACTGCTCCACTATCATCTCATCTTGACTTTGTTGAAGGGTATCTTGCTTTTTATAATAAGCTCCGACCATATTCTAGCACATGTATGTTTTCTAATTTATTTTAATAGTTTAGATTTTAATTTGGAGGTAACATGTTAAAAAATAGTAATTTGAGGAGGAAAATTATCGAGAATTATAGTTTGAGAGGCAATTTGTTTAATAGAGTGTAAATCTTGAGTGACAAAAAATACTTTTTTTCTTGTCTTTTTTTACATTTGAGCTTCTTAATAACAACATTATTAGTGGTAAAGTGTTATTTTTTTTCTTGTTTAAGATCCTAATAAGGCAAGAATATACACTTGTTACTATTATATGTCTGTATGATTCTTTTAAGGGTTCCATTTTTTGTATGGAAATGATCAGAAAAAGGATTTCAAAATACTGGAGACCATACGTAAAAGTGAAAGACGAGGAGAGTAGAATGCGAATTGAAAAGAGGCCGGGGGAGAGAGAAGATATATACAGTACGAATGATATGACAGAGACAAAATTAAAAAATCCATATTAACTATTTGTCAATAACCACATGTTCCCATTAATTTTCAAATCACTTTAAATATAATTGATCATTAATTTTAATTTCATCTGACATTCTTTATGTTAGATTAGATTAGCTCAAAATGTTCAAGAGTGACTATTAAACGTTGAAAATATAAGATAGAATTAAAATTAAAGAGGATAGTCATATATAGTATGTTGAGTAATTGAAAATTAAAAGACTCGTAATTGGTTAACATGTGTATCAGTTAGTCAGGTGAGAATTTTTTTCATTTATACAGTCATTGGAATTGACTAAATGACTAACTTATGAGTTTAAAATGAAACTTAACCTAAAGACCAATTTGAGATTGGACAATGTCCTTTGAACTAGTGGGACTTATTAAGCCTAAATAAAACATGAAGTTCATTTTTTTCATTTTCTGTTTTATTTTTTGTCTTAATTTTTCATTTTCTATTTTATTTTTGGTCTTAGTGAAGACATAAGAATTGTAAGGGGGTGAACTTTTAAGGCAAAATTACGCAAAATTTTTTTTCCTATATAATACAAAAAGTGTCTTAGAATTAAAATATCGAAAAATATTGACTAAACGCATTAAAAATATTAAAATTCAAGTATGTACTATTTGTAGAAACTGAGATATAACAATTGGATCCTATATGTCTGTATCTTCTGAAAACATTGCAAAATGGTTTCGTTAGAGGCTCAGCATATGGATTAAATAGTTACACTTTATGATCTTGCGCTAGAAGGTAGCTACCTTAGTCTTAACATAGGCTTTGTTCATTACCCTTGACGTCTTCGTAGAGAGTTATTATGTATAGGTATATTGTGTGCAATCTTACTGAACTCATCTGACTTTGGTAGCTGACTTACAGTTTCTTTACCCTTAAGGTGAATGGTTGAAGGGTTTGGGTTCAAATTAATCTGCAGTAGACAGACACCAGTGATGTTTAACTAATTCATATATAATAAAGAAAGTGTATGCGGCGTTGTAAATTTTAATGATGGGAACTGACACTCTGATCGACATTTGGCTAGTATATTCTAGGCATGTTACTATGTTGGTAATGTCGGGTTTTGGTTTCAGTTAATTGTAGGCTTGAATCTAACAAGTAGGTTCTCGCTCTGAGTAGTAGTAGAGTTGATTTGTAATTTGTACTAACAATGTAGATTAGTAACTTTGGTGTCATGTTAACACTGCGTGGAAGATATGCATAATTTGAAGAGTGGAAGGAGAAATGCATTAGGGCCCTTCTAGCTAAACACTTGGAATGTGAACTTTTTGAAATGATCTGGACTGTTAAAATGGATTGAAAAAATAGGGACGCAGAGTAAGAACATTTGCTCTAAATCAATTTGAAAAAAAAATTTAATAGGAAATTAGATAAGGAATTGGTAGGGACATGAGTAAGCATCATGTAAAGTGAGTGCGGAATCGTTGTGTTCAATGTTAAAAGTCGGTTTTGTGTTTGTTTTATAGGTATTTGGTTTTTTGCTGCCTTAGGCATTTTTTTGGTTTGTATTGATTTGTATTTCTGGTATTTTTGGAAAAGTTTTTGCTAGAAAGAAACAAAAAAAGATCTTAAACTGGAGATATAGTATAACAAGGAATCAACTTATAAAATATATAGGCGCTGGGAAAAGATAAGGTGGACCACACTAAAAAATTTGAGGGACGTACTAACGAGCCATCACACAAGTGTTCTTTCTCCAGGGAACCTTATACCCATGATTGCATATGTCTCCACCTGATGAGTCTGTTTCCATACAGAGATGCCCCTTGAGACTTGTTACTTTCAAACATCTGCTGATGAGTTAAATGTACCAGCTATAGTCTCTATCCCATCTCAGTCTGTCCAGCTTCTATCTATCTCCATGGGAACCACGGAAAACATTAATTTGGTGTCAGCCCAAGTTTCTAAGCGAACTATTATTATTTTATGCAGTGGTAGAACCAAGAATAAATTTGAAGGGGGGCAAACTCTTAGAGAAAATACAGAAAAAATTTTCTACGTAATGCAAAAATGTATAGAGTTAAAATATCATATTATATTGAAATAACTAAGACTAAGATATAACAATTAGATCCTACATGTCTGTATCTTCTGAAAACATTGCAAAAGTTCTCATACTTTCAAAATTTCCTCTAGCCCTGTTCGACTGCTCCACTATCATCTCATCTTGACTTTGTTGAAGGGTATCTTGCTTTTTATAATAAGCTCCGACCATATTCTAGCACATGTATGTTTTCTAATTTATTTTAATAGTTTAGATTTTAATTTGGAGGTAACATGTTAAAAAATAGTAATTTGAGGAGGAAAATTATCGAGAATTATAGTTTGAGAGGCAATTTGTTTAATAGAGTGTAAATCTTGAGTGACAAAAAATACTTTTTTTCTTGTCTTTTTTTACATTTGAGCTTCTTAATAACAACATTATTAGTGGTAAAGTGTTATTTTTTTCTTGTTTAAGATCCTAATAAGGCAAGAATATACACTTGTTACTATTATATGTCTGTATGATTCTTTTAAGGGTTCCATTTTTTGTATGGAAAATGATCAGAAAAAGGATTTCAAAATACTGGAGACCATACGTAAAAGTGAAAGACGAGGAGAGTAGAATGGGAATTGAAAAGAGGCCGGGGGAGAGAGAAGATATATACAGTACGAATGATATGCAGAGACAAAATTAAAAATTTCCATACATATATATAATAGTTTCTATATTAAAAAAAAAAAAAGAACTAATTGTTGTGGCCAGCCGGCGTTGGTTCCGCCTCTGATTTCCCGTCCCGTTTGGGTCCGTCCAGTGCAGACACCTCACTAACGCTAGCAGAAGTTTCCAAAATCGGCACTATTTTTTTTTTTTCTCCAAAATCGGCACTTGCTATTAGAGCTGCACAAAATCGAACCGGACCATAAAATTGGACTGAATTTGTGATTTTAGTAGTCCAAATTCAGTCCGGTTCGGACCAAATTTGTAAAATTGATTATATCAGGTTCGAACTGAACCGGATCGAATTTCTTAATATAATTCATAAATATTTTTTTTTTTACAAACATAACACTTTTTTACACTTTTATAATTTTTTTATTTTGACTTATGGTACTTAAGTTTTTTTAAGATATTTGCAACTAATTTTTTTTATCTTAAGATGTGAGCTAAAAATGAAAAAAGAAAAAAAAAAGAGGAACCGGTCCGGACCACTTAAGTGGTCCGGTCCGGTTCTTAATTTTAAGTACAACCAGAAATCCAGTCTGACACCCCTACTTGCTATAAGGACGCGTTTGCAAAACACCGATCTTTCATAAAATTTTTCAATATTTTAAAATTTTAGTCTGCAAACACAACTAAATCAAAATTTTTATCAAATAAAATAACTTCAAATAATATTTTTCTCCCGTCAAATCATCTCTTTTTATTACAATAAATATAAAAAATTCATTCAAATCATTTCTTTTTTCACATTTTCACCAACTCCCATAAAATTTTACTTATATCTCTTCACTTTTACACTAACTCCTATAAAATTATATTTTATTACAAAACTGAATAAAAACTCTAATTTTCTCAGATTTTTTAAATATTTCACTTACTTAAAGTTGGCAAAGCTTCTTTGGAAGAAAATATTAACAATCTTGCTAAAGAAAAAGGATAAAGCAAGCAGATATTAACATTCTTAGTAAAAAAAAAAGAAAAAGAAAAAATAACATGTTATGAAATTTTCAAGAAAACAAATAAGGTAATGTAAAATTTATTTGTTTTATAAAATTTGCACGATTTTTATGTTGGGTCTTTTTTATTTTTATAAATATTTTTTATTAGTTTGATATTTTATCTAATTTTATAATTTTTATATTTATGAAGCTATTTTTTACTTATTTTTTTGAATTAAATATATTGAATATTATATAACTATAAAATAATATTATTTAATTTAATGAAATATAAATCATTCTAATGTTAATCCACCAAACAATCACTTACAACAAAAAAAATTTTAAATCTTAAATTTTAAAAATATGAATAACAAATTAAAACCAAAATAAAAAATATAACCCCTTAAATTTTAAATTTTGAAATTGGAATAAAAAATCAAAACCAAAACTATAACTCTTTTCAAAACAAGAAAGGAAATGAGAAAATATTTGCAGGAAAATAAAATAAGTTTCAATATTTGACTAATTCTTTGAAAATAAACCTACAGTATTTGGTTGAGATAAAAAAAGTAGATAGCCTATATATGTTGCTATAGAATAAAGAAAAAATAATCACCTGTAAAATAAGTTTCTTTTGTCAGGATAATAGAAAAAAATAGTAAATAACATATATATGAGAAAAAATAGTACACTATAATAGAAAAAAGATAGTCATGGTAAGTTATTTTCAGTCTTATACACGTTATTTTCTCTAATTCTTCTTTGACTCTTTTTTTGTTCAGCTGCTAACGGACACATATTTTTTGAAAATATTCTGCGTGAAAATATATTCAGTCGAAACAGTTGACACAGCCTAGTACTCATGCTTCTCTCCATGTCCGTTTCAATTATCCCGCGTCTTCACGAGAAACAAGCAATTAGCTCCTCATGAAACCCATCGCCATGGCTAACCTGAGCGAGGCTGTTAGGAGCCCGACTTTCGTCAAAATTACCGCCTTTGCTCTTCTCTCCCTCTCCCTTTTCTTCCTCTTTGACCGTTTCTCTGCCGGTTACCCTTCCCTGATCTTCTCCTCACTCCCGCCTCTGACCAGAACGACGCCGCCTCCTTCTAATCCTCCTCCGCTGTCTCTCGCCACAGAAACGTCTTTGCCGCCGTCTCCGCCTCCTCTTCCTCCGCCTTCTCCGCCGCCGCCGCCGGTGGACATATTGATCAGGATGGGGATAGTAGACGAGACGGGAGCGATGACGCTGGACTTCGAGGTTGGAGAGATAGATGAGAGTATCACGGATGACGAGTTGAAGCGTTGGGCCGCTGCGACAGAGGAGGAGAAGGTTGGCGGTGGTGGCAGTGTTAAGGTTGAGAAGTATGAGGTGTGTGACCAGAGTATGCGTGACTATGTACCGTGTTTGGACAACGTGGATGAGATTAGGCGGCTGAATTTGGGTGACAGTGTAGAGAAGTACGAGCGGCATTGTCCGGAGGAAGGGAAGGGGTTGGATTGCGTCGTACCGAGGCCGGAGCGGTATCAGGTTCGAATCCCGTGGCCAAGGAGCCGAGACGAGGTAGTTTGATTTAGAAAATGTTTGCTTTTATTTCCACGGGGTTAGCATTGATAAAAATTAGGGTGAAATACGTTTCGCCCCTCGTCTTTGGGTTCATTTATACTTTACATTCTGATGTATTATTTTTGACATATTGAATTCTTTAACTTACACATTTTTTTACTTTAGACGATTGGTTAATTTAGACAGAGTCAAAACGTGGGGTGCAATGTGTACATTAAAGATAAAAATGTTAAAAGATAAGAGGGCTTTTGACGAATCTTCTAAATTAAAGAGCAATTTGAGTGTGGGGTCTAAAGTGAAAAAATGTATAAGTTAATGGTTAATGTGTCAAAAATAATATATCGGGGTGTAAAGTGTAAATAACTCTAAAGATAAGAAGAACAAAATATATTTAACCCTAAAAATTATTATTTGGTCTTGCATTATTCGTTTAGATGAAAATAATATAAAAATATTCGTCAACATAAATTAAAATAAAAATTAAAAAATTGGGGAAGTCGTATAACACATATAAAAAAAATTCTCAAAACTAATTAATTTCTATAGATTACAATTGAAATTAAAAAATTATCAAAATAAAAATCTAAAAATATTCAGAAAATATAATAATTTTCAAAATTATATAAAATATTAAAATAGTTAAAAAAATCGAAACATTTACTAAAATAAAAAAGTATAAAGTATTACAAAAATAATTAAAAATAATAATATTAACAACAAACAAAAAACTTACAACTATAGAAAATTAAAATAAAAAAGTATTCAAAATATTTATTAAAACAAGAAATGGAAGAAATTTTAAAAAAATATTTTTGGAGATTCAATAAAATAAAAAAGCAAAAATTAATTTACAAAAAGTTTTAAAAATTGGGGCCACCCAAAGTAGCCAAAAGTGCGCCATCTCTTAGGGTTGTGCCTAGAGGGAGACCCCACTGGAGCAGTGCCACCTCACCAGGGTGGCTAGTCTCAAAATAATTTTCATTTTTTTAATATTCTAATATTTTATGTTTTTCTAAGTATTTAGATAATTTTTCTTAATTTTTGTATCTTTTGGTTATTTTAAGCACAACCTTTAGACAAAGGAATAAGGAAGTTCTGTAGGAATGCTGGCACGCCATGCAAGAGGAAGGGCTTGTCCTAGATGATGCTTAATTGTGAAAACAGCTCCGCGTGTTTGACCGTATAATGTTTATTTTTCACCTTTATACGTGCTATTCTCAGATCTCTCAAAGCTGGATGTGCAGACTTTCTAAAAATATAGTTATGTGTTTAGGACCTGGAAATTTCTGATAGAAAATAATTTAGGCTCCTCCTGAGTATGCTTTTTAATTATCAAGTTGGCATAGGCTGAAATCCAGTTAACTTGTGGCTTCCTAAATTTTACAACTCATTCTATTGGAACATTCTCTTGTTTTCAGTCTGCACCACATCGGTGCTTTGTCTGGTATAAGCTTTAGAGGGGTCTCTTTTCATCCTTTCTCTTGGCTAAGTACGAGATATAATTGCAGGTGTGGTTGAGTAATGTACCCCGTGCAGAATTCGTCGGGGATAAAGGTGGCCAGAAATGGACATCAATAAATAATGACAAGTTCGTTTTCTTGGGTGGTGGAAGGACAGATAAACACTTGAATCTGATTTCTAAGGTTAGTCTCTTCTGTAATGATTATCATGTTTTGGTTTTCATCTGCACACAGCGATTCTACCTTTTCATTGAATGGACAGATGGCTCCTGAGATTGCTTTTGGGCAAAAGACCAGAATAGCCTTAGACATTGGTAGTGGAGTAGCAGATGTTGGTGCCTTGTTGATGCAGCGTAATGTGACTACCCTGTCAATGGCACGAAATGATGTTCATGAGAACCAGATTCAGTTTGCTTTAGAGCGCGGTGTGCCTGCCATGATAGCAACATTTGCTACACATCGTCTGTTGTATCCAAGCCAGGCTTTTGACTTCATCCATTGTTTAGAATGTGGAGTGAATTGGACCCTTGATGGTATTCCCTTTTCCCTCTGCATATATAGCATTAAAACCTTTTTTGGCCTCTAATATCTTAGAAGTTGCTCTTTTCAGATTTTCAGTCTCAAGACGCTCTAGTATACATCTTGAACATGTTTCTGCGTAATTATAAACTACCAGACCATTATTCTGTATTCTTTATGAAGTCTCTAGGGTACATCTGATGCGATTATTGCAGAAGTTTCATCATTTCTCTTCAAAACGAATGGAAGAAAATAAAAGGAAAAAAGGTTGTAAATGTATTTGATACTTGTTGGCTAAAGCTCGTTGAAACTGATTGTCCATTTCTTGGTTGCTTGTGATGGAGATGGAAAGCTGCTTCTTGAGGCCAATAGGATGCTAAGGGCTGGAGGATACTTTGTGTGGGCAGGAGAGCCTGTTCATAAAGACCAAGAGAACCTCCAAGGACAATGGGGAGGTAGCTCATCATGACAATGTTATTTGAATATCCGTTATCTTTAAAAACAATAGCTGTCAATTACTACAGTGTTAGTCTACACTTTTACAGGCTTTTTAATGTCATTCCCTAAATTGATATTGACATCCAAGAGTATCCTCCTTCCCTCACAAAACCCCCCCAAAAAAAAAACCCTCTGTTCTGGTGATTTCTATTTTATTAGCACCATTCTCATCTACCTTTGGAGCTGAGAGTTTGTCACTGTCTTTGAAGTATTCACCTTTGGGCTAATTTATCTACAGAAGTGGTGGACCTGGCAACTCGCATTTGTTGGGAACTAGTAAAGAAGAAAGGATATATTGCTATATGGAAAAAACCTTTGAACAACGGCTGCTATCTTAATCGTGATAGTAGAGTGCAACCTCCATTATGTGATTCTAATGATGATCCAGACAGTGTTTGGTATGAACTACTTCACTCCTTGGAGTTTACTTTGTTTTGCACAGCATACAAGACACAGATTTTTGTATGTCAATCCAGATCATTATGATTCTCTTCGGTGCATGACCTGTGACACTATTATGGTCTTTACAAAGTTGATCTCTTAAACGTTAGAGAATCTGTTTTCATGGAGCGAAAACATAAACATGTAGCAAAGCCTTGATGTGTTAATTCGTAATATTGTCCACATTTTGGCCTCATGGATAGTCCAATTTAGCCCTTCTTTAGTTGAGTTGAGTTGTAGGGAATGAAACATTATTTTATTCTGTTTGTCTTCTTTTCTTTGTTTATGGGAAATTTGACTGTAGGGAAAATTAAGCGAAACAAATGCAGCAGGGGAATGAACATCATGACCTATAAGGAAAAGTGGGGAAAAAAGGACTCCAGTGGTAAAGTTGTCCAATAGCATTTAAAATAAATAAAGTAGGAACATGAGTACCCAAAATCTGCATTCTGATAGTCAGATTGAGTCAAAGTAAATTACAACAGCCTTGACAATTGGAGTATTTTTGGCAGGTACGTTGGTCTGAAGGCATGCGTCACCCCATTGCCAGAGAATGGATATGGAGCTAATGTAACTACGTGGCCTGCACGCCTTCACTATCCACCAGACAGGCTCCAGAGCATAGAAATGGATGCCTACAAATCCAGAAAGGATATATACAAGGCAGAGTCTAAATTTTGGAACGAGATAATAGATGGTTATGTTCGTGTATTCCGCTGGAAAGGGCTTAAACTAAGAAATGTGATGGACATGAGAGCTGGATATGGAGGGTACGCCATTACATAACTCTGATATCTTTGACACACTTCTACATAGAAATAGATGTTTCAAGCTGCTGATAGTTTTATGTTTTCTACATGCTTGGAGAGAATTTAAATGCAATTTGACTTTGGCAGGTTTGCAGCTGGTTTGCATGATTTCCAGATTGATTGCTGGGTTATGAACGTTGTTCCTGTCTGGGCCCAATACGTTGCCTGTTATCTATGACCGTGGGCTTATAGGAGTTAGGCATGACTGGTATGGGCTTTCCGCATTCAGCTATCTGCTTCATGATTGCAGCTTCTTTTGTTTATTTGCGAGCTTGTTCTATAGCATTTACACTGGGACTCTGTTGACCCTCACCATATCATGGCGATTAAGACTAGTCAAAAATCCCCCTCTTCTTTGAGGAGAAAAGGGAAAAACATGGATGCAATTCTCAAAGGCCTGATGAATGTTACTGTGGTCTATTTTATTAGAACCATTCTCATCTACCTTTGGAGCTGAGAGTTTGTCACTGTCTTTGAATTGTGCTTATTCACCTTTGGGCTAATTTATCTACAGAAGTGGTGGACCTCGCAACTCGCATTTGTTGGGAACTAGTAAAGAAGAAAGGATATATTGCTATATGGAAAAAACCTTTGAACAACGGCTGCTATCTTAATCGTGATAGTAGAGTGCAACCTCCATTATGTGATTCTAATGATGATCCAGACAATGTTTGGTATGAACTACTTCACTCCTTGGAGTTTACTTTCTTTAGTTGCACAGCATACAATACACAGGTTTTTGCATGTCAATCCAGATCAATTATGATTCTCTTCGGTGCATGACCTGTGACGCTATTATAGTCTTTACAAAGTTGATCTCTTAAAAGTTACGAGAGAATCTGTTTTCATTGGAGCGAAAACATAAACATGTGGCAAAGCCTTAATGTGTTAATTCGTAATATTGTCCACATTTTGGCCTCATGGATAGTCCAATTTAGCCCGTCTTTAGTTGAGTTGAGTTGTAGGGAATGAAACATTATTTATTCTGTTTGTCTTCTTTTCTTTGTTTATGGGCAATTTGACTGTAGGGAAAATTAAGGGAAACGAATGCAGCAGGGGAATGTACATCATGGACCTATCAAGGAAAAGTGGGGAAAAAGGACTCCAGTAGTAAAGTTGTCCAATAGCATTTAAAATAGATAAAGTAGGAACATGAGTACCCAAAATCTGCATTCTGATAGTCAGATGCCTCTTTAAACCGGCAAGAACTTCGGCCAGAAACAGTGAGGTTTTCATTTTTAGTAACACTGTTGAAAGATATAAAATGAAGTATCTTGGTTGAACTTCTGCATGTAAATTTTTGCCAGTAGATCTGGTTGCTTTATTGCACATACAGTGTGCCCAGTAACTTTGATAGACCGCAAAAGCTAAGTAAAGGCTTAACTTGTTGTGCAGGAGAAGATTGAGTCAAAGTAAATTACAATAACCTTGACAATTGGAGTATTTTCGGCAGGTACATTGGTTTGAAGGCATGTGTCACCCCATTGCCAGAGAATGGATATGGAGCTAATGTAACTACGTGGCCTGCACGCCTTCACTATCCACCAGACAGGCTCCAGAGCATAGAAATGGATGCCTACAAATCCAGAAAGGAGATATACAAGGCAGAGTCTAAATATTGGAACGAGATAATAGACGCTTATGTTCGTGTATTCCGCTGGAAAGGGCTTAAACTAAGAAATGTGATGGACATGACAGCTGGATATGGAGGGTACGCCATTACATAACTCTTGATATCTTTGACACACTTCTACATAGAAATAGATGTTTCGAGCTGCTGATAGTTTTATGTTTTCTACATGCTTGGAGAGAATTTAAATGCAATTTGACTTTGGCAGGTTTGCAGCAGGTTTGCATGATTTCCAGATTGATTGCTGGGTTATGAACGTTGTTCCTGTCAGTGGGCCCAATACGTTGCCTGTTATCTATGACCGTGGGCTTATAGGAGTTAGGCATGACTGGTATGTGCTTTCCGCATTCAGCTATCTGCTTCATGATTGCAGCTTCTTTTGTTTATTTGCGAGCTTGTTCTATAGCTTTTACACTGGGACTCTGTTGACCCTCACCATATCATGGTGATTAAGACTAGTCAAAAATCCCCCTCTTCTTGTGAGGAGAAAAAGGAAAAACATGGATGCAGTTCTCAAGAGGCCATAATGATGAATGTTACTGTGGTAACAAATAAAATATGTATACTTTTCATGGTAAGACATAAACTCTACCACAACCATGTTGGAAGAAGAGCCTTCTCAATGTAATCTACGTAAACACCAAGAGAAAATTGAGCTCTATGGATTTCATGGTGTTAGTGCAGAGAGGAAATGAGAATTGGAGAATTGAAGCACACTAGATAACTTTGGCAGATGATAAAGCCAGTTTTAAGACCAAATCTTTTCGAATTGAATTGTTTACGGTTTCTCAATGTAACTGGATAGCTACGCAAGATTATCCGTGTATAGTTTGAAAAAGCTGTGACAAAAGCTAACTTTCCCCATTGCTTATAACTGTAACTAAAATTCTTACTTAAAGAAGTGATGCTCAAAATTTCATTTCCAGGTGTGAGCCGTTTGACACATACCCAAGAACGTATGACCTGTTGCATGCAAATG
>CM025856.1:6850202-6890671 GCA_003952965.2 Morella rubra | reverse complement strand
TTCAGTTTGCTTTAGAGCGCGGTGTGCCTGCCATGATAGCAACATTTGCTACACATCGTCTGTTGTATCCAAGCCAGGCTTTTGACTTCATCCATTGTTTAGAATGTGGAGTGAATTGGACCCTTGATGGTACTCCCTTTTCCCTCTGCATATATAGCATTAAAACCTTTTTTGGCCTCTAATATCTTAGAAGTTGCTCTTTTCAGATTTTCAGTCTCAAGACGCTCTAGTATACATCTTGAACATGTTTCTGCATAATTATAAACTACCAGACCATTATTCTGTATACTTTATGAAGTCTCTAGGGTACATCTGATGCGATTATTGCAGAAGTTTCATCATTTCTCTTCAAAACGAATGGAAGAAAATAAAAGGAAAAAAGGTTGTAAATGTATTTGATACTTGTTGGCTAAAGCTCGTTGAAACTGATTGTCCATTTCTTGGTTGCTTGTGATGGAGATGGAAAGCTGCTTCTTGAGGCCAATAGGATGCTAAGGGCTGGAGGATACTTTGTGTGGGCAGGAGAGCCTGTTCATAAAGACCAAGAGAACCTCCAAGGACAATGGGGAGGTAGCTCATCATGACAATGTTATTTTGAATATCCGTTATCTTTAAAAACAATAGCTGTCAACTACTACAGTGTTAGTCTACACTTTTACAGGCTTTTTAATGTCATTCCCAAATTGATATTGACATCCAAGAGTATCCTCCTTCCCTCACAAACCCCCCCAAAAAAAAAACCCTCTGTTCTGGTGATTTCTATTTTATTAGAACCATTCTCATCTACCTTTGGAGCTGAGAAGTTTGTCACTGTCTTTGAATCGCGCGTATTCACCTTTGGGCTAATTTATCTACAGAAGTGGTGGACCTGGCAACTCGCATTTGTTGGGAACTAGTAAAGAAGAAAGGATATATTGCTATATGGAAAAAACCTTTGAACAACGGCTGCTATCTTAATCGTGATAGTAGAGTGCAACCTCCATTATGTGATTCTAATGATGATCCAGACAGTGTTTGGTATGAACTACTTCACTCCTTGGAGTTTACTTTGTTTTGCCACACAGCATACAAGACACAGATTTTTGTATGTCAATCCAGATCAGTTATGATTCTCTTCGGTGCATGACCTGTGACACTATTATGGTCTTTACAAAGTTGATCTCTTAAACGTTATGTGAGAATCTGTTTTCGATGGAGCGAAAACATAAACATGTAGCAAAGCCTTGATGTGTTAATTCGTAATATTGTCCACATTTTGGCCTCATGGATAGTCCAATTTAGCCCTTCTTTAGTTGAGTTGAGTTGTAGGGAATGAAACATTATTTTATTCTGTTTGTCTTCTTTTCTTTGTTTATGGGAAATTTGACTGTAGGGAAAATTAAGCGAAACAAATGCAGCAGGGGAATGAACATCATGAACCTATAAGGAAAAGTGGGGAAAAAAGGACTCCAGTAGTAAAGTTGTCCAATAGCATTTAAAATAAATAAAGTAGGAACATGAGTACCCAAAATCTGCATTCTGATAGTCAGATTGAGTCAAAGTAAATTACAACAGCCTTGACAATTGGAGTATTTTTGGCAGGTACGTTGGTCTGAAGGCATGCGTCACCCCATTGCCAGAGAATGGATATGGAGCTAATGTAACTACGTGGCCTGCACGCCTTCACTATCCACCAGACAGGCTCCAGAGCATAGAAATGGATGCCTACAAATCCAGAAAGGATATATACAAGGCAGAGTCTAAATTTTGGAACGAGATAATAGATGGTTATGTTCGTGTATTCCGCTGGAAAGGGCTTAAACTAAGAAATGTGATGGACATGAGAGCTGGATATGGAGGGTACGCCATTACATAACTCTCGATATCTTTGACACACTTCTACATAGAAATAGATGTTTCAAGCTGCTGATAGTTTTATGTTTTCTACATGCTTGGAGAGAATTTAAATGCAATTTGACTTTGGCAGGTTTGCAGCTGGTTTGCATGATTTCCAGATTGATTGCTGGGTTATGAACGTTGTTCCTGTCAGTGGGCCCAATACGTTGCCTGTTATCTATGACCGTGGGCTTATAGGAGTTAGGCATGACTGGTATGTGCTTTCCGCATTCAGCTATCTGCTTCATGATTGCAGCTTCTTTTTGTTTATTTGCGAGCTTGTTCTATAGCTTTTACACTGGGACTCTGTTGACCCTCACCATATCATGGCGATTAAGACTAGTCAAAAATCCCCCTCTTCTTATGAGGAGAAAAAGGAAAAACATGGATGCAATTCTCAGAAGGCCATTATGATGAATGTTACTGTGGTAACAAATAAAATATGTATACTTTTCATGGTAAGACATAAACTCTACCACAGCAATGTTGGAAGAAGAGCCTTCTCAATGTAATCTACGTAAACACCAAGAGAAAATTGAGCTCTATGGATTTCATGGTGTTAGACTGTTAGTGCAGGAGAGGAAATGAGAATTGAAGCACACTCGATAACTTTGGAAGATGATAAAGCCAGTTTTAAGACCGAATCTTTTCGAATTGAATTGTTTACGGTTTCTCAATGTAACTGGATAGCTACGCAAGATTATCCGTGTATAGTTTGAAAAAGCTGTGACAAAAGCTAACTTTCCCCATTGCTTATAACTGTAACTAAAATTATTACTTAAAAGAAGTGATGCTCAAAATTTCATTTCCAGGTGTGAGCCGTTTGACACATACCCAAGAACGTATGACCTGTTGCATGCAAATGGTCTATTCTCCGTTGAGAAAAAGAGGTACCAGTTCAGCTCTTTCTCACTTTCGCATCTGTCTCCATTCATGCAAATGTCACCTTATATCGTTGTATAATCAAATTTTCGACTAAATCTTTTGTGTCAGGAACAAATGTGGTACCTCAACCATTATGCTAGAAATGGATCGGATGCTAAGACCAGATGGGCGTGTTTATATACAAGACACGGTGGATGTTATTGATGAAGTGAAAGAAATTGCGTCTGCCTTGGGATGGGTGCCAGTGCTACGCGACACTGGCGAGGGTCCACATTCAAGATGGAGGCTCTTGATATGTGAAAAACGTATGTGACCTGCTTGATTGTGGGAAAACGGAGGAGTAAGCAATTCTTGTCTTCTTATCCTTCATAATGATTCATTCAGAATGTGAAAGTACTCTCCCGAAGTCTCAGCAAAAGCGATAGCACGGCAACTAACTCATAGCACGTGGTTTTTTTGTAATCTTCATTCGTACATTATATTGGACAATAATAGCTTATTAACTTATTAGTCCGAAGCTTACAGCATTAGATTAAGAAAGTTACGAATATTTATGTGATTTTGAAAGAAAATGTTTTCCTTATGACCTTTTGTTCTTATGATTTATCATACAGTATATGGTTCTTACTACATTGATTGAGTACTATAGAAACAGCTTTCCTGCATATAGGTGATCTAAATAACTTCCTTTTTTCTTTATTTCCCAGAAGAGAGCATGAGGGCAAAAAGAAAAAGGAGAAAAGGCAAAAGGCGTAATAAACTAGGGGACGGGCACATCTAAAGACAGGTAGGAGCAGGGTTTGTTGGACATGGAATTACCAATTAAGTGGGCACCATCTACTGCAAGCTTTCTTAGTTTCCAGCTGCCTTGATCGTTGTCGGCTACTAAGATTTCATTCACTTCCTTGATTGCTGTGTGGCTCCTTTCATATCTGTCTATTTCCCAACACATACTTTGTAGATATTACAAACACGGCTCCCACATGAGCTTCGGGAAATAATACTTTTGGAATACCAAAAGCCATAGCTATTTGGCACGCTTCTCTTGTTGCAGGACACTTCGACTTTAACCATTTAGCTTTTCGATATTTAACAGACGTACACTCCTCTTCCATTAATTTCAAAGCAAGCATCAGAAAATGGATGACAATAATGAAAGAAAAGCCTCATGTTAGCATAAGAATGTCATGAAATGGCAATTCCAATGTTTATTACAAAAAGCCAGCTGTAGACCGTAGAAGTATTGTTAAGAACTGGTGATAGACGGTCCAAACGCTAGTGCCTGCTAGTCAAGGAAACTTTATGCTAAAATATTTTGAAAACGTTTTGCAGCCAGTCAGCTTCGAATTTTCACCTATTATTCACAATGGACTTGTCGAGATTTGGAGGAAAGCAAATCATTCAACACTGCAGGACAGATAAGCCAGACACATTCCAAATTTTGGACCAAAATCCAATTACAAAGCTTTCCGACCCAACAACATGAATTCTGATCAAGCATCCATATCCCAAGATCAAAAGCAATCGTTGCTTCTCGCCAGCCTACCAAGAAAACCCTGTAATTGCATAGTCGCTTCATTGAAGAATCCTTGTGGGCAGCAGTACCTACTGCTGTTTGATAACACTTAGGAGCAAATGGAATTACCAATTTGGGCACCATCACTGCAAGCTTTCTTAGTTTCCAGCTGCCTTGATCGTTGCTACTAAGATTTCATTCACTTCTGCGACTTTTATATCTGTCTATTTCCCAACACATACTTTGTCCATGGGATTAGAAAGAAAAACACGGGTCCCCCATCAGCTTCGGGAAATAAGCTTTTGGAATACCAAAAGCCATAGCTTTGGCATGCTTCTCTTGTTGCAGGACACTTCGACTTTAACCATTTTGCTTTTCCATATTTAACAGACGTACACTCCTCTTCCATCAATTTCAAAGCACGCATCAGAAAATGGATGACAATAATGAAAGAAAAGCCGCATGTTAGCATAAGAATGTCATGAAATGGCAATTCCAATGTTTATTACAAAAAGCCAGCTGTAGACCGTAGAAGTATTGTTAAGAACTGGTGATAGATGGTCCAAACGCTAGTGCCTGCTAGTCAAGGAAACTTTATGATAGTCAAATATTTTGCAAAAAACAACATTTTGCAGCCAGTCAGCTTCGAATTTTCAGCTATTATTCACAATGGACTTGATTTGGAGGAAAGCAAATCATTCAACACTGCAGGACAGACAAGCCAGACACATTCCAAATTTGGGACCAAAATCCAATTACAAAGCTTTCCGACACAACAACATAGTATTAGAACATGAATTCTGATCAAGCATCCATATCCCAAGATCAAAAGCAATCGTTGCTTCTCTCCAGCCTACCAAGAAAACCCCGTAATTGTCTATTGCTTCATTGAAGAATCCTAGTGGGCAGCAGTATTAACCTGTTTGGAGAGATAAGCTTCAAAGATTTCCACTATAAGCCGCGGATCCTTCTCGACAAGCTCCGAGTACTCCTCCATTTTAGTAAGCTTGTCCATGTTGTCCATGATCAATGACAAAGCAGCCTCAAGCAGATGCTTGGCATTGTGCCGGTGGGCAAACCCGTAGCTCGCGATAGAATTCTCCCAGCTCAATCTCGACACCAAGAACTTCTCACAATATGCCTTGAGATGCTTTACCTGGTACTTTTCAGCCAACACTAAAAGGTCACAAGCCATCTGATCATCAAGCCACGCTTCAGCAGTGTACAAATAGTTGACAAAGGCGCGAAGGGCATCATAGGACACATCACAAATCTTGATGGTGCCACTTCGGCTTTCTTCCATTTCATTCTCAAGCATAGCCTTGAACACTGGGGAACGGCTAACCTGATTTCATAAACAAAAGTGTAGAATAAGTTAAACCAACAGATTCAAATCTCTAATGATATTTCGCATTAAACATAACACCCTTTTTTTTTTTTTCTAACCGAGTGTCCAGGTCAGCTTACACGCATTTTGACTAATCCCGGAATCTATACAATTCCCTTATCCCACACAAACCGGGCAATTACCAAGTTAAAAGTATTGACCTCAAAGGATTGGTAGCACCTATGAGGTTTTGAACTTAGACCTAAAACCCAAACCTTAACCACTTAAGCCAACCCCTTCGAATATAACACTTTCATTACTTCTAAGTTCTACCTAAACAAAGCAAATCCAATCATACTCAGGTTCACATACCCAAAACACAAAGAACCAAAATTTGCAATGGCTACAAGAATAAATACAATATACTCTCACTCAAGTTAATGGTATTTAGGGACAAGTGCAGCCACACTTGATAATATTCAGAAGCAAAGGCAACGCTTCAGTAAAATGAATAAAATAATTAGCAAGTCTTCGTGTATAAGTAGTAGAGCAGCCAGGTAGCACGCTTTGTTTTCAAAATTGAAGTCTTCTCCTCCACTGTTTCTCAACTTCATGATTAATCAAAGTTCAGATTCACAAAGGGGTAATTAAAGTTGATTATTTTACATACCAAACTACATTAACATGTATATGGGTTCAGTCATCCACCAGAAGGAATTTAATATAATTATTTCAATAGGTGTATACCCCTGCCCACAATAACACAAAAAAAATGAAAAAAGAAGGGTTGGTTGCTGACCAGAACCGTGCTTTGTGTGCAGGGACGGGGAGGCCGAGCTCGGCAGAGGGGTCCTCTGAGGAGGCGACAAGGACGACATCGGTGAAGCGGGGCCCACTGGGCCGGCCGGGTTGGTAGTGGAGGTCGAGGGGAGACCAAAACCTGAGGAAAGCGACCTTGGCCTTCAACTCCTCGATCTCCCTCTTCAGCTCCTCCTCCGTCTCGTTCGCCTCCTCGTAGCACTCCTTGCACGTGCCCGCGTCCTCTGAGTTGTACTCCCCCTGACACGACACGCACAGCATCGCCTCCTCGTCCGACTCAATCTCCGGTTCACGTATCTCCGTTATGCACCGTCTCCGTTGCAATTGCATCGCCATCCTTGGGAATGATTAAAGCTGGTCCTATGTTCTGCTTTCCGCAAGGGCCCTTATTTTGCAGAATTTTATAGGGGATGATTCTCATAGAGAATTTTATAGTGTGAGGTTAATTTCCGATTTTTTTAAATGCATGTGCGTACGTTTTGTATTTCTTATCCTTTTATCAAATTTTTATTGAAATAACTTAAAAGAATTGGTCAGGTATAAGCTTTTATTGATTCATTTTCTCTGAGATCTAAAGTTTAAAATTAAGTGTTACTAATTTTTTTGTCACCTTTAAAAGTCTTTGATCTAATAATTTTTTAACTTGTATAAAACATAAAATTAAACTGATTCTAAGATTAATCGAAGTAAATTTATATTGACATGTACACCGAATTAAAATAAGAGTTTAATCTTGAGAAAAATTAGTGTGACCAAGTTTTTTTCAAATAAAGCTAAGCAAATTCCAATTGTATTTTAAATATATCCAAATGTCACATCAAATTATTTGGGAAGAGAAAAACCCTTAAAGTCGTTTTTAAAAATGGATTTAAATACACTAATAAACACTGCAGGTTCTATAGGGGATAATGAGAGCAAAAATATTGTAATCAATTGTTTGTTTCTCAAGAAATGATAAGAAGAAATACGTTGTAGAGTGTCTTAACGAGGGAAAAGGAACCAATTTGTGGGCGCAGTTATTTATGGGGCCAAGAAAGAAATATCTCCGACTCTCTTATCTTTTTTTTTTTGAGGCATTTGTTTATCGAAATTTTGAGAAATATTTCTAAAATTTTGGAATTTTTGAATGTTGAAATTTATTGAGATTTGTGAAAAGCGTGAAGTATATGTGTAAAAGTGTGAAGTTTATTGAGATTGTGAAATGTGTTTGGTGTAGTGAAAATTTTGAGCTCTTAGAAAATTAGGCAAACAAATGCCCCCTATATATATGTTTGAGTATTGTTCATATGATATATTGAATGTCATCTTAACTAACATTAGCAACAAAATCTCAGGTGACGATATAGATCATCGCCAAAAGTTATCAAAATGCATGGTTTGAACAATATTATGTAAAAGCTTCAAACACAATTAACTCATTTTTTGCAGGCAGCATGGCGGAAGCTTTCCCCCACATAGTTAGTGACGACTTTGTAGATTTATCTTTGAATAGCAAATAATTGTCTTATCGACTCAACATAAAGAATCCCGACGATAGTTTGTAAACTCTCTGATTATTTTGCTTTTTACGTCTTGTTTCTAAGATACATAAGATAGAATCATGAGATTTTTGACTATACATGTAAAATAGGTCTTGGGAATTCCTTGCTTAATTGACTTTTTTTTGGGAAAATTTGAAAAGTGGTGGGTTGGGCTAATAGGAGGGTCTTTACAAATCTTTACCAGAACAAATTGGGGCCAAGATTCCTGTTCACCCCCGGCCTGATTCTGTCGATGACTACAAACTTGATGAATGTAAAGACATTAAGGTGTTCAATTGCAAATTACACGAATGTCAGCAACAAAAGCTGCATAATTAGAGTCCATTTGATACAATGCACATGGATGGATGATATGATTATTTTCAGAGTTACCCTCCAAAATAAGGTGAGAGGAACTAATTGAAAAAATTATCATAATAAACAATGTGAGAGGACATTGAAATGAAGGGGAGGTTCATTGCAGCGCCTAAGCATGCAAAAGATTATTATAACTATCATGAAAATCATAATCAAACATGTCACTAGATTGCGATATCAAAATCTAACTTTACAAAAAGCTAATGAGGAGGAGACCAAAACATATCTTAAAAGCAAATTAAAGCCCCCTAAAAAAAACTTTTTCAGGCTGTACAAAATGCTCCTACTAGGACCATGTTTCCCGTGGAATAAATTTTTTAATATTTAGGGTACTATTTACATGAATCTCAATTATTACGCACTTTTTAGACATACCCAAAAGCTGCAATTTACAAAAAGAAGAAAATTATTGACGTCAAACTTTAGGAAATACTCAAAATTGTAATAATAGGTGAAGTGCGAGTTTGATTCAGCAACGAAATATAGGCGCACACCAATTTCAGAGTCCATACGAATGTTCAGGAAAGAAAAAACAAAGAAATCCAGAGAACGGATATTCCCCATAGGTTCTGTAGTTGTAGGGGGCGGCTTTGGATTTCTGACAGCGATTTCAGTACGGGTTGACTCTTGTTTTGACCGTTAGTGTCACAACCGCAGCTCGTTATTTCCCGTCTCCCGCCCACCACTTCCGGATCACCCGCACCTCAGATCCGACCCAATTTACCGGAACAAAACGAGTACAATAAAACAAAGAAATACCCGACGAAATATTTATTATACGCAAAAGGTCCTCTGTTTTAGAAAAATTTTAAAATCTTCCGGATTAGGCCGCTGGATGGGTCAGTGCAAAGTCCCAACGCTCCTACTTCTTTGATTTTAGGGTTCCGATTTCTCTGTTTAAGGCTCCGAAGTCCGAAATTTTCACTTAGGTACGGGTTTCTCTCTCGCTCTCAACTCTTTCTCAGCGTTACTCTCTTTGTTATCCGCAAATTGTTCTCTCCGTTTTCTGTTTTCATATTGCTCTGTATGACTTCTGAGAAAAATGTGGCAGGAAAAGACAAAAGAAAAAAAAAAAATAATAAATTTTGGAAATTTCAATATTGCTGAGCCTAGGAAACTAATTGTTTCACTCGGAGGAGTTAAGCGTATTTGTTTGGCTTTGTTAGTTGGTCGTTCCTAAGAAATCAAAAGAAACAGAAAATGTGTTATGTGAAATTGCGTGTTCATTTCTTTCATGGTTCTTCTTGGCTACCAAACGGGCTTGATGGTTTGGCGCAAGCGGGTTAGTTTGTGGTGATTTTGTCTGTTCTTGTTAGTTTGGTGCAGTGGGTATTGTACTAACTCAGACAGTTTCCAAATCGTGGAATGTAGGCGTGGCTTGGAAACCTAATTCCCCCCCTTCCCCGGTTTGCGTTTAACATGGGTGATGAAGAGGAAACCTGCAATGGCAATGGTACAGAATGCACGAGCTTAAAAAATGAAGCAGGGACTAATGGGTTTGTAAATGGAATTGGGAATGATGCTGGTGATGTTGCTCTGGTGGAAGTGAGGGTTTTCGAACTTACAAGAGGCGCAAGCATGTGAAATCGAGATCAGATAGCAAAGCTCAGGAAGATGGTAGAGTTTTTCTGGAGGCTGCAAGTCAATTAGCAGAACAGGTTTTGCTTCACTTTATATCACCATGTCCACTACAATTGCATGATGGGTTTGATATATTTGTTTTCTAATACCACTGTGGGGATGAGTTTCAAGGTTTAGGGTTTTTGTTGTTTTAGCGTGAAAATGTGGTGTGAGACATGATAAAACAGTTTCGGATAGGAGGAAAAATCAGCACGGAAACTATACGAACAAGTGACACCAAATAGGTTTATCTCTCTGGGAATAATCCAAAACAGCAATGGTCAATGTGAAAAATGGAGACATTCTGTGGGGATTATTTTCTTATTAATATTTCTTGTGAATTATTTAATCATGGCATAGGAGAGTTACTCATTTTAGTTTAATCGTTGAAGTTATAGTAGCTAGTTCGAACATGTGATCTGTTTTCAAATAATCAGAGATGCAAAGCTGATTGGGAGCGATCACTTTCTCTGTCGATTTTAATCGCAGTTTTTCCTTTCACCACTTTTTTTTTTTGTCCATAACTCTCCCTCTCTAGACCAATCTCTCCACTCCCACATTTTTCTCCTGAATAAACTACCACAGACCCGCAGGGAATAAATCTGACTGCTGTCATAAAGAGAGTTCCAGAGAAGTTCTAGTTGGTTCATCAACTGACACCTATGTCTTATAATGGAAAGCCTTGAGACTCCATTGCATGTAAGGGTTGGTATCAAATGATCCCAGTGAGTGAGTGTGGCACAGTTGCATGAAGTGGTTTTAGCAAATGTTTAGTAAGTTTACTGTAAGAGCTAAGGTCCGTGTGTCCAAGAGTTGCTATTATGAATCATGAGAAACTAGTGTGTGATCATCATATATTTGTGTCTTGTATTGGAAGAGGTTCTCTTAGATTTTGGGCTTTCCGTTGTCTCAACGAGGGAATTCTATTTGAGCACAAATTTTGTAAGTGTCTCTCTCTCTCTCTCTCTTTGGGGAAGATTAGGTCATCAAACACCAGCAGTGGTTTAAAATCTTCTAATACTTGGGAAGATTGAGGTCTGCATTCTATGTTTGCTATCCTTGTAGTTGATGGAAAGGGTGCGCTGGCGAACTGTAGTCAGGTGGGACTCTGCATTTAGTATGTGCATCAAGTCTGATGTATAGACATGTACTCACACTACCATATATTATGTTTTTTACTCATTGTGATCCTGTATAATCACTTCTGTGGGCGGTGGGATTGGGAATTGTGGTGTGATATAGTGGCTATTATTAGAGGTGGTTTATTATAAATAATATCAAATTTGACTGTGTTGCATAATCCTTGGGTATGAATCTGTAAGCCAAAATCTAATGGCAAAGTTGTCAGGATATCTGAATGTGCCTGTTTGTTTATTGAATCCAACCTTCTGATAATTCAAAATGGCCTCTGTTTCTTTTATTCTAGTAATGAACATATCACTCATAAGAAAACCAACCAAGAGTTTTGTTTATTGTCCTTGTTACTCCTAACCAAATTAATTTGAAATCTCGCAGACTCAAAGGGAACCCTACAGCACGTTTCTACACAATAATACTAGTGAACAAGTTTTTGTTCCCATGAATGCTTCAGATGATTGTTCACAGTGGCACTGTAGAAATGTTGTACTGGAGCACATCTATCAGTCATTAAGTGATGATGAAGGTGGAATAAAGAGATGTATACGAGAGGCACTTGTATCTAATCATGAAACTGATTATACAAGGACAGCCCAGGTTAATGCTGCAACCAAAGTTGCATGTGTTTTTGACTGAAATTAGTTATCATTTCTATGTTTAACTATGTCCCTTTGATTGCTTTTTTGGCAGAAATCCGACCATAGTGATGAAGGTAGGCGCAAATCTTCACAAGATGGGGGGATGTCTAATGGATCTCGGAAAGCAGTTAATGGAGATGCAGGTGTTATATCTAGTGGATATTCTAAGGAATCTGATCGCCATACTATTACTGCGAAGTGTCAGCGTGCCTTTTTGAATATTTTAATTTCTGACAAGTTCACCTCACTGTGCAAGCTTCTGTTTGAGAATTTCCAAGGCTTCAAGGCTGACTTTTTTGACTTTAGTATCATAAACACAAGGATGAAAGAGGGAGCTTATGAACGTTCACCAATCCTTTTTTCCTCAGATATTCAACAGGTAATCTTGAGATTCCTTGTGGGTTGATGCCTTCTATTTCTTTTTCGTTTTTTTTTTTTTTTTTTTTGCCAGAGGGTCTGGCTTAATGTATTGTTGAAATTGTAATAAGGTACCTATATGGATGGTCTTATTCTTTTGAGATTTGAAATTTGAGTTGATGTTTGCATAAATATTCTTTTCTTTGTTTGGCATCGAAAAATTTCAATTTTGAGCAAGAAGTTGCAAAAAAATTTTTTGCACCTATACAGACTGTCACAGATATTACTCTCTTATGATTTTTGGGGGCCTTTACAATCCATTATTCCTTCTACGTCTTTCTTATATCTCCGATCCTAAGCATCTATGTTTCTCTACAAAATGTCTGAGTCTATTCCTCTGCTCTTGTATAGACAAAATGGAAATTCAGAATCACGCTCTTCCTAAGAATCTTTGAGATTGAAACAACCTGGTATGCAAAGTTTTACAATATGTATCTGAACATGAATTTATTATTTCTTGTATTTGGGGATCTGGTTATTTTTCGAACTCCTGGGTTGTGGTGTCCTGTTTATTTTATTGCTTTGGCTTTAGAGAAGTGAAAACGTAAGTTTTAGTCATGAGAGTATAAATTTTATCCATGGGAAAGTAGAAAGATGAGATTTATATATATTGAACAATCTGATTTTCATTCCCCCTGGAGGGGGCAGGAATTGGACACATGAAAATAAGAAATTTTAATATCATATACATTGTGAGAATGTATGAGATTCAAAACAAATGGCTATGGCTACTTTTAAATGGTTTTTCTAATAATTAATTCTGGTAATTTTTCTTCCTCCTGGATTTGTGCTGTATTCCAGAGTTTGTTTAATGTTCTACCTTTTTGGAGTGTCGGCATTAGATCTTAGAAATTTTGCAATTGTAGAGACTTACAAAGTTTTTCATTCCACAGTGTTGGCGTGTGCATTCTAAAACTGCTTAATAGACTTGTTGATGAATATACATTTGTTTGACTCTAGCCCATTTAAAGGCAGTTGGAGGGAACTATGCTTATAATGCAATGAGAATTTTAGATGGGTTCCTCATTGATGATCTAATGCATGTCAGGACTCAACTGAGTGGTTCCCATCAACAATCTTATTTAGTCATCAAAATTGGAAAGAGAAATATGTCTCTTGATGGGTTGTAAATCAGTCTGATGTTTAGATGAGGAGTTTCTTGAATAAAGCTACGGGCTTGGTATCATTTTGGATGTCAGGGATTCCAAGCTGTATGGGGATGTGGGTTTTGGATTGTCAGTATCCTGTTTTAGCCTTTTCCTTCTCTACAGTATTTGTTAAAGGAGTAGCGAATTGTCCTTCTTATCTTCAGCTTAAATTAGTTGAATTTTCCTTGTCATGTCTGAGTTCATACTGTCAAAAGGAATCTCAGATCATTACAAATTTGCCACCTCATCCGCTACTCTCCTATTCACAAATTTCTCTGGACAATGTGAGTTTGAACAGAGGAAAAGGTAGCATGCATAAGGACTGCACTTTATGCTTGTGCCACCATCCAAGGCTACTCAGTTTTTGATATATATGTACCTCAAGCCTTTTAAACTCATCTCAAATCCTTCTCTTGATTCTTCTAGAACCATTTTGATTGATTGGAAAGACTTCTTAGCAGAGAAATTATGTAATGTGGGGTTACATAGGAAAGCTATCAAATTGTCAATGTGGAAGTCTGTGCGTCTCTGTATGTGTGTATCCATGAGAGCTTGATTAAATGAAACAAAGCATTCTGGGTGGACTATGTGCATTGGTTTTGCACTTATCTCTCTGCTACGAGACTTGAGACCCAGGTCACAGTTTTAGTCATGTAGATGATACTATGGTACATAGGTCATGTCACCATTGTATTTAGGAAATCTATGATATGTGCTTGTTCCATGGGATATTCCATTTCTTTTGTGATTGGTTAGGACTTAAATATGATTAATATTTTCAGGTATGGAGAAAGCTTCAAGGCGTTGGCAGTGGAATGGTTTCTCTCTCAAAAAGCCTTTCAGACATGTCAAGGATTTCCTATCATCATCAGGTGAGACAGAGCAACTTGAAAATATTTCTGTTCCACTCCAAGTGCCTTACGTTTTTTGGCATTTTCCTTCAAGGATTTCAAATATGGACATCCTGTTCCATTTACAACAAGCAATCAAGTGGTGAAGGGTTAGATTTGGGCAGTATTTCCTTGGGCTTTTAGTTTTTTTTTTTGGTCTTTGAGAGCTGTTTTTTTTTTTCATCTTGGGAAATCAAAATAATTTCTCTTCTATCAAGTTTCAAATTTTCATCTGTGGTAAGCATGTGAGGTCCGCAATGGATATAGTTTGTATTTGTATTGTTGGACTAGATGCTAATGGACCCTGAGATCCATCTGCTCCCTAAGTTTGATGGGCATCAGGTAAGGTAGAAACCTAATGTTGGTCATTTTTGTTTTCTTGTTTCCTTTGGTTTGCTCTGCTTTCTATGAATTTGGGTTGTTTGGATAAATCGCTTGCTTTTGGTGATAGGTCCTTTTTATTCCTCTCATTTCTGAGTCATTTCTAAATCTCTCTCGTATATATGCTTATTAAGGAAAGGGGTTTTATTGAGGTTGTGATGGCAAGTAGAGTGTTTTACGATAGGGAAGCTCTGAAATCACATCTTAGTTCATCATATCCTTTCTTAATCTGTACCAACTGCATTTTGGACACTAGGTTTAGGATTTTTCTTTCTTTCAAGATTAAGCTGCTATTTGAGGACTATTTTAAAATGTTCTTCACTGCAAAACAGTTTTGTCCCCGGGAATCTGACTCCCACGCTAAACCGGAGCAGACAGAAGGTTGTGGTGCATACGGATTTTGCTATTGCAGGCATTGTGGAGGCAAGCAAGATGGAAGAGACTGTTTAATATGCGATTCATGTGAAGGGCTGTACCATTTCAACTGCATTCAGCCTGCATTGAAAGAGATTCCCCTAAGCTTTTACTGTGCCCGTTGCATTGCAATTGAAATCGGACCTCATGAAAATTGTGCAGTATGTGAGAGGCTGAATGCCCCCGAGAACCTAAGTAATGGAGGTGATGAGGATATTTCACCTACAAATGTGGAAACGCCTATGGAACTGGAAGAGAACTCCAATTGTAGTACAGATGATGGGCTTCAGCAATCAAAAGACAGGAGAAACATATACTCCTGTAAAATCTGTGGAAGTGAAGTACAAGATGGTGAAAAGATGCAGATCTGTAGCCATTTCTTTTGCCCATTTAAGTACTACCATGCGAGGTGCCTGACAAGTAAGCAATTGAAGTTGTATAGTCGCAGTTGGTATTGCCCTTCTTGTCTGTGCAGGGTTTGCCTTATCGATCAAGATGATGATAAGATTATTCTATGTGATGGCTGTGATGATGCCTTCCACCTCTATTGCTTGGATCCACCACGCACTTCTGTTCCTAGAGGGGCATGGTTTTGTGGAAATTGTAATGCAGGGATCCAGGCGATACGCAAGGCAAAAAGAGTGTATGAGAAATTAGAACATAGACAGAAGAAGAAAGGTGAAGTGAGTTTTAGGGCATTCAAAAATATTGAAGAGAAATGGAATGATACAGTTGAAGAGGGATCAGAAAAGGGTGGTGGAGGAATGGACATGCTTTTAACTGCAGCCAAGACACTGAACTACGAAGAGAATTTGGCTTCTATTCACATGGGGCTATAAAAAGTATGACACTTTTTATGGAGACATGAACTTAATGGTTTTCTCACTTGAGTGATTTCGATTTGTCCTTGTATTCTTCCCCAAATTCTAATTTTGCTGTATTTGTTAAGATGACTGATTTTCTTAGGTTGTCAAACGTTACACTGCTGACTTTTGGTTTCATACCTTGGGGAGAAAGTATTATTCTGATTGTTGTACACGGCTGGTCAGCAGCGGTCCAGGAGTTATGATATGTAGGCTTGACCGGCTAAGGTGAACAAGAACATGATACCTATTTGGTCCAAGCGATCGTCTTAAGAGTCACAGTTGAATTCGCTGCTCTGTAATTTAGTACCAACTTCTGAGGGGATACCAGTTTTGTTGTAAAAAAAACTTTATCCAAACAACATGTCATGATATTGAAGTAAAGAATGTTGTTCTGTACTCACTCTTCGGTATGCTATTGGATATGAGTTCATTCGATTTTCCTTGGACGTATTTTGTATTTTCATCCTATTTTATGCTGAATGATGTCTCAGAATTTAGGGTTTTCATACTCCTATGATTGTATCCTCTGTCAATCGTTGGATGATGGACCATGGACCAAATTTTTATTTATTTATTTATTATTATTTTTTCAGCTAAAAGAAACCGGGGCATGCTCCCTCATTCCGTACAAAAAATTGTCTGGAGGTTCCGAAGATGAATGTACTCAGATGTGGCAATCCGGCTTAATAGATCTTACATAGTTATCTCGGTTCGAGACTCTAGCAGTTCTCTTAATACGACTTACATGAAACGTTTAGCTGCTATAAACTCTCTTGTTAGTGAGGCTTGCGCTTTAGCGGAAGCGGTTTCTTTGGCTTGTTGTAGGGGATGGCCACGTGTGATTTTTTGAGACTGATTTTCATTTTGCTGTGAAAGGACGTGTTGTTCTCTGATCCTCCTTGCTAGGCTATTTCTTCCTAGGTGGAGACTATTCGTGGTGGTGTTGTGGGGTTTCGAGATTGGAAGTTGGCTTGGGTGTCGAGAAAGTGCAATGATTTGGCCCACCAACAAGCTCGTGGTGGTGGTAGTGGTTAGGGCTACAAGACTGCAAATTCGGTCCTACTAAAATAAAGGACCGGACCAGACCACTTATAAGTGGTTCGGTCCGGTCTGCTGTTAAGCGGTCCGGTCTGGACCACTTAAGTGATCCAGACCGGTTTCAATTTTTTTTCCATTTTTTCGTTTTTTTTTTTCATTTTCAACACACATTTTTTAATTTTGAGATTAAAAAAAAAAAATGTGAACTCCTACCATAGTTTGCTCATTAATTTAAAAATGTGAATTGATTTAACTTATAGTCTCATACTATAGTTTATTCATTCATTTAAATATGTAAATTCATTTAAAGACTTAAAAATATAAATTCATTTAACTCCTAATAGTTTGCTATTAATTTAAATATGTGAATTCATTTAAAGACTTATGTGAATTCATTTAAGAGGTAAATTCATTTAAAGACTTAAAAATATGAATTCATTTAACTACTACTATAGTTTGAAAATATGAATTCATTTAAAGACTTAAAAATGTGAATTCATTTAACTCCTACTATAGTTTGTGACTTAAAAATGTGAATTCATTTAACTCCTACTATAATTTGCTCATGTAAAAATGTGAATTCATTTAACCTATAAGGAATGTGAATTCATTTAACTCATACTATAGTTTGCTCATTAATTTAAATATGTATTCATTTAAAGACTTAAAAATGTGAATTCATTTAACTCCTACATAGTTTGCTCATTAATTTAAAATGTCATTTAGATGTGGGTAAATTCATTTAAAGACTTAAAAATGTGAATTCATTTAATACTATAAGTGTAAATTCATTTAAAAACTTAAAAATGTGAATTTGATGTTTTATGTGAATTCATTTAAACTATAGTTTGGTTTTTAAAATGTGAATTCATTTAACTCCTACCATAGTTTGCTTATTAATTTAAAAATGCGAATTCATTTAAAACTTATAGACGCGAATTCATTTAAAGACTTAAAAAACGTGAATTCATTTAACTCTTACCATCAATATATGTATAAATAAATAGCACGTGATATTTTATAAGACATATAATTCCTATTTAAGTTGAAAAAATTGCTAGTATTATTTCTAAATGATTATTGAATTGTAAAGTTAACGTAAAAAATAGATGATTTATTGATTTTGATTGAATATGAGTTTTAAGATAATAAATAGCCTGCCATTCTATTTTTTTTTTTAATAAAAAAAATTTAAATAATGCGGTCCGATCCGGTCCGAACCACATTTTTAAAAACCTTAGACCGAACCGGACTGCATTATCCGGTTTATAAAATCTGGTCCGGATCGGACCGGATTTAATTTGCAAAAACCACAAAATCGGTCCGGTTTTGTGGTCTGGTTTTGATCACCCCTAGTAGTGGTGGTGGTCCCTTGGGTTTCTTTGATTTTTTGGATTTACCTGAGCATATTTAGGCGTGTGATATGCATCGTTTTCCATGACTTTTTCTATATAATTGTGAGTTATTCAGCAAAAAGAAATGAAAAGAAAAAAAAAAGAATGTACTTCGCAGAATGGATGTAATTCTTACACCGGTGGACTACAGTACGAATGTATTATTGCAGAAATTGGTTCTTGCTTCGGGGAAGGGATTGGCAATCTTTGGAGACCTGTGAACTGCGGTGCAGATATCAATTGTGTTACTTGAACATCGATTTGTTTTTAGCCTTCCTCTAAGAAAGACATAAAAGATCACACATATGGATCTTTGAACCTTCAAATTAGAGTATCATGTGAAATACACTTTGCTCTCTCCAATTATGAAAGTTTTGGCACTTTGTACTTTAATCTATTATTTTTGTCACATTATACTCTCAAACTATTGATTTCAAACACTTTGCATTTTTTGTTTAATTTGATCGGAAAATAATTTTTTTATGTTCGAAATGATAATTTTGGTCCCATAATTTTTTTGACAATGATCGTTTTATAAGGGTAAAATTGTAATTTTGAAGCCAAAAAATAAAATAAATTTGTCTATAGAAAATTTTAACTGATGATACAAAGTGATTGAAATCAATAATTGGTGAGTGTAATGTGACAAAAATAATAAATTACGGTCCATTCTAATTTCTATAACATTTTTGACAACTTATCATACTCACCCGCTATATCATTGAAAGCGCTTTAGAGTAGTACATCCTTTTTCACTAGATGCAACTAAAATGGTACATATAAGAGCATCCTTTTCCACATTTTAAACTAAGACTTTGTTGACATGTCTTTGCACAAAGGCCAAACATCTCATTAAAACATTAAGACCAGAACGCAAGTTTTAAGCGTTCGATTTCAGGTCGTTTGGAGAAGGCGAATAATTACTCTGCTGCAACTCATAAGGTTTTCGTTTCGTTTTATTATTTATTTTTTCATATAATTTTGAATAAGTATTGTATTGCCATTTTGTATACTCAGTATATTTTGATGTGTTCCTTGAAAAGCAAAGAACTTGATAAAATGTAAAGGCTTAATTGTCGCACATGTCCAAGCGGTATGGGGTAGTGAGAAATTACAGGCGTTCACCTTTAACTGGAGTCAGACGGAGGGATGAATTTGTCTCTAACTCTCGAGTGGTCACGGCAGGGCAGGGACTAATTTGCCGATTTTTATATCTTAGGGGCTAATTTATCATAACTTCATAACATATGGACCTTTGACGCAATTACACCCAATAAAAATGAAAAACCAATAAAACAAAGAACCTACCGAAACAATGGGAAACCTTTCTAGCATACCAACCTTCATATATTGCACACAGAGAGAGAGAGAGAGAGAGAGTCAATTGCCTGGCGCAATTTCAACCAAAAGCACCAGTTTTTACAGGCCAGACTTGAAAGGCTTAATTTAAAAAAGGAACATGATAGATGAAGGAATGAGCTTGTCCTGACTATCCCTTGCTTTCCTCTTCCCCGGTATATGAAGTATCATTTCAGCTCAGACTCAAATGTCATCTTGATCTCTCTCATGAAGAAAAAGGAGTCTCGTGCAATACCTGTCAAGTCAGCTCAGCCAACTGAAACCTAACTTTTTGCTCCTACCAAATGTCTTCAGGAGCTGTTCGTCTTATCACCAACCGCATAGCGATTTTGAGAACTACTCAAGCCTGTTGATTGAAGTTGCTTTCGCCTCTTTATAAGATGTAACGCCGTATGTCTATCCACTTGAGCCTCCTCGGAATCAGGCTGCATTTACGCAACTTTAACAACTGAAGAACACAAAGGGATATATCTTCCTCTGGGTTATAACCCAATAGAGCTACTATAACGTGGAGATATACATCATAAAACCACATGTTAGTGTCAATAGATCATACCACCATCTTGATTCTGCCTCTTTCAAAAACAAGAAAGTTTACGAATCAACTGCAGATAGATGTTTCCCTTTTTTAAAGGTCAATTTTATAAATTCCTTTCAGTACTCTTTTACTACCTACCGACATGAAATCAACCCAAAGATTAATTGTCCAATACATGTAAACTTGTTGATATCAAGCCAGTCAGTCCTGGTAGTATCTGCCTTACGTTAGGGGCAACATGTATCAAGTTTCAGTACCAGAGGCCAATACTTCACATCAATAGCTTGGACACACTGTGTTGTCAAAAGAAAGAGGAGGAAACTTTTGAGAGTACCTTGACGACTAATGCTTTATCGAAGCTTTCAATAGCACTATCAGGCTCCCCAAAATTCAACTGTGCTCTGCCAAGAGTGATCCACCCCTGAAATGATCCGATATTCGTAAGAGACAAAGAATCATTTTCTAACCTATCATATCTCTACTGGGTTCTTACTATTTGCTATATTCGTGCCACAAACTGTAATCAAATCAACGAGTTCACAATCAAGGGCTTCATTTGATACAGCATCAGCTAAGACTTCCATTGTACACAAGGTGGCCAGAAACCCAGTGCCAACCAGATTTTACATAAAATTTCTGTAGATCAGGGGCAAACTCTAATATGCGCTGTGTAAAAACGCCGACTAACAATCTTTTTCAATCACCACCAGCAATTGATGCATACGCACCTCACAGGAAGAGAGAGAAAAAGGGATTGGGGAGGAGGATACCAAAATAAGAAGACTGAACTTGACATTGCTTGCACTATAAAAAAATGTGAACAAAATAAGCCACTAGGAGTGTGATAGTTGTGTACATTTTTCAACTTAACAGGTCTTGAATCTATTACTTGGATTCATAATACGAGTCCTTTTCGAACATCAGCTTTTTTGTTAGAGCATTTCCAACAGAAGCATTCATTGGAAGCCTGAAAACAATTCGAGAAGAGTTCTAAGCAATCAACTTTCACATTAAAGCACTAAACACGTCTAACTCTAAAATAGAACCAGTTCCCCAATATTTTTCCTTTGATAGCCCAATACTTTTATAATAGTGTGATTATTCTATTGGTAGATAGGAAAAACCAATGTACTTTAATTAATAAGCAGCACAATGTATAACCTGAGGGAGCAAATGCACCTCTTAATAAGGATGACCCGATTCAGTGTATCCAAGGCTTCCAACATTTGCAGTGATGTCACAGGTTTTGGTGGCGTTTTGGGTATACTACACCCAGAACAAGGGAAGAGGTCCTCCCATTGGTTGTGGGGTCGACTTATACACTGACATCCATGCAACAGCATGACATGCTTTCACACAAACAGGATGACAAATCAATCACTGTCTCATAAACAAAAATACTATGCAAATTCCCACTCACCAATGTCCGATATCAAAGACTCGGGAAAAGAAATCATATCAACAAGTGCGTTAATCATACAATGGAAGAAATTAGTCACATTCAATAGTTCCATGGATAGTTTTCAACAATTTTGTATCAATTATAGACGGTTGATTCATTTTTTAAACTATAAATGACCTTAGCATCAAATGCAAAAGCATTTAGCCAATTAGCACTGGAAGGTATTTTGCGGGCATATTAGTGATAGGGATTCTTGATACTCTGAAGCCAAATGAGGCATCAAAGCTTAAAACTTGCAAATCAATCATACATCTATATCAACAACGATAGTGGAAGCATAAAGTTCTGACACACCTCAGCCCATGATGGCTCCACTTCAGTAGCTCCTGCAAGGCAGAATTTGTAAACAGTTACGTCAAAAGGTGTACAAGTCAATCAGTTAAAATTACAAAACCTATATACAGTTACATGACCCCAAAGCACAAAACAGAGAAAAGGCTTAAGCATGGAAGGGTGGACCGTGGACACATTTGGAATGATGTGTATATTACAAATTGCCAAAAAGGAAAGGAAAAATTCAGACCCTGGAAGGAACTTTAAAACCAAAGCAGCTCAAACAGAGCATAAGAAGAAAATAGCCTTGTCATTTGTAACCAAACTATAATGTGCTAAGAATGGCTAGGCCAGTCGTTTTTGAAGTCAGGAATAAAAATTGAACAAGAACTGGTCCTCACTGGTGGCTGCCTTCAAAGCATTCCATGAATCTCCAATTTCAAGTAAAACTTGTGCCTTTTGTTCATGTAATACAGCGCTTTCTGGCATCAAAGTTAGAGCAGCCTCCCATTTTCCAAGTGCTTCCCGGTATTTCCTCCTTCCTTCAAGGGTAGTAAACAATATGAGAAGGAAGCTATCAATCTGTGCAGTAGAACACCAATAAACAGCAACAGCAAAACAACACAACAAATATATAACACATAGCAAAGGAAATGAAACGAATTTTCTATACTGGGGACGTCATTCCAACAGCGGAGAGATTCAGAAAGAATTCCATCAGCCACAAACATGAGAATTTATAACGTTTCAGATTAAAGCATAAACAAATCAGATCAAAAGAGTAGGGGCATGGATTGGAATGACTTTCTTTAATAAAATTGGTTGATAAGGGTCACCTTAAAGCATGTCATGTGGCATGGAGTTGCCATATATATACCTTATCTCAGAACATTGAAAGATAGTTTTAAACGCAGATGCACTTAAAGAAATGTAAGCTACCAGCCTGCAAGATGTGTAGAAAGTTACTCTAAGAGAATCCCATTAGTTGAATAATTCTCAAATGAAAAGGGAAAAACAGAATTCAATTCTTATTTGCATACAACCCTCTTGATAAAGGCTTGAGGGAGGAAAATAGAGTAAATAGGATCCAAAAGGCAATTAACTTTAATGATGACGCCTTTGATGCTGGACAAATATAGGCCCTTGGTAAGTATGAACCGAAAGGAAATTAAATCTAACGATGACACCATGAATGCTGGACAAATATAGGTCCCCTGTGATAAACTGGATAAGCTATCTTATTCCAACTTTGCTGTCATAACATTGGTTACTAAATAAAATTTCATCGAGAAACAAACAAGGAAGAACTGTAGCACGCATGCTATGCACCCAAGTATCCCCTCATATTACAATAACTAATGCAGGAAATCCAACAAGCCCAACAATGAGGATGGAAACTTGCATCCATAGACATTCCACCAAAGAACATCTCCAAAGCACATGGTTAAAAAGAAAGCTCAACTCTTCAATAAGAGGGACTATTTCTTCTCTTTTTTTTTCCCCCTCAAAACTTTTTTAGTTTTTGCTTCTTTTCATGGAGATTGGACTGCTTTGTATCCTAGGTAACTTGGTTTACGCCTCCTCCATCAAAAGTCAGCTCTTTTTTATCAATTTCTTGGTAATTGAATAGTACATTACTAGGAAACAGGTCATACCTTATGATTCCAAGAAAAGCTGAGGCTCGAAGTTAAAAACTAGCCAAGATTGATTAATTTTGGTAGGTAATGGAAGATTTCAATTGGTTTGAATCCAATTTTACGGTGAGCGAATGATCTGTAACAAGTTGATAATTGTCATTTGGTGCTCAGGTCTGCACAAAATCTATGTCTCTTCGCTAGCTAGCTACTGAGCACAGGGACACCAATTAAAACATTAAATAAGACCGCTTGTATTCATTTACCCAAGCTATATCTTGAAATGACCATTAACGGGAAAACTAATCTACCAACAAGCAGATGTTGCCTCCGTCTCACCTGTCTTTGTCCCTTCAAAGGGGGTCAGCAAATTTGACTGAATCAGGTAAAATTCAGAAAACCAGAATAGGAGGATTTTGCAGGGAGAAATATAAGCAATAAGTACTGTTTCGTTTTTTTTTTTTTTCCCTAGAAAATGGTCGCCAAGTTGGAATATGAGTAATTCCAAGCTAGATAGTTAACCAAAATCAAAGGTCAGAGACCATATCTGCCCTCCTTGCTTTCAACAGATTTTTTGAAGTTCTTGCTAAACTTCAAGCTACTGACACTTCACACTTTTTATGGAATTCTTATGTGAAAGAATAATCAATGATGATGCAGCTTTACCTTTGTATATCAATTGACTAATATACATCACCAAGTAGAAGAATAATCTAACAAGGTGATAGCAATAGCCTGTATTATTTCTCTTAATTAGACCAAAGCATAGGTCGGCTATCAATGCTCCAACACAACAGCAGCCATATAACACTATGAGAATTTGTGGTCACGACCACTCAGACTTTGCGGCTCATGACCACTCATCTATTGAAAAGGCCAACTCTGATTCTTACCTAGTTCTGTAAACCGTATTCTCACTTCCGCGGGAACAATTTGCTAAATCAAGATAGGGCCTTTAAAAGAAAAAAGAAATTGAGTCACTGGTTTACTACTACCTTACAAAGAAAATGAGAAATACCTACGTATAAAACCCAAAGTTAGAAAACAAAAAAATAGCATTAAGGCAGGGGGAAGAAATTTCAGGGATACCTCGGCGAGCTTATTTCCCAATGCCTGAAAGGACTGAGCAAGTTGCTTGGCGTCCGATGAGTCGGAGGCATCGAGAGAGGTTAATCCTTCCTCGCTTTTCTCCTTCTTGTTGAGCTGTGCACCACTGCTATTATCATCACCGTGTTGGTCCTGGTTGTTCTCAAAAGGGAGGTTCGGGAAGTTCGACACGGCGGCCAGAGAACGCTTCTTGGTGTTCTTATTATTGTTCTTCCATGTCAGTTTCATCTCCGTCACCGTACTCAGTAATCCTCTCCGCGCTTTCTAAGTCGGGGAATTCAGAGAATACAGGGAGATTTTATCGAACCGGCATAAACTTTATCCATTGGACTGGGCCTAAAACTTTGCGTCATATCCCCAAGCTTCAGGTCCCCAGCTCGATAGAAAGCCCACTGGATGCTGCACACTCCGACCCAATGAAAGTAAGATCAATTTTTCACGACGAAAAACAAGTACAAGTAAATTAAACAATGAAAGAAACTAAATAAACGGATCATAAAATTCATTAACCAAAAGAGTAACACGTTCCACGGGAAAAACAAGTACAAGTAAATTAAACAAGTTTTTAGCTTCATCAAGCTATATGGGAAACTATAATAAACGAATTGCCATATTTATGCATAAACTCAATGTTGGGACCTTAGTTACGAGGAAGGTCGAAAGTAGGGACATGGACCACAAAAGATTGAAAATAAACTGTCCCACCAACAATTTGGCAATTAAATCGAATCACCATGGCCATCGGGGGCCAATGGGCCATCATCTTTGATCTCTTCCGTCGTTGGGAGGAGTCATGTGCTCTTTCGCCACGTAAACGTTGAATGATATGATTCCATGTTGTTCCATGCGACCGACCCATTTCAATCTACCGCGTGCTTTATAATGGGCATTTTTAATATCCATTCTGAAGTTAATTTGGGACCTGCAAATTTCATTCTCTTGGGCGCCAATGCGAACATTGATAACGTGTGATGAGCTGGTTTAGGCTAATTCCAAATCTTCCGAAACCTAGATGTGGGGTAATCTATGACCTGAGACCGCAGTCTTCATGTTTTTGGAATGGACTTAAACTATGTCCAACACTGACAGAGAGCAGACAATGCTAGTTATGTTCAAATTAGTCTTTCTCGGAACCACGTGATGAGCGCATCATACCATTGCTCCACATCTCCCTTTGACTGCTTGTATGTTAGTTGAGGCATGCATGTCTATCCTCACCCCACCCACAGTCCCTCCTATAAATCTCTTTCCGTGCTCTCAAGCTCCTTATGCATTTATATCTTCATTAGACCATCCCCCTAAAGAGAAAGACAGGAAAAAAAATCTTGGGGCTGAGCATGGGTAAGAAAATGGCGGGAGACGAGCTTGGGCCGCGGTTTACACCCAAGAAAGGGGGAGTCATTCCTCCAAAGAGGAAATCAGTGAAGAGGATGATGTTTGAATCCATCATCAAATCCATAGCTTCTCTACTCTTCCCCCGGCACCACGCTTCTTTCTCTGAAGTGGAAGGGATTCCGCGGCCAAACAAATCGACAGAGATCAACATAATGAAGAATATGAAGATTTTTCCCCAAGAAGGTCATCCAATATCTGCTCCACCTGATGGTCACCTGAATCGCAAACGTTAGAGAATCAGCTTCACCTTAAATATTTATGTGCCCCTAGTTTGGCTATGGTTTAAGAGTGTACGTACTGCTAACCTGTTCCTTAATCGATAGTTTCTCTGTTCCGACTGATGTGTGATGTAATTCCAATGAAAGTCATTGCGAATTGTTATTGCCATTATCCATCTATGAAGGCAATCCTTTTGATAGGAGATCGAGTAGCTAGTGGGGTTTGTAGTTGGCAGTAGATCTATTTAGTATGTACCTTAATTATCATCTCATTTTCTCTGTTCACTTCTATCTTATAAAGCAAGTTTCATAACAAAGTTTACGTTAATTTTTCCAGTTTGTTTCTTTGGATCGGGACATATTCTTCAAGCGGATGCTTTCCTTCCGATTTTCTTTCGGGGCTCTAACGTGCCTCACGATGGTCAAACTTGCTAGCTATATCCCATAAGTATTTGCTTTTTTTCCTGGAAACACCAGAAAGAAAGAGCCCCTAAATGCTCTGGGCCTGGGGCCAGAAAAACCTCTCTCTGTCTGTCTCAATCGTCGTTGGTAAAGGAGTAGTAAAAGGTTTCGCCCTTTCCCGTCATTTATCAAGAATTTCTCCAACCTTCCGATCAGATGTTCTGTCGCTTCATGGATGGAGAATTTTACTTCGTTTACTGATTTAACCTAAACAACAATACTTACAATGCATTTGAATTAGGGAGTTAATATTTAAGGCACCAAAATCTTCAGGTTCAACTGTTTTCCCAGCTGTTCTAGTCTTTTATGCAGAGAATATGCTACACTGGTCAACGTTAACATATACATCACAGAAGAAGAGAAAGGGACCAAGATATGAGAGCTGGTGTTAATTAGGAGGTCAATAACATTAAAGAATGATATGGTTTGCAAAATAAACCAAATTAAATTTCCTTAAAAAACTAGTTCTTGGATCGTGCATTTCGTTGATAACGTCGAAAATTGGATATATTTTCTAGTTATTTTTTACTTTCTTACACTTTTCTGAGATGGTTTCTGTTGAACTTGAAGTCTTGTACTGTTCATCTTTTCTGTTAATTACGACTTCAAATTCTTTTCACTTCTCCAAATCACAGACGTCATGGATGAAAGCTAAAATATCTACTCTTTTCTTTTATTTTCTTCTTTTTCCCTTATACCAAAATAAGATAATCTCACGCTTTTACCAGTTTTGTGGTTGGCGAAAGACATAAACTTCTGGTCAAACAGATCAAATAATGAACTGTAAAATTCCTGCTCAAAGACCTACTGGGGCCCAAGAAGCATTTTCCTAGATTTTTGCACCAAAGTGGCATGCGCATGATGGGCCCCAAATTCAACTGGAAAAGCTAGCTCATGATCCATCAAAAAGGTTGAGGGATTAAAAAGAAAGGAAATACTTTGCATTAACCTATACACATCTTCATTCCCAAGGACATTGTGCAGTGCATTTTTACTCTGTTTAGGCCAGAATTAATCTGTATTCTCTATATTTTGTTTTCTAAGATTTCTTCATATGACTATTTCCAAAGAGAGTAAAGCTCATCTCACAAAGACCAATCTTTTTTGTCCCCTTTGGTTGAAGATTGAAACTTGAAGGGAGGAATGCAGGGGAGAGTTTAGTCCTACTTTTGCTTCATAATTTGATATATATATTTCTGGGCTGTTTCCTGGAAGTGTCCAAGAAGCCTCCTCGGTCCAGGCAAAAACGTGTACTTTAAGACAAATGGAATTAAAATGAATTTGAGCTCCTAGATTATTTTTTCCCCTATCATTTTTGTCTAGAACTGCAAAACTAGACATATAGTTTATGCATCATTAACCAATTATCATCTGCTAGATGAAGATAGGGCACAAAGGTCCTTGTAGAATGGAAATCGCAATACTCTTTTGTGGGGGCACCCCACATTTGTTGCAACTTTTAAGTTTGAAGTTTGAAGTTTGAACATTGAACGCAGGGGTCTCTTTTTGGTCTTAAACCTTTTCTAGTTTGTTTTGGCTCTTGTGAGAAGCTCGCACTAAGGGTTGGAAAAAATTAGGGTCTGGCTGGATAGCAGTATTGGACATGAATCATTTATCTCGCTTGAATTGCCTTAGCTCAATGTGAAGAGCATGCAGGTGAATGCAAGACTTCCCAATCAATCTAAAGGGAATCAAAATGGATAAAACTATTACTCTGCTATGGGAAAAAGAATTTAAAATCACTTTGCCTATTGACATCACCCCCAATATATATATATATATATATAATCAGCCAAGGAAAACTGTTTAATGGGTTGACCTTTGAGAGCTCTTCCTTTAATTTTGTTGCATGCATCCAACCTATCACAATTGCAACACACGTGCAACAGTATGTCAAATATTTGTTTATGGTCAATAATATTCAGATTCATGCTCTGCATCTGAATAAGTTTAGACTAATTAGTAGAAAATTCGACATTTGGAACTGCTAAAACTATTGCCCTTGCAAGTGCATAAACTAAGAAGTTTTTGGTGAAGGCAAGGAAAATCTAAACATATCCACCCTGGCTATAATATCATTGTCGGAAGTGAAAATGGCAACATTTAAATGCCACTGATGTCCGAGCAGATCACTATCTTCATGATATGGCCGTTGCAGTGCCATAAAATCTCATTAACAACAGCCTAATAAGAATTTAATACATCCAATTGTTTTTCAAAAAGATATATATTGCACCTTAGGTGGATTCATTCTGGTTGTTCGCTTGGGTTTAGTTTCTTCTCGTTATCAAAAAACAGAAGATACATATTATACAATCTCCCTATTTTTTTCCCTAGGTCACTTATCCATCTCTGCTTACATATACTAATATATACCATATTTCACGCGTTGCGTGAGGCATAATCCCCAATTAAATTTAGGTTGGAAAAATCTCAGCCCGAAGTTGCGAGGAACAGAGGATCACTAAAGGATGACCTGCAGATAGTCTAAGCACAGCAGTTCCACCCATCGGTGGTGGTAATTAGTCAGCTATATATTTGTATTTTCAACTGCTTAGACTGCTTTGAATTGCAATCGCATGGCCATCAACATAAATATCATGTCTTTTCCATGAGTCCCTGTTGAATGCTAGCTGTGATCACACGGTGGACCAATTCCAATTTAGTTTCTAGCATGAGTTTTACTTCCACTTAATGATCCACTTTGGGCACTGTAATATCCATCTTGAACGTGTTTTTTGTAAGCACCAGCTTGAAATTTCAGTACCCGCTTTTGGCCATGTAAGTGTCTAGGAGCAAGACGAGTTTAGGCTTCCAAATTTTCCCAAAGTTCTTAAAGCAACTAAACGAGTTTCGTAACAAAAAAGAAAAAAGAAAATTGGGTACTGCTATGTTCATAATAGTTTTGACTTAAAGATATAATTTAACAAAATTAGATTAAAAATGGCAAGTAGCCGTATATGCTGTGCTGTGATCTATCATGAACTTGTATTCTTCTACTTTTCCGGCTATGAAACTTAAGGCCGTCAACTGAAAAAGACCAGCTCTGATTAACCTTTCTTGGGTAAATGTTGACAGACAAGGTGCCTCTCACCAACTTATCATTTTTTTTTGGTTTTGTATGCACCATCTTGTCACCTATTTCCTCTGCCTCCTGAGAAAGCCAAAAGTGGACCCAAACAATCTGTCAGATGTTCAAGGAGTCTTCCTCCTAGGACCCACCCCTAACCCAATATCATAGACCCACCCCTAACCCAATATCATAGTCCCACCACCTCTGCTTCTCTGACTGCGTTTAGATTCTGGTGGGCAGTGTGTCACCCTTAATATTAGTATATATAGGAGCTTGTGCTCTGAGGTTTTCTCATATACCACTAGAAACCAACCATATCTAGAGCCAGAAAGATGGAACAGGGAGCCGACGTTGTGCCGCTGTTCAAACCCGGTACAGGGAGCCTAATTCCTCGGAGGAGAAAATCAGTGAAGAGGATGATGTTTGATTCCATAACTAAACCTATTTCTACTCTTCTTTGCCCCCATCACCTTTCTTCTTCTTCCCGGTCAGAAATGACTTCCTCAAGCAAAAAATCGACTGGGAATTTCAAGATTATGAAGACTTTTCCCCACAAAGATCATCAAATATCTCCTGCAGTATCCAAATGATCCTCACTTAGCTACGAGGCAAGAGAATCAGCTTGTCCTGTATTGATGGTTCTAATTTTGATGGTTTTTCCGCTTTTGGCTGTGGATTAAGACTGTAATTTGTTTCATTTGATAGTTTCTGATGTTCCATTAGATTAGACTGTATTCTACTAGACGCATCTAATGGCAAGGACTGCGATATACATGTGTAATGCCAGTCCCTGTGATTGAAGATTACTTGTTGGGGTATTGTGTTCTAGATCTGTTTAACCTTTATTTGCCTGTGACTTTCTTATAAAATCTGCTTCCCAACAGGGCTTGTCTACTCTTCTTCTTCTTCTTCTTTTTTTAATCTATTTGTTTATCTGTTACCTTTCTCTTGAGTTCCGATACATACAAAGGTTGCTCTCATTTCTCTGTTTATTTGGGTGTCATAACCACCTCTTGGTCAAAGCAAAGCTATCCTTATTGGATCTTCCCTGATCCACAGTCCCCACCCGCTCTCTCTCTCTCTCTCTAAGGTCTAAAAATCTAAATACCAGATCAATGTCGAGATGTTTCATTTGTCTCTTCAGATGGAATGAAGAACTTATGCTGTACATGAATTGCCTAAGTTCAACAACGAATGAAATCTTGTTGATTTACACTTTTTTTTTTTTTTTTAGAAAAAAAGATTTACCTCCCATAATTAAATGCTCTCATCTTACTTGTGACAGTGGAACACCATAGTAAGTTAAAAAATTTACATTAATCCTTTGAATTAGGATGAATCTTGAAACAAATTTTTAAGATTTTCAATTATTTTCTTAGCTCTGTTATGTGGATATAATAATTTATACCGGTAGGAAATTACCTATTGAGAATTCCTTTTACAATTCAAGGTCAAAGTCAATTATGAATAAGAAATGAAAAAGGAAATATAGGACCAAAATCCTAGGAGTAGTTTGTTGGTTAGTAAAACAAAAGAAGTTCAAGACAAAGTAAGAAAGCCATAAACTTTATTTAAAAGCCACTGTTTAATAATTCACTTATTATTATGCATAAAAATCAATAGTCGTGTCGTTTATACATTTTTATACCTTTTTCTGATGGCTTTGTTGAATGTGGAACTTGAACTGCTTATCTTTTTCCTCTTCCTATGACTTGAAGATTTTTTTAATTTTTAAGCAGTACTGTCTACACACATCTCTTGATACCTTTGGTGACAGCTAAAAAAGCTTTTCTGTTTGTTTTTTTTTTCCTTTTGTATTCCATATCAGAATCTATTCCCCGTCCTCCTTTCTGAAAGATACAAATTATTAGTCAGGCATAGGTTTTTGGGTGTACTTGAAAATCGGATGTGAGTGTATAATGGAGCCAAAGTTTGACTTCTAAAAGTAGCCAAACCATTAAACAATGTTAATCGATTAAAGAGACAAAAGAGAAAGGACCAAACATCTTCGTTAATCCATGTATGTACGACTTGTTGCAGTGAACTTTTAGCCGTGTTTTGGCACGTACCATACAACATGTTCAGGCCAAACTTTGTGTACTCTCTTTGCTTTCCTCTCTTCTTATTCCCCTCCCCCTGCCGCCTACCCCATCCCCATGTAACCCTATATAATAATTGGATGCTTCATAGTTCATGCTTCATCTATATGGGAGTATATTTTCAAAGAGATCGATAAAAATCATCCAACTAGAAAGAAGAGCACCATGGAAGTGGGACCTGTTGCCTTTCTATCGGTTCACATAATTAATTTATGGATGCATCCCCGAAAAATCGAAGAAGCTTCCCCGCTACATGCCAGAGAATTTTTGTTATCATGGACAAATGATCTTTGTCATGCCAAGGTTTAGGTACAAAGGCTATTTGCACGATGGAGATTGCGGATTCTCTTTTGGGGCCCACCTTCCATTTTTCTGGCTGTCTTGGAGTTTGAGCTTGACTGCATGACAACTGGACAATACTATTAATACAGGAATCTAATTGATAAGTAAACCCCATTGGGACTCCGGGCATATTAAAGTATTTGAAAAGGTTTCTAAACAGTACTATTTTTTGAGATGATCTACTTCCATTGATTGATTATAATATTATGCAATTTTCTATAGAAAGGCATAGACACGACAAATTGATTTCACTGTAAGCTCTATATTATATGAAATTTTATTTGTATAACATTAATTAATTTATTTGTTTCTCTTTAAATTGAACTATATGATTCAAAAAAAAATTTTATAGAGAATCTTAGTCCTCTATTAGAGTATTTCATTTTTCATTTTATATATAGATAAGGACATTTTAGATTCTTTGAAATCCCAAAACAGCCGGATCGTGTTTCTCTATTTTTTAAATTTCAGCGGAACATACAATAAACCGCCTTAAAGACGTTAGTCCAAATAGCCATATAGGCATGACACAACCAGGCCGAAGACCCATAATAGTTAACCCGGTCCAAAGCGTTAAGTCAATTTGAGACGGGAAATAGCGGTACTCTCTGTACTTTCCTGTGATTGAGTTTTGGGCAAGATACGCGGGGGCCCGGCCCAGTCACACAATCACACTGTTATAAACTCAACTGAATCTGGTCGCCACTTTGTCCTGGCCCCAGTCATGTGCTACTGCTCTCTGGGTTAGACCTCGGTGCTCCAGCTCAGTAGAAATCCCACTGAATGCTATATTTTCCCATACAAATGAAGAATGAGATAAATCCATGAACAGAAGGACCCAACTCCATTAATATCATAGCGGGAAGTTCAAAACAAGGAGTTCTTGGATTGTCAAATAAAAATCTGAACATGTTACACACGGTAGTGGGGTCTTAAAATTAGTTGAAATTGAGTACATGATTTGGCTTTTGTTTTGTGTCTAATGTAAGCCTCGATCATTGATGGTACAACGATACTACTGATCTTTATTTTTATTAGTTAATTTTTTTTCTAATGTGGTGTTTAGACCAGTTTACGTGCATTTTGACTAATCTCATAATTTATGCAATCCTTTTGTCTCATATAAACTGAGTCATTATTAAGCCATAGTCTCTGAGCTAGTCCCAAGGAATTGGTAGTACCTGTGAAGTTTTAAAATTTGGAACCTATCTTATACCACTAAGACCCAAACCTTAATCACTGAGTTAACCACTTGGATTCATTTTCATTAGTTAATATCAATGCTGACCGGATACTTATGAGAAGAAATTCCATGGAATACTCGGTGGGTAAGTGTCTCAAGTGGGAAGAAATTTTAGGCCGATGCAGGACGAAATGTATGACGATGGATGATGGGACAGTCAGTTCCAATTGATCTCTGTTGAGTGGGCTAGCTATTTGCGTCTTTTAAACGTTTTCACTTCCACTTTGGTCACGTTCCTGATTCCCTCAATGGTCCTCAGCCCACCAGCCTTTGTAGTAGAGAATGAAGCTGGCGTTGTCTCCATGTAATTCAATCCTCTGCTCTTCCATGGATTGTTTTGGTCTATCTAAAGAAGTAATCCTGGTGATTGAAGAAAAGTCCGTGTTGAATCTTTTGGACGTATTAACTTCTGGTAAAAAACAAAGGTTCATTTCCCAGATTTTGGAAGCCTATTCACAGAGCTAACGATTAAACGAAAAGTGAAAAGTGAGACACGTCTAGAAATTTCTCTACGGTTAAATCAGACAAGAAAAAATAAGCGACTCCAACAGCCTGGCTTGCCCACTTGCAAACAGAGGATAAACCAAACAGTCAATTATGGCTTAAGGAGATTAAATTAACCTTATCAGCTTGTTCGATTAATTTCGATTGGTTTTTTTGTTTTTGTTTCCATATGTTTCATGCAACATGTGCCTCTGGGCCGCCAAGGAAAAAGCAAGTGCCTACTTGGGTCGCGTACTTTTGAAGCTATTGTTTGATATTTAAAGCTGAAACTCCCCCGCAATTTTATAACCTTAAAGCCCTCACGTTTCGGATTGAAGAAATCACAGCTTTTCAGAGGGCGAGAAATGGCGATGGGCAAAATGCGCGAGCCGGAGATCGTGACGAAGCTGAACCCAGGTGGGGAGGTGGTCTGCGTCAAGGTCGAGCCAGAGCGGAAGGCGGTGAGCTTGAGCCCAGGTGACGAACTAGTCAGGCTCAGAACAGAGACATGGTTCAAGCCAAAAAGGGGAAGCGTGATTCCGGCAAAGCTTAAGTCAGTTAAGCGGTTGATGTTTGATCGGATAGTCCAATCCATCGCCCATGTTCTCTGTGCTCGCCCTCTACCCTCTTCCTCTGCAACCCCGCGGCCCAGCAAGCTCGATAGCTGCTTCAAGATGGGTCAGAGTATACACCCACAGCATCCATCATAGCAAAACCTTGACCTCTGCCGTGTCTTTCTCCTCGTTGGCGTACCGCCTATGGTTTCCCGTTTAGTGCCCGGGGATGAGCAGTGTTCTTGAAATTCCTCTGTTTTTTTTTTTCATGCAATATGTCACTTGTGATTTTGCCTTGTGGGTCAAGTATAAAAGTTCGAGAGAAATTCGTAGTCGTGAGTTGTAGCAATTAATTGCCTGGCTGAGGTTTCATCCGATCACTATGCTAATTCAATTCCACTTGCCCAAAAGAGATTGGAAGGAAGATTCGATGATAAATTCCGAACCTTTTTTGCTTTTAATATTTCCAAAGAGTAGTGGACCAGACACCATTATATTAGTATCACGAGAATCAGTGTCACCCATCCCCGTTTTCTGGGTTCTCCAAAAAGTATCCAAACGGAGGATACTGCAGAAAAATGGATTCGAACCAATCATTCTTGTTCCCTTTTTGTTCCTTGTTTTCAGATACTGAAAAAAGAGACAAGTCTATATGAATCAATTCCTTTGCTAGCTGCATCCTGTGAGAACCAAAACAAGGACTACAAAGGTGGGGATATTTCCAGAAAGGTTTTCGGCGAGTGTCATGGTCATATACGCATGTATGTAAGCGGCATGTGTGCATGGTCATATACACATATATTTGTATTACACGTGTCGGCCCGTTTGTGAACTATGCTTGACAATAAGTTATTTCAGCGTTAGATTTAAGCCAAGAGATTTAAGCCAAGAAATGAGACGAGAACCGATTAGAATTCAGTTTATCTAAATACACTGCTGGCGTCGACCTCGCGATTGTTTTCTCCTCGCACGTGATCTTCCGTGAGAGTCTTTTGCCGTGGGCAGATTTCATGATCATTTTCTCCCCCGCAAATTTGTCAACCCCCGCATTTGCATTGTCGGCCATCATAAATCTTTTTGCTGTTTTAAAATTTTAGTTTTGAAACGGGACCTGGAACACCCGGACAAAATAGCCCAGACCATGACTGCTCTCCCCGTGACCGATCATTTTCCCTTGTGGGAGAAATTTGTCAACCCTTGCCGCTCTTAGCAAATAAATTTTTTTGCGTTTGCATTTTTAAATTTGAGGGATAAATTTTTTTGCTGATTTAACTTCTCTAAGAATTTTTCATTCTAAACTGTTAAAAAAATTTAATGAAACTTCTTGCTTTTCATTCCTCTCAGAAACACCTTTAATAGTAGCTTCTGCCCCAGGGAAATTTTCTTCTTTCTCCTAGCTTTTCGATTTTAGAGCAAAATAAATAGTTAAATCTTGGGGAGAATCCTCGGATGATGCATACACTGAAAAATCTTACACTACTGCTAATCTTTTCGTTGAAACTATCTGTTGATTTAAGATTTCTTTTGACTGCTTCCATTTTTGCCCTGGAATACACTGCTCTCAGGGCGATTAATTTAATTAGTGTCGACCTCGACTCTGGAATTTCTGGAATTAATTTAATTTTTTTTCAATTTTTTTTTTTTTTTTATTTTTTTTTTTCTTTTTGTTTCCACGGACAGAATTTGTCTGCGTCATCGATCGGTCTATTTTCAAAGACAATAAAATTCATACAAGCAAGATTGGGAAGTAATATATACATTCATATTCTTTCCCGTTTTCTCCGACTGGTTCATGAAGATTGGTGGCTGAAATTTCCGGGCTGCATACTCCCTGGATATTTCCAAGAAGCTGCCGCAAACGGCATAACAAATCAAAAGAGGTTCAGATCAAAATTGAATTACGGGATGTTTTTCCTACTTAATTTTTTTCTTTCTCATATATCCTTCGCTTGGTCACGTCATTACCGAAGCAATGATGATTTTCCACACGTGCGCTAATTTTTTTATTTTTATTTTATGCCTTAAGGTAAGTAATGGCGTTTTAAGAGGAGTCAAATTACTTGTATTCAACTTTTATAACTTCGTAATAACCCACAAAACTATTTTCAACATCCTTTCCATTTGAAATTTTGAACCCCAAATTGTGCCTCAGGATAAAGATCCTACAAAATAGTGGCATTTTAATGAAATTATGCGGGGACATCATATATTTTTTTATATGTTTCTCAGGTATCAGAAAATCAGCCAGATTAAAGTCATAATTGTAAATTTTTGAAAATTTTAAAAATGTTATGAAAATTAAGAAACATGAAAATTTTATTAAATTTGGAGAGAGTAATAAAAATTACAATAGAATCCATGCAATATAATATTAAAGCACTCACCAAGCATCGTAATACCCGTAGAAAAGAAACAAAAAAGAAGAAGAGAGAAAAGTCATAATTATCCCTTTATCAAACCAATTTCGTATCCATTATTATCAAAACAACAATTTGAGCACTTTATCTTTTGAAAATTATCAATTTTCGCCCGTCCAAATTAGATGTTAAGTAGACGGAAAAACATACAAAATGACCAAAATGCCTTTCCAAGATAAAAATTTAAAAATAAATAAAAATTCATAAAATAAATTAAAAATGAATAGATTATGGAAATAGAGTTTCAATAGTTTTATTTTAAAAATATTACTTTTTTTTAAATATCAATTTTATTTTTAATGAATTTTTTAAATAGATTTTACTTAAAATTTCTTTAGATCAGGGGCAAACTCTAATATGCACCGAGTAAAAATGCAGACCAACAATCTTTTTCAATCACTACCAGCAATTGATGCATACGCACCACATAGGAAGAGAGAGAAAAAGGGATTGGGGGAGAAGGATACCAAAATAAGAAGACAGAAATTGATATTGCTTGCACTATAAAAAATGTGAACAAAAAAAGCCACTCGGAGTGTGATAGTTGTGTACATTTTTCAACTTTAACAGGACTTGAATCTATTACTTGGATTACGAGTCCTTTTCGAACATCAGCTTTTTTGTTAGAGCATTTCCAACAGAAGCATTCATTGGAAGACTGAAAACAATCTGAGAAAAGTTCTAAGCAATCAACTTTCACATTAAAGCACTAAACACGTCTAAATCAAACATAGAACCAGTTCCCCAATATTTTTCTTTGATGGCCCATATTTTTATAATAGTGTGATTATTCTATTGGGAGATAGGAAAAACCAATGTACTTTAATTAATAAGCAGTCCATTAACACATAACCTGAGGGGGTATTTTGCGGGCATATTAGCGATAGGGATTCTTGATACTCTGAAGGCAAGTGAGGCATCAAAGCTTAAAACTTGCAAATCAATCGTACATCTATATCAACGACGATAGTGGAAGCAAAAGTTCTGACACACCTCAGCCCATGACGACTCCACTTCAGTAGCTCCTGCAAGGCAGAATTTGTAAACAGTTACGTCAAAAGGTGTACAAGTCAATCAGTAAAAATTACAAAACCTATAAACAGTTACTTGACCCCAAAGCACAAAACAGAGAAAAGGCTTAACCATGGAAGGGTGGACCGTGGACACATTTGGCAAGATGTGTATACTACAAATTGCTGAAAAGGAAATGAAAAATTCAGACCCTGGAAGGAACTTTACAACTAAAGCAGCTCGAACAGGGCATAAGAAAAAATAGCCTTGTCATTTGTAACCAAAATATCATGTGCTAAGAATGGCTAGGCCAATCGTTTTTGAAGTCAGGAATAAAAATTGAACAAGAACTGGTCCTCACTAGTGGCTGCCTTCAAAGCATTCCATGAATCTCCAATTTCAAGTAAAACTTGTGCCTTTTGTTCATGTAATACAGCGCTTTCTGGCATCAAAGTTAGAGCAGCCTCCCATTTTCCAAGTGCTTCCCGGTATTTCCCCTCCTTCAAGGGAGAAACAAAAAGAAAAAAAAAAAAAAAAGAGAAACAATATGAGGAGGAAGCTATCAATCTGTGCAGTAGAACACCAATAAACAGCAACAGCAAAACAACGCAACAAATATAACACATAACAAAGGAAATGAAACGAATTTTCGATACTGGGGACGTCATTCCAACAGCGGAGAGATTCAGAAAGAATTCCATCAGCCACAAACAAGAGAATTTAAAACGTTTCAGCTTAAAGCATAAACAAAGCAGATCAAAAGAGTAGGCCCATGAATTGGAATGACTTTCTTTAATAAAATTGGTTGATAAGGGTCACCTTAAAGCATGTCACATGCAGTTGTCATACACATACCTTATCTCAGAACATTGAAACATAGTTTTAAACACAGATGCACTTAAAGTAATGTAAGCTACCAGCCCGCAAGATGTGTATAAAGTTACTCTAAGAGAATCCCATTAGTTGAATAATTCTCAAATAAAAGGGGAAAAACAGAATGCAATTCTTATTTGCGTATAACCCTCTTGAAAAAGACTTGACGGAGGAAAATAGAGTAAATAGGATCCAAAAGGCAATTAACTTTAATGATGACACCTGTGATGCTGGACAAATATAGGCCCTTTGTAAGTAGGATCTGAAAGGAAATTAAATCTAACGATGACACCATGAATGCTGGACAAACATAGGTCCCCTGTGATAAACTGGATAAGCTATCTAATTCCAACTTCGCTGTCAATAATATTGGTTACTAAATAAAATTTCATCGAGAAACAAACAAGGAAGAACTGTAGTGCGCATGCTATGTACCCAAGTATCCCCTCACATTACAATAACCAATGCAGGAAATCCAACAATCCCAACACTGAGGATGGAACCTTGCATCCATAGACATTCCACCAAAGAACATCTCCGAAGCACATGGTTAAAAAGAAACTCAACTCTTCAAGAAGAGGGACAATTCTTTTTTTTTTCTTTTTCCCCTCAAAACTTTTTTAGTTTTTGTTTCTTTTCATGGAGATTTGATTGCTTTGTATCCTAGGTAACTTGGTCTACGCCTCCTCCATCAAAAGTCAGCTCTTCTTTCTCAATTTCTTGGTAATTGAATAGTACATTACCAGGAAACAGGTCCAACCTTATGATTCCAAGAAAAGCTGAGGCTTGAAGATAAAAAACTAGCCAAGATTGATTAATTTTGGTAGGGAATGGAAGATTTCACTTGCTTTGAATCTAATTTTAAGGTGAGCGAATGATCTGTAACAAGTTGATAATTGTCATTTGGTGCTCTGGTCTACATGAAATCTATGTCTCTTCGCTAGCTAGCTACTGAGCACAGGAACAGCAATTAAAACATTAAATACGACTACTCGTATTCATTTACCCTAGCTATATCTTGAAATGACCCTAGCTATATCTTACCCCCAAGGGCGATAGCTCAGTGGTTAGGAGGGACATCCTCCTTGGGGCTCGACGTACCAAGTTCGAGTTTTAAAGGTGTGGGATGAATTTTTCTGCTGTTGGGCGAGTTCTTGACTTATCTGCTCCCTGGGTTGTGGGGTTAATCCAGTGGGCCGTGGTTTGTACTTCAAGGTTGGGCCAAACGGGTCTGGCTTTGGGGGATTTTCACGTTATCAAAAAAAAAAATATCTTGCTATATCTTGAAATGACCATCAACGGGGAAAACTAATCTACCAACAAGCAGATCACTACAAAAAATTGACTTAGGTGACAAAATTTTTTGGTACAAAAGTCAATATTTCGTCACTAAAAAAGAATTAGTGACGAAATATTTTCTTCACGAGCTCCGTCAGCAAATGAGCGTCACGAAACGTATTTCATGACGAAACCCGAATTCCGTCACAAAAAGTTTTTCGTGACGGATATTTTTCGTCACTAAATATGCTGATCGATCGGTACTTTTTATGATCGGTCGTTGAAAACGAAGTGGTGGATCGATTGGGAATCCGATCGATCGGTACATATTGACAATCGATCGGTACATATTTATCGATCGATCGGTACATATTGATCGATCGAT
>CM025856.1:6811776-6844047 GCA_003952965.2 Morella rubra | reverse complement strand
TCGATCACTAAAATACCAGATCGATCACTAAATGGCGATCGATCATTAATATTTCACCGATCGAACGTATCGGTAAAAGACGTGTTTCAGTGCACAGACGATCGATCGTCCGTGCAACCAAACGCACAGTATCACTAAGCGATCGATCGCCAAAAAGCGATCGATCGCATTTTAAGCTAAACGGTACGCTTCACATTGTAGCTTACCGATCGATCGCTTAGGTGTAGATCGATCACCATAACAATACGATCGATCGTCTATATAAACGATCGATCGTCAGAATTGAAACGCACAGTTTCGAGGGACAATCGATGAGGATCGCTCCGTACCAAATAGCGATCGATCGGTGAATTTAACTGATCGATCATTTATCTACCACTACAACTACGATCGATCGCCCATTTAGACGATCGATCTTACGGGAACAAAGACACACAGGCGTTCCAATACCCCCAAAACAGGCCCAAAATCACCCAAAATTGATCCCTAAACAATCCTAAACTCTTAAAACATACATCAACAATAAAATAAATACATTTTACGGACCTAAATGGATGATATAGCAAATTAGAAAACGTACACTAAAAATTCCTACTGAACAACCACTTAATATTGCTTAAAAAATAATATAAGTACGTACCTTTAACGTAGAAGACAATGACAGATGATTCCACGCTTTTGAAAGACAATGCAGCACGAAATGGCTCCTTGCACTTTGAGAGAATTCAAGAGATTTCGCGGAGAGATAACCGGTGGAAATGACTTCGGCGGTTTCATATAATTGTTTGTGACGATCGATCGGTAGTTACTTACCGATCGATCGCTATTTTCTGACACGTGGCGTCTTACCATTCGTTGGACTCGATTCGAAAATATTGACGGTTACGCTTACCGATCGATCGTCCTATATTTCCGATCGATCGTGCTTTCGTATTTGCAGACGGTTATGATCACCGATCGATCGTAATATATTGACGATCGATCGCCTTCCGAATTTGCAGATGGTTACGATACCGATCGATCGGTAATATATTACCGATCGATCATGGGTGACGAAACTTTCCGTCACCAAAAGATTAACTTTTAGTGACAACAATTTTATTTCGTCACAAATAAAACTTTTAGTGACGAAATTGGTGACGAAAAGTAATTTCGTCACTAAAAAGCCTTTCTTGTGACGAAAATAGCATTTTGTCACTAAAAATTAACTTTTAGTGACGAAATTCAATTCGTCACGGAAAATTTCGTCACTAAAAGTCAATTTTCTAGTAGTGGATGTTGCCTCTGTGTCTCAACTGTCTTGGTCCCTTCAAAGGGGGTCAGCAAATTTGACTGAATTAGGTAAAATTCAGAAAACCAGAATAGGAGAATTTTGCAGGGAGAAATATATGCAATAAATACTGCTTCGTTTTTTTTCTTCTTCTAGAAAATGGTCGACAAGTTGGAATATGAGTAATTCCAGGCTAGAAAGCTAACCAAAATCAAAGCTCAGAGACCATATCTGCCGTCCTCGCTTTCAACAGAGTTTTTGAAGTTCTTATTAAACTTCAAGCTACTGACAATTCACTTTTTATGGAATTCTTATGTAAAAGAATAATCAATGATTATGCACCTTTACCTTTGTATGTCAATTTACTAATATACATCACCTAGTAGAAGAATAATCTAACAAGGTGTTAGCAATAGCCTGTAATTATTTCTCTTAATTAGACCAAAGCATAGGTCGGCTATCAATACTGCAACACAACAGCAGCCATATAACACTTTGAGAATTTGTGATCACGGCCGCTCAGACTATGCGGTTCATGACCACTCATGTATTGAAAAGCCCAACTCTGATTCGCACCTGGTTCTGTAAACCGTATTCTCAGTTCCGCGGCAACAATTTGCTAAATCAAAATAGGGCCTTCAAAAGAAAAAAGAAATTGAGTCACTGGTTTTCTACTACCTTACAAAGAAAATGAGAAATACCTACACATAAAGCCCAATGTTAGAAAACACAAAAAATAGCATTAAGGCAGGGAGAAGAAATTTCAGGGATACCTCGGCGAGCTTATTTCCCAATGCCTGAAAGGACTGAGCAAATTGCTTGGCGTCCGATGAGTCAGAGACATCGAGAGAGGCTAATCCTTCCTCGCTTTTCTCCTTCTTGTTGAGCTGTGCACCACTGCTATTATCATCACCGTGGGTCCTGGTTGTTCTCAAAAGGGAGGTTCGGGAAGTTTGACACGGCGGCCAGAGAGCGCTTCTTGGTGTTCTTATTGTTGTTCTTCCATGTCAGTTTCATCTCCGTCACCGTACTCTGTAATCCTCTCCGCGCTTTTCTAAGTCGGGGAATTCAGAGTATACAGGGAGAACTCAGAACAAGAAGGAAAAGATGCAATTACCCAGATTATTTTCCCCAGTCACTCATCCAGCTAATACCATGGCTTCTGTAATACCTCTGGTTAGGTTTCGGGCCGGTGAGTTAGCTTTCAAATGCGTCTAGGCCAGGCGGAGCTATATCGAACCGGCATAAACTTTATCCATTGGACTGGGCCTAAAACTTTGCGTCATATCCCCAAGCTTGACTTCCCCAGCTCGATAGAAAGCCCACTGGAGAGAAACTACACTCTCCGACCCAATGAAAGTAAGATCAATTTTTCACGACCGAAAAACAAAAGTACAAGTAAATTAAACACGTTTAGCCATCAAGCTCATGTGGGAAACTAATATAACGTTTGACAACTTAAAATTTTAATAAAATTTTATTTTTATCGAGCACATTTCAAAATTTTACTTCTATTTTAATCACTCATTCACTAATTTTAATATACCTCATTTTTTACACTAACATGAAATTGTAACAAAATTTTGATAAAATTTAGAAAACAAACAGTTTATAAATAAACGGCCATATCATAAATCCCCATAAGTCATAAGCGGAAAAGCAACAAGGAAAACCGAACCAAAAGAGTAACATTCCTTACAAGCTGTTCCACGCCTAGGGATCCTAATTCATAATGGGTTAGGTTAAAGTTTAGTCACACGATTCTGTTTTTTTTTTTTTCTTTAAAACATTTGACTAGGGATGAACATTATATACTGACCAATTGCCGTCATATTTTATGCGTGGGTTACAATCCATTGAAACTCAATGTTGGGACGATTTTCAGCCGAAGTTACGAGGAAAGAATATATAGATCAGGTCGAAAGTAGCAACATGGACCAAAAAAATATTGAAAATAGGACTGTCCCACCATTCTGTGTGACATATAATTTGGCATTAATTATGTTTTAATCGCAATCACCATGGCCATCGGGGCCAATGGGCCATCATCTTAGTCAATTTCCTGTCTCTTCGGTCATTGGTAGGAGATCATGATCACGTGCTCTTTCGCCATGTAAACGTTAGAATGGTATGATTCCTCGTCACATGCCATGATTATATATGCGATCGCCATTTCAATCTAACGCTTGCTAGTTACAACTTGAGAGTTTTACTTTTTATTTCCACTTTGAGCATTTTTAATATCCATTTACTATAAAAAAAAAACAGGTCTATAGCGGTAGTCTTTTTAGCGACGGTCTATAAAACCGCCACTATATACCCCATATCTCGGCGTTTTACTTAAAACGCGACTAAAAAGACGCATATAGCGGCAGTTTTTTGTAGCAGCGGTCACAAACCGCCGCTATACACCCCATATAGCAGCGGTCCCTATAGCGACAGGCAACGATCGCCGATATACCACCTATAAGCAACGGTCATTGTAGTAGCGGTCACTGACCCCCGCTATAGACCGCCTGTAGCGGCGATGTTGTCAAAACCGCGCCATAAGGCGAATCTACAGCGGCGGTAGTGACACCGCTATAAAATGTATACCTACAGCGGCGGTCAGTATGACCACCCTGTATCTTGTACCTTTAGCAGCGTTTTGAAGCAAAACCGCGGCTAAAGGTATACCTATAGCGGTGTTTTTGTTAAAGGCGCAAACAGTGAAACGCGCGTTTCACCTCCCCTTTAGTGAAACGCGCGTTTCATTGAAATCCCCTCCCCCCTTTGAACTTCGCGAATTTCAGCCCCCCATTAGAACTTCACGAAAATCACTCCCATTCTCCCCCTTCGCAAAAACAAAACCTAACCCTAAGCTGCCACTTGCCGTCGCCGTCGTCGCTGCCAGTCCCCCCCAAGCTGCCACCGCTCGCCGTCGCCTTGCGCCATACAGAGGCAGAGCTGCTCTGAATCCTTTGCACCAAAGCATCCTCTCTCTCTCTCTCTCTCTCTCTAAGAACCCTAAGCTGCCACCCACGGTCTCTCTCTCTTTCACACACACACACACATACTTTCATAAGTCATATGTTATCTTCCTGTAGAGTTTGCAAATTGCAAATTGCAAATTGCAAGTGCTTTGGCTTTGGCTTTGGCTTCTGCTTTGGCTTTGGCTTGCTTGTGAATCTGTGATTGCTGATTGGTAGATCGGGGGTTTGTGAAATACGACAACTCTAGCTTGACACGTACACTCGGTAATATCTTCTTTGACATCTTTTTCTCCTTTTGTGGATTATGAATTTATGATGCATCATGCAAGCATATGAAGAAGCTGAAGTACCTCATGTTATGATGCTCTTGATTTGGTAATTATAATGCCTGGCTAGAGAATTAGTATTGGTCAGTCAACAATCCCTAGTATTTGATCTTAAATTTTATTATATTTATTTAACCTATGCAATTACTTAAAGTAACAATATCATAGGACAATAAAAATGATCATTTCAGTTGTTTTGGTTGTTATTTCGGTTATTTTAATATTTTTATTTGTTGGAGATATGGACTTGGTTTCTGCATTATCATCTAGAAAACTGTCATTTAAGTGATCAAGCTTCATCTCATAAGTTTTGTTGTATTTGCTTATAGTTGGACAGCAAATCAGAAATAATTTGGAGTGTTGGTTTTGCATTGCTATTGGTTTTGCATTGCTGTTCAGGTTAGTGACTCAGACTCAATGTATATTTTAGTATTTTATAAAATATGAATGAAATTAATTATATGGAGATTGGAGGTCAGGGCTTATGAATTGGATTATTGGGTTCTGTTGTGTTGGAGATTGATTTTGTTGGAGATTGGAGATTGGTTTTGTTGGAGTGTTGGCTTATGAATTGGTTGTTGACTTGTTGTATTATACTATTATATGGTTTGTGAATTTGATGAATTGGAATGTATGAATTTATTACTGAAAATATATGAATTGGTTTGTATGAATTGGTTGCTGAAAATATATGAATTGATTGCTGAAAAATAAATTGGAATGTATGAATTGGTTGCTGAAAAATATGAATTTGTATGAATTGGTTGCTGAAAAATATGAATTGGAATGTATGAATTGGTTGCTGAAAAATATGAATTGGAATGTATGAATTGCTGTATGAATTTGTATGAATTGGTTGCTATGAATTGGTTGCTGAAAAATATGAATTGGAATATGAATTGGTTGCTGTGAAAATGTATGAATTGGTTGCTGTATGAATTATGTATGAATTTTGCTGAAAATATATGAATTGGAATGTATGAATTGGTTGCTGAAAAATATGAATTGGAATGTATGAATTTTGCTGAAAAATATGAAAATATATGAAGAAAAATATGAATTGGAATGTATGAATTGGTTGCTGAATGGTCTTTAATTGATGTCAAAAATTGTGTAAAGCTTGTAACTAATTTATTGATGTCCAAAAGCCCGCTGTTTTTACTATTTTTTTTGGACCAGGTATCTTTATTAAAAATCTATTTTTCAAATTTCTTTGACAGTTGAACTCAATAGTCTCAACTACAGTGGTTTTCGTAACTGTGATTGAGGGACACTAGGTGACTTGCCGATAACATATTACTCTTTCACAGGTCAGTGGTATTTTGAATCTCTTCATCTAATTTTTCTTTTTTTTGGAGATTAGAGTTTGTGGATTTTATTGGAAGGCGGAGGGCAGAGCTAACTATTATTGGAGATGTTGGTGTTTGTGGGTTTTGTTGGAAGGCGGAGGGTAGGGCTAACTTTTATTTGTTGTTGGTTCTGTGGAGTTTATTGGAGATGTTGGTGTTTGTGGGTTTTGTTGGAAGGCGGAGGGTAGGGCTAACTATTATTTGTTGTTGGTTCTGTGGAGTTTATTGGAGATTGGAGGGGTAATTGTTATATGATGTTCGTTATGTGTTTTTGTTGGAGATTGGAGGACAAAGTTTGTGTTATTATATTTAATGTTTGTTTGTTTATCTATGTTTTAACTTTTGAGATCACTTCCTGGTGGATACCTCTACACTGACGTTGGAGGTCTAACCTGAGGTGAAACGAAGCCAGTCCTCTTTACGGAGGGATCTCTAAGTTTAACAATGTTGTATGCTGTTTAATTACAGTTTTGTTGGTATTTATGTGTGTTTTTTATTAATTTATGTTAGTTTATTGAAAAATCTTGATAAAATGTGATGAACATTAAAATATGCATAATCTTTTTTGTTGCATTTCATATAGTTATTATTGTCGCTCATGGACAAGAGTTGGATGAAAAAGAAACGCGGGACAAGTGAATATGTGTTGGGAGTCAATGAGTTTCTGGGTTTTGCATCTAAGAGTATGGGTAGTGATGAGAGAATTTGTTGCCCTTGTGTAAAGTGCGTCAATTACAAGAGGTATAACATCAGTACGGTACATGATCATTTGGTCCAATATGGGATGTCTCCGGGTTACGATTATTGGTTTGCGCATGGTGAATTGCGAGATAGGGCAGCATCTAGTCATCCCTCTATTTCTGTTGCAGATAATGAAATGTGTGAACCATCATCTGGGCTGCATGAACTATTACACGAGGTATTTCCATTAGTACCGGAAACACAATCCCATAATGTACGAGAACAAAGAGATCCACTTCCTACTGAAAATACTGCAAAGTTTTATGACATGCTTAAAGATGCAGACGATCCTTTGTATGAAGGGTGCATAAAATTTAGTAAGTTAACTGCTGTTGTACAGTTATACCATTTGAAGTGCATGGGAGGTTGGAGTAATACCTCTTTTACGTGGTTACTCCAAACACTGGGTGATATGCTCCCTGCGGGTGCTAAATTGCCGAAGGACACTTATGAAGCTAAAAAATACATGAAAGGGTTAGGACTTGGATATGAAAAGATTCCTGTTTGTCCAAACGGTTGTATGTTGTTTTGGAATGAGAATGAGAAATTAGAAGTTTGTTCAAAGTGTGGAGCATCAAAATGGAAGGGCAATGGGGAGGGAAATATTTTGTCACAGAATGAAGGTGGATCATCCAAGAGATCCAAGAAAAAACCGGCGAAAGTTTTGCGGTGGTTTCCTTTAAAGCACCGCTTGCAGAGATTATTCATGTCCTCAAAAACTGCTTCTCATATGAAATGGCATCACGATGGACGTGTAAATGATGGGTTGTTAAGGCATCCGGCCGATGGTCAAGCTTGGAAGGCATTTGATGCACAGTATGCTGATTTTGCTTCTGATCCTCGTAATGTTAGGCTTGGGTTAGCAGCGGATGGGTTTAATCCTTTTGGGAACATGAGCACTAGTCATAGCACATGGCCAGTGATATTAGTACCATATAACTTGCCTCTTGGATGTGCATGAAACGTTCATCTTTAATGTTGTCATTACTTATTCCTGGACCGAAATCTCCTTCTTTCAAGATAGATGTATATCTAGAGCCATTGATATTGGAGTTAAAAGAGTTGTGGGATCTTGGATTAGATACTTATGACATTGCTACGAAAGATATGTTTAAGATGCGTGCGGCATTGATGTGGACAATTAACGATTTTCCTGCATATGGTGACCTCTCTGGATGGAGTACAAAGGGACGTCTTGCATGTCCATGTTGTATGTATCAGACTTGGTCACGGTGGTTGGATAATGGTAGAAAATTTTGCTACATGGGGCATAGACGGTTCTTACCATTAAATCATAGGTGGAGAAGAGATCAAAGATCATTTGACGGTACTTATGAAATGACTCACCACCCTATTTTATGACCGGTGATGACATTTTCAGGGAATTACAGGGTACTTTACATTTTGAGTCAAGTGTATGGAAGAAGCAAAGTATTTTCTTCACATTGCCTTATTGGAAGGATAATATGTTACGCCATAATCTAGATGTCATGCATATAGAGAAAAACGTAGTGGACAATATCATTGGTACATTGTTAGATGTGGACGGGAAGACAAAAGATAACTATAAGGCACGTCTTGACTTACAAAGCATGGGAATAAGACATGATCTCCATCCAAAGATCACTGATGCAGGAAAGGTTCATTTGCCTGGTGCTTGCTACTCAATGACTCGCGAAGAGAAAGAATGCTTTCTAAAAGTGATAAAGAATGCGAAATTTCCGGATGGTTTCGCTTCGAACATATCACGTTGTGTCAAGCTTCAACAACGTAATATCATAGGTTTGAAGAGTCATGACTGTCACATCTTGATGCAGCATTTGATGCCTATTGCAATACGAAGATCGTTGCCAAGCATGGTTTGTTCTCCTTTGATCTCATTGTCATGTTTCTTTAGAGAAATTTGTTCCAAAACATTACGGATAGAGGACTTAGATCGACTTGAGGCTCAAATCCCTATAACATTGTGTCAACTTGAAAGGATATTTCCGCCTGCATTCTTTACTGTTATGGTGCACTTGGTCGTACATCTAGTTGCAGAATGTAAGATGGGTGGACCGGTTCAACTTCGGTGGATGTATCCTATTGAAAGGTAATATTAATTATAGAGATATGTTACATCACGTTTCTTTGCACGTGTTTTATTTAATAAAGTCTAATATTGTTGATGTAGGTGCATGCACCGTTTCAAATCTTATGTTCGCAACACGGCCGCACCTGAAGGCTCTATTGCTGAAGGATATATAGCAGATGAATGCTTAACATTTTGTTCAAGATATTTAGAATCAGTCCCAACGATCTTTAATAGATCACCAAGAAATGTAGACGATACTATGGGAGGAATATCATTTGTTCGTCTTGATATGAAAACATGCATGCAGGCTCATCGATATATCCTTTTTAATTGCGATGAGTTAATTCAAATTCGCACGTAAGTGATGTTAGACTTTTAACTCTTTCATTGAGCATGTTTTATCGATGAATGAAATTAATTTTTTAGTTGTATTGTCGATGTGTAGAATGCATAAGGAGCGATTGAAGGCAAGAAACCGTAGTAGTCGACCAACAGATTATGTCATCGATAAGATGCATAGGGATGAATTTTGTGACTGGTTTCGAAACTATGTATGTGTTATGTTTAAAATGTTTTGCATTGGTTGATTACTTTAAAACTTACAATTAGTTTTAATCTTGACTTGTTGTTCGAGGAAAATAGGTACAAAATATGGACGAGATGATGAAGCATCAACTTCCAAATAGAGTTCGATGGCTTGCTAAAGGTCCAAACCCCGAAGCTAGATCATTTAGCCGATATGTACATAATGGTGTGAATTTCGTACAAAAGACAATGAAATAGGCAGAACAACTCAAAATAGTGGAGTATGTGTGACTGTTGAAGGGGGCACCACATATTACGGGCGAATTATAAGTATCATTGAGTTAAACTATTTTGATGAAGAATGTTTTGTACTATTCAAATGTGATTGGGTTGACACAGCTATTGGTAGGGGATATAAAGTTGATGAGTTTGGATTCGAACTTGTTAATTTTTCGCGTTTAGTGCATACTGGAGATCGATTAAGCGATGATCCATTCATTTTGGCACCACAAGCATCTCAAGTATACTATGTAGCAGATGAAAGACATCCAAATTGGGAAGTAGTTGTCAAGACCAAACCAAGAGATGTGTTTGATGCTGGTAATGATGACGACATAGATGACTACTGTGAAAATGAACCTTACAATTTCAACGTTGAGCAAATCCTCGAGAATGTACAAGATGATTTGACGTGGTTTAGAAATGAGGTGGAAGGAACAACACTAGATATACCTCAGGAATTTCCTATGGTATGTCAAATATCTCTCTGTTTAATTGATTTTTTTTTACATGCTCAGATTTACGATATATCCGTTTTATTGGCGTTGTTTTGTTTAAGGAAATGTTTTGTATTGTTGAATTTTACATTGAAATCACTTTTATGCATGTTAAATATTGTATAGGTACAATGACGAGGAAGAGATTCAGGACTATATCTTCTTCATCACAGCCACCTGTGCCACCATCGCAAGAAGCAACGGCATCACAAGAAGCAACGCCGTCACAGCCACCTGCGCATCCTTCAGAACAGGCTACGATGCCATCGTTCGACTATGATCAATCTTTGAACGATAACGAAATAATTGGTATGTTCATAACACAATAGAGATAATCTAAGTTTATATGTTCAATTTAGTTTCACATGCTAAATGTGCAGGTGGTACTGAAGTCCGGAAAGTGCGTGGCGCACGCGGATGACGGACGTCTGGAATCTGAAGGAAGACGAATTGATTCCAGTACAATTCAATGGCAATGGGCAGCCATTGGGTAATGAAGGGGGAATATTTAACAAATTCACCGGTTGTGTTGCCCGTGTTGCGAATCAAATCCCCCTAGATGCGGCGGATTGGCGTAAAGTCCCATTGTCAATAAAAGAGGACTGTTGGAGCCTCATGACGGTATAATTTTGGTTATTCGTAACAATTGTTATTCAACTATATAAATTTAATAATTGACGCACCTAACTTGGGGTATATTTTGCAGAAACGGTTTACAATCCCCGAGCCTCCATTGGGGGATATTGTCAAGAGCTGGTTCCTCAAAGATTTAGGAGAGAAATGGAGGAACTACAAGTGTAGTTTAAAGCAAATTTTTTGATGAGGCCTTTACGCCTCAGTATGTGAAAAATAATGCTCCAACAGACGTTAATTTGGAGCAATTTTGCAAATTAGTCGATTTTTGGTATTCTGATGCAGGACGGGTATGACATTTATTTATTTGTATTATAGTTTTTATGAATATAACTTATTATTAATTTTAAATGTCTTGATGTTAATGTAGCATCGAAGTCATGCCGGAAAACAAAATAGATCGCTCCAAACGACGGTCCACACTGCAGGATCAAAGAGCTTCGCACGTTATGCTCACGAATTGGTATGTAGTACTTCATTAGTTTGTTTAATAGTATAGTACTTATCATTACCATTCTTATTTGTAATTTACAATTTCATCACGAATTCGTGTTTGTGATGCAGGAAAAAGAGAAACAAGTTCCAATCAATCGAGCGGATTTATATAAAGCTGTCCATATGCGTTCTGACGGATCTCCAATAAATCCGGACGTAGCAGAGAAAATAGTATGTCACTATTACATCAATTTTGATTTGAATGTGCGAATATTAATTCAAAATTTAATTGTATGTTGTATTCTCTCAGAGGCGAATGGAGGAGATTGGACTGAACGATTCAGGAAGTTCACAAACTTTGACGAATTTAGAGTGGATGGCAGCATCGGTTGGTCACCATCTGACCGATATGCACAAGTGATTGGTCCAGAACGACATGGTCGCATTCGCGGCGTTGGATTAGGACCAACTCCTTCATCTCATCCTGCCAACACCAACGTAAGATCCAGTCAGCCTGCATCCTCTAGTAACGAGAGAGCCGTATTTATGGAAAATAGAGTTCAGATGTTGGAGTCTGAAGTAGCATCGCTTAAATCTACAATACAAATGATGGCACAAGCTTGGGTAAAAGTTTTATTTACTTATCCTCAAATATTACTATTGACTCTATTTATGTATATTTCGTAGTTAATTAATGTTTGTTTAACTGTTGTAGGAGCAACGTCAATACCAAGATGTTGCCAATAACAATCAGGTTTCACCAGCAATTCATAGATCATCTCATGCAAGTCGGAAAACGAGTGTTGGTAAGATACTAACATAAATGAATACTGCCATTAATTTAATTTTAAGTGTGTACTAAGCTCTTTTATCTTTGTTCATGTCATTACTGTTTGTTAATTTTACAATATTGTAATAGCAGACAATGCCGATGATGCAGAAAGTGCAGGAGCAGATGGTGCTGAAGGTGGAGAGGATTAAATTTATAGTTATTTGTAGTTAAATGTCATGACTTGTTAGTTTTTAGACTATTGAGAAAATGCCCTTCACTTATTTTTGTTTGATGCAAAACTTGTAAGACATGCTTATAATGAAATATATTTTGTTTTATTACACTTTTCTTTGTTTGCATTAATCAATTAAAATCTATAACAAAATTTGTATTGCAAAAAAAAAAAAAACGAAATTCGAATAATAAAAAAAAAAAACAGCACACTTTAGCGGCGGTCACTGACCGCCGTTATATGTAAACCAATGGAAAGGTTATAGCAGCGGTTATGTGACCGGCTATAACACTATAGCCGCGGTCACATGACCGCTGTTATAACCTGTAGCGACAGTCAATCGACCGCCGCTATAGAGCTTCTGCGGAAAAAACCGCAACCACTGTTGGGCCTATAGCAGCGGTCAGGCCACCGCTATATGACTGCCGCTATAAGCGGCGGTCTTCGCCAGCGGTCTCTATAACCGGCTATAGCTATACCGACGGTGATATAGCAGTGGTCAAGACCGCAGCTAAAAAACCACTGCTATAGACTATAGCAGCAGTTTTTGGACCTATAGCGGCGGTTTCCGATAGCCGCTATATGTGGTTTTTTTTTTGTAGTGATTCTGACGTTTTGGCACCTGCAAATTTCATTCTCTTGGGCGCCAATGTGAACAATGATAACGTGTGAAGAGCTAGTTTAGGCTAATTCCAAAGCTTCCGAAACCTAGATGTAGGGTAATCTATGACCTGAGACCATCAATCTTCATGTTTTTGGAATGATAAATTATGTCCAACACTGACAGAGACCAGACAAGGGTGTTATATTAGTCTTTCTCGGACCCAAGTGATGAGCACATCATATCATTAAGGCCCCACAGGCCACATCTCCATTTGACTGCTTGTATGTTAGTTGAAGCATGCATGCCTATCCTCACCCCACCCACAGTCCCTCCTATAAATCTCTTTTTGTGCTCTCAAGTTCCTTATGCTTTTGTATCTTCATTAGATCATCCCCCTAGAGAGAGAGAGAGAGAGAGAGAGGGAAAAATGGAGGGAGACGAGCTTTGGCCACGGTTTACACCCAAGAAATTAGGCGGAGTCATTCCTCCAAAGAGGAAATCAGTGAAGATGATGATGTTTGAATCCATTCTCAAATCCATAACTTCTCTACTCTTCCCCTGACACTACGCTTCTTTCTCTGAAGAGGAAGGGATTCCGCGGCCAAACAAATCGACAGAGATCAACATGAAGAATATGAAGATTTTTCCCCAGGAAGGTCATCTAATATCTGCTCCACCATTTAGGTGATGGTCACCTGAATCGCAAACGTTAGATAATCAACTTCACCTTAAATATTTATGTTCCCCTAGTTTGGCTATGGCTTAAGAGTGTACTTACTGCTCTTTTACTTAATCGAAAATTTCTGTTGTTCCAATTGATGTGTGATGTAATACAAATGAAGGTCCTTGCGAATTGTGATTGCCATTATCCATCTATGAAGGCAATCCTTTTGACAGGAGATCGAGTAGCTAGTGGGGTTTGTAGTTGGCAGTAGATCTATTTAGTATGTGTTAGGGTTTTGTTGTTTTGGCATCATTCCGTGTCAAAATATGTTTTGATTGAGTTGTAATTTTGGTTCACACATTTGTTCAAGTTAGAGTCAATGATTTGACCAAAGTCTTCATCACGTTCAAAGCGCTCGACTGAAAAGTTTACAGAGACATCACGTTCAACCAGCGTTCAACAAGCGCTCGAGCGGCCTTGAAAATTTTCATACAGAGACATCACGTTCAACTAGCGTCAACAAGCGCTCGCCATCAGCTATGATTCATACAGACACAAGCATTCGACGAGCGCTCGACCGGCGCTTGAGTGACTTACGGCGAATTTCAAAAATTGCTAGATTTTTGGGATTTCCTTGTGGATGATTTTTGAAACCCTACTAGGTTCGTGAGAGGCCGACTAGAATGAGATATAAAGGCTTCCTTTGAGAGTTTTGTTGACCCCATTTCCTTGAGAGAAAAACCCTAGAAGATTTGTGCTTTTATTGAGAGAGTTTTTCTCTATTCTTCCTTGGTATTACTTTGTTCCCTTCATAGTGTTGAAGGTGTGTTGAAGAACAAGGGTGTTCGTGAAGATCCTTAAGAAGAACCTCACGGGTTGAGGTGATTGCTGCTTGGAGCAAGTCTGAGCAGGGGTGCTTGGATTATTACATTAGGGTTGTCAGAGTCAAGCAACTGGGGTTGCCCGTGTCTGAATCACTGTTGTAAGGATTTTTTCTTAGTGGATTGGGTGGCTGCTAGCCCAGAGTGGTTTTTCTTTTGAATGGTTTTTCAAAGGTCCACTTCGTCATCAAATCGTTTGTCTCCTTGTATGTTTGTTTAATTTTTTTACAAGTTGATTTATTGCTTTAATGATTGTGTTGATTGATTGATATATCTAGACTGATCAATTTTAGAACTTGTTTTAAAATTGATATTGAATCATTAATTTTTCGATTTCACCTATTCACCCCCCTCTAGGTGAAGTTAGGGTCTAAACTAGGTTTTTCAGTATGTACCATAATTCTCATCTCTATTTGTCTGTTCACTTCTATCTTTAAAGTAAGTTTCATAACAAAGTTTACGTTAATTTTTCCAGTTTGTTTCTTTGGGTGGTGAGTCTGACATATTCTTCATGCGGATGCTTTCCTTCCGATTTTCTTCCGGGGCTCTAACGTGCCCCACGATGGTCAAAGCTGCTATATGCCAGAAGTATTTGCTTTTTTCCCTGGAAACACCGGAAAGAAAGAGCCCCTAAGTCCTGTGGGCCTGGGGCTAGCAAAACCTCCCTCTTCTCTCTCTCTCGTCGTTGGTAAAGGAGTAGTAAAAGGTCTCGCCCTTTCCCGTCATTATCAAGAATTTCTCCAAGCTTCCGATCAGATATTCTGTCGCTTCATGGATGGAGAATTTTACACCGTTTACTGATTTAACCTAAACAACAATACTTACAATGCATTTGCATTAGGGAGTTAATATTTAAGGCACCAAAATCTTCAGGTTCAATTGTCAATGCAGAGAATATGCTACACTGGTCAACGTTAATATATACATCCCAGAAGAAAGAGATAGGGACCAAGATATGAGAGCTGGTGTTAGGTGGTCAATAACATTAAAAAATGATATGGTTTGCAAAATAAATAATTAAATTTCGTTAAAAAACTAGTTCCTGGATCGTGCATTTCCTTGATAACTGTCGAAAATTTGATTTATTTTCTAGTTATTTTTACTTTCCTATACTTTTCTGAGATGGTTTCTGTTGAACTTGAATTGTTCGTCTTTTTCTTCTGTTAATTACGACTTCAAATTCTCTTCACTTCTCCAAATCACAGACGTCGTGGATGAAAGCTAAAGCACATACTCTTTTCTGTTCTTTTCTTCTTTTGTGTTCTTTTTCCCTTGTACCAAAATGAGATAATCTCACGCTTTTACCAGTTTTCTGGTTGGCGAAAAAAACATAAACTACAGTACTGGTCAAACAGATCAAATAATGAACTGTAAAATTCCTGCTCAAAGACTTTCTGGGGCCCAAGTAGCACTTTCCAAGATTTTTGCGAAGTGGCATGCGCACGATGGCCCCCAAATTCAACGGGAAAAGCTAGCCCACGATCAATCAAAAGGGTTGAGCCGTTGAGGCATTAAAGAGAAGGAAATATTTTGCATTCACCTTTACACATCTTTATTCCCAAGGACATCGTGCAGTGCATTTTTACTCTGTTTAGGCCAGAATTAATCTGTATCCTCTATATTTTGTTTTCTAAGATTTCTTCATATGACTATTTCCAAAGAGAGTAAAGCTCATCTCACCAAGACCAATCTTTTTTGTCCCCTTTGGTTGAAGATTGAAACTTGAAGGGAGGAATGCAGGGGAGATTTTAGTCCTACTTTTGCTTCATAATTTGATATATATTTCTGGGCTGTTTCCTGGAAGTGTCCAAGAAGCATCCTCGGTCCAGGCAAAAGCGTGTACTAAGACAAATGGAGTTAAAATGAATTTGAGCTCCTAGATTTTTTTCCCCCCATCATTTTCTCGTCTAGAACTGCAAAACTAGATATATAGTTTATGCATCATTAACCAATTAATTATAATCGCTTGAGTTGCCTTTGCTCAATGTGAAACCCATGCAGGTGAATGCAAGACTTCCCAATCAATCTAAAGGGAACCAAAATGGACAAAACTATTACTCTGCTATGGGAAAAAGAATTTAAAATCACTTTGCCTATTGATATCATGCCCAAATATATATATATATATATATATATATAATCAGCCAAGGAAAACTGTTTAATGGGTTGACCTTTGAGAGCACTTCCTTTAATTTTTTTGCATGCATCCAACCTATCACAATTCACACATGCAACAGTAAGTCAAAGACTTGTTTATGGTCGATAATATTCAGATTCAAGCTCTGCATCTGAATAAGTTTAGACTAATTAGTAGAAAATTCGACATTTGGAACTGCTAAAACTATTGCCCTTGCAAGTACATAAACTAAAAGTTTTTGGTAAAGCCAACGAAAATCTAAACATATTCACCCTGCTAATTCATTGTCGGAAGTGAAAAAGGGCAACATTTAAATGCAACTGATGTCCGAGCAGATCACTATCTTCATGATATGGCTGTTGCAGTGCCATAAAATCTCACTATTTAATACAACCAATTGGTTTTGTAAAAGATATATATTGTACAATCTCCCTATTTTTTTTCCCTAGGTCACTTATACATCTCTGCTTACATAAACTAATATATACCATATTTCACGCGTTTCGTCAGGCATAATCCCCAATTAGACGAAGGTTGGACAAATCTCAGCCCGAAGTTGCGAGGAACAGACGATCACTAAAGGATGTTCTGCAGGTAGTCTAAGCACAGCAGTTCCACCCATCGGTGGTGGTAATTAGTCAGCTATTTGTATTTTCAACTGCTTAGACTGCTTCGAATTGCAATCGCATGGCCATCAACATAAATATCATGTCTTTTCCATGAGTCCCGTTGAATGCTAGCTGTGATCACGCGGCGGACCAATTCCAATTGAGTTTCTAGCATGAGCCTGAAAGTTTTACTTCCACTTGATCCACTTTGGGCACTGTAATATCCACCTTGAATGTGTTTTTTGTAAGCAACAGCTTGAAATTTCAGTACCCTCTTTTGGTCATGTAAGTGTTTAGGAGGAGGAGTGTAGGCTTCCAAATTTTCCCCAAGTGCTTAAAGCAAATAAACGAGCTTCGTAACAAAAATGAAAAAACAAAATTTGGGTGCTGTTATGTTCAGAATAGTTGTGACTTAAAAGATATAATTTAGCAAAATTAGATTAAAAATGGCAAATAGCTGTATATGCTGTGCTGTGACCTATCATGAACGTGTATTCTTTTACTTTTCCGGCAATGAAACTTGAGGTCAACTGAAAAGACCAGACCAGTCTCAGAGAGGAGAGCAGGAGAGAGAAGCAGCTATGTTGCACGGCGCCGGTGGCGGGCTGTAGGAGAAGGAGGAGGAGAAAAAAGAGAAGAGAGAGAGAGAGAGGCAGATAGAGAGAGAGAGGCTGAAAGGGAGAGAGAGAGATTCAATGAGATCAGGCAGAATGGTGAGATGGTTATACTCTTGGGCTCGGATGTGATCAGGCTTGGATGGTTATACGATTCATGCAACGATGGGAGCAACTCGTGGTTGGTGAATTGAGTGTTTGGGTAGAGGGAAGAAGCAGCAGCTTCTACAAAGATGTACCTTGATGGAGGGGGGCCGGGGGGGCGAGCGGAGCTGAGCGAACTGCGAAGGGTAATGGGGCTGAGAACGCGAACGCGGTATGATGGTGGCAATTTTTTTTTTTTTTTTTTTTTTAAATACGGTTTTGGCGGTGACCGCCAGCGGTTGGCGGTGTCACCGCCACCGCCTATTTCACCTTTTTTGGTGAAATTATGAACCGGTACTGCCCTCGGTTACTAGGTACCTGTGGCGGTGCCGGTTAACCGGCCCACCGCCGGTACCGGTGAACAGCCCTACCATTGAATGATAGCTGTGATCACGCGGTGGACCAATTCCAATTGAGTTTCTAGCATGAGCATGAAAGTTATACTTCCACTTGATCCACTTTGGGCACTGTAATATCCACCTTGAATGTGTTTTTTGTAAGCAACAGCTTGAAATTTCAGTACCCTCTTTTGGTCATATAAGTGTTTAGGAGGAGGAGTTTAGGCTTCCAAATTTTCCCCAAGTGCTTAAAGCAAATAAACGAGCTTCGTAACAAAAATGAAAAAACAAAATTTGGGTGCTGTTATGTTCAGAATAGTTGTGACTTAAAAGATATAATTTAGCAAAATTAGATTAAAAATGGCAAATAGCTGTATATGCTGTGCTGTGACCTATCATGAACGTGTATTCTTTTACTTTTCCGGCAATGAAACTTGAGGTCAACTGAAAAGACCAGCTCTCATTAACCTTTCTTGGGTAAATGTTTAAAAAGACAAGACGCCTCTCACCAACTTATCATTTTTTTTTGTTTTTGTGAGAGAGCCAAAAGTGGACCCAAACAATCTGTCAGATGTTCTAGGAGTGTTCCTCCTAGGACCCACCCCTTCTCCAATATCATAATCCCACCACCTCTGCATCTCTGACTGCCTTTAGATTCTGGTGGGCAGTGTGTCACCCTTAATTTAGTAGTTATAGGAGCTTGTGCTCTGAAGTTTTTTCATATACCACTCAAACCCAACCACCTAGAGCCAGAAATATGGAACAGGGAGCCGACGTTGTGCCGTTGTTCAAACCCAAGAAAGGGAGCCTAATTCCTCGGAGGAGAAAATCAGTGAAGAGGATGATGTTCGATTCCATAGCTGAATCTATTTCTACTCTTCTTCGGCCCCATCACCTCCCTTCTTCTTCCCGGTCAGAAATGACTTCCCCAAGCGAAAAATCCACTGGGAATTTCAAGACTATGAAGACTTTTCCCCACAAAGGTCATCAAATATCTCCAGCACCATCCAAATGACCCTCAATTAGCTACGAGGCAAAAGAATCAGCTTGTCCTATATTGATGGTTCTTTTGATCTTTCTTCCGCTTTTGGCTGTGGATTAAGACTGTAATTGTTTCATTTGATAGTTTCTGATGTTCCATGAGATTAGACTCTGTTCTACTAGACGTATCTAATGGCAAGGACTGCAGTATACATGTGTAATGCAAGTGCCTGTGCTTGAAGATTACTTGTTGGGGTATTGTGTTCTAGATCCGTTTAATCTTTATTTGCCTGTGACTTTCTTATAAAATCTGCTTCCCAACAGGGCTTGTCTACTCTTTTTTTTATTTAATCTATTTGTTTATCTGTTACCTTTCTCTTGAGTGGGGATACATCCAAAGGGTGCTCTCATTTCTCTGTTTTTTTGGGTGTCTTAACCACCTCTTGGTCAAAGCAAAGCTATACTTATTGGATCTTCCCTGATCTCCAGTCCCCACCAGTCTCTCTCTCTCTCTCTCTAAGGTCTCAAAATCTAAACACCAGATCAATATATGTCGAGATGTTTCATTTGTCTCTTCAGATGGAATGAAGAACGTATGCTGTACAGGACTTGCCTAAGTTCAACAACGAATGAAATCTTGTTGATTTACATTTTTTTTTTACGTAAAAAAAGATTTACCTCCCATATTTATTAAATACTCTCGTCTTACTTATAACAGTGGAATACCATAGTAACTTAAAAAATTTACATTAATCCTTTGAATTAGGATGAATCTTGAAACCAATTTTCAAGATTTTCAATTATTTTCTTAGCTCTTTTATGTGGATATAATTGAAGGTCAAAGTCAATTATGAACAAGAAAATGAAAAAAGAAATGGGACCAAAATCCTAGGAGTAGTTTGTCGGTTACTAAAACAAAAGAAGTTTAAGACAAAGTATGAAAGCGATTAACTTTATTTAAAAGCTAGCTTCTGTTTAATCATTCACTTATTATTTTGCATAAAAATCAAAAGTCGTGTCGTTTCTACATTTTTATACCTTTTTCTAATGGCTTTGTTGAATGTTGAGCTTCAACTGCTCATCTTTTTCATCTTCTTATGACTTGGAAGATTTTTTGAATTTTTGCACTCATGTCGACTCACATCACATGATACCTTTGGCGACAGCTAAAAAAAGCTTTTAACTCTCTTCTTTTCTTGTTTCCCTGTTTGTTTTTTTTTTTCCTTTTGTATGCATCTATTCCCCCTCCTCCCTTCCCTTCCTTTCTGAAAGATACAAATTATTAGTCAGGCATAGGTTTTTGGGTGTACTTAAATATCAGATGAAGTGTATAATGGGGCCAGAGTTTGACTTCCAAAAGTAGCCAAACCATTAAACAATGTTAATACATTAAAGAGACAAAAGAGAATGGACCAAACATCTTCATTCCATGTACGACTTGTTGCAGTGAACTTTTAGCCGTGTTTTGGCACGAACTTATATATGTTCAGGCCAAACTTTGCGTTCTCTCTTTGCTTTCCCCTCTTCCAATTCCCCTACCCCTACGGCCTACCCCATCACCATCGCCCTGTAATAGTTAGATGCTTCATGCTTCGGGGTATTTGTTTGTTAAAATTTTAAGAATATTTTTAAAATTTTGAGAATTTTTATTTTATTAAAATTTATTAAAATTTGTAAAAGGTGAAATATATATGTGTAAAAATTAAAAATTTTAAAATATATTTATTTTATTAAAAAATTTTATACTTCAAAATATTAGAAAAACAAACTATATCTTCGTCTATACGGGAATTTTTTCAAAGAGATGAGTAAGATTCGTCCAACTAACAAGTAAAGCACTTTGTCTTGGGACTATGGTTGAAGATTGAACTTGAGAAGTTGAAATTAAGAAGAAAGTGGGATCTGTTGCCTTTCTATTGGTTCAAACCATTTGTGATAGCTTCCCCGAAATGTCGAAGAAGTTTCTTCTTGGGCAGGTAAGAGAATTTTTGTTATCATCAACCAATGATCATTTGTCATGCGAAGGTTTGTCTGCAGGAGGGAGATCGCGATTCTCTTTTGGGGCCCACCTTCCATTGTGGCTGTCTTGGAGTTTGAGCTTGACTGTAGGACAACTGAACAATACAATAATCTAATGATAAGTAAACGCCATTGGGACCCGGGCATATTAAACTATTTGAAAAGTCTTCCACACAGTTCTACTTTGTAAGATAGTCTATCTGCGATGCGGAGATCAGGGGCATGTTCGTTTTCAACATTTTTGTAGGATTTGAATCCTATTTTTATTTTACAATCTAAATATAATAACATACACGTATTTTTATATAATACTTTATTACTTTTTCTACACATCAATCCCTTTCAACAACTTCTACACGCATTTTTATACAACTTTAACACCACCTAAATATTCACAAAACCATCAGAATCCTTAAAAAAATATGAAAACGAACATGCCCCAGAATTTTTTTTGTAATTTTTTATCTAAAGAAAAACATAATAAATAAATTTTATTATAGAATCTACGTGTATGAAATTTTATATAAATAATATTAAATAATATAAGATTTATCTATTTTATCTATTTCTTTTTAAATTATATCATGTAATTTTGATAATAAATTACAGAAAACTTTAATCCTTTAATGGTGTACTTCTGTTTGTATATGAGCAGGTAAAAACACTTTAGATTCTTTGAAACCCCAAAGAGCAAGAGCCAGATCGTGTTAATCTTTTTTTTTCTTTTCTTAGCAACATTAAGTTCAACGGAACATACAATAATGGGCTTTGAAGACCTCAGTCCAAATAGCCATATAGGCGTGATACAACCAAGCTAAAGGCCCATAATAGTTTCCCGGTCCAAAGATCGCGTTAGTCATTTGAGACATGAAAATAGCGGCACTCTCTGTCCTTACTTGTGATTGAGTTTTGGGCAAGAGAATATTGCCTTCAATCACGCGGGGGCCCGGCCCAGTTACACAATCACATTGTTATAAACTGAACTGAATCTGGTCGACACTGTGTCCTGGCCCCAGTGTGCTTCTCTCTGGGTTAGACCTCGGTGCGCGAGCTGTCCAGCTCAGTAGGAAGGCCACTGAATTCTATATTTTCCCACACAAATGAAGGATGGGATAAATCCGTAAAAACAACAAATTAAAAGGACCGAACTTGAAATTATTTTTGGCCATTAATATCATAGCGGCAAGTTCAAAACAAGAAATTCTTGGATTGTCAAATAAAAATCTGAACATGTCACACTTGTTAGTGGGGTCTTTAAATTTAGTTGAAATTGAGTACATGATTTGGCTTTTGTTTTGTGTCAAATGTTGGCCTTGATCATTGACGGTAAGATATCATTATTGGCCTTCATTTTTATTTATTTTTTTTTATTGGATGTTTGAGCCCGCTTACGCGCATTTTGATTAATCTCAGGGTCTAAATCCCTCCGTCTCACATAAATAGATTATTACCAGGCCAAAAATTCTAAGACTGCTCCAAAATATTGATAGCATCTATAAGGTTTTTAAATTTGAGACCTACCTTGAAAAGAGCATGCTATTAAGATCCAAACGTTAACAGCTAAGTTAACCACTAGATTCATTTTCATTAGTTAATATCAATACTGACCGGATACTTATGAGAAGAAATTCCATGAAATACTCGGTGAGTAAGTGTCTCAAGTGGGAAGAAATTTTAGGCCGATGCAGGACGAAATGTATGACGATGGATGATGGGACAGTCAGTTCCAATTGGCCTCTGTTGATTGTTTCAGAAAAAAAGAAAAGAAAAAAAAAGGTCTCTATTGATTGGGCTAGCTATTTGTGTCTTTTAAACGTGTTCACTTCCACTTTGGGCACGTTCCTGATTCTCTGAATGGTCCATTTTGAACGGGTAATAAAAGGTATGAATTTGCAAGAATTGCTCCCTCTTTTTGGCATGGAGAGTTGTGAACTTCGATCCGTAATGGATAGCTTAGGCTTCCAAATGTTCCAAAACCTGCATGTGCGGTGTGATATATACAAGATCAGACCACCAGTCTTTGTAGTAGAGAATGAAGCCGGATAATCCGCGTCGTCTCCATGTAATTCAATCCTCCGCTCTTCCATGGATTGTTTTGCTCTATCTAAAGAAGCAATCATGGTGATCGAAGAAAAGTCTGTGTTAAATCTTTGGACGTACTAACTTCTGGTAAAAAAACGTAGGTTCATTTTTCCGATTTTGGAAGTCTATTAGAAAAAAAAATAAAATTAAAAGTGAAAAGTGAGACACGTCTAGAAATTTCTCTTTAGGAATCGGACAAGAAAAATTAAGCGACTCCAACAGCCTGGCTTGCCCACTTGCAAATAGAGGAGAGACCTAACAGTCAATTGTGGCTAAAGCAGATTAAATAAACCTTATCAGCTTGTTCGATTAATTTAGATAGGTTTTTTTTGTTTTTGTTTCTGTTTCCATATGTTACATGAAGGAAAAACCAAGTGCCTACTTGGGTTGCTTACTTTAGAAGCTATTATTTGATATTAAAGGCTGGAACTCACCCGCAATTTTATAACCGTAAGGCTTAAAGCCCTCACGTTTTGGATTGAAGAAATCATAGCTTTTCAGAGGGCGAGAAATGGCGATGGGCAAAATGCGCGAGCCAGAAATCGTGACGAAGCTGAACCCAGGTGGGGAGGTGGTCTGCGCCAAGGTCAAGCCAGAGCCGAAGGCGGTGAGCTTGAGCCCAGGTCATGAACTAGTCAGGCTCAGAACAGAGTCATGGTTCAAGCCAAAAAGGGGAAGCGTGATTCTGGCAAAGCGTAAGTCAGTTAAGCGGATGTTTGATCTGATAGTCCAATCCATCGCCTATGTTCTCTGTCCTCGCCCTCGACACTCTTCCTCTGCAACCTTGCGGTCTGTTAGCGTATCAGATCAATCTCCTCCTAAAAACAAGGAAAGTCAAACACATCAGTATGGCAATGACAGCAAGCAAATCTCCCACCTCTCCAACGGATAAATCAAGTCCAATAAGGAATGACAACATGCAAATCTCCAGCAAGCAAATCTCCCACAACGGTCTCCAAATTAAGTCGCTATAGAGTTTTTTCCTTCTCTGTGTTTATTCCCTTATACAAACCTTTGTATTCCTTCTATTTAAATCAAGAAGAATAGTCTGAATATTCTCAACGTTAGAGAATATTTATTCACAAACAATCACAGTTCTCCTTCCTTTTGTAAAACTTCTTTATGGTATCAGAGCCAGTTGGCTCACGCCTCTCATTTTCTTTTCTGATCCAAGCTTCCACACCTATCTTCCTTCTTTTCTAACTTTCTTGGTTGTTGTTTTTTCTTTGCCGTTCAACCATGTCTACTTCACTTAATGTTGCAAATTTTGTCACTATACGCTTGAGGCCTGATAACTATCCCCTCTGGCGTGAACAAATTTTGCTCTTGGCTGAAAGCCAAGACTTGCTTTCCCACTTTACTCAGGCCCCACCTGCTCAATATTTGCCTGCCATCGATGATAATGCTGGCAGTAAACAAGTCAATCCGACTTATACATCCTGGAAGAAACATGATGTCCTCCTACGTGGATGGATATCCAGCACCTTATTTGAGGAAGCGCTTGGCCTTGTAGTGGGCCTCGACACCTCATCTAAAGTTTGGCTTGGTCTATAGGAAGCCTATGCTCAGTCCTCTCAAGACCGAGAATTCTATTTACAGCAACAATTATCTCATATGAAGAAAGAAGATGGCACCAGCCTCAATGAATATCTCCGCCACTTTAAAAGTGTGTGTGACAGCCTATCCGCAATTGGCAAACCAGTCACTGATCGTGCTAAAGTGTTTGCTTTGCTCAATGGCCTCGGGGAGCGCTATGACACCTTTGTCACGTCAATGCTTTGCCCTCCCTCTCCTTCCTATAGTGAATTACTTCCCATGCTTCACAGCTTTGAGTCCAGAATCACATCTCGCCAAGAGCAGTCACATGTTGCCTTCTATGGTCAAAAGCATTGTGACACCAACTCAAAAACTTTGGACACTCACCTGCCCAGTCGTTCAACTCCAAAGGTAAAAGGGTTTACTCAACATAGCCCAAAAACTAATTCGTCTCCTGCAGGCCTTGGATCAAACAAGCAACAAAAATCCAGATTCAACCCCGATATTATTTGCCAACTCTGTGACAAGGTGGGGTACGATGTCTGGAATTGCTGGTGGCGCTTCAACAAAAATTTCAAAAAGAAAGATCCCAGCGAAGCTTTGGCTGCTCTCACTCTTGACACTGCCCTCGAAGAACATGATTGGACAACCGATACCGGCGCCTCCACCCATATGACTTCCAATGAGGGTATGTTATACAATCTTACTCCTTATCTTGGTAGTGATCGAGTAATGGTAGGAAATGGTTCCTTCCTGAAAATTACACATACTGGTACTGCTAAAATCGGCACTGGTAAGAACTCTATTTTCATTCATAATGTGCTTTTAGTTCCTGACTTAGAACAAAGTTTGCTCTCTGTTGGTCAATTAATTGCAGAACACAATGTGGACTGCACATTCAATCTTTCTGATTTTGTGATAAAGGAACGGGGCACCAATCGGGTCATAAGAAACGAAATCTCTATCTTCTACCAGCTAATAAGAAGGCTTTTTCTTCCATTCGTATTCCCACTGCCACTACACAACTCTGGCACCAGCGTCTTGGACATGCTTCTGAGGCTCCCATTTCTACACTTCAACAACTCGGTCTTATTTCTTTTCAAGGCTCTGCAAAACACTCTTTTTGTGATAGTTGTCAATTTGGCAAAATGAGCCGGCAACCGTTTACTTCTTCTACTCTTACTTATGCTTTGCTTGAAAAAGTGCATGTGGATCTTTGGGGACCCGCTCCTGTCACTTCAATAAATCAATTTACGTATTATGCATGTTTTGTTGATGATGCAAGTCGTTTCGTCTGGCTTATTCCTTTAAAATGCAAATCTGATTTTTCGCGTATATTTGTTCTTTTTCTCAAGCATGTTGATAGGCAATACTTGAAGAAAATTAAAATTCTTCAAACCGATGGTGGTGGTGAATTCACCAATGCCTTCCTTGCCAATATTTTGCAAAACGAAGGTATTAAACATCAACTTTCATGCCCTTACACACCTCAGCAAAATGGTACAGCTGAGAGGCGTCATAGATCCATTCGCGAATTGGGACTTACTATGTTATTTCATAGTGGAGTTCCTAAGCCTTTTTGGATGGAAGCCTTTCAGACTGCTGTTTACATTTTAAATAGACTTCCCACGCCAATACTAAATCATGATTCTCCATTTTTTCGCTTACATGGCTATCATCCGGACTACAATTGCATTCATATCTTTGGCAGCAATTGCTTTCCTTATGTGTGGAATTCCACCACTAATAAATTTCATTTTAAATCTCTTTCTTGTGTCTTTATTGGATACAGTGAGCAACACAAAGGGTATAAATGCTTGCACCCTCCTTCTAACTGGGTTTATCTCTCACGCCATGTAAATTTTAATGAAACTTGTTTTCCTTTTAAATCTTTGGACTTGCGTCCACCTTCTTTAAGCCTGACTTCTCCCCATGGCTACATGCTCAAGGTAGGCAACCTCTTGCTCCCATCCTGCCTATGGACTATACTAACTTTGCCCCGAATGTTTCTCCTAGAAGACAAGTTGATTTTCCTGTGCTTGCACAACCATCCAACACAACCTTTGATCCGGTGCTGCCTCCATCCAGCTCTATGCCTCCTACCCCCTCTCTTATGTAAACCTTGGCACTTGCACCTGTGGATCCCAGTCCTTCTACTGGACCTGCTTCACTTCCCCCCATCCATCCTATGCAAACTCGCCTCAAATCAGGTATCAGGAAGCCAAATCCACGGTACGCCAATCTCATATCGTGTCACATATTCCAAACGATCCTAAATCTTTGAAATCTGCCTTAAAACACCCTGGCTGGCATGCTGCTATGCTTGATGAGATTCATGCTCTTGCTAAAAACAACACTTGGTCTTTGGTTGCTCGTACCCCTTCCATGCATGTCATAGGAAATAAGTGGATTTATAAATCCAAACTTAAATCTGATGGCTCCCTTGAATGCCTTAAAGCACGTTTGGTTGCTAAGGGATTCCACCAAATCGATGGTGTGGATTTCTCTGAAACCTTTTCTCCCGTTATCAAACCTGGAACCATTCGACTAGTTCTTATAATTGCCATATCTTTGAACTGGTCCATTAGACAACTTGATGTCAAAAATGCCTTTTTACACGATACCTTGCATGAAACTGTTTACATGGAACAACCTCCCGGTTTTATAGATCCAAAATTTTTCGATTATGTTTGCAAATTAGACAAAGCCCTTTACGGCCTCAAACAAGCTCCCCGCGCTTGGTTTGATCGTTTTAGCAAATTCCTCTTAACTCATGGTTTCTTTTGCAGCCTTTCTGATCCCTCTCTTTTTATTTGTCATCAAAATGGTGATACACTAGTCCTTTTATTATATGTCGATGACATCATCTTCACTGGGTCTAACATTGCTCTTATTAATCACTACCTTGCCCTCTTAAGCAATGAATTTGACATGAAGGACCTTGGTCCTCTCCATTATTTTCTGGGGATCCAAGTGACCCCAACTACTGATGGTTTGCTCTTGTCCTAAGCTAAATATGCAGGTGATATTCTCAAACGGGCTGATATGCTTCATTGCAAGCCTACTATTACTCCTATGTCCACCAAGGGTCATACTCCCCTTACCGACGAGTCCTTGCTGGATCCGTCTCCCTTTCAAAGCTTAGTGGGGGCTCTTCAATATCTCACTCTCACTAGGCCTGACATCACTTACAGCGTGAACTATGTCTCGCAATTTATGCATCGTCCCTCCCACCATCATCTTCAATTAGTCAAGCGCATCCTGCGCTATATCCATGGTACCCTTGATCATGGTCTTCAACTTCGCCGCACTTCCAAGTTCTCTTTATATGCCTTTTCAGATGTTGATTGCGCTGGCTGCCCCCTCACTCGCCGCTCCACTACTGGCTATTGCACCTTCCTTGGCCCCAATTGCATCAGCTGGTGTGCCAAGAAACAAGCTACGGTTTCATGCTCTAGCACGGAGGCCGAATATAGGGCCATGGCTCACACTGCTGTTGAACTCACTTGGATCACCTACTGGCTCCGTGACTTGAATATCCACCCTCCCAAGGCTCCAGTTCTCTTCTGTGACAATCTCAGTGCATTATACATGACAGTTAGCCCTGTTTTTCATGCTCAGAGCAAACATATTGCTCTTGACTACCACTATGTCCGCGAACAAGTCAGCTTGGGCCTGCTTCATACTCAACACCTTTCCTCCTCCCAACAAATCGCTGACATGTTCACTAAGCCCCTTCCTTGTGGCCATCTTCAACGCCTGCAACGCAAACTCGGCCTTGTTCCCTTGCCTTGTTTGAGGGGGCATGTTAACTTATCAGATCAATCTTCTCCTGAAAACAAGGAAAGTCAAACACATCAGTATGGCAATGACAACAAGCAAATCTCCCATCTCTCCAACGGAAAAATCAAGTCCAATAAGGAATGACAGCATGCAAATCTCCAGCAAGCAAATCTCCTACAATGGTCTCCAAATTAAGTCGCTATAGAGTTTTTTCCTTCTTTGTGTTTATTCCCTTATACAAACCTTTGTATTCCTTCTATTTAAATCAAGAAGAATAGTCTGAATATTCTCAACGTCAGAGAATATTTCTTCACAAACAATCACAGTTCTCCTTCCTTTTGTAAAACTTCTTTACGGTCCAGCAAGCTCGATAGCTGCTTCAAGATGGGTCAGACTATCCACCCACAGCATCCATCATAGCAGAACCTTAACCTCTGCTGTGTTTTTCTCCTCGTTTCCGTACCGTCTATGGTTTCCCGTTTAGTGCCTGGGGATGATGTTTTTAAGGTCCGCAAATAGCTATAGACTAATTGTGATGGGATATTTTTAGTGATCGGCAGTGTACTTGAAATTCCTGTGTTTTTCTTTTTATCATGCAATATGTCACTTGTGATTTTGCCTTGTGGGTCAAGTATAAAAGTTAAAAGAGATATTCGCAGTCGCGAGTTGTAGCAATTAATTGCCTGGCTGAGATTTCATCCGATCACTATGCTTATTCAATTTCACTTGCCCAAAAGATATTGGAAGGAAGATTCGATGATAAATTCCGAACCTTTTTTCCGTTTAATGTTTCTAAAGAGTAGCGGACCAGACACCATTATATTAGTATCACGAGAATCAGTGTAAACTCATCCCCGTTTTCTGGGTTCTCCAAAAAGTATCCAAACAGAGGATACCGCAGAAAAAGGGGATCCGAACCAATCATTCTCGTTCCCTTTTTGTTACTTGTTTTCAGATACTGAAAAAAGAGACATGTCTATATGATTCAATTGCTTTGCTGTGTCAGTGTACAAGGGAATATCGAGGTGTTGACCGTTTGGATATGTGCTAGTCCTTGCGGGTTAAACTGGGATGTGTTCTTTGTCCCCTTGGAGATGAGTTGTATAATTGGGGGTTTGCCCAAACCTTGTTGACTTTAGACGAGAAATACACATATTAACATACCCAAAAAAATCGTATACACGTGTTATGTAACCGGCATGGGTGCATGGTCATATTAATATACACATATATATTTTGTATTACACACCGGCCCGTTTGTGAACTATGCTTAACAATAAATTATTGGGATAATTTTATAGTTCACTCATTAAGTATGAGTAAAAATTAATGTCGACCCACCAATTACTGTAACGGATTTTTACGCCTTTTAATTTAAAAAATGATCAAAAATCGTCCTCCATCCATTTTTAGCGTTAAAATAGACAGATGAGAACGACTTTTGATAATTTTTTAAACTTAAAGGACGTAAAATAATATAAGTGAATATCACGTGGAAGGTACTGTTCATAGAGTCCTGTCTATTTTAATGCAAAAAATAAATGGAAGACGACTTTTGATTATTTTTAAAATTTAAAAGACGTAAAAATCTGTGAAAGTACTTGATAGGTCGATATTAATTTTTACTCATATAGGCGAATGGAATTACCCCAAAATTATTTCAGCGTCAGATCTAAGCTAAGGGCAATCGAGGACGATAGCTATGAGAAGTTTTTTACTAAATTGTTCAGGTTGGAGTCAAAGTAGACTGCTCGCCGCCGACTTCATTCTCCATACCTGGGATTGTTTTATAGGATAAAAGCTCTGGATCCATTTGGTACGGTCACATTAATTAAGGACCAGAAAGTCTTTTGCCGTGGTTCAGAACAAGCAACCCCGCACGTGCGCATGGCCCATTGCCGACCCCCTTGGGAATCTGGGGGATTGGGAAGGAAGAGAACTTTCGAAATTGATTGACCGTGTTGTCACTTTCGCTTTAAGCCACGTAGAACTGCTTGCGTGTGGGACCTAAATGGGACATCCCCCAATAGCCCAAACATGCACGTGATCTCCCTGTGACCCAACTGCTTCCATTGTCGACATTTGGATCGTTCTCTTGAGAGCTATTTTTCAGGCAAATGGGACAACTTTGTCAACCCAAGTACTGGTGCTTTTCCAGTCGAGGGAAGTAATATACACATTCATATTCTTTTCCCGTTTTCTCATCTAGTTCATGAAGATTGTGTCAAAATCAGTACCTATTTTTCTCTAGAAAATTCTGAGAAAGTCAAGAGGATTCGGCAAACAATAAAAAATATGGAGAGAAGCGGAAAATTTTGAATATATCTGCAAAGAAAGAACTTTCTGAACGAAACTATAAACTGACCGATTCTGCCTGCAAATAGAAAGTCAAGTGCTTCAGTGTATGTGTAGAAAATGAAAAATGAAGAAAAGATTGTGTGAAAGTGTAGTGTGAAAGAAAGTGTGGGTGGGTGGTGCGTCAATAAGTGTAGGTGTCTGTCAGTGAGACAGGTCAAATTGCTGTAAGGTTTGTTAGAGTCTTAAAAGTAATGTGTTGTCTTATGTAAAATCATATTTTATGTAAAAATATTCTCTTTTACTCAACAGATTGGTGGCTGAAATTTCCGGGTTGCATGCTTTCTGGAAATTTCCAAGAAGCTGCCTCAAACGGCATAGGAAGTCAGAAGAGGTTCAGATCAAAATTGAATTACGAGATGTTTTTCCTACTTAATTTGTTTTTCTTTCTCATATATCCTTTTCGCTTGGTCACGTCGTTACGAAGCAATGATGGTTTTCCACACGTCGCTATTTTTTTTTTAATGCCCTTAAGGTAAGAGTAATGGCGTTTCACGAGGAGTCAAATTACTTTTATTCAACTTTTATAACTTCGTAATAACCCACATAAGTATTTTCAACATCCTTTCCATTTGAAATTTTGAATCCCAAATTGTGCCTCAGGATACAGATCTTACAAAATAGTGGCATTTTAATTACATTATGCTTGTCTATAGGGGACATCATATTTTTTTTTTATATGTTTCTTAGGTGTCAGAAAATCAGCCAGATTAAAGTCATATTTGTAAATTTTCGAAAAATTTTAAAATTGTTATAAAAATTAAGAAACTGATAATTTTATTAAATTTGGAGAGAAAGTAATAAAAATTACAATATTACGAGAGTCTGTGAAATTTAATATTACAGCACTCAAGAAGCATCTAATACCGCTTAGAAAAAAAAAGGCATCTAATACCGTTTAGTAGTTTTCGTTATCTTTGAAAGTTCGTGACAGGGGAAACATTGCGAGATAGACGGCTTAGAAAGAAGAAAAAACGTGCGGAAATAAACAAAAGAGAAGGGTATCAGAGTAATTTGAGAGAAAGTAAATTCGTGGACCCCAACAATACAAAGCATGCGTGGAAACTGATTTAGGCCTATTTCCCCAATCCCCGTAGTCTCTCTCTCTTCGTGCTCTCCCTCTCGCGGCATCTAACGAATAGGCGTCGTTTCTTCCCCCTCTTCTTGTTTCTTTTTTTTTTTTTTGGTCTCCGTCCGGCCTTTTTCCGCCGATCCAAACTCAGTATAAGCGCTTCTAAGGCAACCAATATCAACCGTCGATTTTGTTTTGCTTTCTTTTATCAACAACCGTCAACTTCGGTTAAGAGAAGCTACTAACTCACCCAACGAAAATGTGCAAGTGGGAATATTGCCGGTGAGCGTGAGCGTGAGTGTGCGCGAAGTCTTTGTTAAATATTTCGTAGAAGAGATGCTCGTACAA
>CM025856.1:6796478-6807842 GCA_003952965.2 Morella rubra | reverse complement strand
AGATGTGTAGAAAGTTACTCTAAGAGAATCCCATTAGTTGAATAATTCTCAAATGAAAAGGGAAAAACAGAATTCAATTCTTATTTGCATACAACCCTCTTGATAAAGGCTTGAGGGAGGAAAATAGAGTAAATAGGATCCAAAAGGCAATTAACTTTAATGATGACGCCTTTGATGCTGGACAAATATAGGCCCTTGGTAAGTATGAACCGAAAGGAAATTAAATCTAACGATGACACCATGAATGCTGGACAAATATAGGTCCCCTGTGATAAACTGGATAAGCTATCTTATTCCAACTTTGCTGTCATAACATTGGTTACTAAATAAAATTTCATCGAGAAACAAACAAGGAAGAACTGTAGCACGCATGCTATGCACCCAAGTATCCCCTCATATTACAATAACTAATGCAGGAAATCCAACAAGCCCAACAATGAGGATGGAAACTTGCATCCATAGACATTCCACCAAAGAACATCTCCAAAGCACATGGTTAAAAAGAAAGCTCAACTCTTCAATAAGAGGGACTATTTCTTCTCTTTTTTTTTCCCCCTCAAAACTTTTTTAGTTTTTGCTTCTTTTCATGGAGATTGGACTGCTTTGTATCCTAGGTAACTTGGTTTACGCCTCCTCCATCAAAAGTCAGCTCTTTTTTATCAATTTCTTGGTAATTGAATAGTACATTACTAGGAAACAGGTCATACCTTATGATTCCAAGAAAAGCTGAGGCTCGAAGTTAAAAACTAGCCAAGATTGATTAATTTTGGTAGGTAATGGAAGATTTCAATTGGTTTGAATCCAATTTTACGGTGAGCGAATGATCTGTAACAAGTTGATAATTGTCATTTGGTGCTCAGGTCTGCACAAAATCTATGTCTCTTCGCTAGCTAGCTACTGAGCACAGGGACACCAATTAAAACATTAAATAAGACCGCTTGTATTCATTTACCCAAGCTATATCTTGAAATGACCATTAACGGGAAAACTAATCTACCAACAAGCAGATGTTGCCTCCGTCTCACCTGTCTTTGTCCCTTCAAAGGGGGTCAGCAAATTTGACTGAATCAGGTAAAATTCAGAAAACCAGAATAGGAGGATTTTGCAGGGAGAAATATAAGCAATAAGTACTGTTTCTTTTTTTTTTTTTTTCCCTAGAAAATGGTCGCCAAGTTGGAATATGAGTAATTCCAAGCTAGATAGTTAACCAAAATCAAAGGTCAGAGACCATATCTGCCCTCCTTGCTTTCAACAGATTTTTTGAAGTTCTTGCTAAACTTCAAGCTACTGACACTTCACTTTTTATGGAATTCTTATGTGAAAGAATAATCAATGATGATGCAGCTTTACCTTTGTATATCAATTGACTAATATACATCACCAAGTAGAAGAATAATCTAACAAGGTGATAGCAATAGCCTGTATTATTTCTCTTAATTAGACCAAAGCATAGGTCGGCTATCAATGCTCCAACACAACAGCAGCCATATAACACTATGAGAATTTGTGGTCACGACCACTCAGACTTTGCGGCTCATGACCACTCATCTATTGAAAAGGCCAACTCTGATTCTTACCTAGTTCTGTAAACCGTATTCTCACTTCCGCGGGAACAATTTGCTAAATCAAGATAGGGCCTTTAAAAGAAAAAAGAAATTGAGTCACTGGTTTACTACTACCTTACAAAGAAAATGAGAAATACCTACGTATAAAACCCAAAGTTAGAAAACAAAAAAATAGCATTAAGGCAGGGGGAAGAAATTTCAGGGATACCTCGGCGAGCTTATTTCCCAATGCCTGAAAGGACTGAGCAAGTTGCTTGGCGTCCGATGAGTCGGAGGCATCGAGAGAGGTTAATCCTTCCTCGCTTTTCTCCTTCTTGTTGAGCTGTGCACCACTGCTATTATCATCACCGTGTTGGTCCTGGTTGTTCTCAAAAGGGAGGTTCGGGAAGTTCGACACGGCGGCCAGAGAACGCTTCTTCAGTCTTTCTTCCATCAGTTTCATCTCCGTCACCGTACAGTAATCCTCTCCGCGCTTTCTAAGTCGGGGAATTCAGAGAATACAGGGAGATTTTATCGAACCGGCATAAACTTTATCCATTGGACTGGGCCTAAAACTTTGCGTCATATCCCCAAGCTTCAGGTCCCCAGCTCGATAGAAAGCCCACTGGATGCTGCACACTCCGACCCAATGAAAGTAAGATCAATTTCACGACGGAAAAACAAGTACAAGTAAATTAAACAAGTTTAGCCATCAAGCTATATGGGAAACTAAATAAACGGCCATATCATAGAATCCCCTTAGGAAGGTAAGCGGAAAAGCAACAAGGAAAACATAACCAAAAGAGTAACATTCCTTCCGAGTTGTTCCACAGTCATGTCCTTTCATAAACGGGAAGTTTAGTCCACCAGCTTAAACTTTAATGCATAGATTTGTGTCACAAGACTTATAATATATCCTCACCCCACCCACAGTCCCTCCTATAAATCTCTTTCCGTGCTCTCAAGCTCCTTATGCATTTATATCTTCATTAGACCATCCCCCTAAAGAGAAAGACAGGAAAAAAAATCTTGGGGCTGAGCATGGGTAAGAAAATGGCGGGAGACGAGCTTGGGCCGCGGTTTACACCCAAGAAAGGGGGAGTCATTCCTCCAAAGAGGAAATCAGTGAAGAGGATGATGTTTGAATCCATCATCAAATCCATAGCTTCTCTACTCTTCCCCCGGCACCACGCTTCTTTCTCTGAAGTGGAAGGGATTCCGCGGCCAAACAAATCGACAGAGATCAACATAATGAAGAATATGAAGATTTTTCCCCAAGAAGGTCATCCAATATCTGCTCCACCTGATGGTCACCTGAATCGCAAACGTTAGAGAATCAGCTTCACCTTAAATATTTATGTGCCCCTAGTTTGGCTATGGTTTAAGAGTGTACGTACTGCTAACCTGTTCCTTAATCGATAGTTTCTCTGTTCCGACTGATGTGTGATGTAATTCCAATGAAAGTCATTGCGAATTGTTATTGCCATTATCCATCTATGAAGGCAATCCTTTTGATAGGAGATCGAGTAGCTAGTGGGGTTTGTAGTTGGCAGTAGATCTATTTAGTATGTACCTTAATTATCATCTCATTTTCTCTGTTCACTTCTATCTTATAAAGCAAGTTTCATAACAAAGTTTACGTTAATTTTTCCAGTTTGTTTCTTTGGATCGGGACATATTCTTCAAGCGGATGCTTTCCTTCCGATTTTCTTTCGGGGCTCTAACGTGCCTCACGATGGTCAAACTTGCTAGCTATATCCCATAAGTATTTGCTTTTTTTCCTGGAAACACCAGAAAGAAAGAGCCCCTAAATGCTCTGGGCCTGGGGCCAGAAAAACCTCTCTCTGTCTGTCTCAATCGTCGTTGGTAAAGGAGTAGTAAAAGGTTTCGCCCTTTCCCGTCATTTATCAAGAATTTCTCCAACCTTCCGATCAGATGTTCTGTCGCTTCATGGATGGAGAATTTTACATCGTTTACTGATTTAACCTAAACAACAATACTTACAATGCATTTGAATTAGGGAGTTAATATTTAAGGCACCAAAATCTTCAGGTTCAACTGTTTTCCCAGCTGTTCTAGTCTTTTATGCAGAGAATATGCTACACTGGTCAACGTTAACATATACATCACAGAAGAAGAGAAAGGGACCAAGATATGAGAGCTGGTGTTAATTAGGAGGTCAATAACATTAAAGAATGATATGGTTTGCAAAATAAACCAAATTAAATTTCCTTAAAAAACTAGTTCTTGGATCGTGCATTTCGTTGATAACGTCGAAAATTGGATATATTTTCTAGTTATTTTTTACTTTCTTACACTTTTCTGAGATGGTTTCTGTTGAACTTGAAGTCTTGTACTGTTCATCTTTTCTGTTAATTACGACTTCAAATTCTTTTCACTTCTCCAAATCACAGACGTCATGGATGAAAGCTAAAATATCTACTCTTTTCTTTTATTTTCTTCTTTTTCCCTTATACCAAAATAAGATAATCTCACGCTTTTACCAGTTTTGTGGTTGGCGAAAGACATAAACTTACTGGTCAAACAGATCAAATAATGAACTGTAAAATTCCTGCTCAAAGACCTACTGGGGCCCAAGAAGCATTTTCCTAGATTTTTGCACCAAAGTGGCATGCGCATGATGGGCCCCAAATTCAACTGGAAAAGCTAGCTCATGATCCATCAAAAAGGTTGAGGGATTAAAAAGAAAGGAAATACTTTGCATTAACCTATACACATCTTCATTCCCAAGGACATTGTGCAGTGCATTTTTACTCTGTTTAGGCCAGAATTAATCTGTATTCTCTATATTTTGTTTTCTAAGATTTCTTCATATGACTATTTCCAAAGAGAGTAAAGCTCATCTCACAAAGACCAATCTTTTTTGTCCCCTTTGGTTGAAGATTGAAACTTGAAGGGAGGAATGCAGGGGAGAGTTTAGTCCTACTTTTGCTTCATAATTTGATATATATATTTCTGGGCTGTTTCCTGGAAGTGTCCAAGAAGCCTCCTCGGTCCAGGCAAAAACGTGTACTTTAAGACAAATGGAATTAAAATGAATTTGAGCTCCTAGATTATTTTTTCCCCTATCATTTTTGTCTAGAACTGCAAAACTAGACATATAGTTTATGCATCATTAACCAATTATCATCTGCTAGATGAAGATAGGGCACAAAGGTCCTTGTAGAATGGAAATCGCAATACTCTTTTGTGGGGGCACCCCACATTTGTTGCAACTGAAGTTTGAAGTTTTTGAAATTTGGTCTTAAAAGCTCTTGTGAGAACTCGCACTAAGGGTTGGATTAATCTCTTTGAATCTATCAAAATGGATAAAACTATTACTCTGCGAAAAAAATATATATATATATATATATATATATATATATAATCAGCCAAGGAAAACTGTTTAATGGGTTGACCTTTGAGAGCTCTTCCTTTAATTTTGTTGCATGCATCCAACCTATCACAATTCACACGTGCAACAGTATGTCAAATATTTGTTTATGGTCAATAATATTCAGATTCATGCTCTGCATCTGAATAAGTTTAGACTAATTAGTAGAAAATTCGACATTTGGAACTGCTAAAACTATTGCCCTTGCAAGTACATAAACTAAGAAGTTTTTGGTGAAGGCAAGGAAAATCTAAACATATCCACCCTGGCTATAATATCATTGTCGGAAGTGAAAATGGCAACATTTAAATGCACTGATGTCCGAGCAGATCACTATCTTCATGATATGGCCGTTGCAGTGCCATAAAATCTCATTAACAACAGCCTAATAAGAATTTAATACATCCAATTGTTTTTCAAAAAGATATATATTGCACCTTAGGTGGATCATTCTGGTTGTTCGCTTGGGTTTAGTTTCTTCTCGTTATCAAAAAACAGAAGATACATATTATACAATCTCCCTATTTTTTTCCCTAGGTCACTTATCCATCTCTGCTTACATATACTAATATATACCATATTTCACGCGTTGCGTGAGGCATAATCCCCAATTAAATTTAGGTTGGAAAAATCTCAGCCCGAAGTTGCGAGGAACAGAGGATCACTAAAGGATGACCTGCAGATAGTCTAAGCACAGCAGTTCCACCCATCGGTGGTGGTAATTAGTCAGCTATATATTTGTATTTTCAACTGCTTAGACTGCTTTGAATTGCAATCGCATGGCCATCAACATAAATATCATGTCTTTTCCATGAGTCCCTGTTGAATGCTAGCTGTGATCACACGGTGGACCAATTCCAATTTAGTTTCTAGCATGAGTTTTACTTCCACTTAATGATCCACTTTGGGCACTGTAATATCCATCTTGAACGTGTTTTTTGTAAGCACCAGCTTGAAATTTCAGTACCCGCTTTTGGCCATGTAAGTGTCTAGGAGCAAGACGAGTTTAGGCTTCCAAATTTTCCCAAAGTTCTTAAAGCAACTAAACGAGTTTCGTAACAAAAAAGAAAAAAGAAAATTTGGGTACTGCTATGTTCATAATAGTTTTGACTTAAAGATATAATTTAACAAAATTAGATTAAAAATGGCAAGTAGCCGTATATGCTGTGCTGTGATCTATCATGAACTTGTATTCTTCTACTTTTCCGGCTATGAAACTTAAGGCCGTCAACTGAAAAAGACCAGCTCTGATTAACCTTTCTTGGGTAAATGTTGACAGACAAGGTGCCTCTCACCAACTTATCATTTTTTTTTGGTTTTGTCTGCCACCATCTTGTCACCTATTTCCTCTGCCTCCTGAGAAAGCCAAAAGTGGACCCAAACAATCTGTCAGATGTTCAAGGAGTCTTCCTCCTAGGACCCACCCCTAACCCAATATCATAGTCCCACCACCTCTGCTTCTCTGACTGCGTTTAGATTCTGGTGGGCAGTGTGTCACCCTTAATATTAGTATATATAGGAGCTTGTGCTCTGAGGTTTTCTCATATACCACTAGAAACCAACCATATCTAGAGCCAGAAAGATGGAACAGGGAGCCGACGTTGTGCCGCTGTTCAAACCCAGTACAGGGAGCCTAATTCCTCGGAGGAGAAAATCAGTGAAGAGGATGATGTTTGATTCCATAGCTAAACCTATTTCTACTCTTCTTTGCCCCCATCACCTTTCTTCTTCTTCCCGGTCAGAAATGACTTCCTCAAGCAAAAAATCGACTGGGAATTTCAAGACTATGAAGACTTTTCCCCACAAAGATCATCAAATATCTCCTGCAGTATCCAAATGATCCTCACTTAGCTACGAGGCAAGAGAATCAGCTTGTCCTGTATTGATGGTTCTAATTTTGATGGTTTTTCCGCTTTTGGCTGTGGATTAAGACTGTAATTGTTTCATTTGATAGTTTCTGATGTTCCATTAGATTAGACTGTATTCTACTAGACGCATCTAATGGCAAGGACTGCGATATACATGTGTAATGCCAGTCCCTGTGATTGAAGATTACTTGTTGGGGTATTGTGTTCTAGATCTGTTTAACCTTTATTTGCCTGTGACTTTCTTATAAAATCTGCTTCCCAACAGGGCTTGTCTACTCTTCTTCTTCTTCTTCTTTTTTTAATCTATTTGTTTATCTGTTACCTTTCTCTTGAGTTCCGATACATACAAAGGTTGCTCTCATTTCTCTGTTTTTTGGGTGTCATAACCACCTCTTGGTCAAAGCAAAGCTATCCTTATTGGATCTTCCCTGATCCACAGTCCCCACCGCTCTCTCTCTCTCTCTCTCTAAGGTCTAAAAATCTAAATACCAGATCAATGTCGAGATGTTTCATTTGTCTCTTCAGATGGAATGAAGAACTTATGCTGTACATGAATTGCCTAAGTTCAACAACGAATGAAATCTTGTTGATTTACACTTTTTTTTTTTTTTTTAAGAAAAAAAGATTTACCTCCCATAATTAAATGCTCTCATCTTACTTGTGACAGTGGAACACCATAGTAAGTTAAAAAATTTACATTAATCCTTTGAATTAGGATGAATCTTGAAACAAATTTTTAAGATTTTCAATTATTTTCTTAGCTCTGTTATGTGGATATAATAATTTATACCGGTAGGAAATTACCTATTGAGAATTCCTTTTACAATTCAAGGTCAAAGTCAATTATGAATAAGAAATGAAAAAGGAAATATAGGACCAAAATCCTAGGAGTAGTTTGTTGGTTAGTAAAACAAAAGAAGTTCAAGACAAAGTAAGAAAGCCATAAACTTTATTTAAAAGCCACTGTTTAATAATTCACTTATTATTATGCATAAAAATCAATAGTCGTGTCGTTTATACATTTTTATACCTTTTTCTGATGGCTTTGTTGAATGTGGAACTTGAACTGCTCATCTTTTTCCTCTTCCTATGACTTGAAGATTTTTTTAATTTTTAAGCAGTACTGTCTACACACATCGCTTGATACCTTTGGTGACAGCTAAAAAAGCTTTTCTGTTTGTTTTTTTTTTTTCCTTTTGTATTCCATATCAGAATCTATTCCCCGTTCCTCCTTTCTGAAAGATACAAATTATTAGTCAGGCATAGGTTTTTGGGTGTACTTGAAAATCGGATGTGAGTGTATAATGGAGCCAAAGTTTGACTTCTAAAAGTAGCCAAACCATTAAACAATGTTAATCGATTAAAGAGACAAAAGAGAAAGGACCAAACATCTTCGTTAATCCATGTATGTACGACTTGTTGCAGTGAACTTTTAGCCGTGTTTTGGCACGTACTATACAACATGTTCAGGCCAAACTTTGTGTACTCTCTTTGCTTTCCTCTCTTCTTATTCCCCTCCCCCTGCCGCCTACCCCATCCCCATGTAACCCTATATAATAATTGGATGCTTCATAGTTCATGCTTCATCTATATGGGAGTATATTTTCAAAGAGATCGATAAAAATCATCCAACTAGAAAGAAGAGCACCATGGAAGTGGGACCTGTTGCCTTTCTATCGGTTCACATAATTAATTTATGGATGCATCCCCGAAAAATCGAAGAAGCTTCCCCGCTACATGCCAGAGAATTTTTGTTATCATGGACAAATGATCTTTGTCATGCCAAGGTTTAGGTACAAAGGCTATTTGCACGATGGAGATTGCGGATTCTCTTTTGGGGCCCACCTTCCATTTTTCTGGCTGTCTTGGAGTTTGAGCTTGACTGCATGACAACTGGACAATACTATTAATACAGGAATCTAATTGATAAGTAAACGCCATTGGGACTCCGGGCATATTAAAGTATTTGAAAAGGTTTCTAAACAGTACTATTTTTTGAGATGATCTACTTCCATTGATTGATTATAATATTATGCAATTTTCTATAGAAAGGCATAGACACGACAAATTGATTTCACTGTAAGCTCTATATTATATGAAATTTTATTTGTATAACATTAATTAATTTATTTGTTTCTCTTTAAATTGAACTATATGATTCAAAAAAAAATTTTATAGAGAATCTTAGTCCTCTATTAGAGTATTTCATTTTTCATTTTATATATAGATAAGGACATTTTAGATTCTTTGAAATCCCAAAACAGCCGGATCGTGTTTCTCTATTTTTTAACATTAAGTTCAACGGAACATACAATAATGGGCTTTGAAGACCTCAGTCCAAATAGCCATATAGGCATGATACAACCAGCTAAAGGCCCATAATAGTTAACCCGGTCCAAATCGCGTTAGTCATTTGAGACGGGAAATAGCGGCACTCTCTGTACTTTCCTGTGATTGAGTTTTGGGCAATTGCCTTCAATCACGCGGGGGCCCGGCCCAGTTACACAATCACACTGTTATAAACTGAACTGAATCTGGTCGCCACTGTGTCCTGGCCCCAGTGTGCTTCTCTCTGGGTTAGACCTCGGTGCGCGAGCTGTCCAGCTCAGTAGGAAGGCCACTGAATTCTATATTTTCCCACACAAATGAAGGATGGATAAATCCATGAACAGAAGGACCCAACTGGCCATTAATATCATAGCGGCAAGTTCAAAACAAGAAATTCTTGGATTGTCAAATAAAAATCTGAACATGTCACACGGTAGTGGGGTCTTTAAATTTAGTTGAAATTGAGTACATGATTTGGCTTTTGTTTTGTGTCAAATGTTGGCCTTGATCATTGACGGTAAATATATTATTGATCTTTATTTTTATTAGTTATTTTTTTTTAATTGGTGTTTAGACCGCTTACGCGCATTTTGACTAATCTCAGGGTCTAAATCCCTCCGTCTCACATAAACTAGATTATTAAGGCCATATCTCTGAGCTAGTCCCAAGGAATTGATAGCACTTGAAGTTTTAAAATTTGGAACCTATCTTATTAAGATCCAAACGTTAACAGCTAAGTTAACCACTAGATTCATTTTCATTAGTTAATATCAATACTGACCGGATACTTATGAGAAGAAATTCCATGAAATACTCGGTGAGTAAGTGTCTCAAGTGGGAAGAAATTTTAGGCCGATGCAGGACGAAATGTATGACGATGGATGATGGGACAGTCAGTTCCAATTGATCTCTGTTGATTGGGCTAGCTATTTGTGTCTTTTAAACGTGTTCACTTCCACTTTGGTTCCACTGAATGGTCCATTTTGAACGGGTAATAAAAGGTATGAATTTGCAAGATTGCTCCCTCTTTTTGGCCTTCGATCCGTAATGGATAGCTTAGGCTTCCAAATGTTCCAAAACCTGCATGTGCGGTGTGATATATACAAGATCAGACCACCAGTCTTTGTAGTAGAGAATGAAGCCTGGCGTCGTCTCCATGTAATTCAATCCTCCGCTCTTCCATGGATTGTTTTGCTCTATCTAAAGAAGCAATCATGGTGATTGAAGAAAAGTCTGTGTTAAATCTTTGGACGTACTAACTTCTGGTAAAAAAACGTAGGTTCATTTTCCGATTTTGGAAGTCTATTAGAAAATTAAATTAAAAGTGAAAAGTGAGACACGTCTAGAAATTTCTCTAGGTTAAATCGGACAAGAAAAAATAAGCGACTCCAACAGCCTGGCTTGCCCACTTGCAAATAGAGGAGAGACCTAACAGTCAATTGTGGCTAAAGCAGATTAAATAAACCTTATCAGCTTGTTCGATTAATTTAGATAGGTTTTTTTGTTTTTGTTTCCTGTTTCATGCAACATGCCAAGGAAAAAGCAAGTGCCTACTTGGGTCGCTTACTTTAGAAGCTATTATTTGATATTTAAAGCTGGAACTCCCCCGCAATTTTATAACCTTAAAGCCCTCACGTTTTGGATTGAAGAAATCATAGCTTTTCAGAGGGCGAGAAATGGCGATGGGCAAAATGCGCGAGCCAGAAATCGTGACGAAGCTGAACCCAGGTGGGGAGGTGGTCTGCGCCAAGGTCGAGCCAGAGCGGAAGGCGGTGAGCTTGAGCCCAGGTCATGAACTAGTCAGGCTCAGAACAGAGTCATGGTTCAAGCCAAAAAGGGGAAGCGTGATTCCGGCAAAGCGTAAGTCAGTTAAGCGGATGTTTGATCTGATAGTCCAATCCATCGCCCATGTTCTCTGTGCTCGCCCTCTACCCTCTTCCTCTGCAACCCCGCGGCCCAGCAAGCTCGATAGCTGCTTCAAGATGGGTCAGAGTATACACCCACAGCATCCATCATAGCAAAACCTTGACCTCTGCCGTGTCTTTCTCCTCGTTGGCGTACCGCCTATGGTTTCCCGTTTAGTGCCCGGGGATGAGCAGTGTTCTTGAAATTCCTCTGTTTTTTTTTTTTTTTTCATGCAATATGTCACTTGTGATTTTGCCTTGTGGGTCAAGTATAAAAGTTCGAGAGAAATTCGTAGTCGTGAGTTGTAGCAATTAATTGCCTGGCT
>CM025856.1:6708164-6793084 GCA_003952965.2 Morella rubra | reverse complement strand
GCTCTTACAAACAAACATCTTTTCTGTCAGGGGGGATAGTCATTATGTTGCTAGAACTAATGCTTTTTATGAAAATTTGGAGCAGTTTTACAACTATTGGATACTTATTGAAGTTTTAAAAATTTAGACCTCCTGGGTGCTTACCTAATGTAATGGGTAGAAAAATGTTTACAGCTGTGTTATAACAACCAAACTCCGAAGTTAGCTCTGTTGAGATGCCATGCCTCCGCCCTTTTGTTATAATGACTGCTATTGGCTGCTCTGTTCTGTACAGTCTGGTGGTTGAATAGAGGATATAAACTTTCATAATCCTTAGCACTTCTAAGTTACTTGTTTTTTTTGTTATATTGTTGGCAGGTTGTAGAGGATGGGTACGAGTTCTTTGCCAACCGACAACTTGTAACTATATTTTCCGCACCTAATTACTGTGGGGAGTTTGACAATGCTGGTGCCATGATGAGCGTGGACGAGACACTAATGTGCTCCTTCCAAATATTAAAGCCTGCAGATAAAAAGTCAAAGTTCAACTTTGCTGCTCCCATGAAACCTGGAAATTCTCCAACAGGGATCAATGCATTCGGGAGCACAACTACGACTAAGCCTGGAAACCCTCCAACCGGAGTTAAGGTACATGCACCCTTTGTCCTAAAAGGCTAATTTAGGTTAACTAAGGAAGCTTCCAGACAAAATTATGGGCACTTATTGTATGAAGCTTTCCCATTAGTAAATACTTCTGAGAGCTTCATTCTTGTTTTTACTTGTTAGATATTGAGGGTATGCTCACTTCACTGTGCCTTGTCCCATGTCCTCAAATTATAGTCTCTATTACCAGTTTGCGATGTTTCAAAATTTTTGTCCGTGGCAAAGTCAAAAGATAAGCTGTATCATTTTCCTATTGTAACCTTTATCACTTATTAGAGGCTGAAATGATTATTGTTTGTTGAGTTGACAAGGCACAACTGAGGACAAAAAGGGCAGAATAGATTGTAGAGATGATATGTCTAACATTTAATGTGATTTTCGTAAATAGTGGGCTTTTATCTAGAGGAAGTATCATTATGGGATAGAGTGATATTAACTTTACCTTTCTATTTGGGGGAGGGGAAGGGGATGAAAGTGGAGAAAGAGAAGTATGCTTGATTTGCATATTTCTTCTACTTTTTATCCTTAAATAGTGTGGTCACGTATTCAACATTCTTTTGTGGTGGGGATCGGTTTTTTTATGCATAGTTGTGGCAGGAATATATTATTTTCACAATGGCCTTGCTGATGGTTAGTATGCCTGTAAGCAATATGACAGTTTTCAGAGGGATCAAGCAAATACTTGTACATTATGCAATCACTGTCTTTTGGTTATGGTCTACAAGAATTTAGCTAATTTCTGTCTCGTTCCAAGGGAAATTGTACTTTAACCATATAAACCATACATACTCGTTAGTGTTCCTCTGCAGATTCCTACCCTGTTGTTTTTTTCCATGTTTCGGTTTCCATTTCTGTTTTTGCTTGTTATGTGTTGATTGTTATTGCTGTTTTTTTTTTTTTTCTTCTCTCTCTGGTGTGTGTTATTGGTAAGAATTGAACTGAAGACCTACCTCAGTCCTACGTCAACCCATTCCCTGCTGATCCAATGACTAAGGGGTCCCTATGACCCTACATTGGCCTCTGGACATTGTGATTGCTCTCATATTTTTGACTTGTAAGGAAAGGACAATTATTGCCTATGTTACATCAATTTGAACTCCTGCTTTGTCCCAAATCATTCCTTTTCTTTTATCAGTACCTTAATCCTTCTGTCCAAAAACTCTGATTATTCTTAAATTTTAGAGCTGAATTCTGCCTCCTTCGATTCTAACAACCAATTGCTCTTAAAAGTAGTCATATTTCTATCATGTACAATGCAGTTCCTTAGTCAGAATTGAGTCATTTCTTGTGAAGGTTTTTTTTTTTTTGATAAGATTGTGAAGTTGTTTTTTAAATAATTGACACGGTGTATGGAATTAGTGGTGGTGTATGGTTCAACAGTTGTGCTTAGAGATGGAACTTGGCACTTGGGATCTGTTTGGTGGAGAGGAAAATTGAGAAAAAGGATGGAGGGAAGAAAGGACATGAGCCTCAAGGAGGATTTTCCTTCCCAGCCAATATAATTTGATCATCTCAAATGGGGTGAGGCACAGGGGACGTAAAGTGGATGAGACCAATTTACCATTAATTGTATAATGGTATTTAATATCTGTTTTCTTATTCTTCTCTAATACCAAATAAAGGAGTGAGATATCTATTTCTCATCCTTCCAGTTTTCCATCCCTCTAATACGGACCTGGTGGATGTCCAAAAATTTTGAGCCTGGCAAAGGCTTAAAAGTACTATAGAAAGGCACATGAGCCTTTTTAAGGATAAGGAAGGAGAGCCAAGCCATAAGGAGCCTGCAAGGCAAGGCAACAAAGGAGGGTGGAAGTGGAATGCCTAGGCCTACCGAGCGCACATCATCCACACTATGGAGCTCCAAAGGGAAGCCTATCGCCAAGTGCGCATGTAAGCCGCTTGGAAGAGCAGCCCAACGCCCGTGAGTGGAGATTACCCAACACTTGCGGCAACCACATCAAGAGGTGGCAACATGCATAGGGCTTCGAAACCCAATCAGAGCCATGCGTGCACTACTCCAGCACTTGGTCTAAGTCATGCCAGCACGGCTCCAACACTTAGCCCGCACCATGCACGCAAGGCACCAGTCAAGCCCAGTACCAAGCGCGCGAGATGCAAGCCACGCCAAGAGGCCCAACACATGCGGCACCAACGAGCAGCCATGGTGCGCGTAGCTATAACCTTGCGAGCAGGCCATGCATATGTTGCCAAGGCCTTTTGTGTGCAACTGCTACCTGGTAAGGGGTGATAGGGTCCCTGGCCTAGGCCCCAAACCAACGCCCAAACCCATCACAAGTGCAAGCTTGTGAGTACACGCGACAAGTCCATGCCTCAAGGTAAATGCTCGATTTGGCCGCCCATTGAGGTACTCTTCATAACACTTGAGCTCCTTTTGGTATTTTGGATATAATGAAAGAGAAATTAAAAGAAAGGATGTATGGTTTAGAAGGTGGAGGAATAGAACCACACGCCTAGCTAGGTTGGGCTGACACCCGAATCTAACTAGACAATGAGGCTTTGTAAGCCTTTCTCCTGTGGAGTTTACACTTCGCACAGGCAAGTACTCACAGATAAGCAAGCCTAAGCCACCCAAGGATGACCTAGAACCTGATAGGAGGAACAATGATAAGAGAAGAGCAAAGCTCAGCAGAACCAAAGCCAAGCTAAGTACTCAAACACTTACCAATGAAACCCGATCGTTGTTAAGAGGTTGGTTAAGTAATGGGAGAACCATACCCGCCACAAGTAGCCTTTTGCTCTTTAAAGACCTTCGGTTACCTTGCCAAAAATTGGCTCAAGGTAAGAAAGAATCATGTATGCATCGAGAATCCTTTCCCAAGACAATGTACCTTTAAGGGAGGGACCACCACTTGCCCCCTAGTTTCCTTCAAAAGAGAGAACCACGGTTAAGTGAGAGTCTGCATGAAAGAACCACGTCCATGCTAGCCCAATGGAGATGGTGACCTGCTCCTGGTGCCAGGGTTCGGCCTACACCGTAGAAAAAGGGCACTGAGGCCAAAAGCTCCTTTGGAGACTCTCTCTGATAATATTCAATTGGATGCCTTACAATAGTGCCATGGATATATAGTACTTCATGGACTTGGGCGATAAGGCCTTTCCTTGTAGAGAGAAGCCTTGCTTGCCAGACAAAATCAAATCTCCTGAGATCTCCTACGATCAAGCAAAGGCCAAAAGGAAAGATCTTGAAAGGATCTTCCTTGGTGGCCAAAACTTCTATAATTAGGAGCCAATCAATCAAAGATTGATTTGCCCTTATTAGACTCTAATGTGGTCGGCCATATGCTTCCATATTGGGAGCAAATTTTAAATGCCACCTAAGCACAAAACTCCTAACATCAATCAAGGAGAAATCTTTTTAAAATAGGACCAAGATTATTTTCTTAATTGACTTAAACCAACATGACAATATTTTGACTAAAAATTAAAAAAGATAACTTCCCATAAAATGGGGGATTCGGCCATATAGGGATGAGAGACCCTATATGGCATTTGCTTGCCGTCGTTGCCACTCCACCACCTTGTAAGGTGGTGACGCCAAAGTGTTCCTTGTGACGTGTTTAGTCTTTTGGGCTAGCTCTTCCATGTGCTTCGCCATGAGCCACTGCAACTGGTGGTCGTTTGGTGGTGCTACCAATCTTCTCCACTTTGTCACGGGAACCACCTGAGACAATCTCCCCTTGCACTTCTTCTGGCATCGCCGTGACTGGAGGCCATGTGGTGGTGCTAGCAAAGTGGACCTTGACTCCTTTTGAGTCAGCTTGCATTATCTCCTCATAAGTCTTTTCTAGGCCATGTCGAGGCATGTTGCTTAGTTAGGCATTCTGCGGTGCTGGCAATACTATGGGGTGTGCCAATGCATTGCTGGATGGGTCATGGCTTGGGCTAGGGCATGTCAGAGGCTCTTACAAACCTTGTCTCACCTAGGTTTTGAGTTGGGGTCCTGTCACTTCCCCTCCCTAGAAGATTATCCTTGTCCTCAAGGATGAAATTTGGGTACCTTGCGACTTTATCATCATAGTCTGCCCAAGTAACTTCTTCCCTAGGAATACTAGTCCATTCAATAAGTACCCTCCATACATTTTTTCTGACACTTCCTCTTTTGACTTCCTTGTACTCAGGTACTCTCTTAGGTTGCAGAATCATTCTTCCTTCTTCATCGAATGCGAGTAATTCATTCATGATCTGGCTTGTGTCCCTCACCAGTTTCTTAAGCAAAGAAATATGGAATACCGGGTGTAGTGTTGTAGTTGCTGGTAACTCTAAACAGTAAGCCACTTCTCCGACTCTAGCTAATACTTTAAAAGGCCCATAAAGCCTTTCAGCTTCTTCCTTAGAGTTTTTTGACCGTAGGGCTGGATCTTGAGATAGACCCAATCTCTTGGTTCTATCTCTTCCATTCTCCTACCCTTGTTATGATATTTCTTCACAGTTACCTGGGCTTTCTTCAAGTCTCTCTTGACTCCGGACAAGATCTCGTCCCTAGTTGCCAATTCTTTTTCCATTTCTGGGTTCTTAGTCACCCTTTTTTCATAGGATGCCAAATTCGGGGGCTTCCTCCTATAAACTATCTCAAATGGGCTAAGATTTACCCTTGAATGGTAAGACGTGTTATACCAATACTCGACCTAGGGTATATATTCTACCCATCTTGCTTGTTTATCATGACAATAGCACCTTAAGTACTGTTCGAAGGTGCGATTTACCACTTCTGTTTGGCGATTTATCTGTGGATGATGAGATGAACTAGTCTTCATCTTGCTCCCTTGTAAAGCAAAGGCCTCTTTCCAAAATCCACTCATGAACACCCGATCTCTATCGGTCACAATGGTTTTGGGGAAACCATGTAACCTTACCACGTTTTTTACAAAAGCTTTAGCAATTCTTTTAGTAGTAAAAGGATGTTTAAGAGGGATAAAGTGTGCATACTTGTTTAGCCGATCCACTAACACCAAGATGATTTCGTAGCTTTGACTTGTAGGCAAGCCCTCCAAGAAATCTATAGACAATTCCTCCCAAATGGCTTCGGGAATTGGTAATGGCTGCATTAGTCCTGTTGGTGCCCTGGTATCATGTTTAGCCTTTTGGCAAGTATCGCATTCGGATACCCAAGCCTTAACTTCGTTATTGAGTCCTTCCCAATAGAAGAAATTCTTAAGGCATATATAGGTCCTCAGCCAACCTGAGTGGCCACTCTTCTTGCTATGGTGGAAATGAGCAAGGATCTCTTTCTGAAGATTAGGAATGTCTGGCACATAAACATAAGTCTTATAAAATATTAGGCCATCTCGAACCTTGTACTTCTCTACTCCTCCTTATTGATCTTCCATCTTTTCAATTATCTCCTGGGACCTTGCATCCAATGCTACTGCATCCCGTAGCTTGTCCCAAATACGCCATTCTGCTCCATTGAATCCATGACTCTTCTTCTACTTCATTAGCCCATACCAAGGGCATCTCTTCCTTGCGAGGCCATACTATCACTTCTTCAGCTCTTTCCTCATCATCTATTGCTTTTAGTGCTCATAGAGCTGTCCACTTCTTCTTCCTACTATTTGCTTGAAATTCCATAGTCATGGTATCGTAGTTGACCAGAACCTTGCTAATGCTTCGAAGTCAAGCGCTGCCCAAAATTACTTCTAGTACTAACATGTCCAGCACATAAAGGTCAGCAAGAATCTTATCTTATTGGATTGTTATGTTGACTCCCCTTACTAGTGCCTCACATTTCATTTGGTTCCTACTAGAAGACTCTACGTTCTGGGATCCAATATGTTTTTCCACTAATCCAAGATTAGCAACCACCTTTGAGTTTATAAAATTGTGTGAGGCCCCACCATCAATAAGAAGTGGTACCTCGAGGTTGCCAATCTGAGCCTTCCTTTGCAACAAAGAAGGTTACTCCAATCCATTCATGACATGGATAACAAGTCCTTCCTCACTGCACTCCTCCTTTTGCTCCACAATTTCGTTGGTCTTGTGTAGGGCTGCTGATTTTACTAATTTGGAGCTCTCCTTCTCGACCTCTACACGTTGCACGCTTCGTTGTGGCTCCACTTTTTGGCCATACCTTCTATGGCTCTCATATCTCAGGTCTTCTTGTTGCCTCTTCGGAGGTTGTTGTGTTGGCGGTTTTGGATGTCGCCATGTTTCTCCACCATATGAAGTTGAATCTTGGAAGGTCCTCTTTTCTTACCATAAGTCGCGGGTTCAACATGGTTGTTGTACTCGAAGTCTTGTTGGTCTCCTAGCCTTCTCCATAAGGCTCGTAATTTGCATGTCTTTACACATTTGCCTATTATCTTTGGTTGCTCTGAAGACATTATCAATCCGTTGTCACCTCTTACCATCTATCCTTAAGGCGAAGTGTTGCTCTTTCCACGGCTTGGAGTCTCCTTTGGTAGCTATCCATCTCCAAAGATCTTCTTGAAAAACTTCCTATAAATAATTCAATCAATTGAAGCCTTGAAACAACCCTTAAGATAAGTTAAATTCTAAGGAATCAATCAATCTTCTTAAATAGAGGAAATCCCCTCAAAGAATCCCTTTCAAATCCAGCCTCCTTAAGGAAATAATTAAGGCAATCCAATTAAGGAAACAATTACCTTAATCAAATGTTCCTTAAGCCTCCAAGCTCTCGCACCTTAGATATGGAAAGATTTTAAGTTTCTTTCCAAACCTCCAGCCTAAGAAACCTTTAAGGAAACCCTAAAGAAATCTGCACCAAATCTCTCAAAAAGTTTCCAATCCAATCTCTTCATAATCACACTCAAAATCTGGCCCTCAATGACCAAATTTGGATCTCTACACCACCAAGAATTTGGGCAACCCAATGATAACCTCCTAGCTGAATTCCACAAAATCACACCAAACTTTCCACCAACCCAATGGACTCCAAGCTTCAACCAAACGAATCAAGTTGACACCTCAAAACCTAATACCACCAATCAACCTAGTACCTCAAATCAAGACTTCCCTCAAAAGACATTTGAGCGAAAGCCTCTCAACGAAAGCACAAAAATTGATAGGGTCCCCTGCCTAGCCCCTAACCAATGCCTAAACCTCTTACAAGTGCAAGCTTGTGAGTACACGAGACAAGTCCACTCCTTAAGGTAAATGCTCGATTTGGCCGTCCATTGAGGTACTCTTCATAACACTTGATCTCTTTTTGGTATTTTGGATATAATGAAAGAGAAATTAAAAGAAATGATGGATGGTTTAGAAGGTAGAGGAATAGAACCACATGCCTAGCTAGGTTGGGCTGACACCCGAATCTAACTAGATAATGAGGTTTTGTAAGATTTTCCCCTGTGGAGTTTACACTTCCGCACATGCAAGTATTCATAGATAAACAAGCCTAAGCCACCTAAGGATGACCTAGAACCTAATAGGTAGAACCTTAACAAGAGAAGAGCAAAGCCCAGAATAACCATGACCAAGCTAAGTACTCAAACACTTACCAAATAACCCAGATCATTGTCAAGAGGTTGGTTAAGTAACGAGAAAACCACGCTGTCATGCCTCGAGCTTTTAAACATCACATGCATATTGTTTATGATTAGTAGTACATTAGAGGGTACTTAGTGACTAAGAGAGATTATTTAGTACTTGAGATACTAAGTTCGAAATCTTGATTAGGACATGATTTAGTGAGAATTGGAGTTCACATACAACTGAGTTATTATTTAGGATGTTGAGGAGCACGTATTGGATCAAATTTAATTTTTTAAGCTGGTAGGACGTTTTTGTCTCAAAACCGAACCACATGATTTTTATTCTTTTAATATGTTGGGAGATTATCCACGAGTTTATGGTTAAATTTGGAGACTTTTTATTTTTGGAAGCAAGTAGGTCAATTAAGTGGAAGCAATTAGTTGATTTACGATTATTGGAAGATTAGTGAAGCGATTAGCAAAACTTAGCCATTAAAAGTGAAATTTCGGCTGCCTTAGAGAGTGACACCTAGATGGCTAGAAGCATGACAAATCAAAGCTAGAAGCACGAAAATCGATGCAAAAAGCACGACCAAAAAGGCTAGGACCTAGGTAGCTCGAGGTGTCGACCACCGGTGCACCTAGGCGGCGACTCATCAAGCTATAGGGAATTTCGGCCATAGCCTTGCCATGCAGCTGCTTAGGGTGGTTGGGTGTCGGAAGAAATGTAGCCTTTTGACTCACCAAAGCTAGCCTAGCTGGTCGACATGTGATGAATCAAGTTTCCTATAAATAGGGGTGGCGGCCTTTGAAGAGTACACCATTCAATCTGAATTTTGTGAGTTAAATCTTGAGAAAGAGTGAAGTGAAGTGAAGAAAGAAGGAGGAAAATTTGTGAAGTTTAAAGATCAAGCGCTTAGAGGTAAAGTTTAGTTGGTTATCTTTGATTTCGATTCAAGTTTTCAAGATGATTATTGTGAATCTCTTGTCTTTATTATTCTAGCATCTCTTGATGTTATTAGCATTTTTCTATTCTTCTATTGTTCTTGATGTTCTTCGTGTTCTTGATGAAGAACAAGCTCGTCCTTTCGAAAAAGTATCATTTTCAAAGTTCGATTCGTTTTCAAGTTGTTTTTCAACTTTGATCCGTTTCTTTTCAAAATTTCTTCAAAAGTTGTTTTTCAAAGCTTGAACATATTTCTTTCCTTTGATTTCAATACTTTTCATGTCAAAATTAGTATTTTCTACGTGGTGATTAAGCCGGTTTTTAACCGAGAAATCAAAGTGTTGTTTTTGCCTTCACAACATTTTCCTTTGAGAATTTTTTATAATGTTGTGATGATGGAAACGAGTTAAGGTGTTGCATATCATAAATGAGATGTATGGGCGTTGATATGAGACATGCACACTTAACTTGTACGTTGGAAAGGAATATTTGATGTTCAAGTATGGTTAAGGTGTTGCATATCATGAATGATATGTATGGGCGTTGACATGAGACATGCATACTTAACATAATACTGTGAAGACGTGACAGTACTGTGCACAAGAGGATGTGTTCACTTGTTGTGACATTCTGGCCTCTCCGTCGTACGCGGAAAAAATCCACTTTGAGGATACCGTATTCTACTCTGGGAGTACTGCTGCAAAACATGGAGGTTACTTGTAACCCGTCACTCTGGCCAAGTGATTCACTCTGGGAGTGAGAGTAGTGGTGATTGAAAAATGGAAAAGATCATTTTTGAGAAAACTGAGTCTTTTCATTTACTTTCTTATTCTGTTGAGATTTTATTGTTGAACGGGTTTCTTCAATATCTTTTATTCTATCTGCTATTCTGTTGTACTAACCGCTGGCTTTACTGAGTCATTTGGACTCACCGTTGTTTGTTAAATATTTCTTTAGTAGATGTCTGAGGTTTATTTAGGTGAGTTTACCAAAGCCATTCAACATGGCTTTATCACTCTGGAGCTGACTTTCCGTGTTTATGTCACACGTGACCTAGATGTCCTGATAGAGGGACGAGGACATAGATGGATCACTCCGCACTCAGATAATTACATCAACATCTCAGACTTGGATAACACTGATGATGAAGATTAGAGATCTTCGTTTTATGTTTTCTTAGTTTTCCACTAGTTTCTTTTTGTATGTACATTATAAAAAGTGGTTCTCTTTTGTAATACCTTGATATTAATAAAAGGTCCTCGTGTGTTTTGCTTAATATCTTGTTGCTTTGTTGATCGTCCTATAGGCTGTAACCTCAGTTTCAATAGATGTGTCCATTATTATAAGACAAATGCTTGAGATCTTCACGGTCTGGAATATTACACATGCCTGCCACAAATAACCTTTTACTCTTCAAAGACCTTCGGCTACCTTGCCAAGGAATTGGCTCAAGGTATGAAAGAACCACGTTTGCACTGAGAATCCTTTCCCAAGACTTTGTACCTCTGGGGGAGGGACCACTACATGTCCCCTAGTTTCCTTCACAAGGCATAACCATGTCCAAGTGAGAGTTTGGCATAAAAGAACCATGTCTATGCTAGCCCAATGAAGAGAGGGATCGGCCTGCTCCTTGTGTTAGGATTTGGCCTACACTGTAGAGAAAGGGCATTGAGGCCAAAAGCTTCTTTGGAGACTCTATTTGATAAATATTCAATTAGATGCCTTACAATGGTGTCATGGTGGAGTTTATATAGTAAGAAGCCTTGCTTGCCATACAAAATCAAATCTCCTGAGATCTTCTAAGATCAAGCAAAGGCCAAAAAGAAAGATCTTGAAAGGATCTTTCTTGGTGGCCAAAACTTGCCTAATAGGAGCCAATCAATCAAAGATTGATTTGCTCTTATTAGACTCTAATGTGGCCAGCCATATGTTTCCATATTGGGAGCAAATGTTAAATGCCACCTAAGCACAAAACTCCTAATATCAATCAAGATCAATCTTTCCAAAATAGGACCAAGATTGTTTCCTTAATTGACTTAAACCAACATGGCAATGTTTTGACTAAAAAGCAAAAAAGATAACTTCTTATAAAATGGGGGATTCGGCCATATAGGGATGAGAGACCCTATATGGCATTTGGTTGCCGCCGGTGGTGGCCGCCCCATGCTCCTTTACCACCACCGCTCTACCACTTGTAGGGTGGTGACACCAAAATGTTCTTTGTGACGTGCTGAGTCTTTTAGGCTAGCTCCTCCTTGTGCTTCGCTACGCGCTGCTGTAACCGGTGGTGTGTGGTGGTGCTACCCATCTCCTCTACTTTCTTGAGTTGGGATCCTGTCAAGGGGGCCACGCACATGCAGCGCTAGCTCATTGCCAATGCCTTAGGTGCGCGGCTGCTGCCTTGCAAGGGAGCTGCACGCAAGCGGAACCATTGACAGTCTATTGTCTTCCATATGGTGAGGAAGGGCAATTTGGTCCAGAAGGAGAAAAAAGAGGCTACAATAGAGATTGGCAACTGGGCATAAAGATGGAGGGCCCAGATGCAATCAAGAGAAGATTTCCCTTGTTGATGAGAATGACACGTGGCAACTCGAGATTGACTGTGGACAATGGTAGTGGAAGCATCTTCACCAAAGTTCTAGAAGATTCTGAAATGTGAGGTGGCATCGTAGGAGAGTGCCACATGCCCCACTATCATGATTAGTGGACAAGGGACATGTTCCACCTAGAGGGGGACTATGTACTTTTACCACCTAAGGAGGGGAATCTTGTACCTTTGCCACCTAGGGGGACATTGTACCTTTCTTGTCCTTTAGTAAAAAGACAAGGACGATAAATATTAGTGGTTATGTCCTTTTGCCACCTAATGTCCTTGCTTCCTAGAATCGAGGAGAAGCCGCCACCCAGCAAAAGGACAAGGGAATATGTTGGGGAGTATCTTGTAGGAATCATACATGGCCAAGCAAACATGTGACCGGATTGGATCGTTTCTAGCAACTAGCTGAATAGCATTAATAGGAGTAGCTTATAACTTTCATTTTCATGTTGAAATCAATGAAGAATAGTCTCAGAGCTTTGCTCAAAACTTGTGTCTTTTCTTTGCTCCTATGAGTTCTAAGGAAGCACAAAAGCGATGGCCTAAACTGATCCTTGAGATAGTTTAGCATCGTGCCCCATGATTGCCTGAACCAATCGTATGATAAGTTTAGCATCACACCCTATGAGCTTGAGACAACCCCGTGGTTGATTCTCAAACTTGCTATTGTTTTGATCCTAGCTCCTTGTAGTTAGTGTTCAAAGCAAATATCCATCACTCACAATCCCCAAAGTGTCCATAGCTTTTTAGCTCAACACTTGTTCTTATTCCATCATCGTCCATACTTATCATTTTCTATCTCGAAACACCACCGCCCATATACACTATCACCATCCCGAAACACTACCCAAAAACTCTACCTACCATACACATGACTACCCTTACCACAAACACCATCTACATTACTTAAACACAAACCCACTAGCTATATTCACCAAATACTACATGGTTCATCTAAGTCCATGCGAGGAGACCATCCAAGCGATGACCGTGTAAGCAAAGTATCAAGAGGGCTGCATCATTAGGCCATTCGGCCATTCATCCCCCTCACACGTCTGAGGACATCAAGCTAGCTCTTTTAGAGCTTCCTTCAATCCAAAAATTACCAAGTGGCCGTGCCTCTCATCCGTAGGGCACCGTGAGTAAAGTCACCTTACCACATCTATACTATTACCATACACCATCTATTCACCATTCAGCACCTTGTGCCCCATACATCACCATTCAGCACCTTGTGCCTCATACATTCCATAACCGAGTTGAAGGTGTACTCATTTCGCACCTAGTCGGAAACGGGTCCCTACCAACTGCCCAGCGCGTGAAATCACTGTGGTCTAATCCCTATCGGGGATCTTTCTGTTTTCTTAATTCCTAGCATTTTCTGTTTGAGCCTTCTTGAGGTATTTCATTGCTTTGTATTGACTCTTTATTGGGGGCGTTTGTTTCCTCGAAATTTCGGGGTCCCGACAATTCGAGCAAAACAAACGCAATTTGACATACCAACATTTTGAACCGTACTAATTTTAAGACGTTTTTGTCCCTGAAACAATTCACCACATTACCAAATATACCCCCATCAACAGAGGGTCGCTTAAAACCTTCGGAGGGCGGATTTGGAAATCAAGAAACACGTGGTCCCCACATCTGCGCGCGAATTTAATTCTGTCTCTTCTTTATTTACGAAATTACCCATCACTTGCACCGGTTGACTTTGCTCTGACCAGGGATAAAATTGAAACTTCAAAATGATGTCGGAAAGCACCTGGCAGCCCTCTGCAAAATCCAGCCGTGCCTCAGAAATTCACGAGTGGCTGAGAAAAGTCCCCCCGACCCCTGCATCCAACGATTCCGATGAACCCAACCATTTTTCCCGACTTCTCCATACTCACCCAACGCTGCTAAGTGATGACCTCCTATTTTTAAACAGAGGTTCACCTTCTGCACGTCAATGGCCTCCTTGCGTGCTGTCCTCATTTTCCCTCTTTCTTCTATGTAAAAATCAGTCAATCTCAAGTCCTCTTCTACTTTTAATCTTAAACTAAAAATTACAGTTTCAGCGCATTGTGTATTTCTTCTGCCCCTCCCCCCCTTTGCTCTTTTTGGGTACGGAGAGCCAGCCTTTGCAGCGCCCTTTTGACCACGCCAGATTTGTCTTCCAGCCCTCTTGCTCTCCTTTTTCCCATCTCCTGTTTCTGCTCATGGGTACGGAGAAGCAGCGGCCCTTTTGACCAGCCCTGAGTCCTGAGCTCCAATCCGTAGCTTAGAGGTGTGCAGCTTTGCCGGATGCACCATCGATTCCGCTGGTATGAGGAGACGTCTGAGTGACAGCTCAGTCACGGGTGAACAGCCCCTCCCTTTGATAAATGAGCGTCCACTGCATGGAGAAAGAAGACGAACCCGCAATCGCTCCCGTTCCCTCTATCCCAAGCGGTGGAGATCATTTTTAGCATCGACAGCCACGGCGCCCCACAAACGTCAAAGCTGGCAGGTCAGTTAACTCTTCAACGAATTTCTTTTTTTGCTTTTGCTTTCCTTCACTAAATTACTAACATTTGGTGGTTCGGATTTAATCCCACTTATTTCCTTTTTGCTTTATCTTAGGTTGAATTTGGAGTGAGATCAATCCTCTGATAGATATATTGGTTTGTGGCATCCTAGAGTCAAGAAGCATGTTTGTTCATTTGCTCTGTAAACTCGTTTCCGTTTAACGACCAAGATGGATTGCCTTTTCATATCTACCGACTGTTCTTTTGTTTTTCCCCATCTACTATTGATTACAGGGGTTCTCAATATGCCTTTCCAATAAATTGCTCTTCTCCAATGATGCTATCGGTTGTATTTGATTTGTTCCCTATTATGTGACAAACTGAGGCTTCTTGGTTTGGAGTTGTAAATTACCACTAGGCTGAAAAAAAAAAGGCAAGAAATTGGTCGTTTGGGTCTATTATAATCGGTGTAAATCTATGCTCTAGCTCTTCTGAGTACCTACACCGTAGATAAATCACAACAAAAGAATTATAAGGAACAAATCTTGCAATCGAGAGTAGAATAAAATTTTTGGCACATTTTTATGGTTGCATAAAGAAGTTGTTGGCTGACATTGTAGTTGATGGGTGTATATGCCGGCTTAGACATGTTAAAAAACTCTTAAGACAGTGGAGTAGAGATTGATATTTTTTGTCCTATAAACAAATGGAGAAAGAATCAGTTAGAGCTGGCAAACATTTTGAACATTTTGGACAGTGGCTCGGTCGATTTGACATGAGGCTTTAGCTTTAGATAAAACCAAAATTCCAAAGAAAGTTCTGTTTGTGTTGGCTCTCTAAATATGACGTTTGGCTTAAATTTGGGATTTGTGGAGATGGCATTTTTTTATGGGATTTATAACCTATGGTCGTATATTTTGAGTTCCTTAGTTTATTAATTTTCTTAGGAAGGAAAAAGCTTCATGTAGCCAGCAAATTTTATGAGGGTTAAAGCTTTATAATGTGTACATAGTTGTTGCAATTGCAATTGGATGCTGAGAAACTCACTTGCTTTTTCAGGAACTACGAGGCTTGGCTGTTGACAAAGATTTGTCATTCTGCCGCTATTGTAACAAAGGACTCTCAGCGGTAATGAATGACTTTTTTACCCTTTTTTTGGATTGTGATTGCATCTCTTTTGAATGTTCCTAGTTATAATGAATTCCTTTTATTTGCTGGTTGAGGACTGTTTCTTGCATTTTATTGGTTTTGAGAATGTCAGCATCCACTTTTGCTATTTCAAGGACTGGTGATCAATTTGTTGTGGCATTAGAGTTTCATTTTACTCCTAATAAAATAGATGGAATTGGCAAGGCACTCAAAAGGTGGATTATATTAGCAAATAGCTCTTAACAGACTGTTGCTCAGGGATTATATTGGATTTCACTCATATTATTGACTTCATATTTTGCTGTCTAGGGAATAAAAATGCTGCAAAACATTTTATTGCAATTGTTTGGCTGATATAATTGTATGATTTTGTAGGGACGTTTCCTACGATCGGGAAAGAGAATGGCTGACCAACCGATCTACGCTTCCTCCATTCGAATGCGGCCGGTTTGCTTCTTGACTACTACTGTGTATTCATTACCATATGCTGATTTTTGTATTTGTCATGTATTGGTAGTCGGTGTTTTGTTACTTCTCAACTGAATTGCAATATTTGTTGGATTCTACTTCACATGATAATAATGGTTTATTGGTACTTGATGATTTACAAAAATCACATGCTCACATGTTGTAATTGTTTGATATTCTTTACGTACATTTGATAATGAATGTATATTTGTTGCTATATATTGGTTGTTAACTTATAGCGTGACCGACTCTGGAGCAATCCTAGCGAGGTACAAGACCTCGTTTATTTATTGTTAGACGAATGGCGTGACGGGAAGTTTATAGACGGGAAGCCTGAAAATGGAAAAGTATGGGATAGAATTACGGCAAATATGTCAATCCCGAATATATCGGTCTCACAAGTTGTAAATAAAGTGCAATCCTTGAAGGCGGACTACAAGGCCTTCTGCACTTTGAAGAAGCAAACTGGCGTTGGTTGGAATTACGAAACCAACACTGTCGAAGCGGATGATGTTTGGTGGGACAATTTCACACGGGTATGAGCCCATCTTAGTTGCCCCTTTTTGTTTTCAAAACTTATATTGGTAGGTGCTTACTACCCTTCACTAATCCTATACTTGGGTATGTCTTAAAAATGCAGTCATGTGATCGTGCGAAGAAGTTTAAGAAACAGGGACTTGCAAACTTCCCTGAGCTGGACCTACTGTTCGCGGAGAGCACGGCGGCTGGACTCAATGCCTACTCGTCGGGCCAAGGGGGCGAGACAGAAGAGGAAGCAGCCCGGGTCGAGGGTCAGAACGTTATAGGCACGGGCCCGTCGGTCGTGTGACTGAGGAGCATATCGCAGTGGGGGTCTTCCGACTGATAGCAATGGCCTGCCCCTATGAACACCCAATCGGGTGCTAGGAAGCGGGGAAGTACTTCTATTGGTAGACGGGGTAAGGAGAAGGTGCAGCACAGTAGTGAGGATCTCTTCTTTGACAAAGCAAATACCTTGATTGATGGGATGACGCAATGCCATGGTGCCAGCAGCCATTTCAATCCTACTTTCCAGGCATGCATTGAAGCACTTGAGAAGATTGATCCTCCACTGACAGCAGAGCAGTACGTAATTGTCTTTCGCGAACTATCTGGCCACATGGACAACCAGACCGGCTTCCTGTCCATGCCTCCTGTTAGAAGGAATTGTTGGGCATGATCCCTCAAATGAAGCCATGGCTCTGTCTCGCTTTATAGTTCATATGCACTTGTTTGTGTTCGTTAGGAGTATTATCTTTGCTGAACTCACTGGTAGGTTGTTATGCACGTTTCCTTGTTTGTTATGAACAAAATTGATTATTATGGTATCCTATATTGATTTGTTCTATTTTATAGTAGTATGTTCTAACGCAATGATAACTTTTTTCGATTAATTTATAATTTCGATTTAATAATGAGCAGCAACGACGCACGGCACCCTGTTAGGATGAACGCCTAAACCAATCATCGTGATCAAGTTACTTGTACATTAATCGGTGAGTGCTATATAAGTTTTACTCAATCCATTTTCAATAGTAATTAATTTTTACACTTTTAAATGATTGATACACACGAAATACTGAGAAATTGAGGGAAGTGTAGAACGGATTTGTTGTGAAAATTAACTTGTGAAATATTTAATTATGTTATCTTCATAGTTCAAATCACCATTAGAGTAATTAATTTTTTACGTTCAACACTTGAGCAATATTTTGTACCGAATGTATTTTAAGTTCACAAGAATAATTTAGTTTTCTTCTCTCAATATTATGAAATTGAACACCTGGGCACCGATTTGACGGGAGTATATGCAGGATCTCTACCTTCTCAATCTATCAAGTATGGACCCATTCCAGTCATGTGGCATGGGCCAGGACGGTAGAGGTAGTGGGTCAAACTTCAGGCCAGGATATGCTGACAACAGTGGCACAAACCCCAGTATGTACCCACAGTATTGGGGAGGAGGAGCTGGTCCCAGTGAGACACACCAATGGGGAGGAGAAGCCGGCCCTAGTGAGACAATGCCATTTGAGCAGGAGAGATCATGTCCGTGCCGTTTTTGTGGCCACAATCCTGACTTAGATGAGAATATCAGGAAAGTTATCATGGTCGCATGTGCGTATGTGTTGCATCTCGCAGACGGAGAAGACGTAACCAGCGCTTGCCCATGTTCCTAGTGGGATTACCGGGGGCGGATTATGTTGAAGGGGTTCTTAATCATCCCAGTACAACAAATTTTCAGAACAATTATCGGATGGTGCCTAGGGTTTTTCGATTGTTAGCTGACATTCTAGTAGCAGAGGGCGGATACAAACCCACGGAACGTGTGGGGGTGCAAGAGGCATTGTGCATGTTTATGAAGATCGTAGGGCACGGAGAAACTCACAGGCAAGTTATGGATCGATTTCAACATTCTGGGGAGACAATTAACTCTTGCTTCCATGGGATCCTGGATGCTTTATGCAGATTGGCACCCAGAATTATACGCCCATGACACATTGAGGGCATCCATCCACACATTGAAGGAAACCCAAAGTACGACCCCTGGTTTAAGGTACGTGTGTTGTTAGCTCCCACTAATCATATATCACTCTTTTGGGCTAAGTACATTATTCAATGTATGAATATCTGTTTTGGTCCTTTATTTGTTGGGATAGGACTGTATCGGTGCGATGGACGGGACACACATCGTTACTGCTGGGGTCTATCGTAACATTAAGGCGGCGTATTACGATCGACACAACCAACTGTCCCAAAATGTATTGTGTATATGCGACTTCGATATGCTGTACACTTTTGTATATAGTGGTTGGGAAGGTTCTGCACATGATACACGTATATTATTCGACGCAATACGGTGTGCACCTGGATTTCCTCACCCACCACCAGGTAATACAGTATACAATTTCACAACATGTTTTTCATGCAATATTTATCATTGCATATAAGTAAGTATTCACAAAAATATATTTACAGGGAAATATTACCTCGTCGACTCCGGGTATCCATGTATGGAAGGGTACCTCTCACCATACAAGGGAGAGAGGTATCATTTCCAAAACTTCAACACCGGTGGCGGCGCAAGGGGACCGCAAGAATTATTTAATCATAACCATAGCTCGTTGAGGAATATAATTGAAAGATCGTTTTCGGCGCTGAAATCACGATTTGCAGTCCTGAAAAAGATGACTAATTTTACTTTGCGCACCCAAGCGAAGATGGTGGTAGGGAGTTGTGTTATACACAACTTCATAAAGTTAGCTGGAGTCGAGGATGATGCGATTTTTCGACAATGGGGTAACCCAAATGTTGTGGGTGAGACAGAAGAAACCGATGACCAAGGGCAGTCAGTGTTTGGCTCTAGTATAGAGTTTCGAGATGAGGGTGCAGCAGCCATGCGCGCAAAAAGGGATGAGCTCGCCAACATGATGTGGATGCATGCGCAAGGCAATTTACCACCATATTGATAATTTATTATCCCGCAAAACGTGGTGGATGACGTTGTTCCCGAAAGTGGTGTACGATTCAATTTGGTTTTAAGATTATGGATAAGAATTTATAATTGAAGTTTGGACAAGAATTTGTGATAGGATTAAAGTTTGTGGTTTTTCATTACTTCTTGTTGGAAAAAAATAAAAAACGAAACTCACATTCAAGGATGGGGCATGAAAAAAAAACAAACAAAAAAAAAAAAAAAAAAAAAAAAAAAAAACAGACGGAAGACTACTTGCGGAATAAGGTTGGCGCATAACAAAAAAGGGTAAAAAAAAAAAAAAAAAAAAAAAAAAAAGCGTGAAAAAAAAAAAAAAAAAACCAAAAAAGGGGGAAAAAAAATAAAAAAAAGAAGCATGCCGCATTTCTTGTTAGCGCGTAACCAAGAGAGAAAAAAAACCGGAAGACAGAAACGGCAAACCGCATGTTGGCGCTTAACAAAAAGAAAATAAAAATAACAAACGGACAAACTAATGATTGCAATCATTACCATTAATTGTTACGTTAAAAGTTTTCAAAAATAATTCAAATTTATTTCAAAATTTCAACAACTTTTCACAAACCCCAAAAAATTTCAAACTTTCCAAGATTCCTAAAATTTTGGGAATATTCCTCAAAATTTTGACAAACAAACGTCCCCATTATGTTATGAATTATTGTTTGAAAAAAATTATATGCATAACGTAAAAAATTAATGGAATTTTGGTATACCTAGCATTTCCCAAAATCGATTAATGCTTTAAGTCCCCAAAATCGAATGCTTGAAGTTGTTTCACATGCCTTAACTGTAAGAGCTCTAGAAATTCTTCCCAGTGGTGGAGTGTCACAACTTAAATGCTCAAAGAAAGGAGACAATTTTCTAGAGAGAGAAGCTCTTCTTTGGTATGTGTTGAAAGGAGGGAGGGTCCTTATATAGCCTCTTCTTATTAACTTCCTTTTGACACATGGCTTGCTATATGTCACCACGCATGGCTAAAGTGTCATGCATGGGAGTAAGTGTTACCAAGCATGACACTTGCATCAGTGTTATGCAAGGGGCTATGTGTCACACATGTATGAATGTGCCCTCAATTGGTAACAATTATTGCAATGGGTCATGTGTCACACATGCATGGGATGCCCACATGGATGCCCTCAATTCGTAACAATTATCGTTGTCTAGAATAAAAATAAATAAGGAATACAACATAAAGTATCAATATCAAATTGATAAGGAAGAATTCTCTTTTGATTATTCCCTTGATTTTAGATGATTTGATGTTTATATTTTACCTGTATTATTCATTTCCGGAACACAACGTGTTTATTCTGTTAGTTTATTTCCTCTGTTAGTTTATTTCCATGTATATAGAATTCTCTTTCTTTGTAAACATTGTCTATATAATTCAAATTCTTTACCTCAAAAATCAATGAGGATTCCAGCCATATTCTAGGATTTGTTCAAACCTCTTTAGAAATTGTAGTTGTACTAGCTACAACAAATGTGAGTTTTAGCTACCAATTATCTGGTTGCCCAAATTATAAATCTCATTGCAATCCGACATATAGCGATTAAATGAAGTGGTCGGAAATTCTCCAAGTCGAAAATTAAAACTAATTTTTAAAAAGTCATCTCAAAATTGTGGCCACATTATTTCGTTGTTTATATATATGAAAACGTTTGTTTTCATCCGTTGTAAATAGGTAATGTCATATATGGTTGCTAAAGACACTCGTATAGCCGCTAAGAATCATTTGCGATCCGAAGAAGTGGTCGCTAATAAACTCAAATACGTGCAGAATGTGGTCGCTGTATACTGCAAATTAAAAATTAAAAATTTGCCCCATGCCAAACCGTCGGGGGGTATGTTCTCCTGCACCCCACACAATATATGATCTATTCGGCCGGCCCTGGCGATCGGCAAATCAAACTCCTGTCAATGGGCTAGTTGTCCCGCTCCAACAATTTAGCTTTATTATTCTAGTACTTCAATATTATTTTCCATGTTTCTAATTGGAAAAACATATGCCACTTGTTCCAATAATAATTTTCAAAGTGGTTATAAAATCAGAAAATTAATGACGGTGGACGCATTAATTGATGAGGTTGTAGTGCTTCCATTGAAGTTTCAAATACACTCTCAACATGGTTTTATGTATACCCACATTTTGGCATGAAACTGATCATCGTTCGACAACTATATATTCTTTCCCTCGATTACTCACGGAAACTACTGATAAATTTTTATTTCCGTAGTTTTTAATTGTCATGAGGAGAAAGTAGAAAACACTATTTGCATAGGTAAAGCTTTTTTTTTTTTTTTTAAAATATAATAATAAGATAATATTTTTTTTTTTTCTGAGAAGAGAATTAGAGTTCAAGTCAAATAACTCTTCCCCTTAATCGCAAGTTATATATACATTTTATAATTTGCATCCCAAGCAATCCAGAGGAAATCTTACCACGAGGTACCGTGTAAATAAGTGTAAAATAATCCGTACCTACTTTGGTATATTACAAAACCATTAAGATTGTGACATGTCTTAATTTATTTATTTTTTTGTATTTTAATAATGAAATCTTACCATGGGTGCAAATTTTAAAGTATAAAGTAATAAGTAATTTTGGGTGTAATGTATCTAATTTGATAATTTAAGGTGCATATTATAAACTGTATAGTATTTAGAGCAAGGGTTCAAAATCAATTTCCTTTTTTTTTTTTAATTAGGCAAGAAATAGTAGTATTTTTTTTTCTAATCAACGATGTTTTTTTATTAATAAAGGGGATCCTTTCAAGGGGGTCAAAACCCATATCCTGTATGAGTAGAAATATAGGTAAATGTTAAAAGGAATACTCTCAAAAAACTTCCTAGAAGTAGCCCACTTAGCCAAGTAATCTACATAGGAATTTGCTTGGTGTGAAACTTTTTAGAAGTTTCACGATGGTTCTATATAACACTATTTCATGAATGGCTTCAATAGTGAAAGTGCTTGTAAATTTGGCATAATTTCATAGTCAAAACAATTGTTTTATAAATGTATTTTCATTATATAGATTGTATATAGTGACTTGATTAATGTTGGAGGAGGTGGAGCTCAGTGGATCTCATTAGAAGCTGCTAGAAGGTTACTGAACTCAAGAGAATGGTCTGGGAAGCCGTGCTGAGCTGGTGGGAAGATTGTGAGGTGGTTGGGTTAGCCTAGGGTTAGCATGGGGTTAGCTTGGCGTAACTGATGCAGTTTAGCGAGAAAACTCTAGAAACTCGCCCAACTAAAAAGCTGACCTGTTTGACCAAAGTACCCTCACTTAAACAGTCTATATGCCTTTCCCAAAAAGTAGAACAGTACGTAACTTTGGAGATTGACGCAGAAAACAGAACACACTCTAGAATATTCCTCTCTCCAACGAAAAACCCATTTCTCTCTCTGCTGAACCTGATCTGATCGCATCTGGTGTGAGAGTTCTTGAACTTCCCTCTGGTGGAAGATTCTGAAGATTCAAGGCTGCTGAACGTTGGGTTTGCTATTCCCATTTCGGTTGGTGTTGATAGTGAAGTTGAATCTTGAAGAAAGGTGTTCTTGGTGGCTGAGCAGTTTCTGAAAAAAGATTCAGAAGGTCGACGAGTTCGTTGACGTCCATAGTTGCTGATCGGAGTTGCTGATCGAAGACTCGGGTGCTGGGCACCGTCCTAAGAAAGGAGTTCTTGGGAAACTTTACGGAAAGATTGGGGATCGGGGAAATGAAAAGGAATTTCATGATTGATCACCATCGTGTAAAGTTGTCAAGCAATTAGTGGACTGATTGGTGTTTAGAACACCCGGAGTGTTTTTGTCACTTGGGGAATCCACCTCAAGTGATTTTCACTTCGTTACCAAAAATTTCTGGTGTTGAGTCTATTCTTCTCTATCTTGTTCTTTATGCTACTAACGTTTTTCTTGTTGTGCATTTGCATATCTAAAAAGAATTGGTAATGTGAAATTGGCAAGCTTTTTGATTGCTGGATTTGTGACCGAATACTTGCTGGTTAACTAGTCTTAGAGTTGTTGATATTATTGCTGAATAGTTAGTCTTTGTATTGCTGGTTTTTTAGAGTTAATCTTGTCTTGAATAATTGCTGGAAAATCTCTTTACATTGAGTTTGCCTTGCTGAAATTTGCGTAGGTTATTCTTGTGATAGTCTTATTGAAGGTGCAGATATTAGCTAGCTGAAAAATCATTATTGTGTGGATTATATTCTTGCTGACTATATTTTATTGTTGCATCTTGATAGTTGATTGTTAACAAGGTTATCTTGATTTTTCTGTGAAGAAATTGCTGCTGTAATTGTTCCCTATTGGTTTGGTTATCAAAGCTGTATCAGTCTTAATTTGTTAAGCTTTGGTTGCTGTTAAGTGCTTTATTCATATTGTTAGAATAGGTTTTAATATTGAGATTGTATTGGTGCTGTTGATATTGTTTTTCTGTAGTTTCTTAAAAAGGGTGTTATTAGTTTTTAAATACCTATTCACCCCCTCTAGGTATTTTAGGGTCTAAACGTAGTTTCAAATAGTATTTCTAGGATCCTCCTGCACCAAAAAGAAGGGGTCATTCAAACCAGTAATGGAGACGAGAGTCACTTTCAAACGTCACTTTGTGTAGTTCTCTAACATTAGCTTCTCCAACAGCCATGCGAAAGCTAACAGGTCCGCCATTAGAGTAGACATTCGCAGAAAAATTTCAGATCTGGCCCAAAGAGCACACCCCTGATGATCACAACAAATACACATAATGGCCACATGAGAAGACCGAATAGCAGCATCAGTATTAATTTTCACAAACCCAGCCAGTGGTGGAGTCCAAAGCTTAAGATCTTACTTTGCTACCTCACACCAGGCAGCCATATGCTGTCTATGGCATCTCTGAATGCGCAGGAGAATCTGATTTGGGTCTGCAGGTACTGATTGTGAACTACTTGGTTCCCTAGGAACCAAATGAAGTCCATTGCTATTACGCATAGAGCAAGAAAGAGTGTTCCAACTTGCGGTTTAAATCGTAATACTTGCTATTTATAAATTACATGATCAGGATCTCATGTAGATACACATATTGTCTTTTTGCACGAAAGCATGCAGGGATGGTAGATTTCTAGTAGTAGTACTACTGCATCAAACCAATATCTATTCTGAACATTTTCTTTTCAGAATTTTTTTACGTTTAACTTTCTTTCTTTTTATCGTAGCAAGACAAAAAAGAAAAAAACAAAGAAGCATCAATCATGCGTGTTTGCTTCGGTTAACACTTACAGGAATAAAGGGTCCTCTGACATAAACTGGCTTCAAATGAAAGACACATTCCATGGCTGCTGCATGTTAAGGATGACCTTCATGATCTTTGTGGCAATGCTGAACCTTGCTCAACAGGATATATAAAAACGTCAGTCATTAGAAAATTGACATAAAAAAAATACTATATATGAAGGACACTTTTCATAAAGGACTCAAAAGAAACAAATTAAAACTTAAAATACTATGAACATGGACGTTTTTCGTCTATGGTAAGTGTTCAGTGCATTGGATAGTACAATTTTTCATCTATATATGTTTATCTTATATAAACTTAAATTCTTTGGTAGTCGAGAGTAGGAAAGCAGCTCTTGACAGATATACTTACCAATTCTCAAAGGAACCATGGCATGGTAGTATCATAGTTTGTGTTCCCAGAGCCAATCTATGGTGGCATTCAGGTCAACCTTAATCCAATGCCCTTCCTGATCTTCTTCTGTTGCTTGTACTTTCTTTAGCTTTGGTGTGCTTAAGACTCCAGGACAGAAAATCTTCATCGCAGGGCATTGTCTCACAGTTACTTCTTCCAAAGCTGGGAAGTTGAATGAATAACTTCCCGAGCAAAAGTTCTCGAGGACTGCTAAGCAATCAAGTTTTAAGTATGCCAAGTCCCTGAAAGTAATCAGTACCTCATGATTTGCTTCACCTCCGCTTCCTACAATTTTCGTAATTCTTCTGCATTCACTGACACTCAATTTTTTGAGTTTCTCAAGACTTTTGGCCATTGAGGATGTAAACAAATGGATCAATCCATCGCACTTGAATATCTACAGATTTGTCAATTTTTGGAAAGAGACTCTGAATGGCACTAAATTGCTTAATTTGTGACACTCTGAAACTTCTATAATTTCTAGATTCTTAAAGATGGGGCACTACTGCATGTCATCTTTCCACAAATGTGTTGCTTGTACTTTCTTTAGCTTTGGTGTGTTTAAGACTCCAGGGTGGGAAATCTTCATCGCAGGGCATTGTCTCACAGTTACTTCTTCCAAAGCTGGGAAGTGAATGAATAACTTCCCGAGCAAAAGCTGGTGAGGATTGCTACGCAGTCAAATTTTAAGTATGCCAAGTTGCTGAAAGTAATCACCTCATTTGCTTCACCTCCTTCACTTCCTACAATTTCCGTAATTCTTCTGCATCCACTGACACTCAAAATTTTGAGTTCCTTAAGAGTTCTGGCTGTTGAGGATGTAAACAAATGGATCAATCTGTCGCACTTGAATATCTCCAGATTTGTCAGATTTTGGAAAGAGACCGTTGATGGCACTAAATTGCTTAATTTGTGACACTCTGACACTTTTAGAATTTTTAGATTCTCAAAGATGGGGCATGGCTGCATGTCTTCTTTCCCCTGTTTTTCTTCTTCTAGGCGCTCGTCTTCTTTCCACAAATGTGTCAGCATGGGGTTTTCAAAGAACTCTAGGTCCCTCAAATTCGTGAGTGACCTAGCAGGGTTTCCTTGACCAAAAAGTACTTCATACGGGAATATCTCTTCCCAGAAGTTCGAACAAACACGAAGAGTCTCCAGATTGTGTAGTCTTCCAACAAAAGAAGAGGGAGAAAAAGCTGATCCATCATAAAAGCAGGATACCCAAAGGACTTTTAATTTGCAAAACAACTCCTCCAATAACTGACAAGGCCATACACGCTGTGAAGCTCCAATGTCAAATCTTCCAAGTTGGGGAAAGCACCCTGTAAACGAATCAGACATTAAACAGAAGAAAGTGAGAGCTTATATTCCATTACTTGAAGGAAGTAAAAAAAGTTAATTCCCAGGAATTAGTGAGTATAGGGGCAACGAAATGCATGGGACAGATCAATGATTTGCTGTAGTTCATGGTAGGAATATGGCTTCAACCTGTTACAAGAATATGTTCTGCGAATCAAATTGTATGCTCTGCAAATCAAATTGGAAGAGCTGCTTTGGAACGATCTAACAGTATGCTCTGCGAATCAAATTATGCTAAAGTTTTCGTGGACAAATGGAAGGAAAAACTAATGTACGGGTATTCTAATAGTATGAGATTTAGTGAGAGCTCCAGATCTAGGACCCCTTTTCTTGGGGAAAGAATGAACATTAGTCAGGATACTCAAACCATATATTTTAAGAGAGTGGTTGATTCGCGTCTTACCTCTTCCACCACGAAAAGGGGTTGTCGATCGGAAGCCTTAAGTTTTATCTTCTGAAATGTTAAAGCGAACATCTCAATTTTGTCACATTCCCATACCCTTAATTTTTTCAACGACGGCCATTCTGAAGGACGCATTCCTGGAGAAAAGTACTTGAGTTTTGGTAACCTTGATAGTACCAAAACAGTTAGTTTTGGAAATTGTAGTGTCTCTGCAATTTGTGTTCCTTCTTTCTCAATAACAACCTCAACCCCGCAATTGTCTAGTCCAAGAAATTCCAATTGCTTGAGTCTTCCAGAAACAGAGGCTGGAAAGACACTTTTCAAGCTCTCACAACCTACGACAACTACACTACATAGATTCTGAAAGTCGAAAGTTCCTTCGGGATCCTTTTCCCATATGTGCTTAAGCTTCGGCAGACTAGTCAATTTCAACTTTTTCACATGAGTTGCTGTCACAGGATCCATTTCTTGAAAACTTGGAACTTCTATAATCAACATCTCCAAACACCCAAGTACTTTCATCATCGTGGGTGGAAAGAAGCTCTTAAGATTTGCACATTGTTGAACATTCACTTGCCGAAGCTTGCAACAGGAGTTTGCTGTGTATCGGTTTTGCCACATGCTTTCTATGCCATCGATGTGAGAGATTCTCAATAGTTCCAATTTGGGCATTGCAACCTGTAGTGTTGGTCCAACATGTGTTAAATAATGACCTATCTAAGGATCTTAATTTCACGTAATTGAATATGGGATGTGGAAATAAAAGATCATTCACCCTCGAGCTTTTTTATTCAAAGATGACGTTCTACATATTACAATTGAAGCCTAGAAGGGACATCTTTCTATGGTTGGAAAAGGAAAAAACGCAAGACTAACAAGGAAGAACTAATAAGTATGAAGCAAAAGAGATTTACCTCTTCATTGAATAGCAGTTGCATTGCTTTATGAGGCTTGTTGTCTGTAGTCCTTTCTCTGTCTTCTTCGCGTGCAATCATGCTTGAGCTGACAGGTTTGAATATAAAAGTCATCAACTTAGGGCACTTCTCTATGCGCAAGTGCTTCATGGATGGAAATTGGATATTACGTCCGACGCAGAACCTCTCCAGGATTGTCAGATGTTGCAGGAACAAATTTCGCAGGCGAGGAAACAACTCCACAGGACTTGCTATTTCTTCTTCTCCAAAATCTTTTGTAAGTATCTCTTCTATATCCTTGCATTCCACCACTTGAAGTATTTGGAGTTGGACCATAGCTCTAGCTGTAGAGAACGATAGTAGATACCTCATATTACTACAGCCCTTCACAATCAAGGATAACAAATTTTGAAACCTCGAAGTAATTGGTTGGATGTTTGTTAATCTGCCAGAGAACCTTGCCATCTCTTCCAAGTACTGTATCGAGGACAGTTCCAACACTCTCAATTCGGGGAACGGGACCTGGATACACGAGGTTATCAAAATATGTACAGTGTCTTAATCTGTAATGTGTGAGCAAGGCACGTGCTGTGCATATGGGATTATCATGAGGAATTAAACCTTGACGTACGTACCTGTTCGTGTAGAACTTGCATGAATAAACTTCCTTCGCTTAAAAAACTAAGGAGCTTTGGAAGGGAATGTAGCACCAACTTCAGCAGTTGAGGGAATAAAATCCTATCCCCATCTTCTATTTCGCCTTCTTCTTTCACGACTATTGCTCTCATGATGCTGCAGTCTTTTATCTCCAGCACATGGATTAGTGAAAGGCCCCTTGCTACGGATGATGGGACGACAAATTCTAATTTCTGACAACACTCCACCTTTACAATACGTAACTTGCCAAAGGATGTAGTGGGAAGTTGGCCATAACCTATTCGTTCCAAGCTGATCATATTTTCGAGAAGAATTGTCTCCAAGAAAGGAAAGGTCAAAGCTGACATGCTCGAGCTAACAATATGCTCAATTTCATGTACTTGTTCGTGTAGAACGTGCATAATAAACTTCCTTTGCTTAAAAAGCTAAGGAGCTTTGGAAGAGAATCTAGCACCAACTTCAGTAGTCGAGGGAAGAAAATCCTATCCCCATCTTCTATTTCACCTTCTTCTTTCACGACTATTGCTCTCATGATGCTGCATTCTTTTATCTCAGGTCTTCGAGTAGTGAAAGCCCCTTGCTACGGATGATGGGAAGACAAATTCTAATTTCTGACAACGCTCCACCTTTACGACTCGTAAATTGCCAAAGGATGTAGTAGGAAGTTGGCCATAACATATTCGTTCCAAGCTGACCATATTTTTCAGAGAATTGTCTCCAAAGCTGACATGCTCGAGCTAACAATATGTTCAATTTCATCACAGTTTTGGATATAGAGATACTTCAAATGTTTTAAATTATCATCTTTATCTAACTCATGCACAAAACTCTTAATGCCCTTCAACTCATCTATAAAAAGGCGTTCGCTTCTCTTCAACAGCTTTTGAACCTCCTTCCCTGCTTGAATGCTCGTTTTCAACTTGAGTTTTAATGTTCTTGAGGTTTCACACTTATCGGACCAGTCCCAGACATCTCCAACAACTATTTCATATCTTTCCAACTTTTCAAACGTTAGATCCCTTGGCAGAAGGCTGGCATCTGGAATGTGTATCTCTAAGTTGGTTAAATGTGGCAAATGCTTTAGCTCAGCAAGGCTAGCATTTTGTCTTCCATTGTTGGGTCTCTCGGCCTCCATTGAACAAAACTATTTCCCATATTCAACTCTTCTAATTTCACCAAGCTTGATAGGACATTACGCGGAATCACTTCAAGTTTGGAACAACCGCTCAAATCCAACATCCGCAAATGAGTCAACCCACTAATTTCCCTTGGCAATTCTGAAATCTCTGAATTTATAATGCCAAGAATTTCTAAATTTCTGAGTTTTTCAATTATAGATATGTCTCCCAACACACTTTGACAAAGATACAATGTTTTAAGGTTTTGGAGGAGGTGAAGTGATGGAAGTTGCATTTTTGTCAAATCCAAAACTTTGAGATTTTCCATACTTCGAAGAAAGAGGGTGGGATTTGAAAAGCACCAAGATTTCCTCCATTGATATAGAAGAATTTTAATGCTGGACATTGCATTCCTTCGGGAAGTTCACGGATGTCTCCACCAAGAACAGAGAGTGCCTCGCATCTTTGGAGTGCATCCACATCTGGCCATGCGTGTAACCCACCATAATCACCCATTACAAACATCTTTTGATCCAATTCTGTCGACGCAATGTATCTTGCGACATCCAACACAATGTCATGCATACGAAATCTCTCGGAGTCATGAGGGATATCTTGCAATAGCCAAGATACTTTAAGAGTACCAAGTATCTTATGTAATCTGTTTCTTGCATCGTCCAATGTCCTAATATCCTTGGTTTGTTTGCCTTTCACTTGTAGCCGGCCAAGTTTGCCTTTTACTTCGGTATTCTTCCTCCACAAGTGAGGTTTTACTAAGAAAATTTGGACGTGGCGTTGTCTTTCTAATAAAAATGTCCAGAGTCTTCTTATGTTCATTGATTTGATGCAAATACAAAATTTGAGTCCTGCTTTATTTTTCCTTCAGTTCCATATATTTTCCCACAATGTCATTATTTTATCTTTCCCCCTTTATTATTTCTAGTTGCATAGATCACCCATTGTGTGTTTTATTCAGAACTTTTCATGTTTTTGGTTCATATTACGTTTAAGGTAGAGTTTGTGGAGTGTATGACGGAAAATAAAACAAAAGTCAGCAATAGGGAAGAGGGGGAAGGGAATATTTAAGGAAGAACTCATTAACTTAATTTACCTCTTAGATTACTAGTCCTTTGCATTGGCCCCAAATACCAATTTCGACAATTGATCATTTTGATTAATTTTTGTTTGATAATTTGTAGAATAAGGAGAGTTCTTTTTTGCACGTTATTCGGGTTTTATAAGTCCTAAAAGCTTTCCTCTGGCTTTACTTGGAGGTTATTCTAAGCTTTTTCTCGTCGAACTTATGCCGGAATTTCAAGTGAGAAATTTTTTATATTCGCCATGTTTGATTCTCTCAGCAGGTTCTTTTTTTCAACTCTCTGTCCCACCATGTGTTAATCTTTTTTGTAGAGGGAAGGAGTTTCATTTTGTAGGAGCCCTTATGTTCGGGCTGGCCAGGGTAATATGGAATTTTACTAGAGAACATGATATGTGCAAGTTATCATACATTCCATAATTCTTTAATTAGGTTTTAGATGATTTGGGACTGGTTATTTATTAATCTCAATAATACAAAAAAAAATAAAAATAAAGCACCATTAATTTGCAGACCAATTGTTTCACAGAGGCCTCCCTCTGCTGATCATCTACGTATGTTACCGCAAAAACAATTTTTTTTAACGACTGAAAACGCTAAAACTATTCTTTTGAGGTGCTAATACATATACATCATAAGACCAAGTAAATTTGTTTTTTCACCTATGGTACCAGTGGCTGCACAAAGGCCCAAATTATTCTTTTGTTTGTTGTTTGCCTACTGAATCAACGGAATCCAATTATTTCAACAAATTTGAGTTTTTGGGACAGAATCTTTTGGGACGCCAAAAAATCTATTCCAAAATGTACTCTTTAGAGACGGATATTGGCATACGTTCCGAAAGATGTGGGTAGTTAATTTTTGGGGACTGAAAATAAACCCATTCCAAAAAGTAATTTTTTCGCGATAGTTTTTGTTTTGTTTTTAAGTTAGGGATCAAAATTTTGAAGTTTAAAATTGAAGGATCAAAATGCAAAATTGTGCAAAATTAAGGACTAAAATGCAAATTTTCCAACAAAAAAATATATGATTTTTTGGGACGGAAGAGCGACGGACATTAATGCACGCCTTGTCAGCAGGACACAATTAGGGTTACACCCATTTGAATGTGCTATTTAACAAATCGGATGGTATATGAGCATTCTCAACTATTGTTTTAACTGTTACAAGTATTGATCAATGGTATGTGAACATACACCTTTTACAGTTCGTTACACTTCTTCCTTTCGGACAATTGTGAGCGGCTAAGTTGACGAGTTAGACTGTGCCACATCAGCCAACTCATTTGCATGTATAATAAATGTTAAATGATTTTTAAAAAAAGAAAATAGAGCTCGACACTTATTTCTCTCAAAACTCTCTCAAACCTCCTCTAAATTCCATCTCATTTACAAAGCAAAGAACATTGTGAACAACATTCCCCTAATCCAAGTTAGTTTTGATATTTTTAGGGTTAATGACCTTTTAAGTTTTACAACCTTTTAAAACTAGTTAGTCCTAGGGTTTGACCCTGTCTTAAGTTTTACAACGGGTAGTCCCAAGGTTTCCGTTTTGATCAATTTCATCCCAAGTTTATTTTTGTTTATCAATTTGGTCCTTCCGTGTACTCTCATTAGTAAAATTTCCAAGTGCCCAACGAGTCTACATGTTACACCTAATTAGAAAATGATATGTGTAGCAAAATTAATTAAAAACGTCATATCAATTTTTATTGTGCCGTGTGTCATTTTTTGATTGAGTGTGACGTGTAAGGTGTTAGGTGATTGGATATTTTACTAACAAAAATAGACAGAAGGACCAAATTGATAAGCAAAAATAAACTAAGGATGAAATAGATCAAAACAGAAACCTGATGAAATTTTTTAGTAGGGTGTAAAACCCAATGACAAAAAATATAGTGATTAATACCACGGGTAATCCTTTATTTTTTCTACTCCATTTGTTGTGGTAATCGGAGTGACCAAAAAGTTCAAAGCAGAAAAAGTACCAACCACAATAGTGAATCCACGAAAATCGAATATCTGGTTTTCTCACTTAGAAGGAGCTTTAAGGGTCAATCCACCTGGGCTATTCATTGGGCGCCTAGGAAGCTTAATCAGCAAGCTCACTTGCTCGTTTAATGGGCTGGCCGTTTTCATTTGTCTAGCTTTAAGTACTTCAGTAGTATTCCGTTTTAAATTTAGTCTTGTGATTCGAACTCTTGATTTCGCCAATGACAGTAATATTATGAGCATTTTTCAAGAAAAAAAAAAAAAAGAAGAGAATCCACTAGTTTTGGTTGACCGGAGTCCCGTCAAGTACGAGCTAATATCACGAGGGAAGTTTGGATATTACTTTTGGCCTTTGGGAGGCCAAACTACTATATGCTATCTTTTGAAGGGGTTAATGTAAAAGAAAATTAAAAAATAATTCCTAGGATAAAAAAAATTTCTTAATTTTCGGAGTATAAGGGGGTCATGTCCCTTGGCTTTGCCCACGGCTATTATTGTAACATTGAGGTACTGTAGCCACTTCCGATCGCCCACTTCTATGCTTTTTTGCTTAAAATAAATTGGGAAAAAGTCATTTTGAACCTTCAAATTACCACGCAAATTTCAAACACGACCGAAGAGATTTATTATCCCTTTTTCTTTTGGGATCAATTGGCATTTGCAAAGATCTATCTGCTAGCCCATATGAAATAATTAAGTAGATTTGACCTTTGGCTTGCTTAGAATTGGTGTGGCTCTATAAACCATGCATTGAGACATTGACCATATATACGCATATATACGTTATAAATATTTGACATATTTTGGGAGTCAAGGCCTGCCCCCTCTCCTCCTACCGTTTAATGCAACAATCAGTGAAATATAATTCTAAGAAAATTGAAATCTAAGATTTATTGATAAAAGCTGAATGTGTTGATTATTAGCTTTCCACTAAGACAAAAAAATTGATAAAATAAAGAAGTACCCAAACTAGGTTATTAGACTAGAATGAATCCTCAAGGTTATTTTGAAAGACTTAGCATGTGTATGCCCCACTTTCAAAAGCACTCAGGCTCCCAAAATATTTTCAAACTTCTCAAAATTTGATGCGACAGCGTGAGAATTTCCTTTACCACCACCGATCTAGAGGTTTCATAGAGTCACTCCGATTGAACCGGAGTTGGAAGACACATGAATTCTTTGTCAGAGGCTTGAAATTGGGCTACAAAGGTCTTATAGTTTGGTTTCAAAGGCCCACCAAATTAGGCGGTTGAAAGGAACTCGGAGAACTCGTGGAGTTTCTTAGTTGCAGGGCATCCTTCCATTCAAATAAACTCTTATTTTTTAAGGCCTTAGAAACTGTTACAAGTGCAATGGGCAGACCTCCACATTTTTTTGCTACCTTCGTTGCTGTGGATTGAATGTCAGGATCAGTAAGAGAATCGCCCCCTGCCCCCATCTTTTCAAATAGACTCCATGCTTCTTCTTCGTTTAAAACTCCAAGTCCAAAATCCTTTTCAGTGCCCATTCCAGAAACCAAACATCTCGATTGATGGATATCAAGATTAATGTGCACCCCTCGGACGGAATTCCAACATGCTTCAAATCAAGTCATGTATCCCATATGTCATCTAGGATAATGAGTGTTTTTTTTCTTGATCATGTCTGGTTTTAACCTCTGCCATAGAGGACTTGCTCTTACAGACGCAGACTTCTCAACCAACCTCAGATCAAGCATTTTTGCAATTTCTTGTTGAATTTTCTTTAGATCTGGCTCTTGCATCACATACGTTATACCACTTCGTTGAAGAACTTTCTTTCCTTGGCTTGCCTGGCAATTTCTCTCACAAGTGTCATCTTTCCGACCCCGCTCGTCCCCCAAACTCCGATCATGTTTATATTAGTGTCTGCCAAGGCATCCATAGGTCCCTTTGTAGCTGATATTCTTGATTCAAATATCACGTAATCAGGATCTGTCGTTGTCATCATCCCCTCTGGAGTAGAACGATAGGAAACCTTTCCAATTAATCTTCCACTTACAAGGAGCTCACCAATTTCTTGGGCTATCTTCTTTGCTTCACTGCTTAGCTGATGTCGTAGGTTGAAGTTCACACACGGCCCACACAAATACCTCATCTGCGCTTCCTCGTTGTCTTCAAGAACTTTCTTGAACTTTGAGAACGATCAGTTAAATATGAAAATGCATACCAACACGTGTCTTGGATAATGTAGCTCCTATTTTTTAAGGATCTAATTGGTTGTGGAGATGCATCACGCAAACTGGTCCTTTTCTGTTTTCCTAGATTTGGAGTTTTTATATAAATATTTTAGGAAAAAAGTAATTTTGAGCCATCTAACTACCAAACTATTTCAAATAGGGGTCTAAACTACCAATCTTGACACATTAAGCCCTCTAACTTTCACAGTTAATAAACTTGCACCTGAAATAAAATCTGGGGATCAAAATCATGCCATGTGGCTGTTAAGAATACACGAGCACGAGTTTGATTTTTAGATCTTTTTTAAGAGTGCAAATTTGGTAGTTTGTGGGCTCAATATGTCAAAGGTAGTAGTTTACACCTTATTTAAAATTGCATTAGTAGTTTGAAATCTCAAAATGACTTTTCTCCAATAGTTTATGATCTAACTTTATTTCATCAAATGAAATATATGACCATTCTAGTGGATGATTGCCGAACACTACAAAAAAACAGGTCTACAGCGGTGGTCTTTTTAGCAGTGGTCACCAAAACCGCTGCTATATACCCTATATCCCGGCGGTTTATTTCAAACGTGACCGAAAATACACCTATAGCGGCAGTCACTGACCGCCGCTATAGATGACATGTAGCGGCAGTTTTATTAAAACCGCAGCTAAGTCACTCTATAGTGGAGGTTATTGATTGTCGCTATAGACTTAGTGAAACGTGCGTTTTGGCCTTTTTTTCCCCCATCCCTCGCCCCCCTTCTTCTTCCCCTCTTCGAGATTTCAGATCCCCCCCCTCCCCATTCGCGATTTCAACAGCCCCCCCCGCCTCCCCAAATCAAACTGCTGGAAATCCCCTCCCCCCACGCCCCCTCTCGCGATTTCAACAGCCCCCTCTCACGATTTCAGCTCCCCCCTCCCCCCCTCTCGTGATTTCAGCCCCTCCCTGGCCCCCTCCGAGAATTTCAACTCCCCTAGCGCGTGCCCCCCCCCCCCCCTCCACCAGTTTCAGCCCCCCTCGGCCAATTTCAGCGCCCCCCACCTCCCATTCGCACTTCAAATCTCCTCCCCCTTTTAATTTCGCGAATTTCAGCTCCCCTCATTCGAAGTTCACGAAATAATTCAACTGTGTTGGTTTTGCATTGCTGTTCAGGTCAATGACTTAGACTCAATGTATATTTTCGTATTTTATAAAATATGAATGAAATTAATTATATGGAGATTGGAGGTCAGGGCTTATGAATTGGATTATTGGGTTCTGTTGTGTTGGAGATTGATTTTGTTGGAGATTGGAGATTGGTTTTGTTGGAGTGTTGCTTATGAATTGGTTGTTGACTTGTTGAACTGAATTGGTTGCTTGAAATGAATTGGTTGCGGTATTTGAAAATATGAATTGGTTTGTATGAATTGGTTGCTGAAAATATATTGAAATGTATGAATTGGTTGCTGAAAATATATGAATTGAATGTATGAATTTATTCCTGAAAATATATATATTGGTTTGTATGAATTGGTTGCTGAAAATATGAATTGAAATATGAATTGGTTGCTGATGAATTAGAATGTATGAAATGAAAATATATGAATTGGTTGCTGAAAAATATGAATTGAAATGTATGAATTGTTGCTGAAATATATGAATTGGAATGTATGAATTTATTCCTGAAAATATATGAATTGGTTTGTATGAATTGGTTGCTGAAAATATAAAATATGAATGAAATATATGAAAATGTATGAAATGAAATGAATTATTGCTGAAAATATATTATTTGTTGTATGAATTTATTCCTGATATATGATTGCTGAATGAATGTATATTTTTGTTTTGTATGAATTGATTGCTGAAAATGTATTTTTTGTTTTGTATGAATTGATTGCTGAAAATGTATTTTTTGTTTTGTATGAATTGATTGCTGATATGAATTGCTGGAAATATATGAATTGGGTATGAATTTATTCCTGAAAAATATATGAATTGGTTTGTATGAATTGGTTGCTGAAAATATAATGATATGAAAATATATGAATTGGTTGCTGAATTGGAATGTATGAATTTATTTGTAAAAATATATGAATTGGTTTGTATGAATTTGTTGCTGAAAATATATCTTTTGATTGCTGAAAAATAGTCAAGAGCTGGAATGTATGAATTGGTTGCTGAAAAATATGAATTGGAATGTATGAATTTATTGTAAAAATATATGAATTGGTTTGTATGAATTTGTTGCTGAAAATATATCTTTTGATTGCTAAAAAATAGTCAAGAGCTGGAATGTATGAATTGGTTGTTGAAAAATATGAATTGGAATGTATGAATTTATTGATGTCCAAAAGTCCGCTGTTTTTACTATTTTTTTTGGACCAGGTATCTTTATTAAAAATCTATTTTCCAAATTTCTTTCACAGTTGAACTCAATAGTCTCAACTACAGTGGTTTTCTAACTGTGATTGAGGGACACTAGGTGACTTGCCGATAACATATTACTCTTTCACAGGTCAGTGATATTTTGAATCTCTTCGTCAATTACTATTGTTTGTTCTTTTTTTTTTTTTAGAGATTAGAGTTTGTGGATTTTATTGGAAAGGCGGACGACATAGCTAACTATTATTGGAGATGTTGGTGTTTGTGGGTTCTGTTAGAAGGCGGAGGGTAGGGCTAACTTTTATTTGTTGTTGGTTTTGTGGAGTTTATTGGAGATGTTGGTGTTTGTGGGTTTTGTTGGAAGGCGGAGGGTAGGGCTAACTTTTATTTGTTGTTGGGTATATTTTGCAGAAACGGTTTACAATCCCTGAACCTCCATTAGGGGATATTGTCAAGAGCTGGTTCCTCAAAGATTTAGGAGAGAAATGGAGGAACTACAAGTGTAGTTTAAAGCAAAAATTTTTTGATGAGGCCTTTACGCCTCAGTATGTGAAAAATAATGCTCCAACAGACGTTAATTTGGAGCAATTTTGTAAATTAGTCGATTTTTGGTATTTTGATGTAGGACCGGTATGACATTTATTTATTCGTATTATAATTTTTATGAATATAATTTCTTATTAATTTTAACTGTCTTGATGTTAATGTAGCATCAAAGTCATGCCGAAAACAAAATAGATCGCTCCAAACGACGGTCCACACTGCAGGATCAAAGAGCTTCGCATGTTATGCTCACGAATTGGTATGTAGTACTTTCATTAGTTTGTTTAATAGTATAGTACTTGTCATTGCCATTTTTATTTGTAATTTACAATTTCATCACGAATTCGTGTTTGTGATGCAGGAAAAAGAGAAACAAGTTCCAATCAATCGAGCGGATTTATATAAAGCTGTCCATATGCGTTTTGACGGATCTCCAATAAATCCAGACGTAGCAGAGAAAATAGTATGTCATTATTACAATTGGAGATTGATTTCAATGTGCGAATATTAATTCAAAATTTAATTGTACGTTGTACTCTCTCAGAGGCGAATGGAGGAGATTGGACTGAACGATTCAGGAAGTTCACAAACTTCCAACGAATTTAGAGTGGATGGCAGCATCGGTTGGTCACCATCTGACCGATATGCACAAGTGATTGGTCCAGAACGACATGGTCGCATTCGCGGCGTTGGATTAGGACCAACTCCTTCATCTCATCCTTGCCAACACTAACGTAAGATCCAGTCAGCCTACATCCTCTAGTAACGAGAGAGCGTATTTATGGAAAATAGAGTTCAGATATTGGAGTTTGAAGTAGCATCGCTCAAATCTACAATACAAATGATGGCACAAGCTTGGGTAAAAGTTTTATTTACTTATCCTCAAGTATTATTATTGACTCTATTTATGTATATTTCGTAGTTAATTAATGTTTGTTTAACTGTTGTAGGAGCAACGTCAATACCAAGATGTTCCCAATAACAATCAGGTTTCACCAGCAATTCATAGATCATCTCATGCAAGTCGAAAAACGAGTGTTGGTAAGATACAAACATAAATGAATATTGCCATTAATTTAATTTTAAGTATGTACTAAGCTCTTTTATCTTTGTTCATGTCATTACTGTTTGTTAATTTTACAATATTGTAATAGCAGACAATGCCGATGATGCAGAAAGTGCAGGAGCAGATAGTGCTGAAGGTGGAGAGGATTAAATTTAGAGTTATTTGTACTTAAATGTCATGACTTGTTAGTTTTTAGTCTATTGAGAAAATACCCTTAACTTATTTTTGTTTGATGCAAAACTTGTAAGACATGCTTATAATGAAATATATTTTTTTTTATTGCACTTTTCTTTGTTTGCATTAATCAATTAAAATCTATAACAAAATTTGTATGGTAGGAAAATATAAATAAAAAAAAATTAAAAAAAAAAACCAAACCTATAGCAGCGGTCAATGACCGCCGTTATAGTTGAAACCAACGGATAGGGTTATAGCAGCGATCACATAACCGCTGCTATAACCCTATATTTGACCGCTGCTAAAAACATGTAGCGGCGGTCAATTGGCTGCCGCTACAGCAGGTCCGCGGAAAAACACTACACGCGGTTGGCTCTATAGAGATGGTCTAAAAAACCGCTGCTATAGCCTATAGTAGCGGTTTTGGAACCTATAGCAGCGGTTTCCGGCCGCCGCTATAGGTGTTTTTTTTCCTGTAGTGGAACCACTTTAAATCCTTGTGTTGATCTCTCTTTCTTTTTTATATAATCTTCTCTTAATTAATTCACTATGTGTGCCATACAAATATCAACAACCAGTGGAAGTTGAGTAACATCGGTTCTCGAGGTGAAGGGAAAGGGGCTATGGTGGTAACGAAGGGTAAGAAGATTGTGGAAAATATCTACAAACTGTTAAGGAGCCCAGTTGTGAGTGGAGTTGCTGCTGTAGAATCTAAGAGAGATGATATGCTCGTGGCATGAACACTTACGGTGATGATATGCCGAAATCATTTCAAAGAAAGCTAAAAGTAAAGAATCGCTAAGGCAATACGGAAACGGGAAAACTAGTGGTATATATATGTAGGGTCATGAGGTCAAGAGAATTTGTTTCGCCAATGGAATCTGTTCGAGAAATGACCTACAAGCTTTTGCTTGTTTTTGCGTCCGCTTGACCATTTTCCTACGCAACATCATTGGGGAACAATACCATACAAAGCGAAGCACATCCAATTACAGAGATGGACAGTGAAAGCACGTACCTCTGGTTGACTACTTTCAATGGAGACCGGAATGAATAGATTTTGGCAGCGAAACCCAAGTTCTGCTCGGGTTGTGGTGAAAATATATATAACTTGCTGATACAGCAGGAAATTTCCGCTCCACTCCAGTTGTAGGTGTTGAGAACGACACTATCTGGAGCAGGTTTCTTCCTTCACTTGTCAATATTTCATTGTGGGCGAGGTTAACTTTTGGATCCAGCAACGACCGTGATACCAGATGTGAATCAATTGTTCACTGCGTCCCGACTATTTCAACTATTTTATACAAACCGGCCTGCAATAATAATGTGGGAAAGCCCCTGTTCGCGCTGTATAGAACAAAATTCCACCCCCAGTAGCTGATCCCCCTGGGTCCTATGAAGCTTAATTACTAAAAAATTTCACATATTTTTTCAATGTTTTTTAGATTATATGCTAGACTAGTTTTTTACACTTTTCTTTACCAAGAATATTGAATATGATCAGCTTGTAGAATATACATGTACAGATTTATTTTATAACAATTTATTTATTATTTCGTTCCCAAAGTAAAAAAAATTCTAGGTCTGCTACTGTTTACACCTTTCATTCTGGACTATATTCGAAGACATATTGGAGACTGTTCGATCTGTGAGCCCAGCTAGTTGGAACCGAAAGGTTTTAGATTACTCGTTATAGACTTCGTTGTCGATCGCTCATTGTTGAGAAGAAGAAGAGATCGAGATAAATGGAATCATAGAACATTTGTAGGGAGATGCATCTCTCCATCAGTTTCCTCACTTGAAAAAAAGTACTTACAAAACAGTTGATTTATGGAAAATACTTAGAATAAATGCACATCTTCTCGTGTTTGATTTTCCTACAAAAAAATACAAATGAATTCCATTTACCAGGGTATGAACCTCCGATGATTAAGTTTTTTTTTTTTTCTCTCTCTCTCTCTCTTTCCCAACTCTTGACTATTGAATTCTAATTTTTGCATCTCCTCCTTTTTAGGGCTCGATCCCTTGTTGCTTTGTGTTATGTGCAGTTTCTTTTCAACGCATATTTTTGTTGGTGGGATGTTTACCTTTGTAAGGTGTTTGAGGTCGTGGGATACTTTATGGTCGATGTGCCTCAAAGATTGGAGATCTATGCCTTCTGGGCTTGGGCTGACTTGGGCCTTCTGTTATTGGGTTGCACATGATTAACTCATTTTGCCGGTTAATTCAGTTTCGGTATTATCAAGTAGGGCACAAGATAAATAAGTTTCATTATATCAAATAAGGAATACAACATAAGGTTTCTATAGCAAAATTGTTTGTGATGAAACTTTTTGTCAGCCAGACAATCGATATTCTATTTTGGATGACTGATTGTCTTGAGGCAATACATCGGCATCCAAAATGTTCAATCGTCATGTTGAAGGTCGCATGAGGAACAGGTAGTGACTTCATAATCTTTCGATAATCTTTCGAATTAGATCATTGATCGCCACGTTAGACGATCGATCGTGTACAATTGACACATTACACATAACGAGCAACTGTGCATCTTTTCGTAACTAATACTTTTTCGAATGGACATTCGATCTATCGTTGTGGTCATAAAAGCAATGAATTGAAGTTTACCACGTGTAACGTGTAACGTTTAACGATCATTCGTCCTTTATGACAATCGAACAGATCAGCGAACATTAAAAGAGAAACCTAAGGCCACTCAAAAAGGCCCTCAACTCACCAAATTGTTGCATTCTCCACAAAATCACGTACAAACATTCCAGACTAGCTCTACATTCTTCTCCACGATAAGACAAATAGCTACCAAATAGAGTGGTCGGAAATATTTCTCCATGGACATATCTCTTAGGTGATCATTTTAAAAAGTCGTCGCAAAATTGGGGTCACATTATTTTGTCGTTTATATGTATAAAAGAGTTGTTTGTATTCTTTGTAAATAGGTACGTAAGGCAGTATATATATGGTCGCTAAAGAAACTAATATTGCCGCTAAAAATCATTTGCGACCAGAAGAAATGGTCACTAAAAATCACAAATACGTGCAGGATGTGGTCACTGGAAAATTAAAAACTTTCCAATTTGCCCCAGCCAAACCGTCAGGGCGTTGCCCTGCACCCCACAATATCTCTTCGGCCCCTAGCGAACAAAAAATCAACTTCTATCAATGGGCTAAATGTCTCCGCTCCAACAATTCCGCTTTATTCTAGCACTTCAATATTAATTTCCAATAACAATTTTCAAACAGAGAATTTGAGTTTAAGTCAAACTCTTCCCCTTAATCTCAAGCCATATGGTGTGCGGTCTTCCTAACTATTATACGTTTTGCAATTTGCATCTCAAGCAACCCATAGATTCACACTTTGCACCCTATGTTACAATTCTAAGCCTTAAAATTGTGACATGTGTCTTTCTTTTATTCATATTAAGGTTAATTATAATTTCTCCCCTCAAACTACCACCCGATTTTCAAATACCTCCACAAACTTTAGTTTGTTGTAACTCACCCCTATAAACTATATTTCTTATTGTGTTTCATCCCTCAACCGACTATAGCCATTATGTCAAACGGTTTCCATCTCACGTGACAGATACGTGACCTTCTCCTTATATGAAATTTTTTTTTTACCCTCGTTTGAATCCTCTCTAGTCTTCTACAATGCTACTAGCAATTCGTAGAGCCAAAAAATAATATGTAGTTAAATTTTTTTATTAAAAAAAAATGACTCACTTAGAATCAAGCTGGTCAAATTTGTCTTTTCAGGTAAGGAGAATGCCACGTGTTTTTTACATGGAATGGAAACTGTTCGATATAACAACTTTAGCAGATTAGGATATGAAATCGCAACGAGGAGTATAGTTTATGGGGTGAATTGCAATGAGTTAAAGTTTGTGAGGTTATTTGAGAATCGAGTGATAGTTTGAGAGGGAAAATTGTAATTAACCCATCATATATATAATAAAATCTTACTATGGGGTGCAAATTTTAAAGTGTAAAATAATGAGTAATTTGGAGTGTAATGTTGTCTAGTTTGATAATTTAACAGAGGCAATTATTGCCAATTAAGAAGATTATTGTCAATTATTAACAGAGGCATTTTGATTATCTGTAACTTACCTAAGTGATGTGGCAGGGAAGCTGTTAAGTTTTGTTAAGTTGTTAGAAAGTTGTTGTTCATTCAGTTTGAAACTTCATGTATGTATACAACGCTATTGAGTAATAAGATTACTACGCATTATTCTTCAATTGCTCTCTTCTTCTTACTCTGTTTCTCGACTACCAGCTTTCAATGTTTAACACCAATGGTGCTTGGAATTGGCTGAGCACTCACAGTATATGGCGGAGGCTTGCTATCGATGGGCAGCTATACTCTCACAGGTATCTTTTCTACCAGCTCGTTAATGGACAAGAGCATACGAAGGGAGCACGCAGTTGAATGGTTCAAGCTGGTTTGGGGCAAGGGGACGATTCCGAGACAAGCTTTTCATCCTCTGGCTAGCTATTAAGAACAGGTTATGCACGCGAAAGAGGCTGATGCGATGTGGCCTAACCGGTGAAATGAAATGTTGGTTATGTGGCAGTAACGTAGAGGAACGGCCACATGTTCTTTGCATGCACCTTCTGCCAACGCCTTTGGTTCATGTTAGGTGATAGATCCAATATTCCCAGAAGGCCAGAAGGACTCGGACATGGGAGGAAATGATAGTTTGGGCGACATATCCTTTTTAAAGGCAACTCCGTACGTAGTATCACTGGTAGGCTGCGGTTGTCCACCTTGGGGCACACCATCTGGAAAGAAAGACATAGTAAGCTTCATGGCAATCCTTCCCGAAGACTTGTGCAATTGCTTACTGAGGCAACTTTTGTTTTCAGAGCTAAAATCAACTCCCCGCTGGACTTTCCTGATACTGCTTCCAACCGGGAGCTAATTAACAGGTGGGACTTCTCGGACACCATACTCCGGGAACCCACCTATGAGTAGATATTGGAATTTGCCATGTTTTTGAGTTCTACTTTCATTGTTAGAGCTGTTCTCATATGCTTTGTTGATCGGGGCTGTGGTGTTATTTTTTGTCTCTTGGCCCTGTGTTATCCCCACAGCTGTATCCACTATGATCCTTTGGGGTCACCACATGTAGTTGTGAAAATAATATTCTCAATTAAAGTACGTTGTGGAATTTTCTTACTTCAATTATTCTTCTTAATCTTTAAACTATATTGAAAAAATATTATCAGGATGATCGGGGCAAGCTGTAAAATGGTAAGACACCATTTTCAGGAGAATTTGTAAGCTCTCGAACAGTTTGAACGAGTAATTCACTAAACTAAATGCACTCTTATCCCATTTTACGTTTTAAGATTGAATTTGGCCACGTTGCTTGAGATACGAGATGAATATTCTGGTGGCAGCAGATCTCTCTCTAATGATTGGGTCACCTACACTGGTAGGGGGAGTTCACCTCTTTACGCACTAGAAGAATAAGAGAGAGACGTGGAGTGGAGTCGAGCATATCACCAAACGTACGTGAGAGAGACCAGCTGATTGCAGGTGTTTTTATTCAAGGAAAGGTAGTATAAACTCGACTGAGGTAAGGGTGAGCCAAGTTACATTAGGGGATTGGTAGTGGGGTAAAGGTGACAGATGAGCGGGGAATAGTGCATGAGGAGGTAAGAGGGAAGGGGCGTTAGATCCTTCGAAAAAAAATAACCAACACTTGATTTTACATATGCAGGTTGAAATCCTTAGAGTTTTAGCCATAGCACAAATAGTTTTCAGGACGGAGGAGGGTAAAATAAGAACATGGCCAGAACCATCAAATAAATCATCAATAAACTGATAAAACATTCTTGATGATAGATTATTTAAGTTTATTACTTATGAACATCATGCTACAGAATGATATTTATGAATTGTACATCTGCCATATAACATCAACATATCATGGGTATGGGGAACTATTGACCATGACCGAAATGAAACCATACCCAGAGGTGGTCCTATGACAAGGTGACGGTACCGTTCACAGTAGCCACCACTGAAAGGATAGTGTTGTATCCCTGGCGTGAAACAATACGCTTGACAGGGTCTTGGTGCCGGGCACGGGACAGTCCTAGGGAGAGGAGGGACGCACAACCCTGACTCTGGGGGTTAAACAAGCGATCAAAGGACACCTCTAGAAAGAGGAAAGAAAGAAAGAAAGTAAGTGACGGGAAACAGATGCATCATTCCTGCATTGCATCATTTTCCTGTTTAGTGTTATTGATGCTTCAGATTATTTTGATTATTCATGCTTATCTGTTTTGTGTGGCATATTCCTTTTTCCCCTTTACTGAGTCAATAGGACTCACCCCTTTTATTGTTTAATCTCTTGTATGTACTGCCGTGGACATCAGACATATCAGATGCTGACATTTATGAGCGAGCAGACTTTGGATGTTGATCCCTACATGTAGTTAAATTATGATTTATGTCACCGAATCTTTTGAGGTATTCGTGGGGTAAGAGCCCCAATTGTACCTCAAGATCCACTGCAAGTTTCTCGAATTGAGGATTTCGGTTTGGTCAATGTTGATCCGCTCTTCTGCACATTGACCCTCCTCCACCAAGGGCACGGGGATAATGAGATTATCGACCTAACCTCGACACTGAGTCGGAGATTGACTAGATGGTAGTCACTTTTTGTTTTAGGTCCTATTACAGTTAGCCGGTTTCATGGATGTGGTGGGACAAAAAGTTGTAGACAACTTCCAACTTTTGTATCTCCGTTTTTGTACTTATCTCGTTACTTTTGTATTTTCGTAAAGGGTTTTTGTTCTTTGTAAAGTGCTACCAGTATAAAAAAAAAATATGTATTTGTAATTCCTTTTATTCTGTCCCTCCTTACGCCACAACCTACTTTAAATTTTTAACTGTAGTTTTGACATCTCCTTAATTAATCCATTTTATTTTCCTTATTTATTTAGTGTGACTTGTTTGTAAATCCTTGAAAACTATTATTTTTCTTCTTAATATACTTAAACCTTAAAGCCAGTTATAAGATTATAATCCCCGCTTGTGTGCGAGCCTAAGTACTGGCACGAGGTGTGACACTGTTTGACAGGATATATACCATGTATTGAAGATTAAAACGTCAGTCATTAGAGAATTGACATTAAAAATACTATGAAGGACACTTTTCATAAAGGACTCAAAGGAAACAAATTAAGTGCATAAACTTAAAATACTATGAAGGACGTTTTTCGTCTATGGTAAGTGTTCAGTGGGATAGTACATTTTTCATCTATGTTTATCTTATAAACTTAAATTCTGTGGTAGTCGAGAGTAGGAAAGCAGCTCTTGACAGATATACTTACCAATTCTCAAAGGAACCATTGCACGTAGTATCATAGTTTGTGTTCCCAGAGCCAATCTATGGTGGCATTCAGGTCATCCTTAATCCAATGCCATTCCTGAATTTCTTCAGTTGCTTGTACTTTCTTTAGCTTTGGTGTGCTTAAGACTCCAGGACAGAAAATCTTCATCTCAGGGCATTGTCTCATAGTTACTTTTGCCAAAGCTGGGAAGTTGAACGAATAACTTCTCAAGTAAAAGTTTGTGAGGATTGCTGATCATTGTGTGAGGTGTGCTAAGCAATCAAGTTTTAAGTATGCCAAGTTGCTGAAAGTAATCACCTCATTTGCTTCACCTCCTTCACTTCCTACAATTTCCATAATACTTCTGCATTCACTGACACTCAATTTTTGGGGTTGCACAAGACTTCTTGCTGTTGAGGATGTAAACAAATGTATCAATCCACCGCACTTGAATATCTCCAGATTTGTCAAATTTTGGAAAGAGACCGTGGATAGTACTAAATTGCTTCATTTGTGACACTCTGACACTTTTAGAATTTTTAGATTCTCAAAGATGGGGCATGGCTGCATGTCTTCTTTCCACAAATGTGTCAACATGGGGTTTTCAAAGAACTCTAGCTCCCTCAAATTAGTGAGTGACCTAGCATGGTTTTCTTGACCAAAAAGTACTTCATACGGGAATATCTCTTCCCAGAAGTTCGAACAAACACGAAGAGTCTCCAGATTGTGTAGTCTTCCAATAAAAGTAGATGGAGAAAAAGCTGATCCATCATAAAGCAGCCCACCCAAAGGACTTTTAATTTGCAAACAACTCCTCCAAAAACTGGCCAGGCCATACAGCGCGGTTAAGCTCCAAGGTCAAATCTTCCAACTCGGGGAAAGCACCCTATGAAAAAATCAAGCATTAAACAAAACAAAGCGGGAGCTTGTATTACATTACTTAAAGAAGTTAAAAAAAGTTAATTCCCAGGAATTATACAGTGTAGGGACAACGAAATGGACAGATCAATGAAAATTGCTGCAGTTAATGGTAGGAATATGGCTTCAACGCATTACAGAAATATGCAAGCTAGAAAAAGTAGATGAATGAATAATAAGAACGTAAAGATATTTAAAGAGACTAGAGTGGCTTTGGAACATTCTAACAGTATGCTCTGCGAGTCAAATAAGCTGTAGTTTATGGACTAAAACGGACAAATGGAAGGAAAAACTAATGTACGGGTATTCTAATAGTATGAGATTTAGTGAGAGCTCCAGATCTAGGACCCATTTTTCTTGGGGAGGAAATGAACATTAGTCCTGATATTTAAACCATATATTTTAAGAGAGTGGTTGATTCGCGTCTTACCTCTTCCACCACGAAAAGGGGTTGTCTCGGAAGCCTAAGTTTTATCTTCTGAAAATTAAAGCGAACATCTCAATTTCGCATCCCACACCTTAATTTTTTCAACGATGGCCATTCTGAAGGACGCATTCCTTGGGAAAAGCACTTGAGTTTTGGCAACCTTGATAGTACCAAACAGTTAGTTTTGGAAACTGTAGTGTCTCTGCAACTTGTGTTCCTTCTTTCTCAATAACAACCTCAACCCCGCAATTGTCTAGTCCAAGAAATTCCAATTGCTTGAGTTTTCCAGAAACAGAGGCTGGAAAGACACTTTCAAGCTCTCACAACCTATAACAATTACTCTACGTAGATTCTGAAAGTTGAAAGTTCCTTCGGGATCCTTTTCCCATATGTGCTTCAGCTTCGGCAGACCAGTCAATTTCAACTTTTCAATTGAGTTGCTGTCACAGCATCCATTTCTTGAAAACTTGGAACTTCTATGTCAAATACTTTAGTTAGGGACCCACAATTTCTATAATCAACAGCTCCAGGCACCCGAGTACTTTCATCATCGTGGGTGGAAAGAAGCTCTTAAGATTTGCACATTCTTGAACATTCACTTGCCGAAGCTTGCAACAGGAGTTTTGTGAATCGGTTATGCCACATGCTTTCTATGCCATCGATGTGAGAGATTCTCAATAGTTCCAATTGGGAATGCAACCTGTAGTGTTGGTCCAACATGTGTTAAATAATGACCTATCTAAGGATCTTAATTTCACGTAATTGAATATGGGATGCAGAAGTAAAAGATCATTCACCCTCGAGCTTTTTTATTCACAAGATGACGTTCTACATATTACAATTGAAGCCTAGAAGCAACATCTCTTGTTCCCTGATGTGGACATCTTTCTATGGTTGGAAAAGGAAAAAACGCAAGACTAACAAGGAAGAACTAAGAAGTAAAAAGTGAAAGAGATTTACCCCTTCATTGAATAGCAGTTGCAGCTTTATGATGCTATTGTTTCTGTACAATCCTTTCTCTGTCTCTTCTAGTTCGTATACTGTGCTTGAAGGTAAGACTAAAGGAAAGAATAGGTTTTTGAAGGGCTCTAGGTAAGCTGAAGAAAAGAGCGAAGGTCATGAATCGGATACTTGCAAAGTTATGGACGTGCACGAAAACTGCCCCAATTAGGTTAGATTATTTCTTGCCATCCTTGCGCTGGCTCAAGGTAATTCGCATCTCAGCTCAAGACTCAGGAATCTTTCAGCATTAATCAGATGTTGCAGAAAAATTTTGCAGGCGAGGGAACAACTCCTCAGGACTTGCTATTTCTTCTTCTCCTAAATCTTCTGTAAGTATCTCTTCCATATCCTTGCATTCCACTACTTGAAGTATTTGGAGTTGGACCATAGCTCTAGCTGTAGAGAACGATAGTAGATACCTCATATTACTACAGCCCTTCACAATCAAGGATAACAAATTTTGAAACCTCGAAGTAATTGGTTGGATGTTTGTTAATCTGCCAGAGAACCTTGCCATCTCTTCCAAGTGTATCGAGGACAGTTCCAACACTCTCAATTCGGGGAACAGACCTGGATATATGAGGTTATCAAAATATGTACAGTGTCTTAATCTGCAATGTTTGAGCAAGGCACGTGCTGTGCATGTGGGATTATCATGAGGAATTAAACCTCGACGTACCTGTTCGTGTATGATTCATTGTTTTCCTCTGGCAGCTTCAGTTATGGATAAACTTCCTTTGCTTAAAAAGCTAAGGAGCTTTGGAAGAGAATCTAGCACCAACTTCACAGTTGAGGGAATAAATCCTATCCCCATCTTCTATTTCGCCTTCTTCTTCACGACTATTGCTCTCATGATGCTGCATTCTTTTATCTCCAATTCTTGGAGTAGTGAAAGGCCCCTCGCTACGATGATGAGAAGGAAGACAAAATTTAATTTCTCACAATGCTCCACCTTTATAACTCGTCAACTTGCCAAAGGATACAGAGGGAAGTTGGCCTCAACATATTCCTTCCAAGTTGATCATATTTTTTAGAATAATTGTCTCCAAGTCAGGAAAGGCGATAGCTGACATGCTCGAGTTAACAATATGCTTAATCTCATCACATTGTTTTGGAAATAGAGAAGCTTCAAATGTTGTAAACCTTCCATATCTAACTCTTGCAAAAACTCTTAATGCCCTTCAACTCATCTATAAAAAGGCGTTCGCTTTTCTTCAACAGCTTTTGAACCTCCACCTCTGCTTGAATGCTCGTTTTCAACTTGAGTTTTAATGTTCTTGAGGTTTCATGCTTATCGGACCAGTCCCAAACATCTCCAACAACTATTTCGTATCTTTCCAACTTTTCAAACGTTAGATCCCTTGGCAGAACGCTGGCATCTGGAATGTGTATCTCTAAGTGGTCAAATGTGGCAAATGCTTTAGCTCAGCAAGGCTAGCATTTTGTCTTCCATTATTGTTGGGTCCCTCGGCCTCCCATTGAACAAAACTGTTTCCCATATCAACTCTTCTAATTTCACCAAGCTTGATAGGACATTACGTGGAATCACTTCAAGTTTGGAACAATTGGTCAAATCCAACATCCGCAAATGAGTCAACCCATTAATTTCTCGTGGCAATTCTGAAATCTTTGAATTTAGAATGCCAAGAATTTCTAAATTCCTAAGTTTCCCAATTATAGATATGTCTCCCAACACACTTTGACAAAGATACAATGTTTTAAGGTTTTGGAGGAGGTGAAGTGATGGAGGAAGTGATGGAAGTTGCATTTATGTCAAATCCAAAACTTTGAGATTTTCCATACCTTCGAAGAAAGACTTGGGATTTGCAAAGCACCAAGATGTCCTCCATTGATATAGAAGAATTTTAATTTCGGACATTGCATTCCTTCGGGAAGTTCACGGATGTCTCCACCAAGAACAGAGAGTGCCTCGCATCTTTGGAGTGCATCCACATCTGGCCATGCGTGTAACCCACCATCATCACCCATTACCAACATATTATGATCCAATTCTGACGCAATATATCTTGCGACATCCAACACAATGTCACGCAGACGAAATCTCTCGAAATCATAAGGGATATCTTGCAATAGACAAGAGTCTTGAGTACGAAGTATCCCATGTAGTCTTTTTCTTGCGTCGTCCAAAGTCTTAATGCCTCGAAAGAAGCCTAAACCATAACAATATTTCAATAAGTCCCCATAGCAACTGATGTAGCCCATATGAGCGCAAAGCAAAAAGACGGATTTATCCTCAGCACATCCCAGATGCTTGTAACTCAACTCTGTAAGTTTATAGACGAACGCTAGCATTTGTGTGAGGTTTCCAGGAACGGGTCTTCTTAGTTGCACTAGGGCATCCTTCCATTCATTTAAGCTCTTATTTTTTAAGGCCCTAGAAACTGTTACAAGTGCAATAGGCAGGCCTGCACATTCTTTAGCTATCTCAGTTGCTGTGGATCGAATGTTAGGGTCTTTTACTGAATCACCCACAGCCCCCATCTTTTCAAATAAACTCCATGCTTCTTCTTCGCTTAAAACTCCAAGTCCAAAATCCTTTTGAGTGCTCATTCCACAAACCAATACATCTCGATTTCTGGATGTCAGGATTAATGTGCACCCCTCGGACGGAATTCCAACATTCTCCAAATCAAGTGTATCCCATATGTCATCTAGGACAAGGAGTTTCTTGCTCTTGTCTTGTTTTAACCTCTGTCGTAGCAGACTTGCCCTTACAGACACAGATTCCTCAAGCAAGTTCAGACCTAGAATTTCTGCAATTTCTTGTTGAATTTCTTTTAGATCTGGCCTCTGTGCCACAACCACAATAGCGACTTCGTCGAAGAGCTTTCCTTCCCTGGCTTGCCTGGCAACTTCTCTCACAAGTGTAGTCTTTCCGACCCCAGCCATCCCCCAAACTCCAATCATGTTTATATTAATGTCTCCCAAGGCATCTATAAGTCCCTGCGTAGTTGACACTCTTGATTCCAATGTCACGAAATCAGGATTTGTGGTTGTCATTATCACTTGTGGAGCAGGACGACAGGAAACCTTTTTGATTAATCTTCCACTTTCAAGGAGTCCACCAATTTCTTGCGCTATCTTCTTTGCTTTATGACTCAGCTGATGCCGTAGCTTCAAGTTCACGCATGCCCCATACAAACACCTCCTCTGTGCTTCCTCATCACCTTCAAGAACTTTCTTGAACTTTCCTGTAATCACATCCGCCTTTGTCAGCCACAAGTTAACATCGTCTTCAATTTCCTCAACATTTCTTATAGCAGCTTCAACAGAATGTTGCACTCTATTTTTAACACTATGCAACTGCTCTCCCTCATTCTTCATGTTCTCAATGTTGTCGTTGTAGGGAAACGAATAACATAGCCATTCTCCCACAGATGCAACTGCGTACCCAGCAATTTTTGTTGCAATCCTAACAACCTGGATCTCCATTCTTTCTTCAATTTTTGTCCTCCTTTCCTTTTTTGCTATTGTTGTTTTTTTAATCAGGTGTAGTGCTTCTTGTCTTTCCCTGATGTAGGTACGATCCTTAACCAAGGGTCCAAGACGACTAGAAATTGCAATGAGAAAAAGTCACCGGAAGAAGAAAAGTAAACAAAAAGTGTACCCGTAATTGGAACATTAATGAATATGAGCATAATCAGTAGCATGAAGCTGGGAACCAAATTAAGGATATTGCATCTTTTGACTTGCAATAAAAAAAATACTAACGTAATTTCCGGAAAAGCTTTGAAGTTTCTGTTGCTTTAATTAATTTGCTGAGATTACCGGTAGTAGTTGGATAATAACCCTGAAGATCATGACCCTTTTTTTTCTAAGCCAATGAAATGTAAAGGTACAAGGGAATTACCGAGGCTTATAAAGCCAATCACAGTTCAGAACAATGGGGAAAATGGAAGAAAGATTACAAAAGCCATATAAGATGAAGTAAGGATCGCCCATTAAGTTAGCTACAGAGTGCGCCATTTTGCTCTGTTATGTATGTGGGATCCTTAACTTGCAGAAGAAGACAGATGGTTGGTAGTGCAATGTAGGTAAGACGCCAAGATAAATAGGGCATAACAAAAATCGTGGAGGAGAATAGGTACAAGCTGAGAATAAATGACAAAAGCTATTTATACTGTCTCATTGATAGAATTCGCCTAAATTGTTGAAAGACCATTCCTAAACTTGGAGTGACAATTTATTTCTAATGTTACGAGTACATCGATGTTGATCTTTACGACGGTTCCCTGTCATATTTGCAATGATCAACATGTTGCCTAAATAAGAATTAAGATTCTCTACAATGCCAGAACTTTTAAATCACCCCATTAAATAGTTTAGGTCCTCGAGCTATAAATTATAAAAAATCTTGATCACCTGAATAGTTGAGGCTTGTGGGAACAGTGGGGGAGGGGGATTTAGTCAGTCACTTCTAAAAGACCGCCTAAACAGAGATAACATGACTTATTTGTTGGGAAAAGCGTCACGAAAATTAAAGTAAGGGACACCAAGAATTTACGTGGTTCGGCCCCAATCCGGCCTACGTCCACCCCAGAGCAATTTTATTAAGAACGTTTAAGAAAATCACTCTCCCCGCCCAATACAATGGTCACACCACCCTCCTTCTCTTCCTCTCTCTCTCTGCCCAATGCTCATGCACTCTCACGCACACTTTCTCCTATAACATAAGCCACTATTTATAGGAAAAGATACAAAGAGAAACCCTAAGAGAAACCTAGATAAACTTGAAGTGGGAGCAAGTAGACTTCTACTCAAAGTCTACTTCTATTCCAAGTCTATCTTATGGGTGTGGACCCCAACAAATCTCCCCCTCCATACCCATAAGGGAAGAATCTGTTCCTGACATCTTTTGGTTGAGTGCATCCCGGGCTTCCATCAGTAGAACCTTCCTGCAACTTTGGTGTCTGTTGCTCCCCCTTGCTCACCACCCCTTGCATCCTTTTTCTACTGGCACTCCAACCTCGTCCTTGTCACCAGACGACCAACCACACTCCCATCTGAGTGTCCTGCACCCCCGCCTAGGGTGCCCGCATCCCCTGCTTGTACCACCGGACCCATGTAGAACAGTATCTCCCCCTGCTCTTGCATCTCCACCGGCTGGTACCAAGCACCTCGCGTGCTACACGAAGTCGGAGTCATCAATCACCACTGAGGCTTCTGATGATTTCCCTTTCTCTGCTTTGTACTTTGGACAATTCCAGCTTGATATGTCCTTCTTGGTCACAATAGAAGCAGATAATCTTGCGACCCTCTCCTCTGGATTTACCCCGGCCTCTTCCGTTATTCCAGCTGCTTCCTCTGCCTCTTTCTGTGATGAGAGCTTGTGATCCACTGTGGTCATAAGTCTCCATCTCCTTCCTTCGTGCCTCTTCACTGAACAGAACATCCTTGACCAACTCCATGGTCAATTTCCCATTCGGTGCTGAGTTTCCAAGAGAAACAACAAGAGTCTCCCAACTATCCAGTAAGGAACTCAGAAGCAGTAAAGCTTGAACCTCACTGTCGAAAGTCATTTCGACACTGTTCAACTGATTTATCAGGTTTTGGAACTCACTGGTATGTTCCGCCACTGACTTATCATTTCGCAGCTTCATATTCACGAGCCTCCTCATTAGTAGCGCTTTATTCGTGAAGTCTTTGACTGATACATTGTCTCCAACTTCTCCCATAGTTCAAAAGCACTCGTCTCTTTGGCTACGTGATGGAATACCTCTGGCCCAATCCACTGACGAATCAACCCTATAACTTTCCGTTGATCTTCTTCCACTTTGCCTCGTCAACTCATCCGGTTTCTTGCCCTTGTTCTCCAATGGATCATACATATCCTTTGCATAAAGGATATCCTCCATCCGTGGCTTCCAACTCATGTAATTCGTAGCAGACAACCTTATCATACTGATAACCATACCCTCTGCCATCTCAATTAACACTGATAGAGACCGAATTTCAAAATTCTGACTGCACCAATGGATCCGGAATGGCCCAAAACCTTAAGAACCGGTCTGACCTGCTCCAAAAACCGGCCTAAAAGCCCCTGAATCGGCTGAAAAACCACCCTGGAACAAAACCGGAATATTCTCCACTAACGTGGCGCTGATGGGACCCTTTGCTGACATGGCGGATGACGTGGCAATGATGACATGGCACCACTGGGACCTACTGCTGACGTGGATGCTGGCGTGGATAAACACGTGGCAGTACACTGTGCACGGGCGCGTGGGGAGAGTGAGGTCTGGTGCCCTCCAATCTCTGATTGGACCACTTTTAAGTTTCGGACCTTTTCTGCTTTCCCTTAGAAAAACCACTCCGGCCTCTCGAACCTGGCTCTGATACCACTTGTTGGGAAAAGCGTCACGAAAATTAAAGTAAGGGACGCCAAGAATTTACGTGGTTCGGCCCCAATCTAGCCTACGTCCACCCAGAACAATTTTATTAAGAACGTTTAAGAAAATCACTCTTTCCGCCCAATACAATGGTCACACCACCCTCTTTCTCTTTCTCTCTGCCCAATGCTCACGCAATCTCACGCACACCTTCTCCTATAACATAAGCCACTATTTATAGGAAAAGATACAAAGAGAAACCTAGATAAATTTGAAGTGGGACCAAGTAGACTTCTACTCAAAGTCTACTTCTATTCCAAGTCTATCTTATGGGTGTGGACCCCAACATTATTGTCCCCTGATAGTTTATGCAATGAACTCTGCCATCCCGCAAGGCTTGCGTGAGAACAAATCTGCCACAAGAAACAGGGTCAAATGTGCAGGTTCGTAAATATGCACAGGTGGAAGTTGAGAAAGCAAAAGAATGAAGGCAGGCAGGTAGTCCACTAGCAGCCCCGAATGGTGATGGCGTTTAGGAGAAACAGGGGAATGTCCAAGCATGCGTTGCTGGGGTTGCTATTTGGACAATCATGCCTTGCAGGCACTCTGCCATTCTTACTAAATATTACATTGTCTTCTTCTTAGAAAACTAAGACTATGACCTTTCTAAAACTAAGACCTTCCTAAAACGAAAGACCTATAACTGGGAACAAGAACTAAGACCTTCCTAAAACTATGCGAATGCTATCAATGAGACGGTACAAGAAGTCTCATACAACATCTTGTAAATAAACCTCAAATAACACCATTTCCATACCGAAATCATTTGACCAAAAGCTAAAAGTAAAGAACCGCCTAAGGCAATACGAAAAGCTCGTGGTATATGTTTCGCCAATGGCATACAATCTTTTGCTTGTTTTTGCGTCCACTTGACCATTTTCCTACGCAACATCATTGCGGAACAATACCAAGATGATACAAAGCGAAGCACATCCAATTACAGAGATGGACAATGGAAGCACGTACCTTTCGTTTACTCCTTTCGATGGAGAGGCAGGGCAAAGATGGAGACCGGAATGAATAGAGTTTTGGTAGCGAAACTTAAGATCTGCTCACTTGCTTGCGGTGAAAATATTACTTGCTGATACCACCAGAAATTTGCACGCCACTCCACTTGTAGGTGTTGACAACGACACTATCTGGTGCAGGTTTCTTCCTTCGATAGTCAATATATCACATGGGCTACGTTGACTTTTGGATCCAGCAACCACGTGATACCATATGCGAATCATTTGTTTTTTTTATCAAAATATCTTTTAGTCATCAAACTGAAAACAAGTACGTTCAAGGGGGTTGAAAAACAGTATGCAACCAGGAAAGACCATCCAAATGCTCAGAAACAAAGGAGTAGTCTCCAGAAATAATTCTAGAGGCGGCCCAACGATGAAGATAGTGCGCAACAACATTTGCACTTCCCAACATGTATGACCTTCCAAGATGAAACTCTTTAGATCACTCAGGATATCACCGATCAACTCATGAATCCTCCATTCGACCCTTCTAGGGTAGGGAAGAAGTTGATTGCAGACGCAGCTACAACTGAATCCCCTCCAATGATTACGTTGTTGAAGCCTCTTCTTTGCGCCTCTAGGATTCCAAACTGTGCTGCTGCAGCCTCTGCTTCTAGTGGGGACAACAGCGCCATCTTCATAGCCGAAGCTCCCTTAAAAGACCCATTGCAGTCTCTAAGAATAGCAGATGCCATCGTGAATTTGTCCCGAACTGCCGCGTCATTATTCACTTTAATAAACCGATGGGTTGGTCTCCGAGATTGGATCTTATCTTAGGACGGAGCTCGCGACGGACAAACTCCATCCCAAAAGCTCTTACCTTCTTCTCAGTCCCTCCCTCCTCAACTTTTTCTGAAAGAACTTCCTTCCTTTCTGCACACACCATGCCCCTTCCTTACCTGGTGAGAAGAGTCGGGGGTATATCGAGAAGAGGCACAATGAAACGTCTTTAGAGCGAAGCTTTTTACCAAGTAAATCATTTTGGGTATTTGGATTTTCGAATAACACCCGTTTGCCATTGTATGACTTATTGCTCATCTAAGACATAGGGACTAGGCTTCAGTTTATACTACGACTTGGGCCTTCTCTAATCACGAGCCCTATCATGGGCTTCGTTTGAGGTCTCACCGGGCCCGAAGATTGGGCCACACAACCCTAAGCTAGCATCACCAACACTCACGCCAGGCCCCTTATTGACCGGTGGTAGATTCTGTCTGGAATTATCCTCATCCCACTTAGACATCATGCATTGAGACCGAGGCCCCACGTCTCTGAGGTGACTGGCATTCTCTGTCCAAGGAATCTCAAGAAATGAGAGCCAAAGGACTCCTTGCACCAGCCAAAAAGAGCGGACCCCGATGTAGATCTTTCCCAAAGGCACTGGATGTCACCGGCTCGTTTGTAGCCCTTGGCGCATTCATGAAAAGTCAGGATTTCACCTTTGTCTCCCTGGTAGAGCTTCGACGGCCTGGCTCCAAGCTCCGCCGCCACTAATGGCTTATTGTAGCTGAAGTTGACTCCGAAGCTGTGCATTACGCAGTAGCTGCCGATTTAAGCTCGTACGCCTGAAGCGATGGAACCTATCCTTGCATGTCAGTGGAGAGTTCAGGCTGGAAAGGGTGCGGTGTCTCCGCTTGAAAGAGGTTGATCGTATGGTCAAGCTTCTCGCAATTAAAGTGGAAGTTTGATAACCTTTCGTATTTTAACTGAACCTATAGTGGCGTCTGGCTACCTCTAGGATGTAGAAGCTGGGACTGAGAGGAGAATCGACATTAAGGAACGGTTTCTACAGATTAACCACGTCCACCATAACTAATTCTCCTAGTTTATAGCCGATGAGAATGGGATTCGAATTCCATCCTGACACTTACTTTCCAGATAAGTGCAGATAGAAGGCCTGGATGAGTTGTAACAAATCCAACACTTCTAAGGGAGCAACGTCAATTAATGAAGGCCTAAGCGCGTCGCTCGGCTTGGCTCCTCACTATTTTGGCTCGAGGCACCTTCACCCAGTAGTATCGGTGAGACCTATAAAATTAAGCAAGCAAAGAAGTCGGACTAGTACGGCAAATAAAAGACAGCACCTCTTTACATCTCCTCCAAAACATCCCAAATTAAAATAATCCCCAAATCTTCTTCTTGTCTCCCAAACCCCACGAATCCCTCCCCCAAAATCACCCAAACCTCACCCAGATCCCAAGAATCCCTCTCCTATGCTTAGGTTACACCTCTTTCTAGGGGTTCAGACCTCTTTGCTTTGAAGGTTGAGACACATGAGGAACTTTGTTGGATTTTTCACGGTAAATTCTTTTTTCTTCAGGTATTCAAGGTTTTTCTTTATGTTGTGTGAAGGAATTGATTTTTGTCAATTACACATTTAGGTACACACTCATGTTCTAATCTTTTAGTAGTGGGTCGGACCCGTAAGATAGAGTGATGCAAGTTGGAGAACTTGGTAGAGGTAAGTTCAAAAGATATTTGAGAACACGATTCGTTGATAAGAGATTAACAACCCTCATACCTGGTGTTGCCAATTTTTTACATTTATTTGAGAAAAGTTTTTTTTTTTTTTTTAATCTTATCTTTATGTTTCTATCTATTCTTTTCTTATTTTGGCAATTCTTGACATGAGATTGTATTACGTAAAACTTTGTGGCAAGTATGCATGCCCCATCAAAATTATGAGAGATTGCAATGCGTGCAATTGTAACTGTAAGTATTGAATTAATTTGATAGATGATGAAGATGCACTGCGACATTCCCTCGAATATTAATAGGCGAGTATCAAGCAGCACCTCAAACCCACAAGGTTCACTAATTTCCTTCTTTAGTGCCTTTGTAAATGAATACAGATATATTTTAATTTGCTTTGTTTATATGTTTGGACCAAGTAGGTGATATGGTTCGGGCAGAAATGGAGATGTAGTAAATGTTTGGAGTTTGGAATTTAGAGATGATGAACATACTTACGAATGGTACATCCATTATGCAATAAATGTTGAGTTTAGCATTTGTAGAAATGACGGGCACAAGAATTAAGAAAATGGGTATTTTACAAGCTGTACAGGTCGGACCTCTTTTCTCGTTTAATTTTATAGGTCTAACTGGTACTACTGAGTAAAGGTGCCTCAAGCCAGAATAGTGAAGAGCCGAACCGAGCCATGCGCCTAGTCTTTCATTAATTGACGTGGCTTCCTCAGAAGCGTTAGATTTGTTGCAACTCATCCAGGCCTTCCATCTGCACTTATCTGGAAAGTAAGTGTCAAGATGAAATCCGAATCCAATGAGAAGAGCATTCTCCCTTTTGAAGCCCTCTGGTGGTAGACCATGTACTTAGACCCAATATTCAACGTTATCCATGGTGGTCTCATCAAGGTTGGTGCCTGGAGCCCATTCCTGCGACATCATTAGGGAGCCCTTTTAATTCCAAAGGGCCATCTGCAAAACTTTTCCCCTGTCCTCTTTAAAAGGGAAAGTAAACAAGAACTAATTGGGATTAACCTCCTCAATCTTCAGATCCTTGACAAAGCGCCAGCACTTCTAGATGATCGGATGGAGAAGTTGTTTATTATATATTGTCTGCGAGACCTAATAAAGAGACTTCCATCACCAAGGAAGTGTTGTCGACATTAAAGCTAAGATGGGACGCTAGATCCTCCCATGAAATATTTTTTGTTTTTCCAATGATACATTGAACTTCCAGTTGAAGCTGATACACGTCGAGGTTCATAGCTGGCTTCCAGAAGGAAAACCGGTAAAAAAAGGGGAACCTGATTGGGTTAATAGAGACCAAAGCGAAAAAGAGTAAATAGGTGTAGCAGGGGAAACGAGACGGATAGGTGCGAGAAAGGGGGGATATCGATGGAGGCTAGGTGGAGGAGGTGGACAGAGGGCTAGGGGTTGGCAAGGGACAGGACTCACAGAAAAGTGAGGGAGAGTAAAAACTCAGTAGGCTCATAGAGAGTAGTTATGCGAATCATTTGTTCACTACGTAACGATTGTTTTAACTTATAAAATACACAACCTGTTGTTAATTACCAATTTACACGGTGAGCTTTAAAACTTCAACTTTTAATAAAAGTACACTAATGAATTCTCATTGTTTAAAAAGAATTTTCTTTTATGGTTAGAATATCTGTTTTTTTTTTTTTTTAAAAAAAAAAAGCCAATTGTATTTTTTCTGACAAAATTCGTAGTGTGATGGATTACATGTCAAAAAAGTGATTTTTATTTTCACATATGTTTGCAGTCATTCAGGAATCTTGCTTTCTCTTCTGAACCATTCGTTTCGCCAACATATGGCAAAACTCTCTAGTAAAATTTGGATCAAAAGGAACAGTTAGAAAAAAATGAAAAAACTTTGTTCTGATAACAAATTAATTGAAATGAAGAAGTCAACATTCGAGTGAGAGAAACATGATTTATGGAGGGACTTATATTCTTGTTAACCGATATCATGTCCTTGGTTAGCCAATGATGATTTTAATACTATTGGTGTAGATGTTAAAAAATTAGGGGTATTCCTGAGCCGATTTCTGGCATTGCAAAGTTTAATGAATTCATTCAGAACTGTGTCTTTCTTGATCTTCGCTTTGAAGGATTCAAGTTTTCATGGTGTAATGGGCAACAAGGTGGTAATCGTATTTAAGCTCGATTGGATCATGCTTTAGTCAGTATGAAGTTCTTGAATTAATTTGGAGATCATCTTCTTCGTTACTTGCCTTGTACCACTTCGGATCATTGTGCAATGGTGGTTGGGAATGGCTAGTCTCAATTATCTTATGGTCCTTCTCCTTTTATTTTTCAACGTATGTGGTGTAGAGATTCCTCTTTCTTGAAGGTAGTTCGAAAGTCTTGGCTTGATTTTGCCCTGGGCCCTGGTATGAGTAGACTTGCTTACAAGTTAAAATGGCTAAAGTTTGTCTTGAAATAGTGGAATAAGGAGGTTTTTTGGCTGATAAATAACAAAATGCAGCAGCTTGAGGATGATATAGTTGTTCTCAAAGATGCCTTAATTTGTGAACAGACCCTGAGGTGGAATCTCGTGTTACTGATGTGCGTGCTCAACTCCAAGAATGGGCTTTTAGGGAAGAAATCTATTATAAATAGAAGTCAAAAGTGCAATGCTTCAAGAGGGTGATGCTAATACTAAATTCTTCCATGCGACAGTTAAAGACTGCAGAAGACGTAAAACTATTTGCATATGGATTTGGAGGATGAGACTACTTTGGATACGCCTCAAGCGATTCATGATGCTACCAATTCTTATTTTCAGAACTTGTTAATCATTTACTTTCTTCCCTGTTTTCCAAAATTGCGAGACTTTACCCTAATTTTGTGTCTTCAGAGGAGAATGAGAATCTTTGCAGAGTTCCTACTTTTGTTGAAGATAAGATGAGTTGCAATCATTCCTCGAGACAACAGTCCGAGTCCGATAGTTTTAGTTCTAGTTTCTTTATTATGTGCTGGAATCTTGTGGTGGATGATCTATTCCAAGCAGCTAAGATTTTTTCTAAAGGACTGAGTTGCTGAAGTTCTTTTCATCCTCTTCTATTATATTGATTCCAAAGGTTGAACATCCGATCAGTTTTTAAAAATTTCACCCTATCAGCTTATGTCTTCTCATTTATAAGGTCTTTTCTAAGATCTTAGTTATTTGTCTGGCAGAGATCTTACCTAAATTGATTTCTCGAGAACAAGGGGCTTTTTTGAAAGGTTATAGTATTCTAGATAATATTTATATTACCCAAGAGATGCTTCAAAGTCTTGGTATGGCTAAAGCATATGATCGAATCTATTAACATTATTTGATTAATGTTTTATACGCTTTTGGATTTTCTCCTACCTTTTTAAACTTGATTTGGCAATGTATTTTAATCCCTTAAAGGAAAGTGTCGACACATAGTGGATATGGTGTCGACACATTGAACTGACACCCGAGAGCCTATTTGGTGGTGTCAACACATTAAAGGAAAGTGTCGACACATCGCACTGCAACTCGAGAGCTATTTTTGTGGTGTCGACACATGTGAAGAATGTATCGACACATGCCACTGACACCCGAGAGCATATTTCCAAACTTGAAGATGGTGCCGACACATAGGAGCAATATGTCGACACATGTTGCAGATTTCCAGTTTAATTCAAAACAACATCAACTCTCATTTATGACGTTGTGGCACTTTGGGAATCTCACCAATATTATAATAAAGCTCTTGAGGACCACTCAAAACTGAAGGCTTATAAATAGAACATGATGGAGAGAGGAAAGGTCATCACTTGCATTATCATTTTTGACCTAGCCTACCAAGAGAGAGAAAGGGCAAAAGAAAAAGTTTGCACGAATCCCTAGAAAGCTACTGCTGCCATTTGCTATTATTATAGCATTCAATCTCTGATCTTTGTCTTCTTGCTCTTTATTGTGCCTTATATTTGCACATCAAGCTTTTAAAGCTATTGTTTATATTTGCAAATCAAATCTTGAAAAATACTAAAGTGTGGTAAGCACTTGGACCTACCTATGAGGATAGAAGAAATCTTACTGTGAGTGTCAGATTTGTTGTAAGAGTTAAAGCATGACCTCGGCAAAACACTTGTAACGGTTACTTAGTTCCCAGAAGCTAAGGTGTGATTACTATTGGACGAATGGAGAAAGCCCAAGGAAGGAAATAGACTTCGGGGTGGACGTAGGCAAGTCTTAGCCGAACCACTTAAAAATATCGGTGTTATCTCTCCTCCCTTACTCTCTATTATTTATTATTGTTATTTATTGTGCTGCATTTATTACTCTTGAAACGCTTTTCATTTTAGGTTATTATTGCAAAAAGTTTCAATTTTTATTAAAATCCAATTAGCCCTGCCTCTTGGGTTGTCACCTAGACTCACATCGAAGATGTACAAGAAAGTCTCTAGTCAATTATTTACTAGTGAGAAGTACTCATCATTATTTGTTTTAGCCAAGGTAGAGGCCTCTTGACATGCTTGTATGTCACAGGTTACTAGGTTTACATGGGAAGCTTTCCTTGTAATTATTTGAGTTGCTTCTTTGCATGTTGATCGACTTACTTTCAGGATGTTGACATCTCTTGTTCAAAAAATCTGAGATAAGATTTCTAGTTGGAAGGGGAAGTTACTTTTTAAAGGCGGAAAATTAGTGTTATTGCACCATGTGCTTTCGTCTTTGTCTCTTTATCTTCTTTCTATTGTGAAGGTTCCAAAGATTGTCATCTCCCAAATTTTCAGGGTATGTGTGCCTTTTTTTATGGGGATTTTAATGGTAAGCCAAAAAAGAAGTAAAGAAGTGAGTATCTTGGGAGAAAATTTGTAAGCCATAAAGAGGGGGAATTGGGTTTGAGAAATTTTGCAGAGGTTCAAGTTGTTTTATTCAAGAAGTTTGCATGGAATATAATTCAAGAGAATTCCTTTTTGGCGTGATTTTTTCAGTTCTAAATATTTATACCATGATCATTATCATAATGTGGATGGGACTCGGGGCTCTTTATTTTGGAAGTCTATCCTAAAGGTGTTGCCAGGGGTGCTTGAAGATTCGCATTGGAGTGTCGGTGAAGGAATCAATGATCTATTTAATTCAACTTTTACAACCTTCAAGTTGGAATGAGATACTTCTTTCTCAACTCGTAGGAGAGAATATGTCTCTACAAATTATCCATTCTGGAATTCAGCTCTCTTTGAGACAAGTAGATCGTTTAATTTGGCATCAGACATCTGATGGTAAGTTCTCTACGGCTTCTACTTGGGAGGTGTCTAACCTTAAAGGTAATTCTTTTCCTTTTTTTATGATTGGATTTGTCATAAATATTTTCATAGACGTGTGTCTCTTTCTAAGTGGCGTGCTATTCTTGGGGCTCTTAGTGTTTATATATGTATTCAATTTTTGGCATTCCTTTAGTTTCACTTCGTGATTGCTGTTCCTCTCGTTACGTGGAGAGTATAGATCATTTTTTTAGTACACGCCAGGAGGCTATGGGTATATGAAAAAATATATCTTCTATGTTTGGGATTCCTGTGTTGTTCTATTGGTTGTTCTCATTGGTATCTTTGGGATTTTTGTCTATGTTTCTTTTTGCCATGTATATTGGGAAGGAAAATTGTGCAGCTGACTACATTGCTAAGGTGAGAGCTAGCAGGTCAAATTGTATTTATTCTTTTATGGCTGGTCTACCCGGGAGGTTGTTGGTTCTATTCGCATTGATATTTGGGGATTGCCTCACTTAAGGTATATTAGTTGATTACATTGCTTGGTTTGTATCCTTGGTTTGTTTTAATTTTTCAATGGTTTTTTAACTTGGCTTTAGGTGTTTCACTTGTAGCCGGCCAAGTTTGATTGTTACTTCGGTATTCTTCCTCCACAAGTGAGGTTTTACTAAAAAAATTTGGACGTGGCGTTGTCTTTCTAATAAAAATGTCCAGAGTCTTCTTATGCTCACTGATTTGATGCAAATACAAAATTTGAGTCCTGCTTTATTTTTCCTTCAGTTCCATATATTTTCCCACAATGTCATTATTTTATCTTTCCCCCTTTATTATTTCTAGTTGCATAGATCACCCATTGTGTGTTTTATTTAGAACTTTTCTTTTTTTTTTGCTTCATATTACATTTAAGGTAGAGTTTGTGGAGTGTGTGACGGCAAATAAAACAAAAGTCAGCAATAGGGAAGAGGGGGAAGGGAATATTTAAGGAAGAACTCATTAACTTAATTTACCTCTTAGATTACCAGTCCTTTGCATTGGCCCCAAATACCAATTTCGACAATTGATCATTTTGATTAATTTTTGTTTGATAATTTGTAGAATAAGGAGAGTTCTTTTTTGCAACGTTATTCGGGTTTTATAAGTCCTAAAAGCTTTCCTCTGGCTTTTTTCTTGTCGAACTTATGCTGGAATTTCAAGTGAGAGAATTTGTTATATTCGCCATGTTTGATTCTCTCAGCAGGTTCTTTTTTTCAACTCTCTGTCCCACCATGTGTTAATCTTTTTTGTAGAGGGAAGGAGTTTCATTTTGTAGGAGCCCTTATGTTCGGGCTGGCCAGGGTAATATGGAATTTTACTAGAGAACATGATATGTGCAAGTTATCATACATTCCATAATTCTTTAATTAGGTTTTAGATGATTTGGGACTGCTTGTGTATTAATCTCCAATTACATTAAGTCAATAATACAAAAAAAAATAAAATAAAGCACCATCAATTTGCAGACCAATTTTTTCGCAGAGGCCTCCCTCCCTTGATCATCTACGTCGTACGTTACCCGCAAAAACAAAAATTTTTAAAAAAATTACTTGAGGTACTAATACTACTATATATCATAAGACCAAGTAAATTTGTTTTTTCACCTATGGTACCAGTGGCTGCACAAAGGCCCAAATTATTCTTTTGTTTGTTGTTTGCCTACTGAATCAACGGAATCCAATTATTTCAACAAATTTGAGTTTTTGGGACAGAATCTTTTGGGACGCTAAAAAATCTATTCCAAAATGTACTCTTTAGAGACGGATATTGGCATACGTTCCGAAAGATGTGGGTAGTTAATTTTTGGGGACGGAAAATAAACCCATTCCAAAAAGTAATTTTTTCACAATACATTTTTGTTTTTTTTTTAAAGTCAGGGATCAAAATTTTGAAGTTTAAAATTGAACAATCAAAATGCAAAATTGTGCAAAATTTAGGAACTAAAATGCCAAATTTTCCACAAAAAAATATATCGATTTTTTGGGAGGGATGTGCGACGTACATTTGCATTCGAATGTAAATCACAACCACTGCCATAATGCAAGACTTGTCAGCAGAACACAATTAGGATTACACCTGTTTGAACGTGTTATTTAACAATTTAGACGATATATGAACATTCTCAAACTTCTAAAATTCTCACACGCAAACTGTTTTAACGGTTACAAGTACAGTTCAAATGGTATGTGAACATACACCTTTTACAGTTCGTTACACTTCTTCCTTTCGTACAATTGTGAGCGGTTAAGTTGACGAGTTAGACTGTGCCACATCAGTCAACTCATTTGCAATGTATAATAAATGTTCAAACGATTTTTAAAAAACAAGAAAATAGAGCTCGACACTTATTTCTCTCAAAACTCTCTCAAACCTCCTCTAAATTCCATCTCATTTACAAAGCAAAGAACATTGTGAACAACATGCCCCTAATCCAAGTTAGTTTTGATATTTTATAGGGTTAATGACCCTTTTGTCTCTAAGTTTTACAACGTTTTAAAACTAGTCCCAAGGTTTCCGTTTTGATCAATTTCATCCCAAGTTTATTTTTGTTTATCAATTTGGTCCTTCTATCTACTCTCATTAGTAAAATTTCCAATCACCTAACAGCCCTACACGTCACACCCAATCAAAAAATGACATGTGTAGCAAAATTAATTAAAAACGTCAATCAATTTTTATTGTGCCACGTGTCATTTTCTGATTGAGTGTGATGTGTAAGGCTGTTAGGTGGCAGGATATTTTAGTAACAGAAGTAGACGGAAGAACCATATTGATAAACAAAAATAAACTACAAATGAAATTGATAAAAACATAAACCCGATGATAATTTTTAAATATGGTGTAAAAGCCAATGACTAAAAATATAGTGATTAATACCACGGGTAATCCTTTTATTTTTTCTACTCCTTTTGTGGTGATAAGAGGAGTAACAAAAAATGTTCAAAGCAGAAAAAGTACCAACCACAAGGGCTGGGTTTTGAAACAAGAACTTAAGAAAAATTAAGTTCGTGTTCGGGTCTCTAACCCGAAACTAAATCATTCAAAAGAACCTGACCATGACGATTTTAGCCTTTTTCGGGTTCGGGGTTGGGTTTTGAAACATGAACTCAAGAAAAATTAGGTTCGTGTTCATGTCTCTAACTCAAAACTAAAGCATCCAAAGAAACCCGACCCCACAATTTTTAGCTTTTTTTGGGGCCGGAGTTTGGTTTTGAAACATGAACCGAAGAAATCAGGTTAGTGTTCAGGTCTCTAACCCCAAACCAAATCATCCAAAAGAACCCAACCCCTACAGTTTTAGCTTTTTTCGAGGTCGAGATCGGATTTTGAAACATGAACCTATGAAAAATCAGGTTCGTGTTTGGGTCTCTAACCCAAAACTAAAGCATTCAAAGGAACCCGACCTCGATAATTTTAGCTTTTTCGGGGTTGAGGTCGGATTTTGAAATATGAACCCTGAAAAAGAATAAGTTCGTGTTCGCATTTCTAACCCGAAGCCAAATCATTCAAAAAAACTAACCTCGACGGTTTTAGCCTTTTTCAAAGTCAGGGTCGGGTTTTGAAACATGAACCCAAAGAAAAATCAGGTTCATGTTCGGGTCTCTAACCTGAAACTAAAGCATTCAAAGGCACTGAACCGACGATTTTAGCTTTTTTCGGGGTCGAGGTCGGGTTATGAAACATGAACCCGAGAAAAATCAGGTTCGAGTTTGCATCTATAACCTAAACCCAAGCATTCAAAGGAACCTAACCCTAACTGTTTTAGCTTTTTCAGGGTCAAGGTCAAGTTTTGAAGCACGAACTCGAAAAAATTAGGTTAGTGTTCAGGTTTCTAACCCAAAACCAAATTATTCAAAGGAACCCAACCCCTTTGTTACTCTCTCGAAAACTTTATTTTATTCTATTTCAAATTGATCTTAAAAATTAAGTTTATGAATCATATAAAATTACAAAAAATATAACATATGTCAAAAACATTAAAAAATACTTTCAGAAAATATATTTGATGTAACAACCAAATACCGGAAATTATAATACTTTACTGAAACGTAATGTATTAGAAACTGCTTTACAAAAAAAGTACTTTACAGCGAAACAAACGGACCGTTAGTCTTGTAATTCGATCTCTTGTTTTTGACAGTGTTAGTAATATTATGAGCATTTTCCAAGAACAAAAAAAGAATCCACTAGTCTTGGCCGACCAGAGTCCCATCAAGTAAGAGCTATTATCACGGGCAAAGCTAGAATGTCACTTTTGGCCTTTGGGAGGCCAAACTACAATATGGTATCTTTTGGAGGGGTTAATGTAAAAAGAAAATTTAAAAATAAGGCCTAGAATAAAAAAAAAAATCTTAATTTTCCGAGTATAAGGGGGTCACGGTCCCTACTTGGCTTTGCCCATGGTTATTACGGTAACATTGAGGTACTGTAGCCACTTCTGATTGCCCACTTCTATACTTTTCTGCTTAAAATAAATTAGGGTAAATTCATTTCGAGCCCTCTAACTACCACGCAAATTTCAAACAGAACTCCAAAGATATTTATTGTCCACTTTTTTTTGGGACCAATTTGCATTGTAAGGATCTATCTGTCGACCCATATGAAATAATTAAGCATATTTGACCTTTGGCTTGTTTAGAATTGGTATGGCATCGACCATATACGCATATGTACCTTATAAATATTTTCTACCAACATATTTTAGGATTCAAGGCCCTTGACGCCCGGCCTCCTCCCTCAACACTTTTAATGCAACAATCAGTCCTATTTGAAGAATATTAGCAAAAGTTTTAATTCTACCGTGTCAAAAGAGAATGGGATGGAGTAGCATTCTGTTGCTGCTATTTCTTACTTTTACATTACTTTTTTCGAGTGTTGTGCTGACTGGGTTGGATAAAATTAGAGTTGAATTGTTTTTCTGAGAGAAGCAGGAATCAGATTACAGTAGAAAATCGAAATGCAGGCCGGTCAATGAAGATTTTTTCAAGGAACTCTCACTTATGCAGTTCATAAGGTGATTGGTGATGGCCCGTTTTAAACCATCATGTGAACATATTTCCCAAAACTTCTAAAAATTTTGATGCGACAGCGTGAGAATTTCCATTACCCCCACCGATCCGCAGGTTGATCATTGCTTGTAGAGCAAGGGTCGTTTCATAGAGTAGCTCCCTTCATGGAACCGGAGTTGGAAGACACAGGAATTCTTTTGTAGGCTTGAAATTGGGCGACAAAGGTCTTATATGTTGGTGTTTTAAAGGCCCCCCAAATTAGGGAGGCGGTTGAAGGAGGTGAACTCGGAGAAACGTGTGGAGTTTCTTAGTTGCAGTAGGGCATCCTTCCATTCAAATAAACTCTTATTTTTTAAGTCCCTAGAAACGGTTACAAGTGCAATGGGTAGACTTGCACATTCTTTTGCTGTGGATCGAACAGGGGTGGCTGAAAAGGGTAGACAGGTGTGTTGGTTTTTGTGCACAATCGAGATTTTGATGATTTCAATAAATGGATCAAGTTTATAAAAGACATCTTCAAAGACAAAGACGTTTTATGAAAGAGCCAAAGACTTGAAGAAAGAAGATCAAGAAGATGCAAGGAGCTTAAAAGTGAAGTTTCAAAACCTTAGGGTATAAACCTTGTAACTCTTATTTCACTTTTGACAAGGATTATGAATCACACTTGCATATCTTTCAAAACGTGCATAAACCGTTTTACCTTTTGTTTGAAAGATTAAAATATTTTTAAAGGTTTCAAAACACCCCAATCAAACTCTCAAACCTTTTTTATACTTATGGGAAGTAAGTCTTTAAAATTGGGTGTTTCAAAGAGGTCAAAAACGTGGTTTTAAATGAACCGGATCATGTGCTTAAGTTGAGGAGGTCGACCGGCTGGTGAAGCGGTCGACCGGTCTTCGACCGCTGGGTATAGCGGTAGACTGATTTATTTTGAAATAGATCCGTTGAGCTCTGACAATATGAGTTGGGTAACGGTAACTTGAAGCAGTCGACCGGTTCGTAAAATAACGGCTAGTTTTCATATGTGGCCTATAAATACACCTTCATAACGTCCAAAATAAACACACAACGACCACATATCATTTAGATCACTTGAGAAATATCCAAACCTTCATATTTTATATTTCTCATATCATTCACACAAAACACACTTTCATATCCTTGTCTTTGTGTGAATCAAGAGATAGAGCTTTCCAATTTCATATCCACTCTTTGAGAGAGTTTGTTCTTGTAAAATTTATTTCCAAAAGAGGTGATTCCTTTAGTGAGGTTGTTCACTAAAGAAGAAGCTTAGAGAGGGTATATCTCAAGCTTGTTAGGTTGTGAGTGGTGAGCCCAAAAAACCACTTGGGTGGGTTTGAGTGTTAAGCCCGGGAAAACACTTGTACGGTTCTCTAGCACCTGAAGCTAGTGTGTACACTATTTGAAGATAGTGGGAAAACCTCAAGGCTCAATGAAGGAGCTTGAGAGGTGGATGTAGGCGGGTTTGCCGAATCACCTAAGAATCACGTGTTTGCTTCTCTATCCTACTCTTTACATTTAGCACTTATTTACTTGTTGCTTTAATATACTTGTGCTAAATTAGACTTTACTTTGCAAACACGGTTTTGGGGGTTAAAAGTGAAAAATTTGGAAACCCAATTCACCCCCCCCCTCTTTGGGTTGCCTTAATCCTTGGACTCATAAGGTGAGGTGATCGCCTAAGGCCTCCTAAATAGGAAAGCCCTCTATTAAAAAGGTCCAATATTATAGTAAAATTAAAAATTTAAATTATGAAACCCTATATTATAGCAAAATTAAAATTAAGGGGAAAAAAAGCCTAAATTTTTTTAGGTAAAACATAATTAAAGGCCTATAAAATAGGAATGTTTAAAAATTTGAAATAAATTATACATCCTAGAAGCTAGCACTATCAACGTCACTTTTCAAAATATTAGCATCATTCACAATAAATTCTTAGCGACTAAAATCCAGAATCCCAACTACCACAACTACTTTATTTCTAATTAAGTTCCAAACAATTAAATTCTAAAGTAAATTTTTTAACGGCACACCACAGCTCTAATTGAGTTCTTAAACAATTAAATTCTAATGTAATCTTTTTCTACAGGAGTACTATCTACCACAACTACTTTATTGCTAAATAAATTCTCAAATAATTAAATTCCAACGTCATTGTTTTAATGATATAGTGGCACACCAATTATGGCTAATTAGATTATTATAAATAGTGGATTGTTCTAACAACAGTATAACACAAGCTATTTTTTTGCTAAAGCTTCTCATTAATCTTCAAATATTTTCTACTTTTTTGCTAACAATTTCTGTAAAATAACCTCTCAATTAATCAGCAAATCAGCTTCTCAGAGGTTGGTTGTTTTCCAAAAATTGTTAGCAGATATTATACTAAAATTAGAAAGAAAAAAAAATGTCTCAATCTTGAAAATTTTGTTAAGCAGGACATGCGCTATGATATTGATGGTTTGGATTTATTTTCGAATTAAAAGTTTTAAAAAGAAGTTTAAAAAAATTAGTACTCCACTTAAAATATTTAATCTAGTAAAAGAACTAGATTGTTTTCGAAATTGTTTTATTGCATATAGAATACTATTTACCATAAAAGTTGCAGTTGCATCTCAGAAACAAGTTTTTCAAAATTAGGTATATATTTGTGAGGAAAATTTTTCAACTTTATAAGAAAAAATTTTCAACTTGCTAAGAAAAAATTTTCAACTTGCTAAAGAAAAAGTTTCAACTTGCTAAGAAAAACGTTTCAACTTTCTAATAAAAATTTTCAACTTGCTAAGAAAAATTTTGACCACAAAATATCAAAATCTCAAAATTTTCATACAAATTCCATCACATTTTCATGCAAATTTATGGTTTAATTTTAATTTTTTTTTTTATTTTTACATGAAAAGACCTCATTGTTATGACTTGCCTAAGGTCCCAAAAAGGTTGAGCCGCCCCTGGAATCAAATGTCAGGGTCAGTAAGAGAATCACCCCACCCCCATTTTTTCAAATGGACTCCATGCTTCTTCTTCGTTTAAAACTCCAAGTCCAAAATCCTTTTCAATGCACATTCTAGAAACCAATAAATCTTGATTTTGGGATATTAGGATTAATGTGCAACCCTCGGACAGAATTCCAACGCTTCAATTCAAGTGTATCCCATATGTCATCTAGGATAATGAGTGCTTTTTTCTTGATCATGTTTGGTTTTAACCTCTATCGTAGACGACTTCTCTTACAGATACAAACTTCTCAACCAACCTTAGATCAAGCATTTATGCAATTTCTTCTTGAATTTTCTTTAGATCTGGCTCTTGTGTCACAGTCGTTATAGCATCGAAAAACTTTCCTTCCTTGGCATGCCCAGCAACTTCTCTCACAAGTGTCGTCTATCCGACCCCACCCATCCCCCAAACTCCAATCATGTTTACATTAGCGTTTGCCAAGGCATCATCGATAAGTCCCTTCGTACCTGATGTTCTTGATTCCAATATCACGTAATCAGGACAATAGGAAACCTTTCCTATTAATCTTCCACTTACAAGCAGCTCACCAATTTCTTGGGCTATCTTCTTTGCTTTACCGCTTAGCTGATGTCATAGCTTGAAGTTCATGCATGCCCCACACAAACACCTCATCTACACTTCCTCATTGTCTTCAATAACTTTCTTGAACTTTCCTATAATCGCATCCCCCTTTGTCAACCACAAGTTAACGTCGTCTTCAATTTCCTCAACATTTCTTAAAAGCATCTTTAACTGGATGTTGCAATCTGTTTTTAAGACTCTACAACTGCTCTCCCTCATTCTTCATGTTGATGCATGCTTGCTGCCTCTTTGTCTTTTGCTTGACAATAGTGAAATCTCTGCAACTCTGTGGACGTACCTAAAATTGAGGGAACCACGTAAATCTCTGTGTCCTTATTCTTACTCTTCTTTATTTTGTTTCTCACGTTATTCCTCAAGTAGGGAATTGTATTTTTCCTAACAGTCGTTGTATCAAAATGAATAACAAAGCCATTCTCCAATTGGTGCAGCTGCATACCCAGCAATTGTTGTTGTAGTCGAAACAAGGATCTCCAATATTCTTTTTGTTAATGTATTTTAGTTGGCGTAACGACTTTGTGACGAGTCTGAGTTAATTCATGAGATTTATGTATTTATCAAGTCCTGCTCAAGACTAGTGCCTCAACATATTTGGTGATCATCTGAATTGTCAAGGTTTGATTAAAGTCTGCATGAAGTTCACTAACGTGAAGCCAAAAACGTTGATATTTGTGAGGCACTCAAAGTTTTATCAGATTTCACTTATAGTTTGATCAGAACTTGCAAAAGACTGTTACAACGATTTTAACAGAAGCGCGCAAGAATCAAGAAGTCTGGAGCTTTTGTGAGAACCATATTCCTAACCCTCCAGAAAATAAAAACCATTCTTCTCACATTCTCTCATTCACGTTCCAATAGCTATACCGTGAGAGACCTTGCTTCCAGGGCTTTCTTCTACATACACTCTCTGTTCATCTTTCTGTAGTCTATTGAGTGTGAACTAAGATTGAACCCTATGAGATTTTTCCTTCCCCCATTATCTCAGATCTGTTTTTGATCACCAATATAAACCTTGATTAAGAAGGTAAACTCCAAAGGTTGCTAGAGATCTACCATGACAAGCGGATTGCACGTGAAGTGTGGAAAGATCGGCTTGGTTGTGAAGATCAGTTTTTGAAATCAAGAACTTCAAACAAAAGAGTAGTTCCTGATCCCTGCAAGAGGCAGATCTGGATGTTGTATTCCACATAAGGTAACAGTAGAATAGACTACCACCGGAGTGTTGGGTAGTTTATAGATCTTGTGTATCGAGTTTGAAGATTCAAGTGGATTCGATTAAACTGGCCTTCTCTGGCCCAAAGAGTTTTTACCTCTTGAAAGATTCTTTCAAGCGGGTTTTCTCTTCGTAACCACTCTTGGTGTCTTTGTGTGTGATTGTGATTACGTAGATAACTTTGTTGTTGCTGCGATAGCCATTCTTTTGTTTCTTTGATTAAGAAATGAACTCTTGTGTATATTGTAGTATTGAAAAACTGATGTAACGTGTCCATATTGAGTTATTAATTCTGCACTATATATTGTTGCTTGAGTACTCTTGAAATTTGCTGATTGTGCTTGTGAGATTGTGCAGTTGTAAATTTAAAAGGATTGAGAATGTTCAGAACCTATTCAACCCCCTTTTCTAGGTTCGGCAATTGTATATTGAGTACGAACCGTCCACTACAATTGGAATCGGAGCAGACATTGACTCCTAAGACTCAAATATTCAATATGGATAGAGGTCAACCGCTGAGTGTCCCTCCGTTTTTTGATGGATCGAACTACGCGTATTGAAAAGTAAGAATGAGAGCATTTCTCAAGTCCACAGATGAAAGAGTATGGACTGCTGTGACTTTAGGATGGCAGAAATTGTATACTACAGTAAATGAAGAAAAGGTTGTGAAAGAACCACAACAATGGTCTTTGAGTGAAAGAGAAGAAGTCGGCTGGAACAGTAAAGGAATTAACACCATTTTCATGAGCATTTCCCCTAAAGAATTCATACGGATTTCTAACTGTGAAACAGCAAAAGAGGCGTGGGATATCCTCTTGGTCACTCATGAAGGTACAAAAGCAGTTAGAGACTCTAAACTTTAAATGAACATTACTAAATTCGAGGAGCTTAGAATGAAAGACGACGAAACTTTTGACAAGTATTATGGAAAACTCACAAATCTGGTCAATTGCAGCTTTAGTTTAGGTGAGAAAATACCTGAATCTATGGTCGTTCGTAAAATTCTAAGATCTTTACCGAAAAAGGTTTAGGGCTAAAGTGACAGCCATTGAATAAAGCAAAAATCTGGACTCTATTAAGTTATATGAACTGGTTGGTTCTCTTAAAACATATGAAATGAGGTTTCCTCCAGCTAAGAATGGAAAATCCATCGCTTTGAAGATTATGGATGATAATTCATGTTTTGAAAACGAGATGAATGAAGATGACATTGCACTTTTTGTCAAAAAATTCAGAAAAGTGTTCAAGTTTAAAAAGAGCAGAAACTGGAAAGGACAGAAGTCTAACTCAAAGCCTACTACCAAGCCGAATGGAAAGAACAATGAACAAAAAGATAAATATGAACGAAGAGAATTCAAGAAGAAATCTGACCAAGGGTTATAATGACATGAATGCAAAGAGTTTGGTCTTTTTAAAGCTGAATGCCGGACATTCTTGAAGTCAAAAGGAAAGCATGTATCAAAGAAATCTCTTTTAGTTTCAGAGTTTGAATCAAACTCTTCAGACCATGAAAATGCTGAATCTGATAAGGTAAACTTCGTAGCTTTTCATTTCTTCTATTTTATCTAACGAGTTTGCTGAATGTGATAATTTAGATGAAACCTCTGCTGAAGATATGAATGAAGTTGATAGCTTCAAAGAAGCCTATCAAGAGCTCTTGAGAGCATTAAAATTAAGAAAGAGAATTCTTGACTGTTAAGAAAATAGTTCTACGTTGAAAAAGAAAGAGATTCTTTTAATCTTAAAACTAAGAGAAAAATGCTACGATTCTAATGAACTTATGACTAGAACACTTTTTCTTGGTACTAGCAAACTCAATAAGATGCTAAGTATGGACACTCAGATGGAAATAAAAGATGATTGGGATTTGTCATACTACAGCACCTAACAAGGTAGTTTTTGTGCCATTACTCAAAAATTCAGAGTACACCCATACCTTAAAAGGGTAAATAAGATAGTAACTTCTAAATCTCCCATTTTATCTAAGTCTAAATTTTCTAGATTTATTCCTGAGTGTTTTCATTGTGGTCAAAAGCCTAAATGCTTTGACCTCTTCAAAAATGGAAAAAGACATGTTTCTTCATTTTCAAATGATGTATCTAAGTCTGAATTTGATAAGTTGCTGAGTCAAGTAAGCATGTTATCTCAACAAATTCAGATTATAAATAAAAAACTAAGTCTTGTTATTAATCAAAAGTTAGTTTGAAAAAAGGGACATAACTACAAGTAATGCAACTCACGTATATTAGACACCACGTTATATGTACCTTGTTTAATTCAAGTTATTAATGTTGAACATGTTGCCACCGAAAACCAATTAGACTTGTTTACAAAACCTCTTGATACATCAAGATTTGAATTTCTAAGACAAGCCGTAGGTGTTTGTCAATTATCTTAAAAATTTGATCAGTAATTTAGTTTCAGTTAATTGTATAATAATTTTTTTGTAGCTAACATGTTTTTAAATAATTTACAGATTTTGAGAATTTTTGAAAATTTTGTAAAATTTCAGCAAAATATATATCCTCTGTGACTAAACTGTGATATTTAGTTTGCATGTAGTTTACTTGTAGTTTTTCAATCTAAGGTGATAATTGTGAGAAGTGTTCATGCTACAATAGAGGGCTTGGTGACTTAGTGTTTTTATTCAAACAAAAATTTTTGGATACGGTGTTTGGCAATATTGGGCTCCTTTTTAAAAAGAATATGGCCCTACATGTTTTTTTTACTTTGGTAAGTTACAAGCCCATTTACCCAACTACCCCCACTTACTCATTTTTCACCCAAGCCATTTATCATTTTCTACCCTACGCATATCTCTCTGCTTTCTATTCTCACTTGCCGCCACACACATTCCCACTACGCTTGGATTCTAGTTGAAGTTTAAAATTGTTTAATCACCCACTAAGGTTTAAAAGGGTAAGATTCTTAACTTTTCTAGTTTTGTCTTTACTTTGTAACTGAATTTTTGACTGGTTGGTAGTCATTTGTCTATGTGGTCCCACGTGTGGATTTGGTATTCATTTTTTTAGATCTATGTGTTTATGCTTATAATACGGTTAAAATTTCTTATGGGTTTCAATTAGTATCTTGTTTCTTTACAGATCTATCATCATCTTAAAATTTCGAATCTACAATGTTTTGCATCTTTTGTCAAAATTTTGCTAAATCGCTTTGAATTTATCATATATCTCTTCACAATATGTCCATGTTTAAGCGTGATTAGTTGATTAATGCATTATCTTGCTTAGTTGACTTAAGTTTGTGAATAACCACTGATTATTAGAACATATGGGTATTCGGGTTCCATATAGTATATAGAAATTTTTTTCAGTTCATTGTTTATATGTAGAAGTCATGTCTTGTTCTTGTTGGTAAATATTGACTTGTATTTTGTATGACATTGAATATTTCAAATTGAGAACAAATATTTTTAGTATATAATGTTTTCTTGTGTTATGTGTTTCGGATGGTATAAGATGTTTTATATAGTATAAATATTAGCCAAATACTAATATCCTACTTTTAAGCAGATGGTATGTATTAAGAAAGCTGCATCAGATACGTTTGAAGATGAGTAGTCCCCTTTGGCTCCTTCTTGACAAAGGGGGAGTAGTTGTATTTACCACGTGGTGGCTGATGATGAATTTAGTTGATGTGTTTGTTTTGGTTATGTGTCGCTATGTGTTGACTTAGTTAGATGATGCTTTGGATATTGACAACTTATGCTGACTTGACTTAGCTATTGTTTTCATGTTTTTTGTGTGATGAACTATATGGTGTTTAATTTGTCTATTTCTGTAAACGTTAGCTCAATACTTTTGTCTTTATGCTTAAAGTTTACTTCATGTTAACTGTGCTATGTTCTAACAATCAGTATGAAATATCTATAAGTTGTGTTGTTAGTCAGGGGGAGATTAACTACATTGGAAATGCTTATCTCAAGGGGAGATTGGTTGATAAAATCTCAAAAATTGTGTCTAGCCTATGTTTAGTATAGGTTGTGTGTCTTTTTGTAAATAAGTTCTGTGGTGGTGATCAGCAGAACTTATTTCTTTAAGATTTGGGGTTATTTATCATGAAGTTCGCCAAAGGGGGAGATTGTTAATGTATTTTAGTTGGCGTAAAGAATTCATGATGAGTCTGAGTTAATTCCTGAGATTTGTGTATTTGTCAAGTCCTGCTCAAGACCAATGCCTCAACATATTTGGTGATTGTCTGAATTGTCAAGGTTTGATTGAAGTTGCATGAAGTTCACTAACGCAAAGCCGGAGCGCTGATGTTTGTGAAGCACTCAAAGTTTGTTCGAGTTCACTTCCATAGTTTGATCAAACTTGACGAAAGCCTATTACAACGTTTTAAAAGAAGCGCCAAGAATAAGAAGTCTGAACTTTCATGAGAACCATCTTCCTCCGACCCTCAGAAATAAAAGCCATTTTCTCACATTCTTCACAGTTCCAATGAATCATTTGAAACCTTAGCTTCCAGAGCTTTCTTCTACATACACTCTCTGTTAACTGTTTCTATAGACTGTTGCTGTGTGAACTGAGATTGAACCCATGAGATTATTCCTTCCCTCATTATCTCAGATCCGTTTTTATCACCAATATAAACCTTGATTAAGAAGGTAACTCCAAAGGTTGCTGGAGATCTACCAAGAAGAAGCTAATTGCACGTGGAGTGTGGAAAGATGGCTTGGCTGTGAAGTTTCAGTTTTTGGATCAAGAACTTCAAACGGAAGAGGAGTTCCTCGTTCCCTGCAAGAGGCAGATCTGGATGTTGTATTCCAGGTAAGGTAACAGTAGAATAGACTAGCAATGGGTGTTGGGTAGTTTATAGATCACTGTGTACCGAGTTTGAAGATTCTAGTGGATTCGATTAAACTGGCCTTCTCTGGCCGGAGAGTTTTTACCTCTTGAAAGATTCTTTCAAGTGGGTTTTCTCTTCGTAACCAACTCTTGGTGTCTTTGTGTGTGATTGTGATTACGTAGATAACTTTGTTGTTCCCGCGATTACCATTCTTTTGTTTCTTTGTTAACACCGAAAGTCTTGTGTTATATTGTAGCATTGACAAACTGCTGTAACGTGTCCATATTGGTTTATTAATTCCACACTATATATGTTGCTTGAGTACTCTTGAAATTTGCTCATTGTGCTTGTGAGATTGTGCAGTTGTAAATTAAAAAGAATTGAGAATTTTCAGAACCTATTCAACCCCCCCTTCTAGGTTCGGCAACTGTATATTGAGTCTTGAATCGTCCACTTCAATTAGTATCGGAGCAGACATCGACTCTGAAGACTCAAATATTCAATATGGATAGAGCTCAATCGCTGAGTGTCCCTTTGTTTTTTGATGGATCGAGCTACGCGTATTGGAAAGTAAGAATGAGAGCATTTCTCAAGTCCAAAAAAGCATTAAAGGTATTGGTGCTTTATAAATTTTTTGACATTAGCGGTAGTAGTTGGATAATAAACCTGAAGATCATGACTTTTTTTTTCTATGCAAATGCGATGCCAAGGCACACGGGAATTACCAAGGCTTATAAGGCCAGTCTCGGTTCAGAACATTGGGGAAAATGGAAGAAAGATTACAAAAGCCAAATAAGATGAAGTAAGGGTCGCCCATTTAGCTAACTATAATGTGAGCCATTTTGCTTTGTTTGGTCTGGTTTTACTCAAGGAAGTGGAGGTTAGATCACGTTGTTTTTGTTAACTCTTGGAGGCCATGCCCTGGCTCATCAGACTCCTTTGTTCCGACAGGTCCTTTCTGCACCAGTCCGTTGCTGGTCATCCACTGCATGCCGTCACACCCGCCCCCATGCACTGACCAATCTTCTGCTTGTTCGGGCTGTTTTCAGCGGATTTTGATGGCACCACTCCCCTGGACAGAGTCAGAAGTTCTAGCTGTGTCGATCTGGTCTGGTCTAACGTCCCTCTGATCACGCATGGCCTTCACGCGTAGCCTAGTGCCGCACGTGAATCCCACGCGCCACTGTGTCGCCGCCGTGGCTTTTTCAGCTACCTTGTTTTAGTTCGCTATTTCATTCCCTGTTGTGGTAGTATAGTTTGTTTTTGCCCCAGGGGGCTTTCCTTGCCACTTTGTGGCTTTGCCGCCCTCTTTGTGGGCTTGGTTGTGTTTCTCGAGGTTTCCTTTGTTCTTAGTTCTAGAGCTAGCTCTTATGTGATTCCGGTAGCTACTGTCTACCGTTTTCTGCCACCCACTCTCTCCGCCCAACATGGAGCATTTGTGGTTTATCAATCCTTTTGGTTCCCGTTAGCCTTTCTTGCAACCTAGTTGCACTTGGATCTTTTGTTTCTTGATTTTTTTATATCTTGTACTCTGGATTCAATGCAATGATTACCTCACGATATTATTCAGCCAAAAAAAAATCATGAAGGAGAATATACAAGCCAAGGATGAATAACGAAAGCTATTTGCCAAAAGACTAAGCAGAGAGGAAAAATAACAATCAGTTAAATATGAAAATGCATACCTGCACGTGTCTTGGATAATGTAGCTCATATTTTTTAAGGATCTCCTCTTGATTTGGATCTAATAGGTTGTATGGATGCAGCAAGCAAACAGGTCCTTTCCTGTTTTCCTAGATCTGGATTTTTTATCTAGAAAAAATTACTTTGAGCCCTTTAACCACCACACAATTTCAAATAGGGGTATAAACTACTAATCTTGACACATTAAGCCCTCAAACTTCCGCAATTAATTAAATTGCACTTGAAATAAAATCTGCGGGTCAAAATTGTATCACGTGGCTCATTTAGAACACACTGGCATGAGATCGATTGTTAGATCTTTTTTAAGAGCACAAATTTGGTAGTTCGTGGGCTCAATGTGTTAATGGTGATAGTTTAGAGGCTTATTTAGAATTGCATTAGTTGTTAGAAGGCCTAAAATCACTTTTCCCCAATAGTTTATGATGCCACCTTATTTCATCAAGTGGAAATATATGACCATTCTAGTGGATGATTGCCGAACCACTTTAAATCCTTGTGTTGATCTCTCTTTCTCTTTTATATAATCTTCTCTTAAATAATTCACTATTGTGTGCCATACAAATCTCAACAACCAGTGAAAGTTGAGTAACAGCGGTTCTCAAGGTGAAGAGAAATCAGGATCGTGGCCCATGGGAGAAACAAAGAGAAAGGTTTGACAAAAGAAATTCGAGGTCGAAAATCAGGAACAAGAACTACGTGAAGTGTCAACATATAGGACATCACATTAAGAAAGAATGTCCAAAGTTAAAGCAGGGTGAAGAGAAGAAAAAGGATAATTAACGGTTCAAGCTCAGCTAGTATTGTAGAAGTAGGTTCAAATTCTGGTGATGGCGACATGTTGTCTATTTCATCTGGTAACTTTCACAAATTGACTGACTCTTGGATATTCGAGGCATGTTCATATCATGTGTCATGACAGGGATTGGTTTGAAACATATCGATCATTTAATTGTGATTCTATTTTGATGGTTAATAATGTGTCATGAAAGGTCATCCAGATAGGCTCCATAAATGTTTGACGATATTGTGAGGACGTTGGGGATGTGAGATATGTATTGGATTTGAGAAAAAATCTAGTTTCTTTGTATACCTCATACTCGAATGGCTTAGGTTACAAATCAGAGGGTGGATTCTTGAAGGTTATGAAAGGGGCTATGGTGGTAATGAAGGGACAGAAGATTGTGGAAAATATCTACAAAGCTCAGTTGTAAGTGGAGTTGCTTTTGTAGAATCTAAGAGAGATTATATGCTCGTGGCATGATAGGTATTGCAAATGCCTGGATTTTAAAGAAATAATTGCATTAAATGCTTACTATGATGAGCTAGGAAAGTCAGAAAACAACATAAAACCTTTTTCATGCCTAAATCATTTGAACGAAAGCTAAAACTAAAGGTGACCGCTCTCTTGTGGAGCCCCCCAAGAATTTATTTATCTCTCCGTACATTCATCATGTTTTCCTTTCCGGTACCATAACCCGCCGCTTTATCACCTTTTTTCACCCTACCCCACCGTCCACCTCCCTATCCCTTCTATCCTCCTCTCTCTTTCCTGTCCTTTTTTCTGAGTTTTTTGTCTGATTTGCTTTATTATGTTCTCTAATCATTGCTTCCATCCTTTAGTACCTTCTTGTACCGCTTCCTTTGAAGATTTGTTGCTACTAGGGTCGTATTGCGTCCTTGTTCCTTTTTTCTCCGTCTGTCTCCTTTTTTACTTGACTTGTTCGACATTTGCTCATGGAAGAAGTTCCGTCACTACCTTCAATGCGACTCTGAGCGCTGAATGTACCTTGGTTGGTCGGTTGCTTTTGGATAAGCCATTGAATAAGGCTGGTATTCGCACCACGCTTTTTCGTTCTTGGCACTTTATACCTCAGCTTGAGATTGAGGAGTTGTAACAAGTTTATTTTTAGGTCCTTTCGTTGATCCTTTCACATAAGCCTACTTCTCTGTTTTGGGTTCAGATATGGATCTAGGTTACTGGTAACTTACGGCCTAAACGTCTTATCTTCAATACATTCGGGTTCGTATTCTTCTGGTTTACTAGTTGAGGAGTGGGTTCAATTTGGTATGAGCGTATTTCCATAGTATTACGTTTTGATTGTAAGAAATGCTTTTAGCTCAGCCATGAGAATTGATAGTGTGGACTATTGTATCTTCACTGGTCCGAAGGAGCTGTTGAAGAAGGTGGAGAAATCAGCCGGTTTTGTCAAAATATGGTCAGCCGATTTCTCGCCCAGTGCAGCCTGTAAATGATAATTTGGATAGTTTCACTAAACTGGTGGCCATGGCCGACGCTAAGAATTTGGTATAGGTTGATTCTGTGGCTGATGGGACTGGTGTTGATAGGGTACCTGAGTCAATTAAGGTAGAGGAAGGTTTGGTATCCGATGTTGTTGGAATTTCTCAGTCAGTTACCATGCTATTGAAGGGTGCTCTTTGACGTTTGGAAGAGGGGGCAACCTACATAGAGATGCTTTCCAAGGTCTATGTGGCTTTTTGGGATCATGATCATTGGTGAGTTTGGATGGGACGGACCTAGCTGGCATAATAAGAGGTTTAGTCAAAATCTGGGCAGCTCAATACATTCGGGTTCGTATTCTTCTGGATATATCAAAACCTCTTTTACCTAGCTTTCATGAGTCCCCTTTTTGGGTTCAATTTTATGAGCGTAAATTTTGTTTTAATTGTGGGTGTTTGGGGCATAGTATTACGTTTTGTTCACAACAACATTGTAAGCATTCTCCTCCAAATGCTTTTAGCTCAGCCATGAGAATTGATAGTGTGGACTATTGTATCTTCACTGGTCCGAAGGAGCTGTTGAAGAAGGTGGAGAAATAGCCGGTTTTGTCAAAATGTGGTCAGCCGTTTTCTCGCGCAGTGAAGCCTGTTAATGATAATTTGGATAGTTTCACTAAACTGGTGGCCATGGCCGACGCTAAGAATTTGGTATAGGTTGATTCTGTGGCTGATGGGACTGGTGTTGATAGGGTACCTGAGTCAATTAAGGTAGAGGAAGGTTTGGTATCCGATGTTGTTGGAATTTCTCAGTCAGTTACCATGCTAGGTGTCCGGTCTGTTGAGGGGTGTCATGGAGAATGTAGCTCTAAAATGATTAGGGAGCGTCGTATCTCTGAATATGGAAGTGGACTGTTTCATTCACCCCCACTCGCACCTCAAGTTGCTACCAGTCTTCCTACAACTTTCCAAGCACATGTGGAATTTTACATGGGTCAGGAGAAAACGCTTCATTGTGAGTTTGATGCATGGGGTTCACTTTGCCTCCTGAAGAGCTTAATAAGAGTTTGGATGCAGACCATGAAGAAGTCCAATTTGCTTGGCATTTTTCAAATCCTCTAGTGTCTGTGGATACTAGCCCAGTTCTCGGGACACCACCTGCCACTTAGGCTCATAAGCAAAGGGCTAAGTTAAAGTTGATAGATGAGCCAATGGAGAACTTGGACCAACCCACCAAGCTAGAACCCCTCTTTTTCGCTAGTAAGGAGACATTTCCTAATTTTGACTCTCCTAATTCTTTGGAAGTTTCCAAATCAGCTAAAACTAAACGAGGTCTCAAACGCCACTCTCAATTCACTGCTCGGCATTTGGGTTCTAGTGAAGACGTAGGATGGGAGGAAGATGTTCCCCTAGTTGCCTGGAGTACACGCAGATTGAAGTCTCGCAAAATTTCGAAGTTAGCAGGGAAGCACTTGATGATCGACACTCAGGGTGGTTTTGGTGGATGGGACGACGACATTTTGGAGTTGGTGGATTCTATAATGGCTAAGGAGGCAGGCCTTTCCACGCCCTCCCCAAGAGCCATGAGAGTTATGTACTGGAGCTGCCACAGCTTAGCCCGGGCCATGGCATTCTAGAGGCTTCAGGCACTCACCAGACAGCTTGATCTGGATTGTCTGTGTGTTTTAGAGACTAAATGTTCAAATTCTAAGGTGATTTTTAATCGTCTTGGGTTTTCTTCTTTGTTTGAGGTTCCAGCTCTTGGTACTAGGGGCAGCTTGGCTGTAACTTGGCGTCCTAGTTTAATTTTTGACATTCAGCATTCAGACTTGAATTTGCTCAATCTGGTCATTTCTTCTGATCCTCCACATCAACCATGGATGTTGTCCATCATCTATGGTCCACCGTATTGGCATCAGAAGGCTGCTTTTTGGCAAAAACTTCAACAGACGGGTGAGCAATTTCTAGGTCCCTGGGTACTTTTTGGAGACTTCAATGCTGTAGCGCATTCGTCTGATAAAACAGGAGGTCGTTTGCTACTATCTTCCTCTGGTAATGGCTTGTTTCAACTTTCACTTAGTCATGGGTTAGTAGATGTGGATTTCACAGTTAATCCTTTTACCTGGACCAATGGGAGGGAAGGTCAGCATGCTCTTTTTGAATGGTTAGACAATGGTGTGGCTAATGGTCCTTGGCAGCTATTGTTTCCTTAGGCTATGGTTCACCATTTGCCTAGATATGCTTTGGATCGTGCGCCTATCCTCTTTGACACGGAGGGGGTTCACAAGCGGGTCCTTAGCCATTTCGGTTTGAGCAATTTTGGGTGAAGGATCCTCAAAGTTTTAAGGTGGTTGTTGAGGCGTGGCAAGTCAACAATTTGGGTTCACCGGGTTTTGTTCTCTATGACAAGATTAAACGTACTAGGCAAGCTTTTCGAGTTTGGAATCAACTGGAGTTTGGAATGATTCAGCATAAGATTCAACACTGCGAGAGGCTTTTGGATCAGTTGCAAAGTAATCCTGTGTTCTTGCAGGAGGGTGATCGAGTTAAAAATTTGCAGGTGGCTATCATTGAGTTTCAACGGCAGGAGGAGGAGTTGTGGAGGAGTAAGTCGCGGGTTTCGTGGCTTGCTACTCTAGATTTGAACGCACGAT